>CM076577.1:17902470-18502470 GCA_034641835.2 Pinus albicaulis | reverse complement strand
ATCTATAATGGTGATATCAAATTATTAGAGTAAAAACAACCACCTAGTAACCCTAGCATTAGTAACTGGCTTACTCATTAAAAATCAGATAGTAGAGTGGCCAGTATGCAAAAAATATTGATAACCAGTAATGTAATTCTTAAATTTGTTAATAACATGAATAAAAGCAATAAACCCTTTTTATGTCACCATGTAATCTACCTCTGCAGGGGTAAAGCTCTTGTTGATGTAGTAGATGGTGTATGGTTTATTTTCCTCCCATTCAACCAAGCACAAATCCAATGGATGTATCAGAAGCATTAGTGGAGATGTGAAATGATAGACTCCAGTTAGGTCCTCATAAATTAGGAGTATTGTTAAATACCTTTTCAATTCTGCAAAATGCATTGTTACACTTGTCAGTCCATACAAAATACTTATACTTTGTTAATAGATAAAATAATGGGAAAAATATCTTGGAATTTTTTTGTATAAATTGTCTGTAATAACTTACCTATCCTAAAAATCTACATACCTCCTTTTGCATCTTAGGGGTGGGAATTTTCAAAATTACCTCAACTTTTGCTGGATCAACCTGGATTCTTGCAACAGAGAGATATTGACATAAAAAATACCTTTAGCCATCATCATATGACACTTCTTAGTGCTGTGATCGGGAGTTCATGAATTTTTCTCAAACTTGAAAGTGCTTGAAATTGTACCGAACTTGAGCGACCGGGTAGATCTCGTCGTTCTGATTCCGGTGCCATGAACAGTTCGAAAAATCGATGTTTTATGAGGGAGATATCGTGTTCTGATTGTTTTCCCAAACAACTAAAATTACTTTAGCTTTAACTGGGATGCTTAGTCAGCATGCACGTGTATAATCAACAAAAGTGGAATATTATGGGAATATTTTGTTTTCTCTAAACCAATGATGTTTTTCCACGTGGCACATTCTGGATCGTTGATGGGTTTTACGAAGGATTTTTTTTGGACCTATGGATGGGTGACATGTCGTCAGCCCTGAGGCTTCCATGTGTCCCATGTATGGTTCAGTAAAATTTTGTTTGGGTCCGGGGGGTTCGACCCCGTGACCTCCAAGCGCGCATAAGTCTTCGACCATCTCTGCTACTGGATGAAGTTTACCCTATAGGCACACTGGATATATTTAACATTGTTAACTTTGCACATTTTTTTTTTTTGGGGGGGGACCACCGGTGGTCCTAACCCACCGGTGGCCCCTTTGAGTTTGGTCACATGAGAAAATGTTATAACTGCGACTGTAACAACGAACCAACGGCTATTAAAACAATGACCTAGCAGCGTTAACTTTTAAACATATCACATGCTACAACATTAAAACCACAACATATTTTGATGCTATTTGACGGTTCCGAAAAATGTTAACTCCGACGGCTCCAAATCCTTGTCACATGCGCATAGTCCGATGGAAGTGGCGATGATTAGTGGAACTCCACCCCTACACCAAGTTCTGTGCCTAAATTTTAATGTGGAGGTTCTAACCGCGAGGTTTTGGGGGGGTCGGCATGTGGCCACCCCGCCCTTAAAAATTACAGTTAATGTTACAACTTGATTTTCGGTGGGAGGTTTAGTGCTCCTTCAAATTCGAATGTTTATGCCGAATTTAACTGCAGTCCTCTAGTTTTAGTGGAGGTTTTGTAGGGGACATTGGGAAAAAGCCTAGCCAGGTCAATTTTCGAGAAAATTGGGTGAAAAAAGAGTCTACCTAGACTAATTTGAGCATTCTGGAGACATTGGTGCATAGAAAACAACCATTGGAGGCTTGTAAACACATGCATTTACAAAATTTTGAGCGTAATGAAAGATGGACATGCGATTGGGAGTTGGACCAACATATTTAGCCTAGGAGGGGTGAAATGCTTAATCATGCTTGCTGTGAAAATCTTATGTGTGGTTTTATTTCTGTGTTATACACTACTGTTAAGTGTTATTTAGGCTCATTTACATGCTTAAAATTCACAATTTCATCTATGTTTCATGGTTAAATTCCTCAATCCTTAAGAAAACAAATGGAGAGAAATATGTACATGTTTAAAACTGAAAAGACACTTAGCACAAAAAACTAATACATTCCTTTCAAATCAGGTTGGTATTAGAGATAGATTTTATTCTCTGGTGTTGTTGTGTGAAAAGATTTGTTTAACTATTTTCAAGTGTTCACATGCTTACTATGCTCAAGCTCAAGAGAGGATAAGGAAAATTGGTGGAAGCAAGAGGGTCTCAAAGTGAGCCACAACAAAGGAGGGCAATATTTCCACATTCTCCACCACCTAGTTCACCTCCTAAAGATGCAGAAGTAGCATTAAGCATGCCTTTAGAGGAAGATGAAATCCATGAAGAAGTGGATCCCAAAGAGGAAGAAAGAGTGTATAGAAAAGCATTTCTTGACTTGACTGATATGGTTAGAATCCTTTATCAAGAAAGGAAGAGAAACTAGAAGAATAAAGGTCCAAACTTCACAAGGAAGGACATGGATCATCAGGAGGTCACAATGATGAAGATAAGTCAAAGAAGGGAAATGGAGGAAATGGAGACAGTGGAAAGTCACCATCCTCACCCTCATCATCATCATCATCATCCTCTACTTCATCTTCATTACATCACCCACACAAGTCAAATAACACTGGTAAAAGTCCTTTTCTAAAACTTGATGTTAAGTTTGAATTGCCAATGTTTGATGGTGAAGTCAATGCAAAAAATCTTGATAATTGGATTAGGAAATTGGAGGTCTATTTGAGAATCCAAAACTTTCATGATGATGATACCAAAATACAATTAGCTTCATTGAGAATGGAATGTGCAACACTTGTTTGGTGGGAAGCCAAGACAAAGGAGGAGATCAAGAAGCATGGTAAGATTATTCTATCATGGATTGATTTCATTTATGCAATAAAAAAATTGTTTTATCCATTATCTCACATGCAGAAAGCCATAATGGACTAGAAAAATTTTAAACAATTGAAAGGAAAAAATGTACAAGTTTACACCCAAGAATTTAGGAGAAGAGATCTCTTATTAGGGGTAGATTTACAGAGCCAAGATACTTTGCTCAAGTATATAGGAGGCTTACATAGCTACCTAAGACACACTATCCTCATGTTTAACCCTACAAGTCTAGATGAAGTTTGTGTAAAATACACACACTTAGAGGCAAGGGGAAACCAAAACATAGATGAGAATGAGGAAAATGAGTTTAAAGGAAAATGGAAGAAAAAGAGGAATGAAAATATTAGGAAAGAAAAGGGAAAATTCTTTTGAAAAAAATCTTCAAAAATTGGCCATGATGAAGACCATTGTTGGAAACTTCATCCAGAATTGAAACCAGATAGCTTGAAAGCCAAAGAGAAAGGAAACAATATTGCTATAGATGAACAAGACTTAGGGCCAGATTCATGAGATGAAACAAAACTGATAGCCATGGGACTAAAGAACATTAAGGGGGAAAGAAATTAAAACTAAACCTAGTACTAGTACATCAAACTGTCATATACAAGCTCCAAATGAAGAAGAGAGAATCGAACTGTTTCATGTGAGGGTCATATCCAAACATACCAAGATTGACACATTGTTTGGCAGTGGGTCACAAGAAAAATTAATCTCTGAATACTTGGTCAAGAAACTTAATCTCTAGACCATTCCACATCTAGAACCATATCCACTTGGGTGGATTTTTAAGGATGCAAATTTACAGGCTTCAAAGAAGTTCATATTGCGGTTTGCAATAACTTCACATTTTGTTGACATAGTTGAATTAGATGTTTTTCCACTTAACATAAATGGTATGGTGTTGGGCAGTCCTTACTTGTATGACAGGAAATCGATCTTCCACCATCATGAGAAAAAATACCATTTATTCAAATATGGCAAGGAGTATATTGTAAAAGCTCATCGCAAGAAACTAGATACTTCTTTAGTTAATGTAGGGTAAATGAAGAGGCTAGTCAATGCAAGCCAAAATTTGACATTGATGATGATAAAAAAAAGAGATGTTTTGAATCATACTTTTCAAACAAATGTTGATATATGTAATGAGTTGTTTCAGATTGATAACATGTTGTTTTTGAAAGAAGATGACAAGAAGTTGCAGTAGTCAACGTTGGTGTTGAACGGTGTTGAAAAAAAGTTTTCAGTGGAAGAGGTTGCAAAGGTCAAAGAGAGGACAAAGTAGCTTGGTAAAGAAGGCACAGGTTTCAAAAATGTTCATTGCTGGTTTCCAAAAGGCACAGTACAATGTCGAAGAAACTTGGTCAAGAGTCGACACAAGGTCAAGGCAAAAGAAAATAAAAATCGCCATAATGACAGAGTGCAAGGTGAGAAAGATTCCAAGTTTCCTTTGATTATTTACCAAGGTAGAAACAAGATGTTTTCTACAAAATTAGATTGCTATTTTGAAAATTCAGAAAATGTGCAGCATGACAGTGTTAAAGACAACAATAGATGGTTGACGGAATCAAGGAAAAATTTGTCTTTTCATGAAAAGCTCCAATTGATGAAATGAGGAAAATTTCAATGGATATATACTGGAAGAGTGAGGACACAGTCTCCTCATCTTCATAATCAGTAATCCAGAGAGATTTTGGGGTCCAAAAGCTTCCCAATGGGGAGGTGTGATAAGGAGTTCATGAATTTTTCTCAAAATTGAAAGTGCTCGAAACTGTACCAAACTTGAGCGGACGGGTATATCCCATCGTTTTGGGAATATTCCATTTTCTTTAAACCAATGATGTTTCTCCATGTGGCACATTATGGATCGTTGATGGGTTGTACGAAGGATTTTTTTTTGACCTATGGATGGGCAACATGTCGCTAGCCCTGAGGTTGCCACGTGTCCCTTGTATGGTTCAGTAAAATTTTGTTTGGGTCTAGGGGGTTCGACCCCATGACCTCCAAGCGCGCATAAGTCTTCGACCATCTCTGCTATTGGGTGGATATTACCCTATAGGTGCACCAAATATATTTAAGGTTGTTAACTTTGCACGTTTTGGGGGGGAACCGCCGGCAACCCTATTGAGTTTGGTCACATGCGAAAATGTTATAACTGCGACTGTAACAATGAACCAATGGCTATAAAAACCGTGACCTAACGACATTAAATTTCAAACATATCACATGATACAACATTAAAACCGCAACATATTTTGCTGATATTCGATGGTTTCGAAAGCCGTTAACTCCGACGGCTCCAAATCCTTGTCACATGTGCACAGTTTGACGGAAGTGGCGATGGTTAGTGGAACTCCACCACTACACCAAGTTCCATGACTAAAGTTCAATGCAGAGGTTATAACCATGAGGTTTTGGGGGGGTCAGCATGTGGCCACCCCGCCCTTAACCATTACAGTTAATGCTACAACTTGACTTTTGGCAGGAGGTTTAGCACACCTTCAAATTCAGAGGTTTATGCTGAATTTAATTGCAGTTAAACTATAGTTCTCCAGTTTTAGTGGAGGTTTTGTAGGGGACATTGGGAAAAATCCTAGCCAGATCAATTTTTGACAAAATTGGGTGAAAATAGAGTCTACCTACATTAATTTGAGCATTCTGGAGCCATTGATGCAGAAAAAACAACCATTGAGGCTTGTAAACACATGTATTTGCAAAATTTTGAGCATAATGAAAGATGGACATGCCATTAGGAGTTGGACCAACAGATGTAGCCTAGGAGGGGTGAATTTCTTCATCATGCATGATGTGTAAATCTTATGTGTGGTTTTATTTCTCTGTTATACACTGCTGTTCAGTGTTATTTAGGCTCATTTAAATGCTTAAAATTCACAATTTCATCTATGTTTCAAGGTTAAATTCCTCAATCCTTAAGCAAAAAAATGGAGACAAATATGTACATGTTTTGTAACTGAGAAGACACTTAGCACAAAAAACTAATACAGTCCTTTCAAATCATGCCGAGACAAAGGTGGGTTGTATGCAATGCTCATGTACTTTCTCAAGGTTGTGCAAGGCTTCATCAAACTCATCCTCATAGGGTGTAAAGTCATCCATAAAAATTTCCAAACAATCATTGACCATATCAAAAAAAAATCCTAACATCGCTTATTGAAAGGTTGCAGGTGCATTGCAAGGCCAAAAAGGTAGGACCCTAGTATAGGAAAATGTACCCCAAGGAGAAGTGAAGGTATTTTTGTACTGGTCCTAAGGATTAATCCGAGTTTGATTATAGCCACTAAATCCATCCAGAAAAGAGAACGTTTTTTTACTAGATAAAGTATCTAGGACCTGATCAATAAAGGGTAATGAAAAATGATCCTTTAGAGTGGCTTTGTTAAAATCCCTATAGTCTACATGGACTCTCCAATTCCCATTTTTTGTAGGAATAGTTAGGGCTCCTTATTTTCCCAAGGCTGAGAAGGAAACCAAAGAGGTAACCACCAAACAATATTTAGATTTGGTATCTAGCCCTACCAAATCAGAGAGGGATCTCTATATCAAACTCACAGTCGATGGAAATGAATTGAGAATAAGGATTTTAGGCTAGTTATAAGCTCAGTAGGGTTTTTGATTTAGGTTTGATTAGGGTTTGCTGGACAACGAAGCACAATGTTTAGAAACTAGGCAAGATATCCCAAAAGATCAGATGCAGATATAGTATGAGGCAAGGTAGGTGTGATCAGTGACAAAATTGGTTGTCATTTTAGTGTGGTGAAGAGGAAAGAATATAAGAAGTTAAGTGAGCATAATGAATTCACTTATTCAGAGGATGAAACACTTAGATTCTTATCTTAAAAATGGAGAAACATTGTCACTAACCACATCACAAGAATCCCATAGAAATAGCTGCAAACCTATAAATTACTTCTGCAAATAGCCAAGTACACTAGTGCCAAAAGAGTCTGAAATTCAAATATCCAACCCTCTCAATGACTTAATTATGAGTACATAAAGAAAATAATATAACATTCCACCTCTATGGGTCGAATCCTGATCCATAGAAACTAATTAATGAACCTAATGACTCATTTTTTAATCCTAGGGAAGTTAGAAGCAAATTTCCCCTTTTTAGCTAACTAGTTGAGTTTATCTCTCAAATCATAAGATTATTTTACAAAGATAACCATTAATAGGCCTATTAACCATAAAAAAAATCATGAGCCAACTGTTACATCGACCATTTTAACTTTGACATCCACGTGTCAAGAAAAATCTTCAAACCCAGAAACACAACAAAACTTCTCAAAGATGGAACAACATTAGCAGAAGCGCAACAAAACTTTGGAGGATGATTTGGAGGCCTTCCTGGATGAGATTTTTGTTGCAAAAGGTATGGTTGGAAATATAAAGATGTCTAATACACAATGGAGTCATCAAGCACTGCAAACACTAGCTCCAAACCCCTGAAAAATTGACTTGAAATCAATTTGTCCCAAAAGCAACATCGTGGTCTGAAAAGGTGGCAGAAAGGTAAAAAATAGGCATTATTTGGTTAATTTATGAAAATTGGTGAAGTTTCAAGCATCCCCATGAAATTTATGACATCATTATGCTGTTAGCCATCTACACATGCTTGAAATTGTGAATTTGGGCCTCTTGAGAAGAAGAAAAATGAGTACTTGCCGCGTTTCTGTAGAGTGTTATTAAGTGTGTGCACAAAAAACTCAAAAAATCAAAATTTTGGTCTCCTTCTCTGGTTTTTGTTATGCTTTCAAGCCACCAATGAAGCATCTTCCAAGAGGTCCAGGTTATCCCTCTTTTTAAGTTTTTTTAGGGTCTTCTTGTGCTTCTTCTTCATATTGTTAACCTTAACATTGAAAACCATGTTTCTTGCATAATAATGCCTTGCCATATTCCTTTATATAGTGGTATTCATGTTGGCCTTTTTCAATAGGTTTTCCAAATGTTCATTTGCTACCCCAAGCTAATACTCCCTGTCTTCTTCAATTTCAGTAACTATGATGTCATTTATGTCTTTGTGGGCTTGAGGAGGAGATGTATATTTTTCATGTCTTTCATTTCTTGCCATTGCTCTAGTTTTAGGTCTTCTATGTTGCATATGAATGTCCTTCTCTGGAAATTTCTCCACATCAATTATGGATTTTCCTTTATCCTTTGTTGTCAAATTATTTGCTTGGCTAGATGATGGAGGGTCCTTTTGTGACTTACCCTGCTGTAGTAACCTTAGTTTCAATTGTCTATTTTCTTGTTGCAAGAAAGCCACCATGAAATTGGATTTGGAAAGATCATTTTTAACTCCCTAATCTGTGCCTCTTTTTCCTTAATGATATCTTCTGATGGCTTATCTCCATGCTCCTCTTCTTCTAGGTCTATCATTTCAAGTTTAGGAGGTATATATTCTTCATGCTACAAAGGTGAATCATCTCTATCTATAGGTGATTTCTATCTTATATCTTCAACCTGCACTTCTTCATTGAAAACCTCCTTGGATAGCCTTTTAGCTTGATATCTAGTTTTAGGCCTAGACCTAGGCATCTCCTCTTGTGCCTCAGAAACAAATACCAACTTCTTACCTTTCTTATTTTCCCTTGAAATCGCTGTTGTAGGCTGAGCTCTTGTCACTGATGGCATAGTTGACACTTCAGCTTCCTGTGGTCCTAATGGTAATGAAGGAGATCTTTGACTCTTTGGCTGGCTTGAGACGGGAAGAAGTGAAAATGACTCTAAGAAGTTTTCCCATGACATATTGACCTCTGCTAGCTGGTGGAGTGTTAGGTCCCTATATTACTATTTTAGCCCCTTATTTTTATTATTGCAGGCCCCTCTAACCCTAATATTGTTATTATTCTTCCCTTACATTGTTATTGTTAGGTCGGCTAGGATTACATTGTGGCCCCACTAGGATTACATTATGGCCCCATGGACTCCTATATATAGAAAAGAGGTTTTGTCATTTGTATCATTCAAAAATTGTTCATTCATGTAATATATTAGAGGTTTCCCCCTTGAAGTGGATTATTTCTAAGGCATTGATATATCTTTTCTTCTACTTTGGAGCTTGTTTCACAACATTTGGTATTGGAGCTTTGGATTCTAGGGTTTCACTGCTCCAAACAAGTCATCGTGGCATTTTCGCTATAATTTTTTTTTTACTACGAAGGTTCAAAAGCTGAAATTTTTAGATTACGAAGCCGAAATCCTGAGGAACATCGTCACAAAATTTCAGAGCTTGGTTCACAATATTTTTGAAGATATGATCTGTGGAAGTTAGGTCTTTTTGCAAGCTCCTCAATTTAACCTAAACAGGTCATCATGGAATTTTCACTATAACATTTTTTCTACGAAGGCTCAGAATATGAAATTTTTAGAGCGCGAAGCTGAACTCTTGAGGAACAACTTCCCAAATTTTCAGATCTTGGTTCGCAATATTTTTGAATATATGGTCTGTGGAAGTTAGGACTTTTTGAGGCTCCCGAATTTCATCTCAAAGAGGTGATCGTGGGAAAATATTCATAACTCTCTCTCTGAGCATCATATTGGAATTCTATAAAAAGTGGACACAAGAACACGGAATGCAGTTTTATTTCTATCAATTTCAGAGCTGAAGAAGGAAGCAATGACATGTGGAAAGTCATACAAGTTCTCTCTACTGAACCAGTCCATAATTAGGTCATCGTAGGAGATCGGGCACAAATTTGTCTTCAAGAATCCAAATCAGGTCAGACTTGTGGAATTCGAAAGAGGATCTAGAGGGCTACCTTAGTGCCAAGTTTTAGATATTGAAGATCTGAAATCACAGAGATAATTCAGTTTCAATATCGTGCTCCTCAAAATCAAGAAAAAGGTGTGTATTTTTTTCGAATTACATAAGTCTCGTTTGAAAAAAATTAGTTGGAATTTATTCCAAGGGCATATTGAAGAATATATATCAGTATTGGGTTCTAAAATGGCCCCTAAAAAGAATTCAACACCCATTAAGCCTTCAGAAGGCTCTACTATGACTCATGAAGACGAAGAAACACAACATGAGATATCAAAATTACAAGAGCAAGTGCACCAAATTTCGCTATCACAAAGAGCAACAAAAAATGAAATGGAAGTTTTGAAGAAAGGCATGGAAACTAAGATGGATGGTTTGAAGAAAGTCATGGAAGCTAAGATGGATGGTTTGGAAGCTAAGATGGAAGGCATGGAAGTGGGCATGGAAGCTAAGATGAATGGTTTGGAAGCTAAGATGGAAGGCATGGAAGTGGGCATGGAAACAAAGATGAATGGTTTGGAAGCTAAGATGGAAGGCATGGAAGTGGGCATGGAAGCTAAGATGGATGGAATGGAAGCTAAGATCGATGAAAAAATGGAAAACATAAAATTAGACATCGAAGTTTTGGCAAAGTTGATACAAGAAATGTTTCCTAATGGCGAAAAGATAGTAGAGGAAACTCATGATGAGAACAAAATAAATGTTAATCATGATTTCATAAAATCTAATGTTGGATGGAAGAACCACCATATTCCAAAGATGTATATGAGGAAGTTTGATGGCAAGGATTCCGTAACATGGATACTACGTATGGAGCAATATTTTGATCTCGATAATGTGCAAAACACACAAAAGATACACATTGCAACTTTAAATTTAGAACAAAATACATTTGTATGGTATCGATGCCTTTGCTCCCATAAAAAAGTTATCACTTGGTCAATTTTTATGGAGGAAATGATAGCACATTATGAGGATACAAAGAGCAACACCTTCTTTAGCCAATTGATAAATCTCAAACAAAAGGGTTTAGTGGGGCAGCACATCGAGGACTTCCAAAAATTGAATATAAGGGTAACTGATATTCCAGAGGAACACAAGATTGATCTCTTCATAGGCACTTTAAAGGATAACATCCAAAATGAAGTTCGCGTTTTGGAACCTGATTCATTGGAGAAGGCATTCAGGTTGGCAAGAAAAATTGAATGTAAAATTATGGCGACAAGGAAGCCTACCACTCACTTCTATAAAGAGGGAAGTATTGCTACTCCTAGATTTCCACAACCTACAAGGTTGACACCACAAAAATTTGAAGAAAAAATAGAAAAATGGCTTTGCTACAGTTATGATAGCAAATACACTAAAGGTCATAAGTGTGCTGAGAAGAAATTATTTTACATAGATTGTGAAGAGGAAGAAGAAAATGAACAAAAAGAGGATATACACCAGGAACCAACCCTAGAAGAGGAAGAAATGAGTTCGACCATTTTGTGTAATGCATTGGCAGGAATTACCACTCCACAAACTCTTAAGATAGAAGGACATATCAACAAGAAAAAGGTAATAGTGTTGATTGATTCAGGTAGTACCCATAATTTTATTCATTGTAAGGTAGCCAAGGAATTGAATTGTTTCCTATACCCAGCACCAGAATGTCAAGTGATGGTTGCAAATGGAGGAACTATAAATTTCTCTGGAAAATGCCATAATATGAAGCTAACCATGGGGGAATATGTATTTAATAGTCCAATTCTTTCCATTCCTATGGGAGGTGCTGATGTTGTACTAGGAGTACAATGGTTACAATCTTTGGGGACGGTAGCTTTTAATTTTCAAGGACTTTTCTTGAAATTCTTTTCAGAAGGAAAGGAAGTCGAACTACGGGGTATTGAAGGGAAGCCAGGAAGGATAATAAGCTCTAATGGCATGACAAAGCTTCTAAAGAAAGAAGAACGAGGCGTAATTGCACAATTATGCTCACTAGAAGTTCCAACATCAAAATCATCTATTTCTGCAGATCTCCAACAAGTCTTGGACAATCATTCCAAGGTGTTTGAAACTACCAAAGGACTCCCACCTATTCGTGATCATGATCATGCTATTCATTTGATTCTAGGAAGTGTTCCTCCAAACATCAGGCCTTATAGATATCCTTACGTCCAAAAGAGCGAAATTGAACGTATGATTGCAGAAATGTTAGAGGCGGGTATAATTCATCCTAGTCAAAGTTATTTCTCTGCTCTTGTAGTATTGGTACACAAGAAGGATGGATCATGGTGGATGTGTCCAGATTATAGGGAGCTCAATAAGCTCACCATTAAAGATAAATTTCCCATTCCTGTGATTGATGAATTATTGGATGAATTACATGGAGCAATTTATTTTACCAAGTTGGATCTTTGTTCATGATATCATCAAATTAGAATGAAGACTGAAGATATTCCAAAAACAACATTTCGAACTCATGAGGGTCATTATGAATTTTTGGTCATGCCTTTTGGCCTTACCAATGCACCTTCTACATTTCAAGGGTTGATGAATTCCGTTTTCAAACCCTTCCTTAGAAAATTTGTGCTAGTATTTTTTGATGATATACTAATCTACAGTAGGTCTTGGAAGGATCATGTTGAACATGTTGACAGGGTGCTCAAACTATTGCAGGAGAAACAATTATATGCAAAATCATCCAAATGTTTCTTTGGAGTACAAGAGGTGGAATATCTGGGTCATATTGTATCTCATGAGGGTGTTAAGGTAGACCCTAACAAAATTAAAGCCATTAAGGAATGGAAAGTTCCCCCAACTATAAAGCAGTTGTGAGGATTTCTTGGTTTAACATGGTATTATTGCAAGTTTGTTAAGAATTATGCGAGAATAGTAGCACCTATAACAACATTATTGAAGAAAGATGCATTTTCATGGACTCCTGGAGCAACTAAGGCCTTTGAACATCTTAAAGAGGAAATGTGCCTAACACCAGTCTTCGCTATGCCAGAATTCACAAAAACCTTCATTGTGGAATGTGATACCTCAGGAAATGGAATTGGTGATGTTTTAATGCAAGAAGGAAGACCCATTTCTCTTGAAAGTTGTCCAATTAAAGGAAATTATTTACAGAAAGATATTTATTAGAAGGAAATGTTAGCAATACTACACGCACTAAAGAAATAGCGACCTTACCTAATGGGAAGAAACTTCAAGGTAAAAAATGATCATGATAGTCTTAAACACTTTTTGGAACAAAGAATATCTTTATAAGAGCAGCAAAAATGGGTCACAAATATGTTGGGTTATGACTTTGAAATAATCTAAAAAAAAGGGAAGCTAAATGTTGTTGCAGATGCACTCTCAAGAAAAAATGAAGAGGTGGAAGCATTGCTTTGTGCCATTTCTATTATCCAACCAGATTGGATAACTAAAGCAAGGGATGAATGGAAGAGGTACGAAGAAGTGTGGACACTCATTCAAAAGTTGCAGCAAGATCCTAGTACATCTGATACATTTATTTGGAAAAATGATACCTTATGGTACAAAGATCGCTTATATCTTTGTAAGAATTCCCAACTAAAACAAAAGATTCTTTTGGAATTGCACACTTCTCCTTTAGGAGGACACTCAGGATTTTTAAAAACTTACCACAGAGTGAAGAAAGAATTTTTTTTGGGATGGCCTTAAATCTGATATTCAAAAGTTTGTGGCGGAATGTTTGGTTTTCCAGCAAAATAAAGTTGAGACAATTAAGACCCCGGGTCTTCTACAACCTTTATCCATTCCAAGTCAACGTTGGGAAGATATTTCAATGAATTTTATCATAGGTTGACCTAAGTCTGAAGGAAAGAGTGGCATCATGGTGGTAGTTGATATACTTACCATGTATGCACACATTTGTGCATTATCTCATCCATTTAAAGCAAGTATGGTTGCTACTACATTTATGGAAACAATTCAAAAGCTACATGGAAACCCAAAGGTTATTGTGAGCGACAGAGATCCCATTTTTACTGGAAGTTTTTGGATGGATTTTTCTTGTTTGGGTACTCAATTAGCTCATAGCTCATCTTATCATCCTCAATCCGATGGTTAAACTGAGATAGTGAATAAATGTTTGGAAGGATATCTTCGTTTTTTTGCATTTGATAAAAAAACACAATGGGTCAAGTGGTTACCTCTCGCTGAATAGTGGTATAACACTTCCTTCCATATTGCAGCAAAAATGACCCCTTTTATGGCGCTTTATGGATATAATCCACCGTCCATCACATCATCTTTAAGAGAAAATTCTAAGGTTCAAGCAGTGGTAGATCACATCGAGCATCAACAAGAAGTTCTCCAACTCTTAAAGGATAACCTAAATTTGGCACAAAATCAAATGAAACAACAGGCAGATCAACATCGCAGCGAGATAAGTTTTTGATGTAAGAATTTAGATATTTTTATGGCTACAACCATATAAACAAATGTCCCTCAAACAAACTAGAAGGATCATCAATTATCACCAAAATCTTATGGTCCTTACAAGGTGTTGCAAAAGATTGGTACTATGGCATACAATTCAGACTTCTTGCTTCTTAGGTATCAATTTTATGAATATCCCTTCTAAAAGGATAGGTGAAAATCTTCCAGTTCAAAAAATATTGCTAGAACTTTATGAGGAAGGAAAAATCATATTGGAACCTGAAGAAGTCACAGAAACGAGAATTCGACAGCTACGAAATCGATCAATTTTAGAATATCTCATCAAGTGGAAGAACTTACCCACTGAAAATTCTACATGGGAGGATGAGAATTTTATACAGAAGCACCCAAAGCTACTCAAGCGTTGAGGACAACACTCTTTTGAAGGAGAGAGGCATGTTATATCCCTATATTACTAGTTTAGCCCCTTATTGTTATTAGTGTATCCCCCTTATTGTTATTATTGTGCCCTTACATTGTTATTATTAGGTCAGCTAGGATTAAATTGTGGCCCCACTAGGATTACATTATGGCCCCATGGACTCCTATATATAGAAAGGAGGTTTTTTCATTTGTATCATTCAAGAATTGTTCATTCATGTAATGTATTGGAGGTTTCCCCCTCGAAGTGGCTTATTTCTAAGGCGTCGATATATCTTTTTTTCTACTTTGGAGTTGGTTTCACAACATGGAGGACTATCATTTTGATCATAGCATGATGGAAGAGACTTTCTTTGTGATTGCTTCCTTTGTATTTCACCTTCCTAGTCATTTTCACCAAACTTTTAAACATATAGTTGGGTCATTTTAGGGGCTTGATAGAAGTGAAATGCATCAATAATCTGATATGATATTGATATAACCTACTAAAACTCCTCTCACAAGTGAAATACTTCATGATAAGCTTCATCAAAGGGTTGTACTTGTCCAACAACTTTTTGTTAGGAAATATATGAGAAGGGGATTGCTTGTATTGCAGTTTCAAGGAAATCTTATAATGTTAAAGGTCTAAATCCATCCCCTTGAATCAAATTTCACCTTCATTAGGGATTTTGGTTTCTGAAGATATGATCTTTGCTGACACCATAAAGTTCATCCCTACAATTGTGACATGGTCTCTTTTGAAATCGAGGGAAAATAAACTTTTTAGATCAGGATTATAACCCACCTCTTGTACTTTTTTACAAAACACTAGACAACCTACTTCTTCAAATGGCCTTCTTATAAAATATGATGAATTGAACTCTTGCATATGAGTGGGCTCATATCTTGAGATATTTCCTCCTTTGAATTTCAACTTTTCATTGGTCTCTCCCATTTTTTACTTTTCTTCTAACAAGAAACCCTAGTCTCACACAAGAATGGGTAAGGGGACTTGAGCAGTAAAATAGGGGAGAAAATGCAGCAAGTTGAGAGTATGGAATGGAGGGTGTTATCACCAAATTTATCTTGATTGGTTGCTCATCAATCAACTCAATGTAACTCTTTCAAACCACTTCTAACTGAATATTAGCCTCTTCAGTTTGAGAGGGCTCTCCCAAAGGGGGTTTATGATTTTTAATAGAAATAATACTAGATGGCTAACTCTATGAATTGTGACTTGGTTTTTCTATGATTGTAGGTTGAAAAATGAAGGCTTGCTACCATTAGGCTATGGAGTCAACATCATTACTCTTAATGACAATATTTCTTCACATGGAAGCTAAGGTAGATAGACGTCTTTAATCAAGATGATTCATACACACAACATAAGGGAAACACAATAATTTCAGCCCTAAAGAAATTCAGAGCTTAATTGTATGAATTCTAAGTAATTAGAGATAAAAAACTGCAAGTGATTAGACATAAAGATACAAAGAAATAACACATTAAACACCTCATGAGAATCTCAGGTCTGGAAGTAGAAGGTCATTTTATATTACTGATAATGGACAAAAACATACAAGCATCAATTTGGTGCAATATTATCCAACCCTTTGCTCTTCGATGTTCAGTATATAAATAAACATTATTTACAATGTAAATGATCTGCCCAAATGGCTAGATCTTCGAATTATAACTCTGATAGCTATCATAACTGAAACTACTTACTTGAAACTAAAAAAGGACAACTATCCTTTAAGAAGTCAAATTCCTAATAGGACTCTATCTCCTATTTATTACATTTGGTTTTTTTTAATAGTGAAAAAGTTACATAATAGATATCACATGTTTGAGAGACAATTCACCATCACTTTACATATTTAAAACACCCCTAGATCTGTGGAACACAATCCTACTTTTCAGGGATGGACAACCTTCACTTTAATCACTGTTCTTCCTGTTAATCTGGATGTGTGACACTTATTTTGAGTAATGAATCTCTTCTAAGATGGCCCATTGACATGTTTGAGGTCTCCAGCTGACTAATGTTCTATTAGAATGCTAAAAAATCTTCAAAAAGCTCCTCGCTATGAAACAAGGAAGTTTAGGCAGTTTCGTAGCAAGTTTTCGTAGTGTATGAAAACCTTCCTTTTCACCTATCTCCTTGCCACCTTTGCTGTTCAAACACATTTAATATGCCAAGACATCTTAAAAAAATCAATTTCCCTCCATAATACTTGAAAAAATTGAATTTTAAGGAAAAAAATGCACCTTCAGAATTTTCGTAGTGTTTTTCTGGCTTTAAGCCTGAAGCACGCTACGAAATTGTCCAAAAAACCAGAATTTGTTGAGTCTAAGATTGTCTTCAAAAATTGATCTCCAGAGGTAAAATTTAGGTTTTATGTAATTCATGAACCTCATCGAACATATTCCAACTCAATTTTTCATTCTTTTGGTGTTTCTTCTTCATTCACAATTAATTGGCTAATGGGTTCTTCTACCACTCTAATCTTCAACCCTTTCTTTTCTAACTCAACTTGAATCAAGTCCAGCTGCTCTTGAAGATCTTCCAATTGATTCTTTAATGCTCTGTTTTCAGATTTTAAGTGCAAGTTCATCCTCCTAATATGTTTGACCTCCCCTCTTAATGGTTGAGTCCATTTCAGCAACATTTCTGCATTGTCCAAGGATTTTGAAACACTTGAGACTTGTTCGTCCCATATTTTCCTCATTTCTTCAAATTGAACTTTCTCAATTATGTGCTACTTTTCAAATAACTTCAAATCTATTATCTCCTTACTTGCTTCCTTCAACTGTTCTTTGAGGATTCTACTTTTGATTTTTTAACTATTTTCTCTTTTCCCTTTTTCTAGTTGATAACCATTTCCTCCTTTGGTAATGGAGACAAATCTATGACACTTATTGACTAAGAAACTTCATTGATTTTTTCTGTCTTCTTTCTCTCCATGGCCTTCTTTGCATGTCTGGTCATTAGCTTCCTTGGCTGAAATATAAAACCGGCA
The DNA here is from genome assembly GCA_034641835.2 of Pinus albicaulis. Classification (NCBI taxonomy): domain Eukaryota; kingdom Viridiplantae; phylum Streptophyta; class Pinopsida; order Pinales; family Pinaceae; genus Pinus; species Pinus albicaulis. Next base: position 18,484,938 of record CM076577.1, on the reverse strand, counting down.
TCATTACCTGCAAAACCTAGTTTCTTAGCAGTCTTACATTTCTTCAGCTTGCACAATGGGTGACTCTTCAATGTCAATTGCATGAAGGATATCCTCCAGATTTCCTTTAGCCAATGTCTGGATTCTAGTGACTCTCTTTCTGCCTTGTTTTCCAATTGTATGCTTATGTTTTGCAGGTGCTGATTGAGGTGTGTCAGTCTCTTGCAAAGGTTCTTCTGCCATGTTCATTGGTTCTGCAGGAGATGATATATTTTCTTCTTAAACTTATTCTGCCACAGCTAGTGATGAAGTAGTTCTAGGTTTTGAGGCTTTCTTTGGAGTGACCACATCAATTTCATAACCACTCATGAACAAGAAAGAAATCCAATCTCTATCTAGCCTTCTCAATTCTTCCAACACTAACAGCTTAATTAGACCATGATGAAAAAGAGATGTCACACTTCCCTCTGTCTTGATTTGAACCTTATCTGACATTTTCCCTAGACTTCTGTATAAACAGAAAGGCAAGTCAAGTGACCTGTTACCTACAAAATGTAGAAGAAGTCTGAGATGGTGTGAATAGACCATGTGAAATCTTCCTTCACAAGTAAAGTATTTTTGAATGACCATCGATAGTTTTGCATAATTATCCTTCTTAAAACTCCCGAGGATAGCATTTGTCAAATCAACTTCACCGTGTTATTACTTGATAAACTCTTTACAATACTGCATTGTGAATTTGATACCTTTAAACCACTTTTCACCACCTCTAGGAATTCCTATAGTTGATGATATGCTCTCTGGTGTCACTGTAAGATTTAGGATTCCAACCTTTGATGTTGTTCCTGTGAAGCTGGTGTAAAACTCCTTAGAAACCTGTAAATGAAAACCCTACAACCTCTTCCAGAATTGCAAGCAGTCAGTCCTTCTTAAAACCTCCATAGAATTAGGGTCTTCATTGAGTAATTTCATATCCATGGGCTCATACCTGTGACAATGACCACCCTTATTTGTTTTCTTTCTTGCAGCCATTGATAATTTATAGTCTTCACTGCCTTGCTTGATGATGACACCTGTAGAATTCAAATTTGACAGCAACCTACTTGGCTCGATGAAGCATCTCTCCAGTGATCGAATCACATGAAAGGATACACAAAAATATGATAAAAGGATAATTGAGGTGAGGTTTAATAGTTTAATTGATAGCTCGAGCTTCAATCATAACACATGCAAGAAAAAAGGGTAATGATGACATCAAACACGGCTATGTATATTTGATTTTACCATAACAACCTTGAATGACCTCCACATTTATTTCTCTAATCAGGAAATTACACCTCAAACAACTGTGACAAGCCAGGTTAGAAAACGCATTTTCATAGCGATTCAGTTAGGCTTATGACAGATTCGCTACAAAACTATTAGGCAGTTTCACAATGAAATATCTTGTTTTCCTGTGTAAAACGATAGGAAAATCTGACAAGATGACAGGTTTGCCCCTTTTGAGTTTAAATGTATGAGAAATGAAAAATGAAATGATATGGGCTTGATTTGATTGAAATGGCATAAATGGAGGTGATCATAAAACTTAGGATAGGCTTAAAAATGTAAAAGGTTTCCTATACCACATTGAAATGGCTTAGGAGACCTTATCCATTTGGTGAGTGACCTGTATAACCCTATCAAGAAATGTTTCACAACTTAATGAGTGATAACATTGACTCCACTTGGGATGGTGTGCCCTTATGGTACACTAAAGAACGTATAGTTCCAGTGCCATCCATATTTTTTGAAAATAAACTTCTGAAATTTGTCAATCCTTCTTCAAACACTTATGGCCTTCACCTCAGGCTCAAATTTTATAATCAACCTATCTTTATTAGCAAAAAATCATAATAAAATGGAATATATACAATGGAGTGAAAATTCAGTAAAATTTAAGAGGAATAGAGCTTTAGAAAACTGCCATTGACAGGCCCTCCAGCACAAAGTTGTCCATCCATCTCCTAAAGTAGATAAGTGTTGTTGGCATGTTATGAAGCTACTATGAATGGCCCCTTCCAGATGTTTTCAAACTTTCCATGTTTCCCCTTTTCTTCAATTCTGGCTTCCCACTTCAACACCATATCTTGAATCTGGAAAGTTTCTTCTTTGACCTTCTTATCAAATGTCTTCTTTACTCTGTTTTGTGACTGCTAATGACTATTGTATACCTCCTCCCTTTTTTCCTGTAGAGCTATAAGCTGGTTTATTCTTCTCTGAATAGCATTAGGATCCTCTTCTATTCCTTGCAGTAGTTTCATTACAGGCACTCCCAAGGATGTGGGAAAAATAGCTTCAACTCCATTGACTAATTCATAATGTGAAGTACCAATGGATTTTTTTGTACATACTCTATCAACCCACAAAGCACATTTCAATTTCAGATGCCATGATCTCTTATTTTCTTGTAGTACCTTCTTGATAATTCTCACAATGCTTTTACTAGAAGATTTAGCAAGACCATTGCCCTGTGGGTAATAAGAAGTAGAGTGTCCAAGTGTTATATGATACTGATGAAAAAAGATAATCAACCTTTTGGATTTAAAATCTTGTGCATTTTCAGCAATAATCTTCATAGGACTACCAAACCTGGACAAAATGTTATTCTCTAAGAACTAAATGATGACTGAATCATTTTCCTGCCTTGTTGGGATTGATTCAATCCACTTAGTGAAATAATGTATTGCTGTCAGAATGCAACGATGCTACCCTAAAGATGATGGGTGTATTTCACCAATAAAATCCAGCCCCCACTATTGGAAAGTCGCCTCAACATAAATTGGCATCAAAGGTAGAGGAATCAACTTTTTCTTACCATAAAAAATCTGCCATTCACGATAGGCAGCTATATTCTTGTAAACATACTTGAACATGGTGGGACAATAATACCCTGCTCTGAGAATTTTGTTTGCTGTGGCCTTCCAGTAGTGGTGTCCTCCACAATATCCCTTAGGAAACTCTTCAATCACCTTTTCAACTTCCTCTTCCAGCAAACAATTCAAAATAATACCACCAGTATCTTTCCGGTATAGATTCTTATCTATAATGCAGTATCTTAGAGATTTCAGCTTTACAAACCTTGATTTTGATTTATTCAACTTTAGAGGAGCTCTGTGATGATGCAAAACAAAGACAATGTCTCTGTACCAGTAAGATAAAATGAACTTCTCTTCAATAGGAATCAACTCTTCATCTTCCTCTGATAACTCTGAAATTTTTGCAATAAAATTCATGTCAAGACAATCAAAATTGGATTGTGCCATCCGCTTTTCCAACCCCATCCTTTTACCAATTTTGTAGGTCTGATTTCTATGTCATACTCCAGCAAATTATCTATCCACTTCCCTCTCTTTCCATCAGGATCAACTTGTGTTAATATGTCCTTAACCACAGTGTTAGGCACAAATGCAATGACATGAGAGTGCTGAATATAAATTCTGAAATCCTTAATGGCTTTGATCAAAGCATATGCCTGTTTTTCTAAAATATTGTATTTCAGATCTGAGTTAGTAAGGGTTCTGCTAAAGAATGAGATTTGTTGCTTTGTACCTTTGTGTCCTTTCTGTAGTAAAACTCCAGCTATGGTATTTTCAGATGCAAATGTAAAAACCAAAAATTATTTTGAAAATTTTGGACTAATCAATACTGGGGCATGAGTGAGTGCTTTCTTTATCTCTTCAAATGACTGTTTGGCTTCAACAGTCCATTTAATATCAGCTCCTTTCTTCAACATCTTGGTAATATCTTTGACAATCTCAGCAAAGTTCGGGATGAACCTTCTAACAAAGTTTGCTCTTCCAAGAAAGGACCGAATTTCCTTCCTGTTCCTTGGCAGGTCTATCTTCTGAATGGCATTGACTCTGTTTGAATCAATATTTATACCATCTTTTGATATAATATGTCCAAGAAACTTTCCATAGGTTAGAGCAAAAATAATTTTAGTGGGATTAAGAGAAATACCAAATCTTCTACACTTCAGCAGAACTTTCTCCAGAAGCTTCAAACGGTCTTCCTCCCTTCTTTAAAATACAGTTATGTCATCCAGATAGACCACCACTAAATTATATTTCTCCTCAGCAAAGGCAATGTCCATTGCTCTTTGAAAATTCGCTCTTGCATTCATCAAACCAAAGGGCATCTTGGCATACATGAATGTCCCCCATGGTGTGGTAAAAGTTGTTTTCTCCTGGTCTTCTGGGTGTACTAATATCTGATTGTATCCTGAAAAACCATCCTGCATAGACATCCTTCGAGAGCCAACAATATTCTGCAGAATTGGATCCATCTTAGGAAGAGGGTAGTTGTATTTCAAAGAAGCCTTATTCAAGTTTCTGAAATCAATACATATTCTGATCTCTCCACTCTTTTTTCTAACTGGTACCAAGTTAGCAAGCCATTTTGAGAATCTTATAGGAACAATAATTTTTTCATCAAAAATATTCTTAGTTTCCTTCTCAATCAGAGGCATGAGCAATGGATTAATCCTTCTAAATTTCTATTTGAAAGGTTTCTCATTCTCTTTGATAGGAATAGTATGATGAATAATAGTAGGATCATAATTTTTCAGGTCAGCATAACTCCATGTAAAAACATCAATGAACTTCTTCATCATCTCAATATATTTATGTTTCATCTCCAAAGAAAGAAACTTGAAAAGCTTTATCATTTTAAGCACTGCTACTGTACCTAGATTACAAGTCTCTACCTCTTCATCATCAGCCTACATTCTATGAGTTTTGAACACATCATTTTGGTCAAAAATATTTTCAAGTGGAATAATACCCTTGGGTATACAATTATTCTTCAGCTGCAAAACTTCAGAATTACCCTTTTCAACAAGCATGTTTTGCTGATCTACTTGTGTGCTTTCAAATTCCTCCTTCAACTCTATGAAATTTATAACTTGCTGGTCATCATCAAACACTTTCAAATGGATGATATTATCTGGGATAGAAGGCCTATGTTGAACTTCAAGCTCATACTTCTCAGTAGAATGTGTAGGGATGACAAATAAACTTGCAGAAACAGCGAGGGAATCAACCACTGAGTTTTGATCCCTAGTTTTCATAACAAATGAATATTCTTGAATTTTTTCCAACATTTCCATAATCAGATTTTTGTAAGCTCTCATCCTCACATCCTTAGTTTGATATGTTCCTTCAACTTGTTTAATTACCAACTCAGAATCTCCACAAACTGAAATCTTTTGAGCACCCAATTTTTTCAAAATTTCCAAACCCAAAAACAAAGATTCATATTTAGCCATATTATTTTTACAGTAAAAGTTCAGTTTGAAGGAATAAAACTTACTTTCTTCATTAGGAGTAGTAATCCATATGCTTTATCCAACCCCCTCTCTTACAGCAGATCCATCAAAGTGAAAAAGCCACTAGACCTATGCTTTTTCTTCTATTATTTCCTTATTTTCAACTTGTTGATTTCCAATTTCTTGAATTTCTGCTTTCCCTTCACTTTTCGCTTCATCAGTTAGCTCATTGAAAATAATTGTTGATCCAAATTTAGTTTCAACAACATAAATGGGAAAATTCTAAGGTTTATCCTTGCTGCTTACCATATAGGCCATCCTAGTATCCCTGTACAATCTTCTTTGCTCACCAAAAATAGGAATGGTGAAATATGTCAAGTCCATCTGCATATTGTCTTTGATTTTTTCTGCCCAAGATTTGGATAAGAGCATCCCAAACTTGGGTGGAATATTTTCCACCACAAATTCCATTACCAATGTCTTGGCAGGCACTTGTGTTAGGCCAACAACAACATCTTTTATCAATCCTATGCATTGAACTCTTTCAGAATCAAAAGAAAACAAATCCTTGTATGGCCTAGTGATCTCCAAACCCATCCTCTTCATAATCAGTTTAGGCTTAATGTTATCAGAAGCCCCTGAATCCAACATGGCATTGTGTAAAGTCATGTCATGGATACTAAGGCTAACATAGAAAGGAGGTACTTCTTCATTATTCTCATCTTCCAATCTTGGTCCCAATTAGATGGTAGGATGGTCTTCTTGTACATTAAGGACATCTGAAGCTCCTGGTTGAGAATTCAACATTTTCACAATTTTGCTTCTGTACTCATTTACCCTGAGAATTTCTCCAAAAGGAACAAGAATCTTAATTTTAGAAATATCATTCTCCAAACTAAAAACATAAGTAATATTTTCACTCCCTTTAATAGGGGGAGGAAGTGGTGGATCCTTTTTAGACTCAGCTACTTTAGGAGCATCCTTCTTTGGCTGTGTTTTATTTGCAGTGATGGGAACATTTCTGTTTTTGAGATTGTATTGCTTTTTGATCTCAAAAATTGCATGTTGATAAACCTTAAGATAGTCAGATTGTCCCTCACCCTTATTTACATCATGATCAGACTCATCATGCTCTTCTTTGGTCAAAAACATTCCAGACGTGTTTTCATTTAGGCGGTGGATGGAGTCTTCTTGAATCTTAGGCTAATTTTATTCTTCATCAATCAATTCTACTGAAAAGGAGGCCTTACTTGAGGGTCAGGCTGATTTCTATTTTCTCTATGTCTTTGCTGATTATGAGGCCTTCTAAACTGTGGATTTCTAAATTGTGGATCATGTTTTGCAAGAGGTGCATTTTGAGGTATAAAATGTGTCTTTTTAACGCCTATTTATCCTACATTAATTATCAATCTGGGAACAAATTTTTGTTTCAAGAGTGTACTCAGTCTGAGGCAGAAATTTATCCAAGAGTAATGCTCTTCAATATGTAGTATAGTGTTTTAAATATGAGAGTAAATGGATGCTTGGAAAAGAAATCTAACTACAACAACATAAACTCAAATGCTCTGAAATCCAACTATTCACTCAGTAAACATTAATCGAGGATACAGTAGAAATAACTCATTCCTCTAGAAATTGATGCAATTGAAATCAAACTGGAGCAAGACAATCAATCTGGGAACTTGGAAGCAATAACCAGTGTTCTCTACAGTTGACAGTCCTGCTTTAAAGAAATTAAAAGGAAATAGAAATTGAACTAAAGCTGCTATTGAAAGTAAACTAGGAAAACTCTTTAAATGCAAACTCTTGCAATCTGTAAACTAATTAATCTGAAATGAACAACAATGTAAATGGACAGCAAACTGAAATCAAAGGATTTGAACAACAAAACTCTATTAAACGACAAATCCTATTGAACAAAAAACTGAATAGCGAAGCTTTGTATTTTCTCTCTGAAATGAACAACAGTCAAAAGAAACAGAAAATGGAATGGAACATCAAATGCCGAACAACGAAGCATAACAAGATAAGTAATTCGAGGATTAAGATGATTGTTAAATTGGGAAGGAACGGCAATGCAATCCATTATAATAAAACAGTAAACTATTAAGCACAGAATTATGAATTAATTAAGATAGAACCAGTATCACTTCCGTGAATCCAAGGATGATCTAAGTAAGGCAATATTCTGTCTCAATTAACCCACGCTGTAAGAAATAAGATTCAGCTCACAATAAAGAAATAACTCATACATAGAATGCGTAATACATAAAGACAGTAAGATGATAAACAACTAATGAAATAAACTCACAGTATCATGCATGTAGCAAATCGATCACACGCTGTAAGAATTGGAATATAACACAGAGGAGCAGTTCACGCTGCCAGGGGTCGGGCCCTTAACCACCAGCAGGGACTGCTCAAGCTACTTCAGGTGATGCGAATGGAACAACAACTTCAATTAATCATTAAATTGGAGCAACATTACAATGGAATCATGCTTTCAATAACACAGCTTTTGATTAAGTTTACATTTCACAAAAGCAACAACTATCCACTCTCTTTTACAAAAATCTCCTTTTATAACCAAAGAGAGGAGAAATTAAATAGTAAATAGGATCTCTTATAACAATATTGGATTGTTCCCAACAACTTGATCAACCAGAAAATATATTTCCAACAATCTTTCAACAAGAGCAAGTCGAATTTGGATTTGCAGCTGAGATAATTTGGAGGACAGCCGCAACAACAAATCTCAGAAAATCATGCTCAAAGAACCCTGCGTTTCTCTCAATATAGGCCAAACTTGGGAAAAAAATTCTCGACTAAAGTTAATTTGGTCTGTTATGGACAAAACCCATGTTCCGGATTTCCCAGATTCTTCTTCATTTGCCAAGAATCTCAACCACAAAACTGTCACTTCTTATTCCAACGAATTTTTGAGTTGGAATATTTGATGATGATCTGGAGGTCAAATCTGCAATCTAGCAAATATCTTGGAGGCTAAAATGGTGAGTACTATTACAAAATATATTAATAAACCATAATTGATAAAAATATGTATAATAATCATCAATTTATTAAAAATAAAGGAGAAGAAATAATATTCATCTATAAGAGCATAAATCATTATAAAATGGATTTATATGATAAATTATAATGAATGACATGATAAAGAAGAGTAAAAATAGATGAAATATGTGTTAAAAAGTGGTCGTATTCATGACCCAACAGTGCAGAAGCATTTCCAAGGGCAAGTCTATCCATGAATTTTTCCATAGTCTTCATCATAGAATCAAACTTATCATCTGAGGTGGAAGGATTTTCTTCTTCTTTTAGTTTTGTTTTACCCATATTAGACTTATTAGTTGCTATCATTTTTACTTCTACTTTCACAACATCATTCTGCATTTCTGCTAGTGAAGGAAATTCTCTTTCTCTAAGTAGAATGGAGAAATCATAATCAAATGCTTTAGCATAGCACAATTGAGCAGCTCCTGGTGGAGGTTTAAGATGAGCATGTATAGAATCATAATTTTTTTTAAATATCTTAGAGAAATTTTGGACAGTTTCATCTAAAACTCTTTTTAAACTATTGTATTCAGTAAGGGCCTACACAGGGTATTGTTCTATTACCCCATTTTCTCAAAAAACTATCCTCAAACTGGTTCCAATTCTGCAAGCTTTCTGTAGCTAGGGATTTAAACCATTTTTTGACCTCACCAGTGAAAATTTGAGAAAATAGTCTCATTTTGACATCTTCATGGTATACTTCCTCTCTGTCTATGAAATTATTGAATTGGTCCACATGTTCCTCAGCTATAATTTCTTCATTACTCCCCCAGGTTTTAATTCTAGCTGAGTATTTACTTGGGAGGGCATTAAGAATAGCTGGGAGAACAAGTGGAGTATATCTAGCAGGTGTAGCAAGAGGTGGACATGGAACATTTCCAGCCATGATAACAAGGACTCTGGTATTTCTAGGAACAACAGTAGTAGAAGATGAGCTATTTGGAGGTGGTGTAGTTGGTCTTTGTAGTCCAAATACAAATGAGCTCCAATTAGGTAAAGGTATACCAGATTTTATTCTTAGCAAGAAATCAAATGGGTCTAATTCCTTTAACTTGTCAAAAAAATCCCTCTTTAACAGTAACTCTAATGTAACTCTCTCCGAAAATTCTTCTCTTTCTTTTATGGTTACTAGGGTTGAGGTATCAATACCTCATCTTTGTAGGTCTATAACAATATTAGTCAATTCATTTTCACTTTCAGACCTAAACAAAACTTCCTAAATATTATCATCAAATTTCTTATCTTCAGGACTTCTTACAATTTCAGAGGACAAAGCTCTTGATTGTGATGGAATACCTGATTTTGAAGAGATGCTTTCAATGCCTCTGGAAATTGTGTTTGGATTATCGACAATGGTAGGTGGGTTAAGATCTGGATTTTTCCTCGTATATCTCCTTCTCGGAGTCACATTTAAACACGAAAATTTGTAATGGAGTCACCAAGGTAGTTGCAGCCTCGAACAAATTCTGAGCTCCTGCTACCTCCAAGAGTTTAGATTCACTGTTTTCACAAAAAATTCAGGAAATATGCCTTCAGAATCCCGACAGATTCACCAAAATTTTATCACCAAATTGATCTGGATTGATTGCTCTCTCAAAGGGGGTTTATGATTTTTAATAGAAATAATACTAGATGGATAACTCTATAAATTGTGACTTGGTTTTTGTATGATTGTAGGTTGAAAAATGAAGGCTTGCTACCATTGGGCTATGGAGTCAACATCAACACTCTTAATGACAATCTTTCTTCACATGGAAGCTAAGGTAGATATAGGTCTTTAATCAAGATGATTCATACACACAACATAAGAAAAACACAGTAATTTCACCCCTAAATGAAGTCAGAGCATAATAGTATGAATTCTGAGTAATTAGAGATAAAATTCACTGCAAGTTATTAGACATAAAGATACAGAAAAATAACACATTAAACACCTCATGAGAATCTCAAGTCTGGAAGTAGAATGTCATTGTATATTACTGATAATGGACAAAAACATACAAGCAGCAATTTGGTGCAATATTCTCCAACCCTTTGCTCTTTGATGTTCAATCTATAAATAGACATTCTTTACAATGTAAATGATCTGCCCAACTGGCTAGATATTCAAATTCTAACTCTGACACCTATCATAACTAAAACTACTTACTTGAAACAGAAAAAGGGCAACTATCCTTTAAGAAGTCAAATTCCTAATAGGACTCTATCCCCTATTTATTACATTCAGTTTTTTATAACAGTGAAATAGTTACATAATAGATATCACATGTTCGAGGAACAATTCACCATCACTTTACATATTTAAAACACCCCTAGATCTGTGGAAGACAATCCTACTTTTTATGGATGGATAACCTTCACTTTAATCATTGTTCTGCCTATCGAGATGGATGTGTGACACTTATTTGTGTAATGAATCTCTGTTGAGATCGCCCATTGACATGTTGGAGGTCTCTAGTTGGCTAATGCGTTGTTGGAATGCTTAAAAATCTTCAAAAATCTCCTCGCTACAAAATAGGGTAGTTTAGGCAGTTTCGTAGTGAGTTTTCATAGTGTATTAAAACCTGACTTTTCACCTATCTCCTTGCCACCTTTGCTGTTCAAACACCTTTATTATGCCAAGAAATCTTACAAACAATCAATTTCCCTCCATAATACTTTAAAAAACTGAATTTTAAGGCAAAAATGAACCTTCAGTATTTTCGTAGCATTTTTCTGACTTCAAGCCTGAAGCATGCTACGAAACTGTCCAAAAAACCAGAATTTGCTGAGTCTAAGACTGTCTTCAAAAATTGATCTCCAAAGGTAAAATTTATGTTATTTGTAAGTCATGAACCTCATCAAACATATTCCAACTCAATTTTTCATTCTTTTGGTGTTTCTTCTTCATTCACAATTAATTGGCTGATGGGTTCTTCTACCACTCTCATTTTCAACCCTTTCTTTTCTAACTCAACTTGAATCAAGTCCAGCTGCTCTTGAAGATCTTCCAATTGATTCTTTAATGCTCTGTTTTGAGATTGTAAGTGAAATTTCATCCTCCTAATATGTTTGACCTCCCCTCTTAATGGCTGAGTCCATTTCAGCAACATTTCTGCATTGTCCAAGGATTTTGAAACACTTGAGACTTTTTCATCCCATATTTTCCTCATCTCTTCAAATTGAACTTTCTCAATTTTGTGCTTCTTTGCCTCTAAATTCAAATTTAATATCTCCTTACTTGCTTCCTTCACCTGTTCTTTGAGGGATTCTACCTTTGAATTTTCAACTATTTTCTCTTTTCCCTTTTTCTACTTGATAACCATTTTCTCCTTTGCTGATGGAGACAAATCTAGATGCTTATTGACTGAGCAGCTTCATTGATTTTTTATGTCTTCTTTCTCTCCATGTTCTTCTTTGCATGCCTGGTCATTGGTTTCCTTGGCTGAAATATAAAACCAACATCATCACCTACAAAATCTAGTTTCTTATCAGTCTTACCTTTCTTCATCTTTCTTCCTCCATCTTAAATGTCTTTAGCTTGCATAATGGGTGACTCTTCAATGACAATTGCATGAAAGATATCCTCCAGATTTCCTTTAGCCAATGTCTGGATTCTAGTGACTCTCTTGCTGCCTTGTTTGGTGACTATATGTTTCTGTTTTGCAGGTGCTTCTTGAGGTGTGTCAGTCTCTTGCAAACGTTTAGCTCCCATGTTCACTGGTTATACATGAGATGATCTATTTTATTCTTCAACTTCTTTTTCCACAGCTAGTGATGAAGTAGTTCTAGGTTTTGAGGATTTCTTTGGAGTGACCACATCAATTTCATAAACACTCATGAACAAGAAAGAAATCCAATCTCTTTCTAACCATCTAAATTCTTCCAACACTAACAGCTTAATTAGACCATGATGAAAAAGAGATGCCTCACTGCCCTCTATCTTGATTTGAACCTTATTTGACATTTTCCCTAGACTTCTGTATAAATAGAAAGGAAAGTCAAGTGACCTCTTACCTAAAAAATGTAGAAGTATAAGATGGTATGAATAGCCCATGTGAAATCTTCCTTCACAGGTAAAGTATTTTTGAATGACCATCAATAGTTTTGCATAATTCTCCTTCTTAAAACTCCCAGGGATAGCATTTGTCAAATCAACTTCACCGTGTTATTGCTTGATAAACTCTTTACAATCCTACATTGTGAATTTGATACCTTTAAACCACTGTTCACCACCTCTAGGAATTCATGTAGCTGATGATATGCTCTCTGGTGTCACTATAAGATTTAGGATTCCAACATTTGATGTTTTTCTTGTGAAGCTGGTGGAAAAATCCTTAGAAACTTGTAACTGAAAACCCTGCAACCTCTTCCAGAATTGCAAGCAGTTAGTCCTTCTTAAAACCTCCATAACAGTAGGGTCTTCATTGAGTAATTTAATATCCATGGGCTCATACCTATGACAATGGCCACCCTTATTTGTTTTCTTTCTTGCAACCATTGATAATTTATAGTCTTCACTGCCTTGCTTGTTGATGACACCTACAAAATTCAAATTTGACAGCAACCTGCTTGGCTCGATGAAGCATCTCTCCAGGGATCGACTCACATGCAAGGATAAACAAAAATATGATAAAAGGATAATTGAGGTGAGGTTTAATAGTTTAATTGACAGCTTGAGCTTCAATCATAACACATGTAAGAAAAAGGGTAATGATGACATCAAACACGACTATGTATGTTTGAATTTTACCATAACAACCATGAATGACCTCTACCTTTAGTGCTCTAATAAGGAAATGACACCTCATACAACTGTGACAAGCCAGGTTAGAAAACTCATTTTCATAGTGAAATCATTTAGGCTTCTGACAGATTCACTACGAAACTATTAGGTAGTTTCGTAGCGAAATCTACTATTTTCCTATGTAAAACGCTACGAAAATCTGAAAACTGACAGGTGTGCCCCTTTTGAGCTTAATTGTACGGGAAATGACAACTGACATGATATGGGCTTGATTTTAATGAAATGACATAAATGGAGGTGATCATAAAACTTAGGATAGGCTTAAAAATGTAAAAAATTTCCTATACCACATTGAAATGGCTTAAGAGACCTTATCCATTTGGTGAGTGGCCTGTATAACCCTATCAAGAAATGTTTCAAAACTTAATGAGTGATAATAGAGGTGATGGAGGGAAATAAAAATTCTAAAAAAATTATGGGAAGTAGGGAAGTGTTTTAGGAAGACAATGAAAGTGAATGGACCTCAATTTGAGTGAGGTAAAGGGAGTGAAAAAGGAAAAACACAGTCCTAGTGTAGAAACGCAAAAAATAGCTAGGGTAGTGAGAGAAAATGATGAAATAACTGAATTTAAGTGTGGAAATGGTGAGAAATTTCTGATGAGGGATATTTAGGATGTGTAGCTTTAGAAACTACGAAATTCCTCTTGAAAAGAAGCTAAAGACGATGAAAGTTCAAAAATGCAGCAGAAACCCTAAGAAAATGATTTTAATCAATTATTTGAGGAAATTTGCTGAAGCAAGGGTTTGTGAAGGTTCCACTTACTTGATTAAATATTTTTTGAGCACTGAGATGAAGTTTTGAGCCTATTATTTCCTCCTTATGACTCCAAATCGAAAGCGCAACAACCCCTCCAAAAACGCAACAGACTAATGTACGAGCAGTAGTGGGCAAAATTAAAAGCTTTGGTGGCTATGGAAGCTCTTCAAATTGATAGAGAGGAGATTTTGAAACTTGTGGAGGGATGGAATAAAGTTTTAAAACACTTTTATGTCCCTTTAAAACTCAAAAAATCGATTTTTAGCATGTTAGTGGAGTGACATCATGTACTTTACCAAATGACTTAATGATGTGCTTTATTCCATAAGTACTAACTCCCATGACATTTAATTGTTTTGGATGATGGTGACATGACTCCAAATGGGAAAATGATGACACTCATGACACTCTCATGATCACCCTATGGCACCATGACTCTTGCTTTTTAGATTTTAAATAATGACACTTAATGAAGGAAAAATGACCTATGGTGATTAATGACTCATGAAACTAATTATTAATTGACCTTGTTGACCATGACATAAGAGTGAAAATCACACTTAGACAATGAATTGACCATTGAACGACCAATAGAGGTGTCAAATTTTATTTTAAAATGTAACAATTTGACCATAAGACCTTATCAATCACATAGAAAGAGTATATTTGATCACTGGTGACTCATAGACACTAACATTGGCTCCAACTGGGGATGGCAGCGCCTTTAGGAGGTGTCAAGAACATCGTAGACCAGGTAGCCTCATCCAATGGGAACTGGAGTCAACTTTAAAACACTTGACAATCAAATGATTAACTAACTAAAATGAGAAAAATAAAAACTAACTTGACTAGACTCAAAAACTGATTTAACTTTTAAACTTTAAACAAAAAACAACAAGTGATCAGAGAAGCCTTTTGGCCTTCTCCTCGGGCTTCAAAATTTTTTGACAACTTCCTTTATTCTTTGAAAACAAATAAAATTTTATTTACAATGGAAGTGAAATATTTTCTTCAAGATCAAGTAAGATAGTGTTTGAGGAGCCTAACATTACCCGGTCCTCCTGGAAGTGATTTCCCATCAAGATCTTCTAATAAGTAAGCATTATTCCCTCTTAATGCTAAAATCTTGTAGGGTATTTTCCATAATTTCTCAAACTTACCATGTTTTCCTTTGTCCTTATTTCGGGAATCCAATTGGAGAACAACATCTCCCAAGTTGAAATCACCAGCTTTAGTTTTATTGTCATAAATCTTCTTAATCTTCTCTTGGATCTTTGAGTTGTTATTTAAAACTTCTTCCTTGGACTGTTGCAAATGGATCATTTGATTAATTATTCAGTAAATTTCATTTGGTTCACTTTCAATCTATTGTAAGGTTTTCATCACTGGAAATGATAGGGAAGTTGTAAAAACTATATCTACACCATAGACTAGTTGAAAAGGTGACACATCGATAGATTTCTTTGTGCTAACTCTGTTTGTCCATAGAGCATTAATTAACTTTTTGTGCCAATTCTTTTTGTTCTCTTGCAATAGATTTTTGATTATGTTCACTAATGACTTATTTTATGATTCAACCAACCAATTTCCTTGAGGGTAATATGATGTTGAATTCCCGAGTCTTATGTGATAATTATCACAAAATTCTATCATCCTTTTGGATTTGAAGGCTGCTACATTGTCAGTAATTATTTTCTATGGGTAGCCAAAATTAGACAGAATATTAATCTCCAAAAACTGAATAATTACCTTATATGTAGCTTGTGTCGTGGGGATGGCCTCAATCCATTCTGTGAAATAGTCGATGGTAATGAATATCGACTTACTCTAAGCTGATGATGGAGGGTGAATCTCATAGATGAAGTGAAGCCCCCACTCTTGGAAGGGTGCTTGGACTACAATTGGTTTCAAGGGCAACGGTAAAAATTTTCTCTTTCCTTGGAAAACTTGGCATTCATGACAACTCACAACTGTTTTATATACATCCGAAAACAAACTCGGCCAGTAGAAGCCAACCCTCAATATATTATTTGTTGTATTTTTACAAAAATATGACCACCACAATCACCTTTATGGAAATCATTCATCACTTTCTCAACTTCAATTTCTACCAAACAATTTAATAAAACCCCTCCCAGATCTTTCCAATATAAAGCATTTTTAAGAATACAATACTTAAGAGCCTTCAATGTCAGAGATCACCTTTACTCTTGGGAAAACCCGGTGGATGATTCAAATGTTGTAGCACATGAACTATATATAAATACCATGGTGATGAGGTAAAAATTTTAGATACCTAAGGTAATGAATTCACCTCCTGCTCCTCGGAAAGTGCAACAATAAAGTTGATGTCTAAAGCATGTAAGTTATAATATTCCATGATCTTAGCTCAGCCTTGACCTTTGATCAGTTTTGTAGGTCTGATTTCTAAATCATATTCCATCGTAGTGGCTATCCACTTACCACATCTGCCTTAAGGATCATTCTGTGTTAACACGTCTTTGACATTGACATTCAGAATGTAGGCAAGAACATGAGAATGAAGGATATAAAATCAGAAGTATTTCAAAGCTTTAACTAGTACCAATGCCTTCTTTTCAATGATATTATATTTCAAAGCCCCATCTCTTATTGTCCTACTAAAGAAGGAAATTGGCTCCTGTGTTTTCTGATCTTTCTTTTGCATGAGGACAAGAACTAATGTATGTTCATAGGAAAAGGAAAAGAAGATAAAATCAAGTGTATAATCTAGGATGATAAGGATAGGAGCATGAGACAATGAAAACTTGAATTGATTAAATGATTTTATTTCCTCATCAAACCATTTCACCGCGGTTACTTTCTTTAAACTATTGGTGATTTCCCTTAAGTGTTAAACAAGGTTAGGAATAAACCTTCTCAAGAAATTGATTTTACCATTAAATGATTGAATTTTCTTATTACTCCTAGGATAATCCAGATTCTGAATTGCTTCAATTCTTGAAGGATCTACTCAGATGCCATATTTGGATATGATATGTTCAATAAATTTCCCTTCTTCCATAGCAAACAAACTTTTCTTTGGATTCAGCGATATGCCAAAGTTTTGACATCTTTGGAAGATTGTCTTTCAGTGCTGCAAGTGTTCTTCATCCGTCTTGGAAGAAACTGTTATGTCATCAAGAAAAATGACCAAAAACACATCCTTCTCATTGGAAAATGCGATATCCATCACTCGCTGAAAGGTTTCTCATGCATTATTTAATCCAAAGGGAATTTTAACACACGTAAAAGTACCCCAAGGTGTCATGAAGGTTGTATTTTATTAATCATCCAAATGAACCAAGATCTGATTGTACTTGGATATCCATCTAACAATGAAATCATGGAAGAACCAACTACTCTTTGTAGGATATGATCCATATTTGGAAGTGGATAGTTTTCCTTCAATGACACTTTATTCAAATTGCAGAAATCAATGCAAAAGTGGATCTCACCTGTCTTTTTTCTTACCGGTACTAAATTTGACATCTAATTTGAGAAACAGAGAGGGACAATAATACCAATAGTGTACAATATATTTAATTCCTTTTCAATGTAGGGCAACAATTTTGGATTCATCTTTCTGAGCTTCTGATGGAAAGGCTTTTGATCAGGTTTTATGGGAATGTTATGCTGAATTATGCTCTTATCATACACCTTTAAATCACTATATTCCCATGAAAAAACATTAGCAAACTTAGTCATGACTGTTGCATATTTACCTTCCATGTATGGACTCAAAGACTTTGATATCTTAACCATTTTTGGCTTCTCAGGAGTTCCAAGATTAAGATCTTCTACTCCTACCTCAGTTGGCAGCATTGTTGGTTTCCGTGAAACATCATCGTGATCAAAAAGCTCCTCCAAGGGTACTAGACCTCTTGGAATGAATTTATATTTCAGTTGTAGTACCTTCAATTCTGATGCATGCATTTCTTGGTTATCTTCATAAAAATAATCATAAATTTATGAACTAAAAAACTCTTTCTCCATTTGCAAGAAATTGTTAATTTGTTTGTCATTCTAGAAGACTTTCCAGTATCAAACATTTTCTGGAACAACAGGGTGATGTTTGACATTGATCTCATACTTCCTGTTGGGATAAACTGGAATCTTGAACATACTAGCTGAAGTGGCAAGGGCATCAACAATGATATTATTGTTCCTTGGAATCAATGATAGAGTGTATTTAATGAAGGTCTTAAGAATTTATAATACCACATTACAGTATGCTTGCATTATAGGATGCTTGGCCAGGTATTCCCCTTTGACTTTATTTATTACCAACTCGGAGCCGCCATATACAAAAATCTTCTTAGCACCTAGTTTCTTCATAATTTTAAGACCAACTATCAAAGCCTCATATTATGCCTCATTGTTGGACCAATCAAATGCTAATTTATAAGAACAAATCCAGACATTAGGAGGAAGAAGATATGATTGATTCATGGGATCACTAATCCAAATTCCAATTCTAGCTCCTTCCTTACCTAAGGCTTCGTCAAAATCCATGGTCCACAGGCCATTTTCTTCATTGGGAAGTTTAATTATTGATGACCGATTTCGATTATCTGTTTGAGAATGATCTTCTATCCCAATAGGCTCTGTATCATTGACTGTTTCAATTGTATTTTTGACTGATACACTTGGCTACAAGCTGCTTGGTTCCAGTTTTCTCTTTTCTGCACTTGAAATTTCTTGAGCACGGTCTGAAATCTCTGAAATTTCTGCTCTTTCTTCCATAAAATCCTCTAACAACATTGAGCAATCATCATTGTACAAAAAAAATGACTCTAAATCTGTATGAACAACGTGAATTGGGTGATTATGGGGTTTTCCTTTGCTACTAATCATGTACTTCATCATGTTCTCCCTGTATAATTTTCTGAGTTTTCCAAAAATCTGGTATAGTAGCATAATAAAAGTCTAACTGCAAAGCATCTTTAAGTTTGGCTCCCCATGATCAGGAGAGAAGCATTCCATATCTCAGAGGAATGTCAGATACAACAACGTCCATAATAACATTCTTATATGGAATTTGATTTAAGGACACCACTAAATCTTTGATGATACCAAGACACTTAACCCTTCCTAAGTCAAAAGAGTAAAGGTCATGGTATGAACTAGTAATATCCAATCCTAGTTTATCCATGATGCCTTTAGGCATGAGATTATGTGAGGCCCCAGAGTCTAGCATAACATTATGGAGAATGAATTCATGAATTCTGAGACTAAGGTAAAAAGGTGGAACTTCACTGTCTTCTAAGTTACCATCTACAACAGGGCCAAACAAAAGTTCGGGGGTGGTCATCACTAACATTCACCATATCAGAAATTTGGTCAACCTTAATAATTTTGGCTACTTGAAACTTGTATTGGTCATTCTTGATTAATTCAGTAAATGGAATTGAGACTTTAAGCTTTGAAATTTCATTCTCAAGACTGAATAAAGAATAATGTTTTTCTACCTATTTAAATGGTAAGTCCTTATTTTAGGGCTATTCTCTAATTGGGATCTCCTTTTTTGTCCTCTGGATTGAATTTATTTGTCTTTCTTTGGATTTCTAGTGGAAGCTTCATTACTTTTCCCCTGATTTGAAACAAAAGGTCCTTTTTCTTTATTCTGATTTGAAGTTATGGGCACATTCCTATTTAACCTCTTTGATAATACTTTGTTTGCACTACCATCATATCATCATTAGAATGAACATATTTCCGATCATCAGCTACATAAGGTTCTTCAAAAAATTCATCTTCCGTAGTCAAGAAAATGGGTTGTTGGTTTTCCTAAAAAATATGATTTTCTTCTTCTTCATCAGGGCCCTCTATATATTTAATTTGAAAAGAAGTATGGATCTATTTCTAACCTTGTTGATCTTGACCCCTCTGCTCCCTTTGTTTAATCCTATATTGAGGTTGTGGTTGTTGAACTCTGAAGTTGGGATTTCTAATTTGTGGTTCTGCTTGTCTATCTGTGATGCTCATATTGTCCATCATCTTGTCCATTTTTTTAATCAAAGTATCAAGTTTACTCTCAAATGAAGTAGATGGCTCCTCCTTTATGGTAACCATATTTTCTAATTTCATATTTTACTTTTTGATAAGTAAATTTTCCTCAACACTTACTTCATTATTTTACATTTCTTCAAGGGTAGTAGGATTTCTCTCCCTCAATTGGTAGGCCATATCTATATTGAAAGCATCTGGATAATGAAGAAGAGCTAGAACAAGAGGAGGCTTAATGTTTTCGAGGATAGAATCATATATCATATTAAATCTGGCTGTGAAATCTTGCACAAATTCACTAGTGTTTCTCTGCAAAGAATTATACACAGCCATAATTTGGAGATGGTTCTTTTTCTCTTCCCATTTTGCTAGTAATATGTGTAATAATTGTTGTGGATTGAATACAGAAGAAGCTTTTAGGGAACAAAACCATTTCTTGACTTCCCCTAAAAAAATTTGTGCTATAATGCACATTTTTACATCATCATTATCAATTTCCTTAAGATCAATAACATCAACCAAATTAACTATATGTTCCTGAGCAGTGAACTTTGTTGTTCCATCAAAGAAAGGAAATATTTGACCATAATTTTGAGGCAAAGCAGTAAGTTGTAGTGGTAAAATAAAATGAAAAAATCTTGCCATGACTGCTATAGAAGGTCGTATGGAAATCAAAACAAGAGGTGTTGAATAAGGAGATGATTGCAGAGGAAGTAATGGATTGACAATGGAGGATGATGGAGAAACTGTATGAGGAGGTGTAACAATAGGTATAGTAGCAAACAAAGTCTCTTGTTGGTACTGGATGTAGTCCTTTTCAGAGTTTATTTGGAACTGATCAACCAAGCTCTGAAGTTTATAAAAATCTAACCAGACCTTACTATCACCCTCAAAAGATGAAGACTTAGAAAATGGAAAATATGTTTCAACCTTAAGGGGATCAAAAATTGTTTCTGAGAGGAAAGATTATGACTTAGACTTGAATAAATATGACTCAAATTTGAGGTCAAAATATAAATCTTCAGGGGAAACCAACCTTTCACGCAAAGTGGTAGATATTACAAGTGGAGGTGTACCTTTTTTAACTTCTTGAGACTGTAACCTCTACTTTCTCAATAACCTCTCACGGGCATTAACTATTGGTGAAGGATTAGGATCAAGATTGGACCTCGTATGCCTTTTGGGAACCATTTTTCTTTTGATTAAGCACTTTGGCTCGAAATGACTAAATTGACCTTCTTTGAGTGCTAGCACATGTCACCCACAAGTATAGCCTTAAAAAAACAATACGAGATATTCCTAGGGAAGATTTGACACTCGTTCCCCAGAAATGATGCCAAATTTTAGGGCTCCTTAGTTTCCCAAGGCTGAGAAGGAAACCAAAGAGGTAACCACAGACCAATATTTATATTTGGTATCTAGCCCTACCAAATCAGAGAGGGCTCTCTCTATATCAAACTCACTATCGATGGAAATGATTGGAGAATAAGGATTTTAGGCTAGTTATAAGCTCATTAGGGTTTTTGATTTATGTTTGATTATGGGTTTGTTGGACAAAGAAGCACCAAGTTTATAAACTAGGCAAGATATCCCAAAATATCAGCTGTAGATATAGTATGAGGCAAGGTAGGTGTGATCAGTGACACAATTAGTTTTTCATTGTAGTATGGTGAAGAGGAAATCATATAAGAATTTAAATGAGCATAATGAATTCACTTATTTAGAGGATGAAACACTTAGATGCTTATATTAAACAAAAACATAGCATAAAAGAATGATTTTTATTTCAAACCTTAAAAGATAAAGCATAGGAAGAAAGTAGATGGCTGCTTAAAAAACTTAATCATCAGATGCATAATAAAAATGGAGAAAAACATTGTCACTAACCACATCACAAGAATCCCATAAAAATAGCTGCAACTTCCTGTAAATTACTTCTACAAATAGTCAAGTACACTAGTTCCAAAAGAGTCTGAACTTCAAATATCCAACCCTCGAAATGACCTAATTCTGAGTACATATAGAAAATAATACAAGATTCCACTTCTAGGGGTCGAATCATGATCCATAGAAACTAATTAATGAACCTAATGACTCATTTCCTAATCCTATGGAAGTTAGAAACAACTTTCCCCTTTTTAGTTAACTAGTTTAGTTTTTCTCTCAAATCATTAATCATAAGATTATTTTACAAAGATGACCATTAATAGGCCTATTAACCATCAAAAAAATCATGAGCCAGCTGTTACATTGACCAATTTTACCTTTGATCTCCACGTGTCAAGAAAAATTTTCAAACCCAGAAACGCAACAACATTTTTCAGAAACACAACACAATTTCTCAAAAACGCAGCAACATTAATAGAAGCACAACAAAACTTTGGAGGATGATTTGTATGCTTTCCAAGATGATTTTTTGGCTACAAAAGGTATGGTTGGAAATCTGAATATGTCTACTACACAATGGATTCATCAAGCATTGCAAACACTAGCTCCAAACCCCTGAAAATTTGACTTGAAATCAATCTGTCCCAAAAGCGCAGCGAGTGGCCTGAAAAGGTGGCAGAAAGGTCAAAAATAGGTATTATTTGGTACATTTATGAAAATTGGTGAAGTTTCAAGCATCCGCATGAAATTTTCTGACATCCTTATGCTATTAGCCATCTACACATGCTTGAAATTGTGAATTTGGGCCTCCTAAGAAAAAGCACAACGAGTACTCGTTGCGTTTTTGTAGTGTGTTTTTTACTGTGTGCACAAAAAAATCAAAAAATCAAAATGTTGGTCTCCTTCTCTATTTTTTGTTATGATTCAAGCCACCATTGAAGCATCTTCCAAGAGGTCCAAGTTATCCCTATTTTAAAGTTTTCTTAGGGTCTTCTTGAGCTTCTTCTTCATATTGTTAACCTTAACCTTGCAAACCATGTCTCTTGCATAGTAATGCCTTGCCATATTCCTTTTCATAGTGGTATTCCTGTTGGCCTTTTTCAATATCTTTTCCAAATGCTCATTTAATACCCCAAGCCAATACTCCACATATTCTTCAATTTCAGAAGATATGATGTCATTTATGTCTTTGTGGGCTTGAGGAGCAGATGGCTCTTTTTCATGTTATTCATTTATTGCCATTGCTCTAGTTTTAGGTATTCTATGTTGCATTTGAATATCCTTCTCTTCCAATTTCTCCACATCAATTATGGCTTTTCCTTTATCCTTTGCTACCAATTTAACTGCTTGGCTAGATGATGGAGGGTTCTTTTGTGGCTTACCATGCTATAATAAGCTTAGTTTCAATTGTCTATTTTCGTATTGCAAGAAAGCTGCCATGAAATTTGCTTTGGCAAGATAATATTTTAACTCCCTAATCTATGCCTCTTTTCCCTTAATGATGTCTTCTAATGGGTTATCTCCATGATGCTCTTCTTCTAGGTCTACCATTTCAAGTTCAAGAGGTATCTCTTCTTCATGCTGCAAAGGTGCATCATCTCTATCTCTAGGTGATTTCTCTCTTATATCTTCATCCTGCACTTCTTCACTGACAACCTTCTTGGATAGCCTTATAGCTTGAGATCTAGTTTTAGGCCTAGACCTAGGCATATACTCTTGTGCCTTAGGAATAAAGACCAGCTTCTTACCTTTCTTATCTTCCCTTGAAATCTATGTTGTAGGTTGAGCTCTTGTCACTAATGGCATACTTGATGCTTCAACTCCCTGTGGTCCTAATGGTAATGAAGGAGAGCTTTGACTCTTTGGCTGGCTTGAGACAGGAAGAAGTGCAGTTGAATCTAAGGAGTTTTCCCATGACATATTAACATGTGCCAGCTGGTGGAGCACTATCATTTTTATTAGAGTATGATGGAAGAGACTTGCTTGGTGATTTCTTCCATTGGATTGCAACTTCTCAGTCATTTTCACGGAATTCTAAACTGATAGTTGGGTAAGTTTAGGGGCTTGAAAGAAGTGAAATGCATGAATAATATGATATGATACTGATATAACCTACTAAATCTCCCCTCACAAGTGAAATTTTTCATGATAATATTCATCAAAGGGTTGTACTTGTCCAACAACTATCTGCTAGAAAAGATATGAGAAGGGGACTCCTTGTACTGTGGTTTCAAGAAAATATTATGATGCTCAAGGTCTAAATCCATCCCCTTGAACCAAAATTTACCTTCATTAGGGATTGTGGTTGCTGAAGATATGATCTTTGCTGACACCATAAAGATCACCCCTGAAATTGTGACATGGTCTATTTTGAAATTTACGGCAAATAAACTTGTTAGATCAAGATTATAACCCACCTCTTGCACTTTCTTACAAAACCCTAGACAACTTGCTTCTTCGAATGACCTTCTTATAAAATCTGATGAATTGACCTCTTGCATATGAATGGGCTAATATATTGAGATATTTCCTCCTATGAATTTCATATTTTCACTGGTCTCTGTCATGTATGACTTTGCTTCTAATAAGAAAACCTAGTCTCACACAAGAATGGGTAAGGGGTCTTGAGTTGCAGAACATGGCAGAAAACACAGCAAGTTGAGAGTATGGAATGGAGGGATGGAGTAGGGAAGTGTTTTAGGCAGAAAATTAAAGTGAATTTCCTCAATTTGAGTGAGGGAAAGGGAGTGAAAAACGAAAAGCACAGTCCTAGTCTGGAAGCGCAACAACTAGTTAGGGTAGTGATAGAAAACGATGAAATGACTAAATTTAAGTGTGGGAATGGTGAGAAATATCTGATGAGGGATATTTAGGATGTTTAGGTTTATAAACTATGAAATTTCTCTTGAAAATAATCTAAATACGATGAAATATAAAAAATGCAACAAAAACCCTAGGAAAATGATTTTAATCAATTCTCTGAGGAAATTGACTGAAGCAAGGGTTTGTGAAGGCTCCACTTACTTGATTGAATATGTTTGAAGCACTGAGATGAAGTTTGGAACCTGTTCTTCCCTCCTTATGTCTCCAAAACAAAAGCGCAACAACCCCTCCAAAAATTCAACAGACTGATGAAAGAGCAGTAGTGGAAAAAATTCAAAGCTTTGGTGGCTATGGCGGCTCTTAAAATTGATAAAGACGAGATTTTGAAACTTGTGGAGGGATAAAAAAAAAATTTAAACACTTTTATGTCCCTTTAAAACTCAAAAACTTGATTTATGGCATGTTAGTGGACTAACATAATGTACTTTACCAAATGACTTAATGATGTTATTTATTCCCTAAGTACTAACTCCCATGAAATTTACTTGTTTTGGATGATGGTGACATGAATCCAAATGGAAAAATGATGACACTCATGACACTCTCATGATCACCCTATGACACCACGACTCTTCCTTTTCATATTTTAAATAATGACACTTAATGAAAGAAAAATGACCTATGGTGACTAAATGACTCATGAAACTAATTATGAATTGACCTTGTTGACCATGACATAAGAGTGACAATCACACTTAGGCAATGACTTGACAATTTAACAACCAAGAGAGGTGTCAAATTTTATTTGAAAATGTAACAATTTTACCATAATACCTTATCAATCACATGGAAAGAGTACATTTGAGCACTGGTAGCTCAAAGACGCTAACAAGAACAATAAAAAATGGAGACCAATTGACTATCATAATTTGGATAAATAAAATTTTTATCTAAGAGGTTTTGAATTTCCTCCTTGACAACACTTTTTAATGTTGGGTTCATTCTACGTTGAGGATGTCAGATAGGCGAGGATTCTTCCTTTAAGTAGATATGATGTATACATAAAGTAGCCTTGGATACCCTTCATGTCCTTATATTCCCACTCGAAAGATTATTTATTCTTTCTCAGTAATTTCACTAATCTCTTTTTTTGTGTAGGAGATAAATTAGGGTTAATGCTTAAGGTCTTCCAAGGCTCTATCTCTACTGGAACACCCTTAAGGTTGAGTGCCATAGGTATTTTGTCTATAATAGGATCATCAAGGGTCTCTTCCTCACTGGATTTGTTTATCACAAAACTTAACAATTGAAATGTTGTTGGTGTAACAACAGAAGGGTCATTAATGAAGTTGTTAATAATATCATCCTCAGTTTCATTTTTAGAGTGCAAGGATCTTCCTATAGTGAGGAGTGGATGTGTATCAACTTCTTCCAATTTGAACTTAAACCATAAAGGGTTCTCACATTTCAAACTTGGTTTTGATGAAGGGTAAAGCACAATATCCTTGGTAGTGTTACCATCAGAGATGGTTATGCACCTAGACTTGCATCCAATTAAGGAACTTGCAGTGGCCAACCATGGCCTATCCAGGATCATAAAATGTCTCTTTAGGTGTGTCATAGGTTGTAACAATATAAAATATATTGGGTAATTCCAAGAGTCTACTCAAATAATATCCTTCTCCAATACTCCTTTGGGCCTAATCTGAGAACTATCAACCAATTATAAAATAGTGGGATTGGCCTCAAATTGGGTATTTCAACATTTCCCTTGGTTATTATATTAATTTCTACTCCTAAATAAATTAAAGAGTTTGGAAGAGATTCTCTTATGATATGAAAAAATATTGTTGGGTTCTTGATATATTCATATTTAGCAAGTGTATTATCTCCTAACATCATTTCTGGCAACTTTCCAATTACATGCACAATATGGGTTCCGAGGTTTCCTACCTGGATTTTTTACACATAATTCCTTAACTGTTTTAGAATAAGTAGGAACATCTCGAATTTATGAAGCAAAGGAATCAAAACATATAATTTTTTCAACTCCTTTAAAAATTTGGACTTAGTTTGAGGAGTGTTCTTGAATTCAGTTAATATTTCAGGATAAGGGGGATGAAAAGAATTCAAATTCTGAGTAGTTGTTACAAGTTTCACATCTGGGGTAGCATCCACTATTACAGTGAAATTAGGGGTATTATCATATGTTATAGTGGTGTTAGAAATATGACAAATTATTACAACTTCGTGAGTATTTTCAAATGTTTCAACACTAATGGTAACATCGACTGTTACATCCTATTGCTTCTCTAAAGATCCTTGAACTAAGTTTTCTTCTCTCAAAAATTTTCTTCCTCACTTTCTATGATAAGAGGAGAAGCAACAGGGTTTATCATTCTCCCTAATCATAATTAAATTTCATTGCATTCTATAGGTGAGATAATAAGTATGGAGAATTGGCGTTTCAACTTGATGTATTTCCTTATTATTGGGATTAGGTCTAGGTTGTACAAGTATCTAGGGACGTAATGAAGGTCCAATCATAGGCACATTGGAGGGAAGTGTAACTGTTTTTGTTTCATTATGATTTGAACAAGAATTTTTTTAGGAAGAGTGTTATAGGTCAATTTGGGCATCATCCCCCAAGACTGAGTCAAATTGGGCATCATCCCCCAGGACCAATGAATAGGGTCTATCATCCCATTAAATATTAGTTGCTATATGACCTAAGTGAAGACAATCCTTTAATGGCTTCAATTGTGAGATTTCCAAGGTTTGAAGTATATATTATATGACCCATTGACTCACCAACGCTCCTTTGTAAGGGACTAACCGCATTGTAGTGCAACTACCTCCATGCAAGGATGCACTGCAGTGCACTTCCCAACACTCAAGGGTGCATTGATCACTTGGGAGCGAAATCATCATTGTTCCGGGAATATCCACATGACGAGTGCTTTCTAGAAGAGTCCATAGGTGTCATACTTTGAATACAAGTGTCCATCCACCACCTTTGAACTTGGAAACATGTCTCACCTATTATTAGAAAACCATTCAATTCCATTCAATGATAAACTACCTTCAGTTTCCCTATAAATTGAGCACTCATCTAAGTGCTAGGGAGGAATAATTTTGTGAAAATTTATGCTGTTGGATTCTCAATTGATAAGAGTTAGAAGTACTGATATGCTACTGAGATGATGATGGATGTGATGAGGCTGGAATGAAATTGGAGCAGGTTGACGGAAAATCGATCTATTGGTTGTAATATGCTCCTCCTACTTTCTTAATAAAGATATTTGTTCAAATTCTCATACATATGTTTATATCTTGTGAAATGTATTCTTGATGATGTATGTATTCTCAGATCTAATCAGTTTGATTTGGTTAAGATAAGTATATAAGTAGATACTTGTATATTGTATGTTGTTTGTTGTTCTCTGTCATTGATTGTAGGAATCAATCTAGCGGCTTGAGTTGGATTGAGAGCGACAACAACAATGACAGAAGGAGAAGGAGAGCAAAAAGGATCATAAGTAGGCTTCTTTCCCTTTGTGTATATCTATTTGTCTTAAATAAAATAATAGTTTTCTTTCTTTTGTTGTTCTGAGTGAAGGAACACCACACTCAGGAAATTTAGTTTATCCATAAATTAAAATTATGTATAACAAATTGGAAACTCCGGTGGGGAAAATCCCATCATTCCTGGTGTTTTCGCCCTTGTTTACCATCATCAGTAGCCTCCAATTTTTGTTATCAGTCATTTGAATGAAAAAATTGCATTAGAAGTGTGTTTAGCTGCTTGTTTCCCAAACTTAGCTGCACCCAACGCACTGTTGGTCAGGATACAGTGCACTGCAGTGCACTGTGTTCCATTCAGGGGTGCACTGCAATCCATTGTCTCCCCTTAGAGGCTGCATTTCCCCCTCAGCCAGCCAAATTCCATAAAAAAATGTCTTTAATTTCAATTTCAACCAATTGTATGTTGTATTTTCAGATGTCTGATTGCTCTTAGAGACTAGTAAACTTTCCTGATATTCCTCCTTTGAAAAGAAGTTTGTTCAATGTTTCATTAGTTGTTTTCTTTATCATTGGAAAATCAAATTCAAAGTAGTTAATTTTTGCATTAGATCAATTATGTTTTCTGTTGCGGTTCCCATGTTTTGGCCAGATTGGCAAGACCAAAATATGAGACAACATCAAAACCACTTTCAGACCTCAGGATCTAGCCCTCCTGGGTCCACAGAGGGATATCTCTATGATTGTCAAAGGTATATGTCTTTGAAGTTCAAAGGTTAAGATATTAGGCTAGTTATAAGGCTCGGGGTTTGTTTGTTTGATTGTTTGTTTGGTTGTTGGGAATCAGGAAATAAGGGTTCAATATATGACAAGGATGAGCAAAGAGGATTTTAGGCAGAGGAGAGATATTCCAGGGAACATTCAAGACCATTGGGAAATGGAGTCAGGAAAGGGTTTACTTGCTATTCAATGTGCAGGCTTTCAGTTGGGCTAGTCATCTAAAGCATTGGATCTTAAGATGATAGTGTGGCGTTAAATGGTAAGAGAGAAGGGAACAATAAATATTTAGAACATGAAGTTAAAGACCTGAGATCAGAGAGAGACTTTGAACTCTCAATGCTTCGGCCTCCATCTTGAGGGATCTTAGAAATGTTCAATTAATTGAAAAGAATCCTAGTGAGATAGAGACAGAGTTCTAAACCTCCCAGTGTTCCCAATTCGTTCAATCAAATCCTAACAAGAACATCTAAGAACATATTCATTTAATTCATACATCATCTAGCAGGAAATGAAATCCACTACACTGGTTAAATTAACTGAAATCAACCCTTAGATAACACATTTAGTAGAAAACATTAAAGGCAAGGAGAGCAGAAACATAGGGTGCCTAACAAGGGTAAATCCTATGCCATATTTCTGATGTGAGCCAGTAGAAATGAAATGAAATGAACTGCAGGTTAAGAACAAATATAGAGATAGGAAAACATCACCGATGCTTTAGATCAGAATCCAAAGAAATGTGCTTGTCATATTAAAGAGCAACACCAGTCAAGTACAAAATTACTAATAGCTGGATATTCAGTCTGAAAACATCTTCCTCAGCCTATCTTACAACTTTACATAGAGAACATGTCTCAAGAGAAAGAGCTTGCATTTCTCTGATAACTGATCAACAACCTTTACAATGAGTTTCCTTCATGAATTTATAGCTCAAATGAAGTAGAGAAGGTAGATGGAAAACTGAATGCAGCATTAAAATTCAGAAGAGGAAGGGAGCCAAGGCCTCGTTCTATTTTAAATTCTGAGCATTTATCTCTGGTACTCTTTGGATGAAAGAGTGATCTTCGTCAGGCAGCAATTTACTCCAGGTATGTCTCTGATGTACTCTGCTGCAGCATTCTGTAGTACTTTTGGTGAATAAATAAAAAGATAAATAAATGATGCTAGGGTTTGCCATACTGTGAATCAAATGCTATGATAGCATCAAGACTGTTGTCATGACCGCAAATCTCCCTAGAACACGGTATAGAATACAGACGGTATGGGCACCTTGTCCTTTGATGGAAGAACGCTCTGCTGACGTCAAACCCTGCTATTATGGTTTTTTGTGCACTGGATCTTTTGATTGATCCTCAGGGTCTTCGATTTTGGTACCTTTCCTTTTAAACATTGATTTAAGGCTTAATATCTTCAATAATGTGCCTTAGACCTTTAATTCCCTCACTGATACTCTTTGCCACTTCAAACCTGTCTCTGTTAGTGAAATAACGAGCTTTGATGGCGCTGGAAGAGTTTTGTACAGTTAAACTCTGTATTTTTAATGGAAATCACGCTTCAGTACCTTTCCAGGCTCTTCTCCATGGTATTAGGCTCTGATCCTCGTTTTCACTGAGCTCTATGTCACTGTAACGGTGACTGAATCATGGGGGTTTCCCATCTGACTGTAACCCTGCAAAAAACACAAACAATTTAAAAAAACCATGCATGGGAAGGGTGGACGTAGCAGGGACAATGTGAATGGACGTGCAGACTCGTGAAATGGAAAAATAGTTGCAGGTTGATGGCGGAAAACGCAGCGAACAGTGGAGGATGGCAGGGTGGAAATTTTAACGTAAAACATTACAATTTGACCTTTGAACGAATTATATAGGGGACGGATGAGAAAAACGATGGACACACGTGGAATAATGACGTGGCAGGACCGGGTCAACGACGGGTCATGCAGTGAATCTAGACCGTCTGATCTCAGGAAGAGATCGATGGTTGAAAATGCGTCGGGGGGTGATGGACAGTGGGCCAGGGGTACGGTTGCCTTGGTTTAACTCTCGTGCATCTTTGCGGCACGATCACCATTGGATGGGCAGTTCTGGATCGGACGGTGCACATGCATATTGCACCGGGTTTTCTGCCAAACGATAACGCGCGATGGGGGTGGCGGTTTTCAAACAGTTCTCGAGACACGTGTCGTTCGGCCAGTGGAATCGCTTCGAAATATTAAATACCGCCTGCCCTTAGAAAGCGTCGAGATAGATACAGGCGATTTTTTGAACAGGGTGTGTTGGCGTGGGGACCACCGAGCGGATGAAAGACTGACAGTCGATTCGGCGGGTTGAACGGACAGTGGATGTGTGATTGGGGTGGCGAAAAGGTTGAACGGTGGACGCTGTGGGGATGTGATGACCATCCGATCTATACAGATCGACGGTTTAAAAAAGCTCCCGATACAAATTTTTGATAAGCGCCCTTCGGGTTAGCGCCAGGTTCTAGCGCCCAGGTCGCATGGAGGGAAAACATAAAGGGGGCTGGCCTGAAGGGGGATAAACCCCATATACATTAAAATGTGGGTTTCTCAACCTTTTCAATGCGATTTGAGGCCATAAAAAGGGTAACGGTAGAGGGAAAAAGGGGATTTCAAACCCAACAAAGTGTATTTGGAAGGTTTAAAGGGGATTTTAGGATGGTTTAGGAGAATTAGGGGAGGAATTTGGGGGTAAAAGGAGAACTTTGACAAAGGGAAAAAAGGTTAAAATGGGACATTTTGCAGGGATACCAGGGCAAATGCAGGCCTTTAGGAGCACAATTTATCATCATCAGTAAGGCTTATTGACTCAAGAAAAACAGAGCGGAACAATCAAAGGGCAGAGAACATGAAAAGGCTTCAAGGATGATGTGTTTTCAAGAGAGATGCATTCCTTGAAAGCTCAAAAAAATTTTAGCCCCCTATTTTCTTGCCAAAAATTTCATAGGGGGCTAACAGTGGCTCCACATGGGGATGGATTCTTCTTGAAGGAGTCAAGAATTCAGAAAACGATCTTTGGTGTAGGCCAGATGCATGCTGCTTGAGCCACCTTTCTTCTTTGATTTTCAGTTGTCACAATTGTGAAGACATCAATTAGCAGAAACATTACCCAAACAATCTACCTACCCATTCTAAAATCCTAGCATTTTTCTTCTGGGTGTGTTTGGACTTGCAGACCCTTTACATCATCAATTTTTACAAATAGGAAAATAATCCTATTCTACTTATACCCTTATTACTCCACGAGACAAGATTAAACTGTTGGTCTCATAGTTTCTCTACCTAATCTAATATCTGATAGGATTAAACTGTCTAGCAGATTTATTCTCTACATTCTAGGATAGAAATTGAAAACAGTCTAGCCAGGATTAGACTGTCTAACTTGCTGGACTTTGCAGAAAT
Source organism: Pinus albicaulis (assembly GCA_034641835.2). Classification (NCBI taxonomy): domain Eukaryota; kingdom Viridiplantae; phylum Streptophyta; class Pinopsida; order Pinales; family Pinaceae; genus Pinus; species Pinus albicaulis. The sequence goes on along the minus strand of CM076577.1, from coordinate 18,452,576 downwards.
TAAAAAAAACTAACTACATGCTCACAAACTGAGCTTTATTGACCTTTTCTTACCTACCCTACTCTAACTAGACTATTTACAAGTCTATCTTACAAACTTTGTCTTCCAATGCAACCAGTCCATCAAGTGATCCCATGACTGGTCTTTCTTGCTCAACTCTTTGAGCATGCTGGATAGGCAGGGCTGCTCCCACTCTTTTTGTTCCACAACAACAGCTACACAAAATTTTCTTTCTATCTGCAACATGTTGCTCAAAAAGACCTTTGATCCTTCTTCAAAAGTGTGCAGGAAATGAGCATAAGGATCATGAAAAGATACCTGGATATGAATATCTGGCAGGTAGGCTTCAACCAGGATCTCTTCTTCTTCCACTGGATTGAGAAGAAGACTCTCTTGAGAAAGAGTGTCTCCTTCATCTTCTGAACTGGAGGACTCATCGTATATAGCAGCTGAGTCGTCTCGGAGCTCTAATATATTCGGCTCTGATGTGCTGAGCTCCGCAAAAAGGTCTATGTATTCTTGAGCAGGGGCTTGTTCCATTACTTCCTCTTTTTCAAGAGAAGGCTCGTTATTTTCATCTTGCTCAAGAATATCTTCTTTGATTTCCTCCTCATCCTCTAAAAAGAAAGACTGCTGTCCTTCGTTCTCATGACACTCATCACTGATGCTTTCATAACTTTCCCCATCAGTGTCATAGATAGGCTGACTGGGTTCACTGCTTCTCTGGAGTTGCTGGCCCTGGCTTTCTTCCCATGGGTCTACTAATGATGGTTCTGCAAGCTCAGCTTCTCTCTGGAAACAATCATCATCAAATAGATCATAACTAAGAAATTCATAATCGTAAGCAATGTCACCAATCAAACCTGTCAGATTCTCAGCAGGTCTTTCTCCATCCTGATCCACAGAAGAGTTTTCTGGATCTGAATCATCAAAATCGAGAGGTGAATGAGAAGGAGCGTGTGTTCTATAAAATATTTCTGAGGTGGACTGCTGATTTAATGTCTGATGAATCTCCTCTTTTGTCAAAAGAGGGGTTTCCCTCTCATCATGGACAGAAGAACAATAGTCCTCTTTCTCTTGTGTTAGCTGATTTGGAGGCAGGATGTTTACTTGAGCCTCTTCTTCCACATCAAATTCTGCCTCCTCCAAGTGTTCTCTTGTTTCCTCAAAGCAGCGTTCCCTATTAGATTTTGCTATTAAGTCCTGATATTCTCTAGTTAGCGTAACACAAGAAATAGGTAAGCAATCAGGCAGTTCTTGATCACCTTCCTCTTCGTCTTCTATAGACTCCTGAGCATCATACATGTCTTGCTCATTTTCTCGGTCTTGAGTTTGTTCTTGTTCTGGAAGAGGCATTGGTTGTTCTAAATAATCATCACTTGCATTCAGATTAGCCATGTACATTTCCAGCACTTTACCAAACGTTTCTGTTAATTCATTTAATTGATCATACAAAGCATCATACTTTGTATCCCTATCCATGTCTAGATCCATATTTATGCAAAGAAGGCTAGTGATTCTTCTCAACCTGTTCAGAGTCCTCCACCAGTGGAGTCATCAGGTCTTTGGATCGTAGGGAGTGATGAGTCGCCAGGTGGATGTATATGAATGTTTGAAGCAGGATGTTGTCCACCATCAGAAATTAGAGCCAATCTAAAGGCAAAGTGGTCTCTTCCCCAGTGGAGTCACCATTATGTTGGGGTTCCCATGTTTTGGCCAGATTGGAAAGACCAAAAGATGAGACAACATCAGAACCACTTTCAGACCTCAGGATCTAGCCCTCCTGGGTCCAGAGAGGGATCTCTCTATGATTATCAAAGGTATATTTCTTTGAAGTTCAAAGGTTAAGATATTAGGCTAGCTATAAGGCTCGGGGTTTGTTTGTTTGATTGTTTGTTTGGTTGTTAGGAATCAGGAAAGAAGGGTTCAATATAAGACAAGGATGAGCAAAGAGGATTTTAGGTAGAGGAGAGATATTCCAGGGAACATTCAAGACCATTGGGCAATGGAGTCAGGAAAGGGTTTACTTGCTATTAAATGTGTAGGCTTTCAGTTGGGCTAGTCATCTAAAGCATTGGATCTTAAGATGATAGTGTGCCGTGAAATGGTAAGAGAGAAGGGAACAATATAGATTTAGAACACGAAGTTAAAGACCTGAGATCAGAGAGAGACTTTGAACTCTCAATGCTTCGGCCTCCAGCTTGAGGGATCTTAGAAATGTTCAATTAATTGAAAAGGATCCTAGTGAGATAGAGACAGAGTTCTAGACCTCCCAGTGTTCCCAATTCGTTCAATCAAATCCTAACAAGAACATCTAAGAAAAAATTCATTTAATTCATACATCAGCTAGCAGGTAATGACATCCACTACACTGGTTAAATTAACTGAAATCAACCCTTAGATAACACATTTAGTAGAAAACATTAAAGGCAAGGAGAGAAGAAACATAGGGTACCTAACAAGGGTAAATCCTATGCCAGATTTCTTATGCGAGCCAGTAGAAATGAAATGAAATGAACTGCAGATTAAGAAAAAATACAGAGATAGGAAAACATCACTGATGCTTTAGATCAGGATCCAAATAAATGTGCTTGTCTTATTAAAGAGCAACACCAGTCAAGTACAACATTAACAATAGTTGGATATTCAGTCTGAAAACATCTTCCTCAGCCTAACTTACAACTTTACACAGAGAACATGTCTCAAGAGAAAGAGCTTGCATTTCTCTGATAACTGATCAAAAACCTTTACAACGAGTTTCCTTCATGAATTTATAGCTCAAATGAAGTAGAGAAGGTGGATGGAAAACTAAATGCAGAATTAAAATTCAGAAGAGGAAGGGAGCCGAGGCATCGTTCTGTTTTAAATTCTGAGCATTTATCTCTGGTACTTTTTGGATGAAAGAGTGATCTTCGTCAGGCAGCAATTTACTCTAGGTATGTCTCTGATGTACGTTGCTGCAGCATTCTGTAGTACTTCTGGTGAATAAAATAAAAAGGTAAATAAATGATGCTAGGGTCTGCCATACTGTGAATCAAATGCTCTGATAGCATCAGGACTGTTGTTAGGACCGCAAATCTCCCTAAAACACGGTATATAATACAGACGGTATGGGCACCTTTTCCTTTGATGGAAGAATGCTCTGTTGATGTCAAACCCTGCTATTATGGTTTTCTGTGCACTAGATATTCTGATTGATCCTCGGGGTCTTTGATTCTGGTACCTTGCCTTTTAAACATTGATTTAAGGCTTAATATCTTCAACAATGTGCCTTAGACCTTTAATTCCCTCACTAATACTCTTTTCCACTTCAAACCTATCTCTATCAGTGAAATAACGAGCTTTGATGGCGCTGGAAGGGTTTTGTACAATTAAACTCTATATTTTTAATGGAAATCATGCTCCAGTACCTTCCTAGGCTCTTCTCCGTGGTATTAGGCTCTGATCCTCGTTTTCACTGAGCTCTGTGTCACTGTAACAGTGACTGAATCATGGCGGTTTCCCACTTGATTGTAACCCTGCAAAAAATGAAAACAAATTAAAAAAACCATGCATGGGAAGGGTGGATGCAGCGGGGAAAATGTGAATGGATGTGCAGACTTGTGAAATGGCGAAATAGTTGCAAGTTGATGGCGGAAAACGCAGCGAACAGTGGAGGATGGCGGGGTGGAAATTTTAACGTAAAACATCACAATTTGACCTTTGAACGAATTATATAGGGGAGTGATGAGAAAAACGATGAACACACGTGGAATAATGACGTGGCGGGACTGGGTCAACGGCGGGTCATGCAGTGAATCTGGACCGTCTGATCTTGGGAGGAGATCGACGGCTGAAAATGCGTTGGGGGCCGATGGAAAGTGGGCCAGGGGTACGGTTGCCTTTGTTTAACTCTCGTGAATCTTCGCGGCGCGATCACCGTTGGATGGGTAGCTCTGGATCGGACGGTGCACGTGCATATCATGCCGGGTTTTCTGCCAAACGATAACGCACGATGGGGGGGCGGTTTTCAAACAGTGCTCGAGACACGTGTTGTTCGGCTAGTGTAATCTCTTTGAAATATTAAATATTGCTCGCCCTCAGAAATCGGTGCAATAGATACACACGGTTTTTTGAACAGGGCACGTTGGCGTGGGGACCACCGAGTGGATGAAAGACTGACTGTCGATTCGGCGGGTTGAACGGATAGTGGATGTGTGATCGGGGTGGTGAAAGGTTGAATAGTGGATGCTGCAGGGACGCGACGACCATCCGATCTATACAGATCGACGGTTTAAAAAATCTCCCGATATAAATTTTCGATAAGCGCCCTTTGGGTTAGCGCCAGGTTCTAGCGCCTGGGTCGCGTGGAGGGAAAACATAAAGGGGGCTGGCCTGAAGGGGGCTAAACCCCATATACGTTAAAATGTGGGTTTCTCAACCTTTTCAATGCGATTCGAGGCCAGAAAAAGGGTAATGGTAGAGGGAAAAAGGGGATTTTAAACCCAGCAAAGTGTATTTGGAAGGTTTAAAGGGGATTTTAGGATGGTTTAGGAGGACTAGGGGAGGAATTTGGGGGTAAAAGGAGAACTTTGACAAAGGGAAAAGAGGTTAAAATGGGACATTTTTCAGGGATACCAGGGCAAATTCAGGCCTTTCGGAGCACAATTTATCATCATTAGTGAGGCTTATTGACTCAATAACAATAGAGGGGAACAATAAAAGGGCAGAGAACATGAAAATGCTTCAAGGATGATGTGTTTTCAAGAGAAATGCATTCCTTAAAGGCTCAAAATCATTTTAGCCCCCTGTTTGCTTGCCAAAAATTTCATAGGGGGCTAACATTTTCGAAAAGGAAATTGTTTTTTCATTCCTCGTTTCCTATAGGAAAATTGTAGTTTCATTCGTCATTTTCCTAAGAGAAATTGTTGTGTTATTCCTTGTTTCTTAAAAGAAAACATTTGTTTGATTTATTTTTTCATTTAGTTTCCTTTCTCTCATTCACATTAAAGGTATCTGAAAAGAAAAACATGCATGTGCATTTAGAGTTTGTTTGTGTTGCATGGGAACAAGTTATAAAAATCTGCATTTAGTTTGTGTTCTTTGTTGTATGCTCAAAATATCATTGCTCTTTCCCCTTACTAGCTAGTATTTTCATTGAAAAAGATAAATTGAAAATTTTGCTTATCATTTATTTTTCATTTTTAGAAATTTCCCATTACATCATGCGGTGAACCTCAAAGATAAACTTTTAAACAAGATCAACATAAAATTTATATCAATCAACCTAAGAAAGCATTGCAACATTAACGATAACACTTAGAAGGTCTAGGCTAGAGACGTGTTCCGACTTCGTTAAACATAGAAGTTGACTGCGATACATTCCGAATGTGAAATCCCACACCACGTATGTAAGTATATCGGAGCTCGTCCACGTACCTTCGGGTATATAGGGCAATGTTATAGTACAAAAAGTATAAGGGGGTGCTCTCAATGTGCGGTTTCACTTTAGACATTGCTAATACAGACTTGGGCCTCCACGTACCTTCGGGTATATTTGGGAGGACAAATTTAGGTTTCTTACCATCCATAGGTAACCGAGTCAGTCGCCTTGTAACTTGTGATACACTGAACACAAAATTTGGGGAGATTTCTTGCCCGTACTTCTTGGTTCGCCAGGAGGTATTCTGCAGTTCAAAATGACTTGGTAAACCTTTTGCCTAGTATCACCCTTTTATTTATTTATTTATTTTTGTAATAAAATCAATCAGTCATTGTAGAAGAGGAATATTCCTTTCCCCGTCATTCATGTAGAATAGCACTTAAACCACCTTTACCACCAGAAGCCATTTCCGGTCGGGGAAGGCAACCTCGTTCTACCGAAACAAGTACCATCAGTACCTCTGGTGTGTCATCTTCATCACACATACCAGAGTTGTCTCAAGTCGTTTATACACATCCTGGTTCATCCAATGTCGTCAAAACAGAGTCCTCATAGCTAACTATGGACACGATCCATCCAATAAGTGAGACCATACCTCCCGAACCAGATGTTGTTCAACTGGAATTTGATCTGGATCCCATCGTTCTTTTACCAGAACATCTAGATCCCAAAGTCAAACAACTGGAAGCTGTTCTTGTATCAATTTCTCCTCAATCGATCATAGCCATTGAGTCTCCCATATCGTGCAGTCAACCACCTGAAATATATCTCAGGCCTGACAGTGAAATCCTTCCACATGGTTTGATTTTAATTGAGGAAGAACCTCAATAAGAAACTCACCCTTCAACTCCAACTCATTTTGGACCTAGGCTTTATATTTACGATTCTATTCCTCGATTGACTTACACTTCTTCTTTTGATCCTTTTTCAATTCGAGTTCCCATAGATCCTATAGGGTATACACTGGGTTGTATGACCATGGTTGAGTCAACATCTCCAGTTGTACCATTTGTTACAGTTGCAACAGTTGTTGATCAATGGTTGTCATTGATGTCAACCCAAGCAGCACTAGGGGCTACCCTGATATTGCATGGGAATTTTGACCTACCAAATTACTATATTCTGGGTCAAGAATATTTTTTATGTTTTATACTTGTTGAGATGTTTCTGTTGATATATGGAACACCATGTAATTCTTCACGGTTTGAGATATATTAATGTTTCAAGTTTGTAACCCTAGTTAGTGGGCTAAAACCACATGGGGTTGTGGCATGAGTCATTGAAAAGTCAATAATTAATAATTTTTAAGCTCCTAAAATCCCTCCCATGTTCACTTGTTGAAGTCCCTCTCAACCTAAGCATTTATATAAATACTGATCCTCATCTCCTTCTCATGTAGGGATTTCGCTACATGAAACAAGTCATCGTGGAATTTGCACTATAACGTTTTTTATACAAAGTTTTAGAAGCCGAAATTTTTATGAGGCGAAGAAGAAATCTTGAGGAAGCTCCTATAAAAATTTCAAATCAGGTGCGCAATATTTTAGAAGATATGATCCGTGGAAGTTAGTGTTTTTACAGGCTCCTGAACTTCATCTCAAATAAGTGACCTTGGGAAAATCGTCATAACTCTCTCTCTGAGTATCAAATTGGAATTATGTAAAAAGTGGCAGATATTGCATAGAATTTAGTTTTCACTGTATCAATTTTAGAGCTAAATGAAGAAACATTGACACGTGGCACACCATAAAAGTTTGCTCTACTGAAACAGTCCATAATTAGGGCATTGTGAGAGATTAGGCATAACTCTCACTTGAAGAATACAAAATGGGTCAGACCTGTGGCACTGGAAAGCAGACTTAGAGGAATACTACAGGACTGAAAATCACATATTGGAGATATGAAATAAAATAGATACACCAGATTCAATATCAAGCTCCTAGAAGGCAAGAAAAAGCTAGATCATGTGTTGTCAAGGGCTACAAAGGACCAGACTTTCTAGGGAAGTAAAGAAAAGCAAGGTGCAACAGAGGGTAGCATGAAAAGAGTAGAAATCAAGTTGCAGAACAATAGCAAGAATTTCACCACATGAATTCTTCAAGTGGGAAGCACTGAATACAGTCATTGTAAAGGTATCATTGTACTAAGTCATTGTAAATGCATCATTGTAAAAATTGTACAAGTGTCTATTTGTCAAGACTTGAAGGTCGGGAGATCTAGGATCATCATTAGGTGGTTGTGTCATAGTTGGGGTTATGGTCTAGTGTGTCTTCTTCTTCTACATCATTCTATATCATTGTAAAGTGGAACATTTTCCCTGGTACGAGAGTCCATTATTGTTTTATTCTTCTATAGGGTGGTAGGGTGGTGCTAGGCTGGTGCATGAATTCACCAACAGGTTCAAGCTTGTGAAAACTTCAGGGTGGTAGGGTGGTGCTAGGGTGAGTTGTAGCTCATTGGGTGTTGGGGCATCCATTCAATTGACTACTGAAGAATCTCAGGCGTTGGATCGTCCATCCAGTGGGAGCTGGAGAAGAATGCTTTTCTAGATTCTAGGAAGTTGGAGCTTTATTTTCAATTGGAGTTGAATATTAAAGAATTATTAGAAAATCATTCAGGTGTTTTTTTGTCCCGGAGTGAGTTTCAACCTTAAAAACTATGTATTTGTGTTCCTTTTGTTTACTACTATAATTGTAAAAACATTGATAATAATTGAAGATTAACTAATGCTCTGAAAGATTAATAATAATACTAATTGAAAGGAATACTGATTCAACCCCCCTCTCAGTATTTTCAACAATTAGTATCATAGCTCAGTCCTTCAATAGCAGTTTAACAGCTGGAAGGAAGTCATGGAGCATACCAAGAATGGTGTACCTTTGTTCAATGAAAATAATTATGCATTATGGAAAGGAATAATGGAGGTGTATCTCTTGGTGCAAGGTTACAAAGTATGGGACACTGTTCAAAATGGCTTTACACCAACTGCAGATGAACAAGGTAAGAAGAATTTGGTAAATGATGCAAAAGAAAAGAATATTATTATCAGTGGACTTATTGAACCTACTTATCATAAGGTGTTGGGTTGTAAAACTGCCAAAAATGTATGGGGAAAAGCTTGAGAATATATATGTAGGTGACTCAAATGTCAAAGAAGAAAAACTTCAAATCTACAGAGAAAAATTTGAGCAACTCAGAATGAAAGAAGATAACAACATTGTTGCATACTTCCAACACATTAATGAAATAACCAGCACTCTGGAAGGATTGGGAGATCCTGTTGACGAGAAGACTATTATACGAAAGATTCTTAAAACGTTACCAGGGAGATTCAACCCAAAGGTATCAGTCTTAGAATATAGTGAAAATATGGACAAACTTAGCAAAGAGGAATTACATGGAGTTATCATAGCATATGAAATGAGACTTGATGAAGAAGAGGGTAATTTGCATCTAGAAACTACGTTTGCTTCATCTAAGAAAACCAATAAGCACAAAAAACCTTCAAAGGCATAGACCTGAACCTACAAGTGTGAAGAAAAGGAAGATGATGAAGAAGGTCTTTCAGATGGAGAATATGCTTACTTTACGAGAAAAATAAAAATAGGTAAGGGAAAATTCAAAGGTAAACTTCCATTGATATGTTTCAGTTGTGGTGAGGTTGGGAATTTTGCAGCAAAATGTCTGAATAGAAGTGATGGAAACTCAAAAGAAAATAAAGGCTTTAAGAAATTCAACAAGAAAAGAAAAAAGAAAGGATTCAAAAGGACCTTTCTCTCTAAAGAAGATAGCTCATCATCCAATGAAGATAATGAAGATAGCTCATCATCTAAAGAAGATAGCTCATCATCCAATGAAGATAATGAAAGTGAAGAAGAAGCCAATGAGAGAGTATTGTTTATGGCCAAGCACAATAAACAAGTGGTATCAAACAACGAAGAAGAAGGGTTGACCATAGAATAATTTTCTAAGGAGGCAATCAAGCTTATAAAAGAGCTCAAGGCTGAGAAGATCCTTTCCAATACTCTTGAAGAACAAGTTCAAGGTCTCAAAATTGAAGTTGAAGAACACAAATGCATTGAAGAGTCACTTCAAAAGAAGTTGGAAGAAATAAACAAAGAAAGGGAAGAATTAGAAGCCGAAGTAGTCTCGCTGCGTAAGGAAGTGAAGAAGGGAAAAAATATCCAAAACTATGCCAAAAACTCAAGGGCATTGGAAGAAATCATCAATAATCAACGATCTTACAATGACAGAACTGACCTCGGTTACAAAGAAGAAGAAGCAGGACCTTCTACAAAAAAATACAATGAACCTATGAGATCTAACATGCATGTAGACTTCATTAGACAATATTTGCAAGAACAACCTTGGGAGACAATTCTTCAACAAATATTTCCATCCAGTTACCAACATATTTTTTATGGCTATTGTTATTCATGTGGAAAATTTGGTCATAAAGCAGTAGAATGTCGCACATACCCTAGGAACCAATACAATTCCAGGAGATCTATCAAATATGAACCTCCATGGCTCAACGAAACATCAGTATATTTGAAAATTTAAGAAATAATATTGAATGTTACAAATGTCGAAACTTTGGACACATAGCCGGAGAATGCATACTTGAAAATCCTCCAGAAGAATCTTCGAAGCCACAGAACGAACGGACATGGAAGAAGAAGAACACTGATAATTTTGCTCTCCCTCTCAAGGTTCAAAACAACAAAGATGTGTGGTATGTTGATAGAGGTTGCTCAACGCATATGACTCGAGATAGAAAGAAATTTTTATCTCTGAAAGAGAAGAAGGATGGAACCGTGTCCTTTGGAAATGATAGATTTTCAAATGTTATAGAATCAGGTACCGTCACTCTCGGAAGCAAAGATGCTCTAGCCAAGAATGTTCTATTGGTTGAAAACATGAATCACAATATGCTCAGTGTTGGACAAATGTGTGATCTAGGACACACAATACTATTCAACTCCACAAAATGTGAAATCAGGAAAGGTAGGTATGGTAAAATTGTGGCTACAACAAGTTGATCTCCAAATGACATATATGTTCTGGATGAAGCAACTAAATCACATCTACTAGCTAAAGAGTATGATATAATATTTGGTAGCAATGATGATCGATTAAGTAAGAAATTTGCTACAAAGATGCAGAGTGAGTTCGAGATGTATTTACTTGGTGAGTTGACATACTTCTTAGGGCTTCAAATATCTCATCAAGAGAAAGGAATATTTATATGTCAAGCCATGTACATCAAGGAAATTCTCAAGAAATTCAAAATGGAAGATTGCAAACCCGTCCTTACTTCGATGGTAACAGGTTGAAAATTGAGCATACACGACTCATCTAAGGATGTGGATCAGAGGTTGTACAAATCTATGATTGGTAGTCTTCTATATGTAACAGCCTCTTGTCTAGATGTTATGCAAGCAGTTGGTCAAGTAGCAAGATTCCAAGCAGCACCAAAAGAATCACATTTTATTGTCGTCAAAAGAATTCTTTGATATTTAAAGGGAACAACAGAATATGGCTTGTGGTATCCCAAGGGTAAAAATATCATTATTAAAGACTTTAAAGATGCAGATTGGGCAAGAAGCGTTGATGATCGTAAGAGTACTTGTGAAGCATTTAAATATCTTCGCCAGAAGCTTGGGATTCTCCCAATTTATCATTATATTTTCCTTATTCAGAAAATAAAGGGGGAGTGGAAGTGTGTACAGGTCTATAGGATGGTTGTGTGTTAGGGGGAGTTACCATTTGCCATTGATGTCAAAGGGGGAGATAATGTTGTAGGAAGAGGTTTCATGATCGCAGGGGGAGTACTTGTGTTGCCATCAATGCCAAAGGGAGATATTGTTGATCAATGGTTGTCATTGATGTCAACCCAAGCAACACCAAGGGCTAACCCGATCTTGCATGGAAATTTTGACCTACCAAATTACTATATTCTGGGTCAAGAATAATTTTTATGGTTTCTACTTGTCGAGGTTTCTGTTGATATATGGCACACCATGTTATTCTTCATGGTTTGAGAGATATTCATGTTTGAAGTTTGTAACCCCAGTTAGTGGGCTAAAACCTCATGGGGTTGTGGCATGGGTCATTTAAAAATCAATAATTAATAATTTTTAAGCTCCTAAAATCCCTCCCATGTTCACTTGTTGAAGTCCCTTTCAACCTAAGCATCTATATAAATTATGATCCTCATCTCCTCCTCATGTAGGGATTGCGCTACCTGAAACAGGTCATCGTGGAATTTGTGCTATAATTTTTTTTCTACGAAAGTTCAGAAGCTCAAATTTTTATGAGGTGAAGACGAAATCCTGAGGAAGATCCTGTAAAAATTTCAGATCAAGGTACACAACATTTTCGGAGATTTTATCTGTGGAAGTCAATTTTTTTGCAGGCTCCTGAACTTCATCTCAAAGAAGTGACCTTGGGAAAGTAGTCATAACTCTCTCTCAGAATATCAGATTGGAATTATGTAAAATTTGGCAGATAGTGCACAGACTTTAGTTTTTGTTGTATCAATTTCAGAGCCGAATGAAGAAACAATGACACGTGGCACACCATACAAGTTCACTCTATTGAACCAGTCCATAATTAGGGCATTGTGAGAGATTGGGCATAACTCTCACTTGAAGAATCCAAATTGGGTCAGACCTATGGCATTGGAAATAAGACTCAGAGGAATACTACAATACCAAAAATCACATATTGGGGATTTGAAATAACATAGATACATCAAATTCAATATCGAGCTCTTAGAAGGCAAGAAAAATCTAGATCGTGTATTGTCAAGGGCTGCAAAGGACCAGAATTTCTAGGGCAGCAAATAAAATCAAGGTGCAGCAGAGGGTAGCATGACAAGAGTAGAAATCAAGGTGAAGAACAACAGCAAGAAGTTCACCACATGAAGTCTTCAAGTGGGAAGCACTGCATACAGTCATTGTAAAGGTATCATTGTACTAAGTCATTGTAAATGCATCATTGTAAAAATTGTACAAGTGTCTATCTGCCAAGAGTTGAAGAGGCAGTGTCGGGAGGTCTAGGATCATCATTAGGTGGTTTTGTCATAGTTGGGGTTATGGTCTACTATGTCTTCTTCTTCTACATCATTCTATATAATTGTAAAGTGGACCATTTTCCCTAGTACGAGAGTCAATTCTTGCTTTATTCTTCTATAGGGTAGTAGGGTGGTGCTAGGCTGGTGCATGAAGTCACCAATAGGTTCAAGCCCGTGAAAAATTTAGGGTGGTAGGGTGGTAGGGTGGTGCTAGGGTGAGTTGTAGCTCATTGGGTGTTGGGGCATCTGTTCAGTTGACTACTGAAGAATCTCGGGCGTTGGAGGATCCATCCAGTGGGAGCTGGAGAAGAATGATTTTCTAGATTCTAGGAAGTTGGAGCTTTATTTTCAATTGGAGTTGAATATTAAAGAATTATTAGAAAATCGTTCAGGTGGTTTTTGTACCAGAGTGTGTTTCCACCTTAAAAAGTGTGCATTTGTGTTCCTTTTGTTTACTGCTATCATTGTACAAACACTAATAATAATTGAAGATTAACTAATGATATGAAAGATTAATAATAATACTAATTTAAAGGAATACTGATTCACCCCCCCTCTCAATATTTCCAACAACAAGATCTACTGTTGCTAGCCCATTGATGTTCACCACATCACCATAGACACATCTTTATGATGGTCCTTCTGTCCCACTGGGTTACCAATCATTATCTAAAACTTACTCTGATGCATCCTCAAATCCATGGAATTCACCCGTGTCATCTTCTAGCATTCTATCTGGTACATCTCTAATGAGTACTGAACAAATTGATCCTTTATACACATCTTCATTGCAACATCAAGCTGGTCCATCTGGGTACATTCCATCCAGTACAATCTTGACTGGAATCCCACCATTTGGAGAGTAATATATTCCATATTATTATAATCCTCATGCTAGGGGGCAACCTATGGTCACCCATTTTGATAGTACTATGTCGTTTTATGGTCGCCCTAATGTTGGAATGACTGTTTGTCAGTGGCATCCTATCATGCCCGTTCAACCACAAACAATTGTGCATTCATATCAACCAGTTCAACCTGTTGCACCCACACCTACTCCACTTGTTAATACTTGTTTACCCATGTTATAGGTTCAGATTTCTGTACCTCAACCATCTCAGGCGGGTCCTTCAACCCATTACCCTCAATTTTTGGGCCCTTAGACTCCAACTCCTTCGACTGGTTTACAACAACAACCTATATCCAAAATTTTTAATTCACAAGTTGGATTAGAATTTTATGGGATGTCACAACCACAACTAGGTCCAAGCTATTCAAATTTGGGCTATAATATTGGTGGGAAGTCACCTTGGCAGCTACAACCGCAAATGCCAAGAAAAAAATTCCAACAACAAACAACTTACCCAAATTTTGGTCAACAGAATCCTCAAGCATTTGGTCATCAAAACAACCCCTATATGGGTTACCAGAAAAAAATTCCTTATGCTTGTGCTCAAATTTCTGTTGCCCAATAAATTCCATCATATCCTGGTTATTCTCAACCTGACTTAAATCGACAGTTTCCCTTTGTCGCAAATTTATAATTACCTGATTTAAATCGGCTTACTAATGACCCCATAAGCTATTCTCCTTTGTGGCTGATGATACCCCATAAAGTACCCTCTGACATTCCTAAATTCAATGGAAACCCTAGATAATACTCGTCAATGCATGTTATGACGTATTATTTGTGGTGCTCATCCAACTCCTTGAATGATGACTTCGTTCGACTATGTATTTTCCAGCGTACGCTCACTGGTCCAACATCGAAGTAGTAAATTGAACTACCACGAGCTTCATTCATAATTTCACTGCCTTAGCTACTACCTTTTTAACACACTTCTAGTTACCCATACTATATGAAACTAGAACGGAACTGTTGACCAATTTTAAACAAACTACTTCTACTCACATTTCTGATCATATTCATGAGTGGCGTCATCATCGTAGAATGGTCAAAACATTTGTTCTTGGTCAGCTTCTCGATGAGTGGTTTATTAAGTCCTTGTTGCCATCTATCACTGAGGATGTAGCTAAAGTTGGCGTCGTCACTGAAGTGTAGGTCATTGCTTGTGCCCAGTACTTAGATTTGATTTATTCAGTTTGGCATGCTCTATGAGAAAATTCCAAACACACTGCGATCTAATTTTACTATTCCTCCTCCATCTAAGGTCTCCCACCATGACAAAAATATGATAGGTACTGAAAAAAAATCCAAAATCTATTGCATCTGATCTTTCACATTCTTTCGAAATTCATGCCATGTCATCTGAAAAAGGAAAAAGTGACAAGCAACCCAGAAGCAAGAAAAAGGGGAAAGCAAATAAAAAGAAAAATTCAACCTTGCAGGAACGATCATCTGATAAAAAATCTAGCAATAATCGAAAACCTCATTACCCTTGCTTGATATGTAATGAGGAGCACTTTGTTCGAGACTTTCCTCATAGCGCCAAAGTCTCAAAATATCTTAAGACCTCGACTGCATATGTTGTGTTGACAGATCCTTTTACGAATCCAGACACAAACATGGTTACTACAGATCCCACTTCTAGTTCCCAAGTGCTTATGATATCTGTCACAAAGCCAAAAATTGATGTTTTGGTGTCTATGCGAAATAAATATTACGGTAGTTCGTCTACTGATCAACCTACTACCTCGACCACGAATCCGTCCACGGAATCAATTCCACCAACTTCTATTCCAAAGTTAACAATAAAACCACCGAAGGGAGTCGTCCAAAAATCAACATTCAATCCTTGAGCCAGAGTAGCTCAAATTATAATATAGTTGAATATTTGGCTCAGTCACCTTCAACTATGTCGATGCTTTAGGTACTTCAATTTTGTCCCTCCCAAAAACAGGCTTTGTTGTCGGCAATTGGTGGAATCGACTCGACAGATTCCAATCTTGTAGTATTTAATCATAAGGGCTATGTGCCACAATTTCTAGCAGAATTAGCATTCTCCATAAAAGTAAATGTTCTCAATCAACTTGTTCATCGTACTATTATTGATGAGGGAGCATCTACTTGCATTATGTCTCTAAAAAACTGGAAGTCACTTGGCTCGCCGCGCCTATCTTAATCGCCTACGATGTTGAAAGATTTTGATGGTCATACATATAAGCCTTGTGGTATCATCAATAACTTGCATGTTGAACTAGGGGGAAAAAATGTAACTATTGAAGTTGAGGTCATTGACAAACCCCTTGAATACAACATTTTACTCAAAAGGCCATGGGTTTATGCTATGACTGCGATCATCTCTACTTACTTTAGAATGATCGCCTTTCCTCATAAAGGTGTCATCACAGTCATCAATCAACTCTCCTTCTTTGCCTCTAGTTCCCAAGTAACTAGAAGAATTCCGTTAGTTCACACACCCCAGGTATCACTTCAAAACATTGGTGTAGGAATCTTAAAGGATTCTTCCCTAATGGTCACCTTTGCATTACCGCTACCTGCGACGTCGGCAAAAATTGCAAGAATAGAGACCTGATGCATGATATCTTCCACTTCATCTGACTTAAGAAAGATTACCAATGATTATGAAGTTGTTATGCTGGATGAATTCTTGCCGCCCAACCCAATTGAGCTGGTCTAGAAATCAATATACATGGATTGGGCGGTGAGTTCTAAATTATTGTTACCGATTGTTTGGGTTAATCGTTCATTAGATTTTGGTACTCCATCTTATCCTTTTTCATCCACTTTCTTGACTGATGAGATTATTTTGGAATCCATGATGCCAAAAGGAGAACCATGGGAAGATCATCATCATCGTTCCCATCTCCAGGATTACGAAGAAGATAATCTTGTTGAACTATATCACCCTTTGATCAATACTTTCCTTTTGAATTATTTTCCAATTAATGCTATCGAATCTGAGCAAAACTTGTCAAATATTGAAGAAACCATTTCTATCGATATTTTGGCCAAACCCAACGTTGTAGAAAAAATTCATGTCGGTGTGTCTTGTTCTCCATCAGAACTCAAAAATTATCGCTCTCTCTTTCGTGAATTCCAAGATATATTTGCTTGGTCTTATGAGGAAATTCCAGGAATAGATACTAGTATCATTGAACACACCATTAAAATGTATCCTGATGTCAAATTGGCACGTCAACGTCTTCGACCTGTTCATCCTAAGAAGGCTACTGCCATTAAAGTAGAATTTGAAAAACTTCTGCGTGTTGGTTTTATTTACCCTATTCCACTTACTGATTGGTTTTCCAACATTGTTCCTGTCATGAAGAAACAAGGGACAATTAGAGCATTGATTATCGGGATGTCAATCTTGCTTGTCCAAAAGACAACTATCCTACTCCCTTTATCAACCATATTATTAACAAATTTGTTGAGTATGAAATCTTTTCATCCATGGATGGATTTTCTGGTTATAATCAAATCAATATCCGCCTAGAGGACCAATATAAAACAACATTCATCTGTCCCTGGGGCACATTATCTTATCGAAAACTTCCATTCGGTTTAGAGAACGATGGGGCAACATTTCAGAGAGAAATGGATTGTGATTTCAATGAAATCAAGAATATTGTTCAACCTTATCTAGAAAATTTACTCGCACATTCACGAAAAGGGACCGATCACCCGATGCATTTGAGAGCTATCTTTTTATGCCATCGACACTACAAAATACGCCTCAATCCACACAAGTGTGTGTTTTGTGTTGGTTCTGGTCATTTTCTAGGATTCATCATTTCAAAATATGGAATTAAAATCAACCCACTGAAGGTTCAGGCCATTGTTGATTTTCCTATGCCATCAAATTTACTTCAGTTATAGAAACTTCAAGGATCAGAGAAGTTTTTAGCTTTGGCTAAGCTTCTCTGTGACCTTCCCTCTGATAGTACTGATAATACATCGGAACCATAAATTCCAGGTGAGTCTCTATTTCTGATCGGTAATATAACCCTTGGTATGGGGATTTTATCATTTATCTCCAAACCCAGACTTTCTGGCCCGATACCTCTCACTCACAAAAACGACGTATTTGATACCAAGAAAAAGATTATCTGATCATCGCGGATACACTTTATCATCATGGTGTTGATACGATTTTAAGGAGGTGCCTCACTCATGAGGAGGCCGAGAAAGTTCTAAATGATTGTTATGCTGGAGCTTGTGATGGACACTTGTCTGGATACGCTACCATGCAGAATATTCTCCATGCTGGTTACTTTGGCCTACCATATTTCACAACTGCATCCTCGTGGTCGTAATTTTTCATGTGTGCCAGATATTTGATCATAAAATCTGCATGCCGCCAGCACCAATGCATCCTATCATCGCTGTGGGACCATTTGCAAAATAGGGCATTGACTTCATGACCTGAAACCCTCGTTCGTCTGGGGGGGCATGGTTATATTATTGTCACAGTCGAATACTTTACCAAGTGGGTCAAAGTGATGCCTACATTCAATAACACAGGCAAAATAGTTGCATTGTTCTTTTTCAATCATGTCATCTCACAGTTTGGTTTACCACAAGCTATAGTCATAGATCATGGTAAGCATTTTCACAATCACATGATGAATGAGTTGAATGCCAAATTAGGACTGTCACATGATAGTTCTACTCCTTATTATCAAAAATCCAATGGACAAGTTGAAGCCATTAACAAGATTCTTAAGCGAATGCTTCAACAAATGATAGGAGTTCATAAATGAAATTGGAATTTAATCCTGTATTCAATTTTTTGGGCACATCGAACCTTGATGAGAAATGCAACTAGATTTACCCCCTTTCAATTGGTGTATGGTCTGGAAGCTATATTTCCAATCCAATGTGAAATTTCATCATTAAAACTCGCTTTTGACTTGTTACTTGACACCTCTACTAAAGAAGCGCATCTTTTTAACCTCATCCATCTAGATGAAGTGTGTCGTGAAGCCGCATTGGCCAACAAAGCGCATAAGATACTAATCAAGGCACAATACGACCAACATGTCAGGCCTCGCATCTTCTCAGAGGGTGAACTGGTCTTACTTTATGATCAGGAAGCTGATTTGATAGGTATAGGAAAATTTGAGCCACTATGTCATGGCCCCTACATTGTCAAAAGATTTTTTGCTAAGGGCGCCTACGAGTTAGTATATTATGATGGAATTCCATTGGTGCAACCTCGAAATGGAATGTATCTTAAATGTTACTATGCTTGATTGAGCATAGTAAAATTTTGTATTATATTGTATATATGCTTTGATTCGTATTTACTGTCTTAGTTGGTTTTTCTAAAGTTTTCTTGAAGTTAGTAATCCACTTTACATTTCACGCAGATGTTTGAATCTTTGGAACCATTTTTTGGGTATGCTGATGGTGCTAGTCGTAGGACGCAAAACCTATCTTCTGTAGCATGGGCCATTTTCGCTCCAAGTGGCGAGTTAGTGAGTTTTCAAGGGATTTGTATCGGTTTATCTACAAAAAATATCCCTAAGTATAACACGTTGACCGAACTTCTCTCTGATGTCATTTCATTTGGTATTTTAACCCTATCATCATTAGGTTAGACTCACAACTTGTTGTACTGCAAATTACTAGAATTTATACTGTCTGAAACCCAAAACTTCATCGTATGTTCCTAAGAGTTTTACTTTTGGAAAGACATTTTGATTACATTCAATATCAACACATTTCCAGAAATTTGAACAAATTAACTAATTCCTTAGTGAATTATGTTTTAAACAAACATTTACAATACATGTAAAGACATATTTTCAATTCACATCACATAATTGAATAGGATTGTGCAATAAACATAGGGAAACACTGAAAACAAATAGATAGATAGTTATAGGTTTTTACAAAAATTGTGCCCAAGACACATTGGTCATATGACCTCAAAATGTATGAAAAAATGTCAAAGTAAACTAGTGATGCTCGTGATAACAAGCTACTAATCTAGCTATCCTACGTAATAACCACATCCAACGGTTAGGAAAACCAATAGTGTGGCGTTGCAGTTTCACAGGTAACTCCTCGATCCGAAAATCCAGAATCCCAAGAGTCAATCCCTCCGCGTGCTACTATAGCTCAGCAAGAATCTTGATCATATATAAATCCCAAAGGAATTACCTCCTGATTGCCCTCTTTGTTGGCTCACCTTCTCCCTACTTTGGCTGACCCACTGGTCGAACTTGATCCACATCTGTGTACATCAAAACTTTAATTTAGTCCTGGGAAAAATTAAAATACAAAAACATGTAGAAACCTTAGAAAAAAAAAACATGGTCAAAACTTTCTTACCAATTGCACCCCATTGAGCGCCATTTGGTATAATCAAGTGTAGATCTCCACGGAAATATACGCCTGCGTATGCATATGGATCTATGGCGACCATCTGTCGTCTGAACCTGGCGAAGAATGCAGTAGAGAGTATGACAGTCGATTGACCAGCATGTCTAGCCATCAGTTCAACCCATCTCTGCATCTGTGGATCTCTAGGGCCATATATACTCAGTGTAACATGCTGTGGCTACATCAATGGAACCTACTCTAAGATGAAGGAAATTAGGATCGAGCCATAGTTGAAATTATTCTTCCTGCCACCTTTCTCTTTAGTCGGTTGTTCTTTCATCTGAAAAAGTATTGCTTCAGCCCAGTTAAATACTATTGGTTCCAAACACTCAAGTGCATACTGCATGTATGATCTGTTTACAACATGTAGTGTCGCGGAACCAGCAAACTTTGCAATAGTAAAAAAGATGGTTAGGTAGATCACACACATCACAGATATTTATTTTCCCATCTTTACTCGGTTCAGTACCTGGATGACAATGTAGGCATATGTAATCCCTCACCGACTCTTCACCAAGAGTGGATCCTACAAGGGAAATGGGAGAACCTCATCTCGATAATCCAGTGAGAACATAAATTTCCTCCACCAATATTGGGAGCACTTTGTCCCCAATGTGAAAATCCTGCAATACCGGATCCCATTAATGAACTAGGAACTCCAATAGTTCCATATGCTGCCTCATCCTTGACAATCTGAAGTATTTAAGAAACCCGCAATCTCTAAGGGCTCTTACTATACCTAGATATTTTATGCTCTCTTTCTCTCCACGTAATCGTCATTTTGTTCTGATGAATACCTAAAACACAACCATAAGCTTCATTAGGATCTATTTCATGCAAAAAACTTGGGAAATTTTAGGCACACAACAAGAAGCAAAATAGAGAAATGAACCCAATGTACCCCAGGTCAAGGGACAGAGCGTTGCAGTGCATCTAGCCTTCAATTATAGTGCACTGCAATGCACCTTTCGACATTCAAGGGTGCATTTCCCTCAGAGCGTAATATATTTACCCTAAGGGGCTCAAAACCCTAAAAGATTGACCATGAAATGCAACATAATGATACTAAAATAAAGAGAAGGTTCATAGCTCCAACCTAGATCAAACATTAAGAGAAACTGTCCACTGAAACTGTCGCAATCAACCACTGAAGTTCGAAGGAAAAACTAGTTCAGAGCTCCTAATTTTCAAATGGTAACTTTGGAATGGTAAAAATGAAATGGTAAAAACTCTTTTATTTAGTCATTTTGATTATTTTAAATCATATTAAATGCTATGACTGTGGCTTATATTCATTTTTACTATGAAACAAGTATTTTTAATCCATTTGATGGTTTTCTAAATAGGTTTTACAGCTGATACAATGAGTTTAGTGTGCACACTTATTCAAGAATTATTTGACCACAAAGCATGCTTTTATCCTTATTTTTTCAAGCTTTGATAAAAATGAAAAAGGAATTAAAGCACACTTTTATCTCTTTTTTGAGCTTTGATAACTGCGAAAAAGGAACCCCCTAGAGTCTACTTTTAGCTCTTTTCAGACTCCGATAATGTGAAAATATTGCCGAGCACTTGTCTTTTAGAGATCGTAAAAGTAAATGAAATGAAATATACTCACTATAAGTTTAACCCTTTTTCGGATTGAGATAGATTATTTATGAAAAGGGAAAACCTTAGTCGAACATGGCTAAGAGGTTTTCTCGAGTATCATTTTACACTTTTTCGGACCTGAGCGACAAATTTACGAAAAAGGAGTCATGGAGTTTTATTTTTGTCTCTTTTTCAAATTCTCTAAACATGAAAAAAAATTGGTTTTTCAATGTCGTTAGACTTGTTAAAAGATAAAATAGCGATGGAATTTTCGATCATGGAAAGATCAAGTTTCATTATCACTAGACTCATTAAATCATTAAATAGCGATGGATTCACCAAAAGGATCGAATTATAGATCAAGCATATGCTACCCTCCTCAAGATTCTTAAAAAATAAAGAGGTACTGGTCAACAATGACTGGGGAAAATTTGGGAAAAAGAAAATAATACTTTATGGTAGCAGGTCGCTCTTGAACGTGACACTTTCACTCCATCACCATGACTTTTGGGTTGGGTAATCTTCTTGACGGTTCATCATATCATCACTTCAGTTTTGGGTCAATGCAACCAACTCATTTTAGTGTCGGCGATATGTTAAAGAGAAGTCATCCAATAATTCCTCATCTTTATTCAATACTCATAAAACTTCATTTTCATGACAGTCATCCCTAAACATTGCTATACCAAGTCACATTTTGTCTCCAAAATCATTAATCCCATTTCGCGATAAAGTTACTTCCTGTTGACATCAGATCATCATCCAAGAAGTTAACTTAGAAACATATTCCAGTACCTTGGAGCTTGCTACATCATTGGTAGGTTTCTTGCTTCCGGACCTTTGACCAAAAGATTTTTTTTGGCGTTTGACATCAAATCATCTATTCACGTCTTACAAATTGTACTGCAGTACCTTGAGAGCCATTAACATCAATAGTGGTTTTATCGCATCTGTTAACAAATCACATCATTGGCTGGTAATCAGACAATGTATTCCCATGTTTGACTTCAGATCATATATTCGCATGGTTAGACTTGTGCTTGAACGATCGATTGAACGAGATAAGAAGACCCCAGATCTAGTTTCATCCATTCAGGCTGCGATTTCAGAAAATCGTACACATCATCTGTACAATGGATTTACATACAGATCATCATCCGAACATGGGCCTATATATGTAGGCATGTCTATATATGGAAACATGCCAATGTAGATGAATTTATGAATTATGTACATGATATGATAGTTTATGAGCTGAGAATGGGTATGCCTCCCTCAACAATTCATGTCCAAGATGTAAGATATCATGATGTAATGTATTGCAAGATTGATGCAGGTCACCGTCCGATTCAGATCCTGCGCATCACATCGTAAAGTATCTCATCAAAATACTATTATTATTTTGAATTCATTCTTTAGGGGGTAGCTGTTACAGATCAATTTTGGCATCATCCCCCAAGAGCTGGTCAAATTGGGCGTCATCCCTAGGACCAATGAATAGGGTCTATCATCCCCTTAAATATCAGTTGATATAGGCCCTATGTGAATACAATCCTTTAATGGCTTCAATTGTGATATTTCCAAGGTTTGAAGTATATATTATATGACCCATTGACTCACCAATGCTCCTCTATAGGGGACTAACTACATTGCAGTGCAGCTACCTCCATGCAAGGATGCACTGCAGTGCACTTCCCGACATTCAAGGGTGCATTGGTCACCTGGGAGTGAAATAATCATTGTTTCGAGAATCTCCACATGGTGTTGAAGATTGCAACAAGAAACAGTGAAGGAGGAATCCTGAAACATCATTCCTGATCCTATTTGGAAAATGATCACCTAAACTAGGTGGTGCCCACACAGGTGATTTTTGTCGCAAAGTCTATTTTTAGACTATGTCTATTTTTAGACATATGGATCATGTTCTATAAGTTGCGGGATGCTATTTATGGATGATTGTTCAAGTTGGAAAAATATATGGATTTCTATTTTTAGACATATTGGACGGAATCTATTTTTAGATTGCTAGTCTAAAAATAGATATGTCGAATATTATTAGCTCTTAATAATATTTGGACTCTAAACATTATCTTATTCTCTTGGAGCACTTCAGTTAAGTGCACAGATGTGGCACGGGAGCTGACAGAAGGAATTACGCTATTCCTGAGGGTTAAGTGGAGCTATTGCATGGATACTTCAGTTAGAACTCATGTGAGAGAGTTTGGTGGAGTTGATTGAGGAAGTTAATGGAGTTGTGTTCAGTTTAACTAATCTAAACATAGTTGAGCTAGTTGTATCTAGTCTAACTGATTAATACACTAGTGAGAGTGGTGTGAATTAATTATTAATTAATTCACTAATTATAAACTCATTAATCAACTAAAGAATACATCAGTTAACTTCAGTGCATGGACAGTTTCAGTGGAGACCAATGAAGAGATAGGTGAAAGAGTAGTGTGACTATCATTTGTGACTATAAGTGATGCATGGTTTGCATCCAACACTCAATAGAGATGCCTTTAAAGACTATGTGAGCAAGGCTGGGGAAATTCAAACTCATCTAGAGCTATTCTTCAGCAGGGATTGCA
Organism: Pinus albicaulis; assembly: GCA_034641835.2. Lineage (NCBI taxonomy): Eukaryota > Viridiplantae > Streptophyta > Pinopsida > Pinales > Pinaceae > Pinus > Pinus albicaulis. The sequence goes on along the minus strand of CM076577.1, from coordinate 18,428,583 downwards.
CGGTAGGCGAGGCTAAAGGCTAGCAAAGATCGATGCATGGGATTTGCAAGATCGGGGCTGATTAGTGTGTAGCAAGTGGAGATTATACTGAGAGCTTGTGAGGAGATTTGTATGATGATTGTTACATGATCTCTATGACATATATAATATACAGATAGTTGGGGGTTTTCAGCTTTAAGCTTTCCCATTACATATCCTGTGTTCATATGTGTGAATTTTTTATGGCTTTAATGAGTGCATGCAATTGATTTTATTTCCACATGTGATGATAAATGGTAGAAGAGATTCTGTATTGTGCATGAAGATAAAATAGTGTGTGATCAGGAGAATCTCGGTGGATAACATATCAGTTATTTAAATTTCTCCACATGGCCAGTGCCTACTAGAAGAGTCCATAGGTGTCAAACTTCGAATACAAGTGTCCATCCACCACCCCTGAACTTGGAAACATGTCTCACTTATTATTAGAAAGCCATTCAATTCCCTTCAATGAGAAACTACCTTCAGTTTCCCTATAAATTGAGCACTCATCTAAGTGTTACGAAGGAAGAATTTTGTGCAAAGTTATGTTGTTGGATTCTCAATTGATAAGAGTTGGAAGTACTGATATGCTGTTGAGATGATGCTGGATGTGATGAGGCTGGAATGAAGTTGGAGTAGGTTGATGACAAATCAATCTATTGGTTGTAATCTTCTCCTCCTACTTTCTTAATAAAGATATATGTTCATTTTATCATACATATGTTTATATCTTGTGAAATGTATTATTGATGATGTATGTATTCTCATATCTAATTAGTTTGATTTGGTTAAGATAAGTAAATACTCGTATATTTGTGTGTTGTTTGTTGTTCTCTGTCTTTGATTGCAGGAATCGATCTAGTGGCTTGAGTTGGATTGAGAGTGACAGCAACAACAACAGAATGAGAAGGAGAGAGAAAAGGATCACAAGTAGACTTCTTTCCTTTCTGTTTATCTATTTGTCTTAGAGAAAATAATAGTTTGCTTCCTTATAAATCACCTTTAGTCAAGGTAACGAGGGGCATTGTTTTGTGGAGTGATCCTTCTCACATATATTGCAACTATTAAGTGGGCATTCCCTGAGGGGATGTTTCTTCCTGCACCGAGAGAAGAATATAGATAAGGATTTTTCTACTTCAATCTATTTATGCTTTTCTCACAATAGATCAAGCTTAGAAGAAAACTAGCTCATAATATCTATTTTAAAATTCACCAACAAATTTCCATTTTTTTCTCGTGTTTCCCCACTATTGGCTGACTTTAGAATCTTGGTAGAAGCATCATGTATCATAGGCATGCTTCTTGTTGATCCTATGGTACTACTTTGATATATTTGAACAATGTCATCATAGGGTTCCTTATAGATGTCTCCTTTCCCTCAAACATTTAGCATATCAAGGCAGTCATCCCGCATTCCCTTGATCAAAATTATTTTAACTATTTCCTTGTCTATATCACTATGATGATATCTATGCAAATTATAATGAAGGTGCTCAACATACTCCTCCAACATTTTATCTTGTGTCTAGGTGATTCTAAATAGCTCATCCTTCTAGTCTCTAGAATGAAAATAATCTTGATACTTTTCTAAAAATATCTTGTTCATCCCATTCCAAGTAGTAATGGATGCTCCACCGAGTCCCATAAACCATCTTAGTGCAACCCCTTTCAATGTGGATGGAAATGGTTTTAGTTTATGTTCATCGGTGGTGTAGTCATAACTTCTACAAAGGACATAAAATTAAAAAAGAAATGTATCTGCATCTTCCATATCTATACCTTAGAAAGTAGGGAGTGCATACAAAGGCATGTTATTCATTGGGGACTTTCCCTAGAGATTTCCAATAGGGAAATTGAAAGTAGTAAATGAGCTACCTGCCATTTGGTTCTGCCTAAAATCTTGAGGGTTTTGTATAGCTGTTATAGGTGGCCCTACTAATGGAGGAGATTTCTCCCTTCTCGATGACGGGGATTTCTCAAGATTTTTAAGCTATCTAGGTAGTCTGGGTGGTCCTAATGACTTCACAACATACTCTACAATAGAATGCTCGATAAGTTGTTTCACAAAACTGTCTAAATCCAAAATGTACTAATCAAGTGGTCGTTTGTTAGGACTTGATTCTAGGTCTCTCTCATCTGTATCCCCTTGTCCTTCTATAAAATATTGATATTTATCCCTTGCAGTTGATAGAAATGGACTAGAAAATATAGCGCTTTTTATGAGATTGAAGATTCATAAAATTCTACCTCCCTAACGTGTGCACCCAACACAAAATACTCAGGGGATGTTGGCCTCTATTGAGCAACATTACTTGATCCTTTATTCTTAAATGTTACTCCTAGAGTAGATGATTATGTTTCATTTTTTGATATGATCTCATGTATAAATATTACTCTTCCCAAACATCGTTTCTTCTTTATTCCTCGTCATATCCTACATGCATGGTTAGTTTCTTTGGGGGAACCACATTTTTATTCTTCACTATCCATGCAATGCAATCCTATGTGCCCTGATTCCTTATGACATCGAACCCACTTCAATATGTTTAAGTGATGTGCAAGTTCTTACCTCTCATCTTCCTACCCAAAGAACTTGGGTTCAGAAAAAAATTCTACCACACTTTCAATCAATGCATGTAAACTAGTCAAACAAATGCACCTCTATAGCCTCCCTAAAAATGATGCCAAATTGTTGGCTAGATTAATTTATTTTTCAATTCAAAACAATTGATCCAAATCTCACTTTAATTGTTAATCCGGGTAGGATTTTTGTTTCAAGGCTATCACACAAATTATATGCAGGAACAAATGGAAACTAGCACTAATAAAACCTCAAACCAATTGTTGTAATTTCACTCTCAGCAACCAACACACACTTTTTGTTACATTCTAGTTCTTGCTCACACTTTTAGAAAGGAAAGAAACATTGCAGAATAAAACTCACTTTGTCACATGATCACTCTAAAAACATCACTCCTAGAAACCATCAACACTCAAGAAGTTGCTGAAACACTCATTCAATTCAGTAAACAAACCAAAAATATATAACAAAAATCAAATAAACATAGATTAGAATTCTGAAACTATTGATACATGAATAATACTGTAAAGGTAACAATAAATCACACATGAATCATAACTGAGATGAAACAAATACACTACCATAATACCTCTCTAACCAGTGATGCCTGTTAAGAAGGAGGGCCCTTCCTTCCTAGCAGGGGCTAGTAAATTATAGAGCACATAGACTACTCAGAAGAAAGGTATGAAGCCATGAGTGTTAGAGATTTGCATTAATGAAAAGTTGAAGTACATAATTACAGTGTTGTTACTCCCTCCTCTATTTTATTCTATATGTGTTCCTCGCGGGAAGAGAGAAAATTATTTTGTAATTAAAAAATACATCTCTATTTTCAAAAGGCAAGATCATCATGAGAATCTCTCGATTCTCACATGATCTAAATCAAGAAAATACAATAACTGACTTTTAACAAATAATCCTAGTGGAAAACAAGTTGCAAAAACTTGTCTAAAATTTAAATGATTTGTCAATTGAGAATATTAACTATTTCAACTAGGCCTGCTGCACTATCCACAAATGTCTCATTCGATGGTTGAACTGGTTTTGATCGAGTATCTGTCCAAATCGGTCTTCATTACTAAACATAGGAGAATAATATGTCCAAGATAAGTTCAATGTGTATCAACAATGTTAGAAAGGTACTCACTCCATTCTTTGTGAGTCAGAAAATGAGAGATATAACCTTATAACAACACCTCAACAAGCCACACACCCTGTAACAACCCTTTGTCAATTTATTGATAAAATGATCTAAAGCAGTTAGCTTCTATGTCAAATAACACACAAAATTAGATAATAAGGATGCCACATAGAAAGGAAACACACTTTAGTTAATGATGGTTGTCAAATTGATAAGGTATCACTGTAAGAGTCAAAACGATAATAAAATGCAAGAAAAATAAGTATAAAAAGGTGCTAATTATGCATCCCAACACCGCCCATGGTTGGAAATTTGTGTGCAAGTGGCATCAGTAAAAAAAAAAGAGGCTAATGTGCACCTAGATTCAGAAGGACATATAAGGGGAGGGAATGAGAAGCTGTTCTGACTTGCCATAATGGGTCAACAACAATATGATATTTGGATATGAAGTGGTATAGGGACACATCATAGTATCAATATTGGGCCAAATGGAATATGTAAAGTGAGCTTCATCTAAGGGTGACTAGGGACTATTTTCAAGTAATGGACGTAAAAATATGGGTGGAAATTCTGCTCCCATAAAAAAATCTTTGTACACTTGGAAAAAGAATAAAATAATAGTTTATAATATGCAAACAAAAACAAGGGTTCCCCAAGTGCGGTAACCTGTGTGATGATGCAAATGGTGAACTGCAAAGGGTGCGGGCCCTTTTGGATGGTCTAGGTGTGGGGTAGATGAAATGGGGGTGATCATCCAAATGGTCTACTACAATATGGGGGATATTAGGGGGAAAATGTAGAATGTGGTAGTGCATTCATTTATATCACAATAATAAGCACCCATGAGGAGGCTCATAATCCATGATATGAGAATAGGAATGAGGTCATATTTGAATTCATGCAAGTGGATGAATTCTTGGGCAGTAGAAAGATGGCTATGGATGCCAATAATGCAAGGGGGAGCTACTTAATAGAGTGATCCATGGAGGGGAAGGAATTATCAACCATCAAAGATGTTTACCATGTGGGGGTAGAAGGTGATGAAAAATGTGGTTGAATATGGAGGGGCCCTATGGCTAACTTTAGAGAGAATGATGTAAGGTCATGCATTTCTTCAAGAGGAAGCCTATGATACTGGTGAGAGTTTATACCTTAAAATTTGGTCTTCCATTATGGGGGCACAATTTCATTTTGAGATGACCATTAACCTGCAATCTTGAAATCACGAACCTTCGTGAAAAAATTCCAAGATAAGAATGAAAGTATAATGGAAAATTATTAACATAATAGAAAAAATAATAAGGTGCACCTGATGAGTACCCCAAGTGTAGAAAAGAGCCCCCAAATGAACATTTTGGGCAGGTTGACATGAGGCTATCATTGTGTAAAATGATTTGTCTTAATCCCAATGGATTAGATGTTCAATTGCAAACTCCATTCTGGTGGAGAAGGGATTGATTAGGTGAATAAATGGTCCATGCTGCCAAAGTGAGGTTTTGTGACCATCGATAAGTGTCATCAATGAACCCATAAAAGTAAGTTGGTGGGTGATCCATATGTGACACATGTTGTAGCTGAACCCTGCAAGGTCTAAATTTTGAATTTTTTCTCAAACAAAGCTTCAACAAAGGACCAAAATTAACAGTTTGATAAAAACTTTCATTATAAGGAAGAGAAATTTTCATCTCATTCACTACTATGAGTCATTTCATGCTTACATGGTTGACAGATGGAGAAGTTTATTTTGTGTCTTTAAGGAAATAATATTTGGTTGTAGCTATATTGGGAATCACGAACCATATTAGATTGCTAGCAACTTATGGAAAGTGATTCTTCTAATATTAATGAAGAAATAGATGTCACCAGAGATGATTCAAATCCTCAGATTTTTTACATTATAAAAACATTGAAAGAAAAGACGATAATACACTGGCATGGTTTGAAAGGTATGATATATGTCTTAAGCTCGAGGTGGAAAACATGGCATTAATGAGGATGATAGCTTGATTGAAAACTCTCGAGGAACGTTGGAGGGACATACATTTCCTAGCAATAATAAATTATAAGATTTATTGGATATATAAATTTTTTAAGTATTTGGGGCTTTCAACTGCACGTGAATAAAAAATATAATTTTACCTTTACCTTGCCAAATAACTTCAATAATATCAATTATTTGGGAAAAAATGATAAATAAATCACTGCAAATATTCCTATGCTCTACAAGTAAAATTGGAAACTACATACATTAATGTGGAAGGTAATGAAATTGTCCCTTTGGAGTCGGCTATGTCAAATAGGTTATGAGGTAGAGGAAGGAATCGAATATGTCAGATCACTATGGACATGTTGGCATTTCACTGTTTCATGGACAAAGTCGACACTACTTTGCTCAATATTGTAGATTCCATCAAAGTTAATAACATCATTTAATATTTTCAAGGATAATTATCGACAAGAGTAGTCCAACTATTCAAGAGGATATTCCATGTGGGACTTTTATCATAATGTTGAAATTTGCAAAAATAAACAGTGAAATTGGCAACCAGAAAGGACAAAAAATTGACCACATAACTAGTGTGGGATTCTAGTCACACATGAGTGAGGAATTCAGTTACACATTAGTGTGAAATGTGGGTGATAAATTTATTTATCCCTTAATTAAATTGAAAGAAAATTGTAATTTCATCTCATAACAACATGTATGAGTTAACTAAGTTAGAAAGACTGAGTTAGCTCAATAATTTCGAGTTGAGGGTCAAAGGTGAGGCATGCAGAGTGATTCTATTATTTTCAGGGTCCAATTGCAGTTAATGCACTAGTGTAGTGTGAGTTTAACCAGTTAGCTCAAATTAATTGAGTTAAAATTAGTTTAACTAGTTCTAACTGAGCGATGAGTTGGTGAGAGGTCAAGTGAATTAAATTATATTTAATTCACAAGTAGTGATCTATCAAGTAACTGACAATTTTCTATTATTAGATGCATGCATGTCAATTCTGATGATGACCTAATTGAGACAAAGGTTAAAGGGAAGTTAAATATCAGTTGTATTATTAGCGAATTGCTCGGGCGCAATTATAAAGTCATAGGAAGGCCATGATGGATTGCGCAATCAAGGAGGGTTGAATTTACTATTTAATAGGGATTTATTTCCATAGCTATTGTGTGATCAAGGCTGGGCTTAGAAGACGTTGAGAATTCGCTAAGTGTTTGCCAATTTTGTTTGAGAATTGCTAGTTAGGTTTGAGCAAGATCAGAGTGAAACAATCATGAGAGTGCATGATTTTATCAGTGTGAGAAAGCATTGTATTGTTTCATGATTCTTTGAATTTATACAATATATGATATAGGGGCTTTGAGCAGTTGATTTCCCCAGATACATCTTTTGTTGTGTGATTGATAATTCCTTTCTCTTACTTGCATGTGATTGAGTGATCATGTTTTATATTCCGAAAATATTGTAGAAGGATTTAGTATCTTGTTTTAGCACAGTACAATATTGGATTGAGTCCATTGGTATAGAATTTCTATATAATTTCTACATGGTATCTTAGTTGTGTTAGAGATTTTCTACATGGTATCAAAGCAGGAATATTTTGGGCGACGAGTTTGCAGAGAATATCTAAAAATTTAATGAAACATTTAAAAAAAATAGCATATTTGGATTCCTTGCGAAAAAATACCCAAATTGAAAAAACAAATTGGTCGAATTAGAGTTCGGATGAGGGAGATATCGTCGATTTAAAATCAGCTCCTTTTTTAGAAAATTTTGTAACGACGGGACAATTACAATGTGCGTGAGTCAAGATCTTGCATGCACTTGAGATACAAGATGCATGCAAAGCTTTGAGGAGAAAATCAGAGGTTAGTGACTTGGTGGTTGAGAGGGAGCCTCTCAACATGCAGCCTCAGAAGCAGTCTCAGAAGGTTGTGGAGCAGCCAAAATTGGAGAAGCAGAGAGGAGACCAAGTGGAAGAGTCCACTCAAGCAGAGAACTCCAGGAGGGGAGATTTTCGAGCCAGATGGGTAGAGGGATTACATGCAACTATACCTATAAGTGTGGGGTGGGGCAATGTGCAAATATAATCCTAAGAATAAATTTGGGCAGGGTCCATTGAGATGGTGTATCTCATGGATCGAACCTGGCTACGAGGAGCCAATAATAAAGCAGTAGTAGGAAGGATCGGTTGGATGGATGCAGTCAGATGTCAGGAAGACAAAAATCAGAGTGATAGATGTTGGACACTGGAGTGCAGATTAGATTTGGCAGCAATGCATAGGGCATGGATGAAGATGTCAAAAATAGCACAAATATTTCAGTAGACAATGCAGTAACTAGTAGCAGTCAAAAGACTCTGATGATAGATGCATTATAATGATTCAGTTGTTCGGAGGCTATTAATTTTCAGGAGTTATAGGTGCGAACAACACTAGATAAGTGTTGCATGCAGAACATTCCAAAGGTGCCGGAGTGGGATAGATTGAATTCCTTTCTTGTTGAGAGAGAGTGTTGAAATTTGCAACCAGAACCGACAAAAAAATTGATCACATAACTGGTGTGGGATTCCAGTCACACATGAGTGAGGAATTCAGTTACACATTAGTGCTAAATGTGGGCATCTAATTTATTTATCCCTCATTTAAATTGAAAGAAAATTGTAATTTCATCTCATAATAACTTGTATCATTTAACTAAGTCAAAAAGACCGAGTTAGCTCAAGAATTTCAAGTTGAGGGAAAAAGGTGAGGCATGTAGAGTGATTTTATTATTTTCAAGGTCTAGTTGTAGTTAATGCACTAGTGTAGTGTGAGTTTAATCAATTCACTCAAATTAATTGAGTTAAAATCAGTTTAACTAGTTCTAACTGAGTGATGAGCTAGTGAGAGGTCAAGTGAATTAAATTAGATTTAATTCACAAGTAGTGATCTATCAAGTATCTGATGATTTGCTATTATTAGTTGCATGCATGTCAATTCTGATGACAACCCAGTTGAGACAAAGGTTAAAGGGAAGTTAACTATTAGTTTTATTATTAGCGAATTACCCGAGCACAATTATAAACTCACAGGAAGGCCATGATGGATTGCATAATCAAGGAGGGTTGAATTTCCTATTTAATAGGGATTTATTTCCATTCGAATTCCGTGAGAAAGGTTGGGCTTAGCAGAGGTTGAGAATTGGCTAAGTATTTGTCAATTTTGCCTGAGAATTGCTAGTCATGTTTTAGCAGGATCAGAGTGAAACAATCAGGTGAGTGCATGATTTTCTCGGTGTGAGAAAGCATTGTATTGTTTCATGATTATTTGAATTTGTATAATATATTATAGAGGGGTTTTGAGCAATTTCTTTCCCAGATACATCTTGTGTTGTGTGATTGATAATTTCTTTCTCTTACTTGCATGTGATTGAGCGCTCGTGTTTTATATTCTGCAAATATCGTAGAAGGATTCAATATCTTGTTTTAGTACATCAAAAGATCGGATTGAATCCATTGGTATAGAGTTTATATATAATTTCTACACATAATAGTGCTTAGAACTAGACACCGAGTGGAAATGTGCACTTAAAGAGTCACTAGATTGATAACATGTTTTCATTTATAACCATGAATTCCATATACATTAAGTGCATTGCCAATTTTGTAGTTTCGCAAAGGGTGCCTATTTGAAATTCATTTTCTTTGACCTTATGGACAATGGAATCTTCATTGTAGAAAGCGAAAATGGGTGTTAATAAGGAAAATTATGAGTTCAATGAAGCTAATCAATACACCAAATAAATTTTTGAAAATGATTTCAATGGAATGGTATGAGAAAATCTACTCAAATTCATTTCACACTGACATATACTCTATTAGAGCTATTTTTATTGTGTTGTAGCAATGAAAATCACTACCATGTGTTAACACTACGCTCCTAAAAGAACTTAGTGTCCTGAAATCATGGAAGCCGTTGATGCAGAGTTAAATTATAAGGGCACATGGAGTGTTAATAGCCATTTTAGAGGCACATAGGATTCTATATTCATACGATCAACAATATGGAAATATTGGGAAGTCAAAACACTATCGTTTCATTGAGTTTGAGTCCCATGTTGTTGCTGAATTTGTTTGATTGCATGCATAACTACCTTTTATATGAACACATATTACAAGTTTAGCTTGTTCCACATGAAAATATTCACCCATAGCTATGGAAGGGATCAAATCACAAGTTTAAGTCATTTTAGTAGCAAAGGATTCAAACGAAACATCATCATCCAAAGAGAACAACAAAAGAGCAAGATCATTTAATGAAAATAATACAGAAAAGGGATGCAAAATGTTGCAAGAAGATCAAAGTTGATGGTATTGAATATGACTAGCCAAACATTATTGAAAACATCCTTTGCCCTACATTGGAAATTCATAAAGTCATACAACATGCTAGCATTACTCATTTATGCACTGTGATATTTTAAATGCATCATAGTTGAATGAGATATCCTTTTGGTTCTTTAGTGATTTTTATCTACAACCGATGACTTTATATATGACACTATTGCCACACTATGTTGTTGGACGAGATGGAGGCATAGTCAAGTAAAAGGGAACATTGTAAAACTATTATACATTGCATCTAAAATCACAGACTCACATACGGATACAAGTATTCTGGTCAAGGTTCCGAGACCATTCACACAACCATGTTATCATGGAAAGAATGAGATGATTGGCTCAAAGATTGAGAATGAAGAGACAAACGCTATTCCTGTGGTTTTTTAATACATCTACCTTATTCTTCTTCTTTTAGTGTGAGCTGAAAACAACAAGTGAAGCCAACACAACTCCCCAACCTCGAAGACCATCTTCAACTTTATTTGGAAGGATGGCACTATTTAAAAAAAAAAACATTTAATTACCTATTTCATTGCAATAAGAAATTTGACTTTATTAAACCGTTGAATGAGAAACTTCTTATAAAAGAATTCCAATTGTCAGTTGACTTTTCTATTTACACGAGATATGAATCCAAGTGTGAGAATTCAAAAGATATAGAGGCTGGTAGATTCAATTGAAAAACACAGGGCATTATACGTTCCTGGATTATAGGCAGTCAAAAATTGCTAAAATTTTGCATTCTAATGTGCTTACAAGGAGACTTGAGGAAAGAAAATGTGATCGAATAAATTAATTTCAACATTTTCTTATGATCCAACAGTTGGTAGAATCTTAGTTATGCACGAGCTTCCATCCTATAGCATTGGGAATCTCAAATTTAATTGTTTTTGAGAACTTATAGTGATTGTAACATTACCTAAGAAGAATCACCAAGCAGCAGGTAATAACGGAGATTGTGCAAGAGAACGCATCTTGTACTTGTAGCATAGAGTTTAACCACAACTGTCCCTCCAAGCTACTTTAGCCTTGAGCCTTTTCTCGTAGCTACAACAACCAATAAATATAAGAACAAGACCTGTATGTGGCTAGGACACCTAAAATACTCAAAAAATTGAAGGGATTGGATTTATAGATTGTTGGCATTAAGGGAGTTTATTTTAATGCGATGATGATTGCTGAGGCTGGGTAACCATTGTCGAAGAGGAACTATCATTTAGCAAAAAAGAGAGATGTTGGAGTTATCACAGCAGAAAACATTAAATTACAAACACACAACAATAAATCATGCACAGGAAACACAGAGTTTAACGTGGTCCACCCAACCAATCTGGGCTACGTCCACACAACATAGGCATCGACAATCCTTTATTAATCAAACAGGAGATTACAAACTCTCACACCTCTCACACCATCCATATGGATACCTGTTATATAGCAAAGAGAATCTAACTGCCTCATAAATCCTCTCACATCAAATTTAGGATGCATTAACTCCCTCCCAACAACCTGGAGCTAATCTAGCAACAAATTCCTAATTTTTGTCACCTACTGAGATTTTTCCTATTTTAATAAAAACTAAAAAATCTCAACAATCTCCACCTTGACAAAAATTAGCCTGATGCCCTGTTTCTTTATTATTTATTTTTTCTGCAAGCCAAGAGAAGCCAAACACCAACGCAGCTTCTCTAACAAAACTAGTTTCGTGAACATGTCTGCACAGTTTTCTTTTGTATGCACCTTTTCAAGAGAGACTCCCCTTTCAGTAATAACCTGTCTTACAAAATGGTACTTAATTGGAATATGCTTTGATTTACTATGATAGGCAGGATTCTTAGCCAAATGTATTGCACTTTGACTATCACAAAGTAACCTGATGTTGTCCTGTAACCTACCAAACTCACCAAGCAAACCTTTCAACCAAACCGCCTCTTTGCAAGCATGAGAAGCAGCAATGTATTCTGCTTCAGTAGTGGACAAAGCAACAATGTTCTGTAGCTTTGACATCCAGCTGATAGCTCCACCTGCAAGAGTAAAGACGTACCTTGAAGTTGACCTTCTCTTATCCAAATCACCTGCAAAATCGGAATCAACATATCCGCAAACAAATTCACTACTCTTATTGTAAGTGATACAATAACTACTTGTGCCTCTCAAGTACCGAAGCACCCATTTCACTGCTGACCAGTGTTCTTTACCCGGATTTGCCATATACCTGCTGACAACCCCAACTGCATGCGAAATATCTGGTCAAGTACAAACCATCGCATACATCAAACATCCTACTACATTGGCATATGGAATTCGAGACATATAATCCTTTTCTTCATCTATATTAGGACATAAACTGGAAGAAAGCTTAAAATGGGAAGCTAAAGGGACTAACACAGGCTTCACATTGTTAATACCAAACCTCACAAGTATTTTCTCAATATACTTCTGTTGTGATAGCCACAACTTACCATTACTCCTGTCTCTGAAAATCTCCATGCCCAAAATCTGTCTTGCTGCTCCTAGATCTTTCATATCAAATGTCCTTGCCATCTGAGTCTTCAACCTGTTAATTTCTTCAATGCTTTTGCTTGCTAAAAGCATATCGTCAACATACAACACTAAGATAATGAACATGCCATTACTTAACTGCTTAAAGTAAACACAATGATCATATTCACTTCTTATATATTTTTGACTCAACATGAAAGAATCAAAATTCTTGTACCACTGTCGAGGCGACTGCTTCAGACCATACAATGACTTCTTGAGCCTGCAGAAAAATTTCTTATTGCGATGCTGAACAAACCCTTCCGGTTGTTCCATATAAATTTCCTCATCTAAATCACCATGTAGAAATGCAGTCTTAACATCTAGTTGTTGTAATTCTAAATCAAGCAAAGCCACTAATGCTAACACAATTCTAATTGAAACAATTTTAACCACTGGTGAAAAAATCTCATGAAAGTCAATACCGGCTTTCTGAGAAAACCCTTTTGCAACCAGCCGCGCTTTGTACCTGTCCTCCGTATCATTCACACCCCGTTTCAGCTTGTAAACCCATTTACACCCCACAGTTTTCTTGTCTTTCGGAAGCTCAACCAGATCCCACGTGCCGTTCTTACTCAAGGCCATCATTTCGTCCTTCATGGCTGCTTTCCACTTGTCACTTTTCGAACCTTCTATTGCTTCCTGATAGCACAGAGGTTCATCATCGTTAGCTGTCAAAGCAACTGAAGTAACATAATCATCATACCTTCTCGGAGGACGTTTGATCCTTGTAGACCTCCTTAAGGATGTTTCTGGTGCTTCCACAATTGGCTGACTACCATCTGTAGGAACTTCTTCATAATCACCATCTGAGACCTGTTCATGACCTACATCTGAACCCTGTTCATAATCTGATTCTGAAACCTGTTCATGACTAGAATCTGAACCATGTTCATCATGACTATCATTAGAAGTACTATCAAACTGAATGTGCTGAAAATCAGATACATCATCTTGTTTCAATCTACTATCTACATCTAACTGTACAAGAGAGGATTCATTAAACTTTACATCTCTGTTGATGATGATTTTGCGGGTAGTAGGATCCCACAATCTATATCCCTTTGTTCCAACACCATACCCAACAAAGATATACCTTTTAGACTTTGGATCTAACTTAGTTTGCTGATGTTTAGGCACTAGAGCATATGCATCACAACCAAACACTCTGAGTCTAGAATAATCACAAGGGTGTCCTTTCCATACCTCTTGCGGAATCTTGCGGTCTATCGCCGTCGATGGAGATCGGTTTATCACATAACAAGCTGTTGCCACTGCTTCCGTCCACAACTCCTTCTGCAAACCAGCGTTACTCAGCATACTCCTTGCTCTCTCCAAAAGAGTCCTGTTCATGCGTTTAGCAACTCCATTTTGCTGAGGAGTATAAACCGTGGTCTTATGTCTCTCGATCCCTGCATCCTTGCAATAGTTTTCAAACTCCTTGGAAGTAAACTCACCACCATTGTCAGTTCTTAAACATTTTATTGTTCTACCAGTGCTGTTTTCTACCAATGCTCTAAACTGCTTGAAAAATGAAAAAACATCAGACTTTCTTTTCAACATGTAGACCCACACCTTCCTAGAAAAGTCATCAATGAACGACACAAAATATGACGAGCCACCATATGACACTGTAGGGGCTGGACCCCAAACATCTGAATGGATATAATCAAGTATTCCTTTACTAGTATGTTTGCCTGTTTTAAACTTTTGCTTACTTTGTTTGCCAAACAGACAATGTTTACAGAAATCTAACTTTCCAGACCTTAGATTAGGAAGTAACTTGCGATCAGCCAAAATCTTTAACCCTCTTTCGCTCATATGGCCCTACCTTTGATGCCATAGGCGAATGGAACTACTGTCATGTTCAGACACCGTAGACACATGAACTGACCCTGTTCTTCCTTCTAACTGAAACAGATTTCCTACTTTCTTAGCTTTCATTACTAGTAAAATACCTTTGTAAATTTTCATTACTCCACCTTGAATTACAGTTTTATATCCATTTGTATCAAGTGCTCCCAGTCAAATTAGATTTTTCCTTAAATCTGGTACATGTCTTACATCAGTTAACATTTTAGTTGTCCCATCAAACATTTGCAGCTGTATACTCCCTATTCCCACAATATTAGATGTGACATCATTACCCATATACACGACTCCATCATTAACTGATCTATACGTCTTAAACCATTCTCTATGAATACACATGTGGTTTGATGCACCAGAATCTAACAACCAATGTTGATCATGATTTGACAAATTAACTGATAACACTTCGTCGCTCATACCTGAACCAGATGCCGAACCTGTATCTGTCGCATTTGCCTCCTTCTTCTCTGTCGAAGAATCTGCTTTTGAAGTTTGCTGCTGTCGCTTCCAGCAGTCCTTCTTTAAATGCCCCGATTTGCCACAAAACCAGCACTTTACTTTGCTCTTCTTCCCTTTCGACTTTGAACGCGAATCGCTGTGCTTACCAGAGCGTCTTTCTCTAGAACGACCTCTAGCCATCATTGCCTCTGATGTAGAGGTGTCAGCATTCGACCGCTTCCTGGTCTCCTCGGACAACATGGCTCCAACCACATCGTCAAACTCAAGGACGGCTGCAGTACTAAAGCTTATGGAAGTAACAAAGTGATCCCACGATTCGGGCAATGAACACAATAGAGTTATTGCCTTATCCTCTGAATCAAATTTTACATCTAGATTTTGTAATTGTACCACTAGAGTATTGAAAACATTCAGATGGTCAGTAATCGAGGTACCTTCCTTCATCCGCAAACCATAAAGCTGCCGCTTCAGGAGAATCCGATTTGTCAAGGATTTCGTCATGTAGAGCTTTTCAAGCTTTATCCACAAGCCTGCGGTGGTCTTCTCTGACACAATGTTGAACAGAACGTCATCTGCCAGACATAACCGGATTGCGCTCAGAGCTCTGTCATCCAACTCATCCCACTCATCCTCCGTCAAGGAAGAAGGCTTTTTGCTTTTCCCTAACAGTGCTTTCGCCACGCCTTGTTGAACCAGCAGATCGTGCATCTTTAGCTTCCAGATCTCGAAATTGTTTTTGCCATTGAACTTCTCAATTTCAAACCGGGCATTTTGAGCTTTCGCCATCTTGTGTCACAAGAAAACAACCTCCAATTGCAGCTTTTAAATAAAGAATGCCCTTTTTAAAGAATGCCCTTCACCTTTCATACCATGTGTGAATGGAATTTAACACAAATCGATTTATTAAAACCTCTTCAAACTACCATGTGCAAATGGCAATATTACAATTTAAATAAAGCCCATTTAAATCGATTATTTTAAAAAAATATCGATTTTCAATACAATCCAAATCGATATATATAAATCGCTTTAAAAAAAAAACTTTTAAATATGTATATTGATTTTAAATATCATCGATTTATATATTTGACCTTTTTACACAACTCCAAAATCGATTTCATAAACTCCAAATCGACTTTTTTTTTAAAAAAAATCAGAAACTTAAATCATATGGCAGCGTACCCATTTCAAATATCGATTTTATGAAACTGACCAATTCAATTTGAAATCGTACCCATTTCAAAATTGTTTAAACGCAATGTTGATTTACCATATGATAACTATCGGTCAAATGGTCAACGGTGCTCTCCACACAGGTAATACAGGTAATACGCATCAGGTGAACGGTGCTCTCCACAGGTCAAAACACTGCACTGTCACAACATCAAACTTGGACCTCACGCACGCAGCAATTCACCTTTCGCTGCACCACATATTCACGCAGAAAATCTGCCAGCAATCCAAGGAATACGCACTCCAGCAATACTATGCAGCACTCCACGCACCAGCGATATGCAGGTAATGACTATCCACACAGTTTGGACAGCTCCCAACTGAAGCACAGCAGATTATAAAACAATATACACGCCGATTCACTGCACCAACAATCAATACCTCCACGCACAGGTTTGAACAGCAGTGCGCCTCTGCGCAGCACCTCCACGTACGCAGTCGACCTCCACGCAGCTTGAAAAAACGACCTCCAACTGCTCCGATACCACTTGTTGGAGTTATCACAGCGGAAAACATTAAATTACGAACACACAGCAATAAATCATGCACAGGAAACACAGAGTTTAACGTGGTTCACCCAACCAATCTGGGCTACGTCCACACAACATAGGCATCGACAATCCTTTATTAATCAAACAGGAGATTACAAACTCTCACACCTCTCACACCATCCGTATGGATACCTGTTATATAGCAAAGAGAATCTAACTGCCTCATAAATCCTCTCACATCAAATTTAGGATGCATTAACTCCCTCCCAACAACCTGGAGCTAATCTAGCAAAAAATTCCTAATTTTTGTCACCTACTGAGATTTTGCCTATTTTAATAAAAACTGAAAAATCTCAACAAGAGAAAGAGAGCTACATATAGGTGAAAACAAAGATATCTTCATAATGTTAAAATCCTACGAGTACAAGAGTAATCAATGGCTCAAGTTTCACATGCCAAAAAATTGAATCACGAGGACGCGTCTGAAAGGTTTAAATGATGGGGACCCATCTGAAAGGCGGGAAAGTGAAGCCTTCCATCTAGAGATCTACGACTATGATCTATTCCGATGGGTACCCCACATTTTTTAAAAATGCCAGAGGCACTTATGGTTTCAAGTTTCCAGAAACCACTTATTATATATGTGATATTAATTCATTTAAATTTGTAATATTTGCTATAAATTACGAAACAATTTTAACTCTTTAGAAAATTATCTTTATAACTAATTTGTCAATTAGACTGAGAAAGAAAATAAAAGTATGAGAGAAATAATTTGTAGAGGTTCGAAGGCAGGGAGTCTTAAGAAAAAAGATGAATGTAAATGATGAAATCTCTTACGATTTTCACTACTAAATACCATTTTGATTTCAGCTTTTGGAAAGTTGCATACTTTTATTTCTTTTTCTGTATTTAACATTTCATTAATTGTATTTTTTTCTATTGATATGAGATGTAAGAGCAATAGGGCCATTTAGATCATATTTATGAATTTACCTAGCACTAATGGTACCCATAATTTTGGTTTAAATCCCTTAATGGGCACTCCACCATATCAAGCATTCATTCATATCTCTTGTTCTTTACATCATTTTCTCTGCAGGGTTAAAAGTTGAGATTCTTAAGTGCCTCAATGGTTAAGCCCTATTTTCCTCATTTTGCTTCTAGTCATATTTTAAACCCTAATTTACGCAACCCTCATTGATCTGGCCATTCTGGTTGGAGTTGATGAATTTCTCAATTAGAAGAATAATTTCATCCCTTATGATATTTATGTCTGTACAACCAATATTTTAAAAGTTTTATTCAATCTTATCGATGTCACGGGCACTGATCTCCTTCAACCAAAGGTTGTCTCCAAGGTACAATATCAATTGGCGCCATTGTTGGGGATGAAATTGAAAATTTTCCCAAGGTGTTGAAAATTTCAGGGTTGGTTCTTGAGGGTGACAAGAATCAAGATTTAGGCTATAAATCTTCACCAAATATTCTCACATTTGGGGTTTTTATTTTTCTGGGTTTGAAAAATGTCATTTCCTACATTTTCCCCCAACAAATCTGCTCCAGAAAAAGTAGAAATGATTGAGCTATAAATCAAACCTCTAAGTCTTATTTTGTGCATTTTAATGGTGTTCCTTTCTATGATTCCTATGATCCAAATGAAGGGTTAAATTTTTTAGAAGATGCTCTAGTTTATGATTCATATGATTTAGAGGAGGAGTTTGGTGTAATTATTTATGCAAACTTGCCTACAAACAACAATCATGAACAAGCTAATAAATATTTTTTTGTTGGGGACAATAAGGTAAGGTTTCTGAAATGACAGTAAGCAATTTTCAAAAATCAACTCATATGCATTCATTTTAAGAAAGAAATCAGTATTTTGGCAAAAATCCCAAAGTTGAAGGACAAAAAAATGATTATCGTTGTTTTCAAGAAGAAGAAACATTCAGCTGGCACAAGGAATTTTTCATTAAAAAGTTTCATGCTATATCTCACCAACCTGTTACAGAACCCAAACAAATTCTTGAAGTTGTGGATAAGTTTTTTTTTTTTCTTTCATGCCTTTCATGACCATGTAGCATACTATATAGATTCTTTAGGCAGTCTGGAGGAGAAATTTCTTTTACAACTGATATCTATTCTTGGGTACACACTAATTCTTGTTGGTGAATGCTTTACATTTATGTTCTTAATCTCTTTTAAGAAACCAGAAGGTGTTGGTATCAGATCAAGCACCCATAAATTATCACAGTATCATTGGAATAATGATTATACTTGATTGAAATTTATTCTATCTATATGTATGATTACTATACATAAATAAGCTCATTTGGTGAGCATTTAGTTTTTAGCTTCCAGAATGTTTTATGGGCCAGTTTTTCGTTATATCAATAAGGATTAAACTTCCAGTAAATAGAGTCTCTAGGGATAATTAATATTTTACAGTTTTAAGAGAATTTGACTCCATGCTCAATAAGTGTTAAAATGTAGTAATAAAAGTCTTCATCTGACTTGTGCCTTAGTAAAATGAGCAAATTTGATTTTCCACATCAAGAGGATGAATTGGATTGAAATTAGCTAGAGTGACATGTATTTTTCTTTTAGTTAAATCAATAAATTCGAGTTATAGGCTAGAAGTAGAGTTGTGCATGGGTTGATTGCTAAAATTTAGTAATCTACTGGAGTAATTGTTAGTTAAACTCAGTTAACTGAGCTCTAGCCTTTAGTGGGGTCGGTAAGAGTTCAGTTGAGTAGTTATAACAATTTTTAACTCAGTGATCTCTTAGTTAACTAATCAATTTACTAAAAATAAACCTAGTCATGCATGGAGTTCGAATTGCCTAGTTGGAGTGGAGGAAATACACATTCTAATTATCAATTCTATACTAGTTGAGTGTACAAACTTTTGCATTGAGTAGATGGTAAATTCATCTAGCAACTGCATAAGGAAATAGGGAATTTCCTTGTTCTTTAGGAGCTAATTTCCTTAGGAATTGCACAAGGAATTAGGAGGATCATAAGGCCAATATTTGGTTGTCTTTTGTAGAACAATATCAAGAGGAGCATATCAGAATTGTAGTGCAAGGTGTGCTTCATGTGTGAATCGGTCATTGCGATTGATCAATTTTTTCTCATCTGATATAATACAAACAGAGAAGGGGTTTTTCCAAGTTGGGTTTCCCTGTAAAATCATTGTGTTCCTTGTGTTTTTATGGTTTCATGTTATCGCATATGTTTCTATCATGTGTTTTCCTTTTTGTAGAATAATAGAAGAAATTTTTGTCTATTGATTTAAGTTCAATTTCATTAGAAGTAGAAAATTTCTTGAAATTTCTACATGGTATGAGAGCTATGGAAGACTACATAGAAACCTTGTTCCATGTATTCTCTCAAAAAAATTTTGATTTGCGCAGTTTTTGGTGCATATTCTCTTCAATGTAGGAAAAATGTCTTTCAATGCACTGAGGCTTAAGTATGCATTGGAGGGCACCTCTATTTTTTTTCTTGGCAATACAAGATGAAAGTTGTCTTGGTTGACAATGGAGTATGGGAATATACACAAACTGATATTCCAAAACCAACAACATCAAATGCACAAGCACTTTTTGAAGAAAGACACAGCAAGAGCCGGGAGGATTATTCTTGAGGGTGTCAAAGATCATGTGGTTTTGAACTTGCATGGAAAAGAGACTCCTATTGCAATGTGGAAAACTCTCACAGTTCTATTCCAGAGTAGCAGTGATGCCAATAAATTGGCACTGAGAGATAAAATCAAGAGCATTCAAATGCAGAAAAATGAAACCA
Organism: Pinus albicaulis; assembly: GCA_034641835.2. Lineage (NCBI taxonomy): Eukaryota > Viridiplantae > Streptophyta > Pinopsida > Pinales > Pinaceae > Pinus > Pinus albicaulis. The sequence goes on along the minus strand of CM076577.1, from coordinate 18,408,059 downwards.
TTCCTTAGTACCTATCTAGATTCACTCATGTTCGAGATGAACTTGGAGGAGTAGGAGAAAATTTTCCATTGTCTAAACTCGTGAGCTTAACACTCCTTGGCATTTCAAAATCTTAGCACAACTATCAAGATTTAGTTAATGGAAGAGACAAGCTACATGATTGGTAGAGGCTTTGGTCTAATTTGGTGCATGAGGAGATCAGAAGAAACACTGAAGATGGTGTCACGACCATAGCTGAGGAGGAAGAAAAATTTCCTTGGAGGGAAAGGGAAAGAAAGCCAAGGGAAAGAAGGCCCAAGGCAAGGTAGAATCCAGCCAGAACCAGGGAGATAAGAAGGACCTCAACAAAATTAAATGTTTTCACTGCCATGAATATGGATACTATGCAACCAAGTGTCTGCATAATAAATCCGAGAAGAAGCCTGCATGAGGAGCAAGAGGTGATGCCCTTGCATAAAAATTCAAATTATATTTCTCCCTTATAGCATGCATGGAAAGTATTGTATGAAGTAGTATATTTTACTTGGACTCTAGAGCCTCCTTTCATGTGACATGATATAATAAGTTCTTCAGTAGCCTAGAGGAGAAGGACCTATAATTACACATAGAACTTGGAGATGATGGGTGGTATAGTTCCAAAGGGATTGGTACTGCCACCTTTAAGAGAGATTTGGGCTCCCATATTTACCTAAAAAATGTAATGTATGTGCCTGAGCTGAAGAAAAAATTGATTTCTATAGCTATATTGGAGGACACAGGTTATGATGTGGTGTTCAGTAAGGGGAAAGCTTATATGAAGAATGTTACTACTAGACAAGTAAAAAAAATTGGTGTTAGAGTGAAAATATATACAAGCTAGAGGTGGATGCATGTGCTGCATTGAGCCACAAAGAAGAACATGTTCAAAGTTAAGATGTTGGATAACTCTGGCATAGGTGCATGGGTTACCTACACCATGGAGCTTTGAAAGTCATGCAACATATCACCACAATACTTTCAAAATTCACCCTTGACCAACATGATGTTTGCAAGGGATGCACTCTTGGAAAATATGTCAATGCCTCCTTCTAGGGCCAAGATAGCAGAGCTAGAGCCATATTGGAGCGAGTCTACTCAGATGTGTGTGGATCATTTTCTATAGCCTCCGTTCCAAAACCCATGTATTATGTAATTTTCATAGATGAATTTTCTCGCAAGTACTAGATCTATTTTATGAAGAAGAAAGATGAAGTGTTTGAAAAATTTCTTGAATTCAAAACATTGATTGAAAATGAGACTGGTCAGAAATTTAAATCTCTGAGAAGAGATAATGGAGGATAATTTGTGTCTAGTGCTTTCAAAAAAATTTGTGCCAAGGAAGGCATTAAAAGAGAACTGATTTCACCCCACAACCGACAACAAAATGGGGTGGAAGAGAGGAAAAACATAAGCATTGTAGGGGTTGTAAGAACCATGTTGCATGATCAGGCACTGCGACTATATCTGTGGGCAGAACCATGCAATACAACAATTTATTTATTTGTAGAACTGGAGCCCTCACAAAATACTTAACATGATCACACCCGAAGAAGCTTTCTTTGGGAGGAAGCCAGATGTATACCATTTTTTAGTTTTTCAAGCTACAATCTATTTTCATGTCTCTAATGATAGTAGGAAAAATTTGGAGCCTATAGCTGAGATGGGGGTCTTTGTAGGATACACAAAGATACCTTATAACTATTGGGTGTATTTTCCCTCACTCAGGATGATAGTGGTGAGGAGAGAAGTCAAATTTTATGAGGATCAGGCTATGAGAAGATCTATAGAGTGAGAGTTGAGTATTGCACCAGAGGAGGAGCTTCTAGCTCCAAAGGAGGAGCATATGTCAGAGCCTCAGGATGTTGTGGAGAAGCCACATGTGGAGGAGCGGAGAGTAGGTAGAGTGGAGGCACCCACTCAACCAAAATCTTCCAAATAAGGGAGGAAGAGAACCAGAGAGGCAGGTTGGTGCAGGATGCACATGAGCATGTGGGAGATCCTACATCCTTGCATAGGTAAAGGATATCAATAGACATGTATGTTTTTTATATGGAAATTATGATAGAACTCATTGATTCCAAGCCTTCTTCACTTGAGGAGGAAGTTTCCCAACTAGTGTGGGTAGATGCCATGGTGGAGGAGTATGAATCCATCATGAAGAACAATGTATGGGAGGTGGTGCCAAGACTAGAGAATAAGTCAGTGGTTGGTTCTAGATGGATATACAAAGTAAAACATGCAATTTATGGGATTATTGAGAAGTACAAGGCCAAATTTGTGGCCAAATGATTCTCACATGTAGAGGGAGTTGATTATGAATAGACATTTTCCCTAGGAGCAAGATACTCCTCCATCAAAACAATTCTAGCATTAGTTGCGTAAATGGGGTGGAAGATCCACCATATGGATGTGAAGACTACCTTCCTCAATGGAGTCGTTAAGGAAGTTATTTACATAGAGCATCTTGAGGGGTTTGAGACATTTGATAGGGAGACACATTTGTGTAGACTCAAGAGAGCCATATGGTCTCAAGAAGGCACCCCAAGCTTGGTACACTTGGATAGATGCATATCTTAGTGGATTGGGATTCACTAATAGTGAAGAAGATGAAAATATCTACTACATTTTGGTAAATGGAAAATTTCTCATTCTTGTCTTGTATGTAAATGACTTAATACTGACAGGGGTTGAGAATTTGATCCAGTCTTGCAAGGAGGACCTTGCAAGAGAGTTAGAGATGAAGGACATGGGCTTGATGCACTACTTCATTGGTTTGGAGGTGTGGCATGGAGATGGAGAGTTGTTTGTGGGTCAAGGGAAGTATACCTCTGAAATACTTCAGAGATTCCATATGTAGGACTGCAAGCCTATGGACACCCCTCTAGCTACCAACTATAGGAAGGAGGATGATTCTACATGAGAAGTAGTATATTCCACCATCTACATATAGTAATGTATCTGGGGAACACAAAGCCCGACATATGTTATGAAGTTAATCGACTAAGTCAGTTTATGTGAAGCCTACCAAGCTTCAGTGGAAAGCATCAAAACATGTACTTAGATACCTTAGAGGCACTACAAATTTTGGGCTATGGTATAGGAGGATTGATGGTGTGAAGCTCCAAGGCTTCACTGATGCAGATTGGGTAGGGGGTCCATCACAAAGGAAGAGCACTTCAAGCACTATCTTCAGTGTTGGGTCAAAAATTATTTCTTGGTATAGCAGGAAACAAATATATGTAGCACCCAGCTCAATAGAGGTCAAGTATATGGCTGCTATTTAAGCAACATGCGAGGCCATATGGATGAGGGAAATCCTTGTTGGTCTTTTTATTTAAAAGATGGATCCTACTGTGATTTATTGTGGTAATCAAGTTGTATCAAACTCTCTGAAAATCTTGTATTTCATGGCAGGTCCAAGCAAATTGATATCAGGTACCATCACTTGAGAGATTGTATGCATATGAGAATCATGATGTTGTAGTACATTCCCACAGAGGAGCAGGATGCAAATATTTTGACAAAGAAATTGTTAAGAGAAAAATTCGATTTCCACAGGTGTAGGATAGGGGTGGTGCACAACCCTTTTCTTGCTAATAGGGAGTGTTAAAACATTTGACTTGTGCCTTAATCAAATGGAGACATTCGATTTTCCACATTAGCATGATGACTTGGATTGCAGTTAGCTAGAGTGACATGGCTTTGTTTCTTAGTTAAATCAATAAATTCAAGTTATAGGCTAGAATTCAAGTTTTGCATGGGTTGATTGCTAAAATTTAGAAATTTAGTGGAGTTATTGTTTGTTAAACTCAGTTAAATGAACTCAAGCCTTTAGTGGAGTTGGTAGGAGTTCAATTGAGTAGTTATAAAAATTGGTAACCCATTGATCTCTCAGTTAACTGATCAATCTACTAAAACTAAACCCAGTCATGCATGTCATTCAAATTTCCTAGTTGGAGTGGAGGAAAAGACACATTGTAATTATCAATTGTATACTAGTTGATTGTACATACTTTTGCATTGAGCAGGTGGTCAATTCCTCTAGTAATTGCACAAGGAAATAGTGAATTTCCCTATTCTTTAGGAGCTAATTTCCTCAATAATTGCACAAGGAAATAAGAGGAGCAGGAGGCCAATATTTTCTTGTCTTTTGCATAACAGTCTCAAGAGGAGAAAATCAGAATTGTAGTGTAGGGTGTGTTTCATGTATAAATCAGTCATTGTAATTGATCATTTCTTTCTCGTTTGATATTTAATACAAACATAGGATGGTTTTTCCCTAGTTGGGTTCCGTTGTAAAATCATTGTGTTCCTTATGTTTTGATGGTTGCATGTTATTGTATGTGTTGCTATCGTGTGTTTTCCTCTCCACAGAATAGTAGAAGAAATTTTTACTTGTTGATTTCAATTCAATTTCATTAGCAGTAGAAAATTTCTTCCAATTTCTAAAATAAGGTAGTTGATCTGTTGTTCTCAGTGTATTGCAAGAAAAAATCTATCCCTAGTCAGAGCCGATGTTGTAGCTACACCCTGCAAGGTGTAAATTTCAATTTTTTTCTCAAACAAAGCTTCAACAGAGGACCAAAATTAAAATTATGATAAAAACTTTCATTATAAAGAAGAGAATTTTTCCTCTCATTCACTACTATGAGTCAATTCATGCTTACATGATTGAAAGATGGAAAAGTTTATTTTGTGTCTTTAAGGACATAATATTTGGTTGTAGATATATTTGGAAGCATGAACCATATTGGATTTCCAATAGCTTATGGAAAGGGATTCTTCTAACATTGATGAAGAAACAAATGTGATTGAAGATGACTTAAATCCCCAGATTTCTTATATTATAAAAACATTGAAAGACATGAAGATAATACATTGGCGTAGTATGAAATGTATGATATATGTCTTAAGGTCAAGGTGGAAAATATAACACTAATGAGGATGGCAGCCTGATTGAAAAATCCAAGGAATTATAGGGGGACATACATTTCCTAGCAATAATAAATTAAAATATTTATTGGATATATAAATTTGTTAAGGATTTGGGGCTTTCAACCACAGATGAAGAGCAAATATAAGTCTACCTTTACCTTGCTAAATAACTTCAACAAGATCAATTATTTAAGTATTGAGGGGTTTCCATAGTGCATTATATTAGATATTTTTTTTTTTTTTTATTCAACTTCATTCAACTATGACTATTTCCATGAGAGGTAGTTGTAACTGACTAATTTATCATGATTTTTGAATAGTCCACTTAGCACTCATTGCATCGGGTGATGCTCCCAGGAGTGAAGAAGTGGGATTGAAACTAGTGGAATGAATCACATAGCGTAAATCATCACTTTCGGGGCTTTCACCCAGTAACCAAGACTTCCCAGGTGGTCACCCATCCCAGAACTCCTCTGGCTCAAGCGCGCTTAACTGTGGAGTTTTCCCCACAATCAAGCCCACTTAGCTTGCTACCCCATTTTCAAAACCTTAGCAAGTATTGTGCCTCATGAACCATACAGGTAGAGCTCCCTTTACTCATTTGTATTTAAGTATTGAGGGGTTTCTGCGGTGCGTTATTTTAGATATCATTTTTTTTGGGATTCAACTCATTCAACTATGACCATTTCCATGAGAGCTAGTTGTAATTGACTAATTTATCATGATTTATGAATAGTCCACTTAGCAATAATTGCATTGGGTGATAATTATTTTGGAAAAAATGATAATTAAATCACTGCAAATAGTCCTATATTCTACAAGTAAAATTGGAAGCTGCATACATTGATGTGGAGGGTAATGAAATTGTCCCAATCAGGTCAACTATGCCAAATAGGTTATGAGGTAGAGGAAGGAATCGACTATGTCAGATCACCGTGGACATGTTGGCATTTGACTGTTTCATGGACAAATTTGACACTACTCTACTAAATATTACATATGCTATCAAAGTCAACAAAATTATTTACTATTTTCAAGAATAATTATCGATAAGAGTAGTCTGACTATCGGGGAGGATATTCCAATGAATGCTTAGAATGAGATGCCGAGTGGAAACGTGCACTTAAAGAGTCACTAGATTGATAACATGTTTTCATGTATAACCATGAATTCCAAATACATTAAGTGCATTGCCAAATTGGTAGTTTCCCAAAGGGTGCCTATTTTAAGTTCATTTTCTCCAACCTTATGGACACTGTAATCCTCACTATAGAAAGAAAAAATGGGTTTTAATAAGGAAAATCACAAGTTTGATGAAGCCAATCAACACAATAAATAAAATTTTGAAAAACATTTCAATCAAATGGTATGGGAAATGATTTACAGATCATTGGCATGTAAGGAAGTTTATTTTAATGTGATGATTGCTGAGTTGGGTAACCATTGTTGAAGAGGAATTGTCATTTAGTGAAGAAGAGAGAAATTAGAGGCACATATAGGCAAAAAGGAATATCCCTTCATAACGTTAAAATCCTACTAGTATAGGAGTAATTAACAACACAAATTTCACATGCCACAAAATTGAACGGATTCCCAACGGGTCTACCATGATGAATTTTAAATGACAAGGACCCTCAGAAAGGTGGAAAAGCCAAACCTCCCATCCGGAGATCTACGACTATAATCTATTCTAGCCTCAGTGATTAAGCCTCGTTTCCATTATTTTGCTTCTACTCACCTTAGGTGAGGATTTTGTTGATTTGAACCAAAATATAGTTCATAATCATTATGTACAAATAGGTAGTGAAAATATGATATGTGTGAGTGAGATAGGAGAGAGGATTCGAGAGGGCTAAGCAAGGTCACAAGGCCAAGAGGGATTTACTGTAAATTAGGCTGAGAGAGGGATTTCTAAACATCACATGTATATATATTAATATAAATTACCCTGTTCGAGTAACTACACTATTGTGTGGATTGAATTTATGTTTATGTTAATGTTAGAATAGGTGTGGCAAGCACAAATTAATCTCAAGAGGGATCAACGCTCACATAAAAGTATATAACATAGTGTTCACAGATATCAGAGTAGCGCAAAGGAAGTGTGGAAGTAGGAGAGAGTTGAAGGTATCACTAATATTATGGAAGGAGTCAGATTGTTTATCATTGATCAACTGTATGATCAATGATCATGAGGAGATGGAAGCCACAAAATCAAGTTAGAGGTAGAGGCATTGCAAAGGAGAACATCCATTTATTGCAAGGGCTTTACAGAGACAACAAATAGAAATTAGAGAGGCTCAGTGATGAGAATAGAGTCAAGGGTTACAACGACAAGGCAAGACTTAACTGATTTCAGAAATGAAGTCCTACATAACAAAGAAAATGTAGAAGAGCCCAACACTTAGCTGATTTTTTAGTTTTGGTGAAATCCATCATTTAACGGACCCTGGGACCAACAATAGACATAATTTGATAGAGTTGGGAGACGGAGGTTGATAACGCCAACCGGAGTTTGAGAAATCCAAGAGATGGAGGTTGAGAACACGAGGCCAGAGGATCCATCTAGAAGAAAAAATAATAGTGGTCAACGAGCAGGACAAGCTCTAGAGATCGGGCTCACGTTTCCATCTCGACGGTTATTTGTACACACCTCGTACTATCACGTCGAGCTATTGAGACAGGTTTCCATCTCAACGGTTATTTGTACACACCTTGTACTATCACGTCGAGCTATTGAAACAGGTCGGACGCTTGTCAGCAAGACTTTCTGTTTGTTGATAGACAAGTAAAGGATCAGGCTCACGTGGCAAAGTGACCCTGCCTGGAGGTTACATAACTGATAGATTTGAGAATATTCTTCTTATGGGACCGGACGCAAAAGAGCATGCTTAGGGGAGAAGCTTCTATTGTTGTGCAAGGACCAGTAGTAGTTATAGTACTGGTCCCACACATCCATCAAACATAAATTACAAACTCACTAAAATATGCACATAAATATTTGATAATAAGTTATATAAGTTATATAAATATGTCCAAAATATAAATATGTCCAAAATGGGGCCAGTTTTTTACTAGACCAACAACTGCCATACACCAAGTCTAACATCACAAGTTGACAAGACCTACTGTCTCAAGTACCTCCAGTTCTGAATTACCATTTAAGGCAAAATGCACTACAAAACATTACAATGCTACCCATCCAAAAGTACAGTTATCCCATCAAACAGTCCCCCACTGATTTTGCATTGGGGGACTACATCTCATTGCTGAATAACACCTGGACAAAAACTGGGTAACACCTGCACAAGGACTGAGTACCACTTGCACAAAAATAGGTGAAATGTCCGTCAGCAATATGTACATTTTTGTTTAACCATTCAGCCTATTGAAGACATTAAATGACACCATTCAATTCAAGAAATAGTTCACCCAACCTTTCATTTCAAGAATTAAACACAACAAACCTGGAATTACAAGAATTAAATTCAGGAAAGCATTTCAATTCAAGAAAGCACAAGGATCAACCATGAAAGCTTTTCAGCCATTGGATCATGTACAAATCAATCCACAACACACAATTAAATTTGGGAGGTGGCAATCCATGCCAATCTTCCTTACCAATTAAATTCTAAATCATAAAACTATAAAACATAAACTGTAACTGCATTTGAGGCATTCGTTATACTCTTAAACTACTGCTGACATACATTCAGAGTTTTCAGACAGTGAGTTTCCATTTTGCAGACATACAATCCTTTTCAGACAGTGTTCCAGACATACAGACAGAGGACAGAATGTGCTCAGTGTTACATTCCAGACAGAGTGTGTGCACATTGTTACATTCCAGAAAGTGTGTGTGCAGAGTGTTACATTCACTCTCTTCATCAGTTGCTATTCACTCTCTTCATCAGTTGTTGGAGACATATAGGTATTTCATTGTTCTTCAATAATGTTAGTAAAGATATTGAGTACTTTACATACATTCAGAGTTTTCAGACAGTGTTCCATTCATTTTGCAGACATACAGTTTTCAGAAAGTGAGTTTTAAAACAGTGAGTTTCCATTTTGCAGACATACAATCCTTTTCAGACAGTGTTCCAGACATACAGATAGAGGACAGAGTGTGCTCAGTGTTACATTCTAGACAGTGTGTGTGCACAATGTTACATTCTAGACAATGTGTGTGCACAGTGTTACATTCACTCTCTTCATCAGTTGCTGGAGCGTTGCTGGAGACATACATGTATTTCGTTGTTCTTCAATAATGTTATTCAAGATATTGAGTACTTTATCATTATTTTAGTTGAGAAAATCACATAGATTAAAGAAGTTATGAGTGTTAAAACTAGCTTACTAATTAACTACTCCAAATTTCAAGTTGGAATTTTTCTAAACCTTTAAGTTCAGTATTGAGTAAAATCTTTCAAGAAATTGTTCCAACACACAGTCCCCTAAGAACAGTACATCAATTTCTGTGGAGCAAATGTAGTTGTCAGCATTCAGGCTATTACAAGTCCACCATCTAACAGCGTTTAGGCTATTACAAGTCCCTGTAGCTAACAACGTTCAGGCCATTACAAGTCCATGTAGCTATTTCTAGTTTCCTACAATAGAAATGTAGTTGCCTCCTCCTTTTGTTGTGCTTATTAACTATATTTGGATATTGACTTTATATTGAGTAAAATCTTTCAAAATTTATAAGAACAACAACCTACTAACTACAAAGGAACACTGCCTACTAACTACATAAGAACAACAATCTACTAACTACATAGGAACAGTGCCTGCTAACTACATAGGAGGAACAACCTACTAACTACATAGGAACAGTGCCTGCTAACTACATAGGAACAACGACCTACTAACTACATAGGAACAGTGCCCTTCAAAATTTATAAGAACAACAACCTACTAACTACATAGGAACAGTGCCTATCGGGCAAAGGGTTTTCCTAAGAAAAACAAAGGATTCATAAACCTTGAACGCCTACACACAGTCCATGTCCAAAGATAAGTCCATTTTAAAACAGGCACTTACTGATTTTACACAAGTCCATGTAGCTAATAGCCATGTAGGTATCACATATCTTTCTCATGTTGATATTACAAGTAATACATAATTGACAAGTAATACTTCAATGTCAATTAATTCACAACAAACATACATTTCTAGTTGCCTACAATATAAATGTTGTTGCCTCCTCCTTTTGTTGTTCTTATTAAGTAGATTTGGATATTGACTTTATATTGAATAAAATCTTTCAATAAAAATAGTTCTAACACACAGTCCATGTCCAAATATAAGTCCATTTTAAAATAGGCACTTACTGATTTTAGACAAGTCCATGTAGCTAACAGCCATGTAGGTATCACATATCTTTTTGATGTTGATATTACAAGTAATACATAATTGACAAGTAATACTTCAATGCCAATTAATTCACAACAAACAACTGAAATATTTCATGTTATTAGCAGAAATTTTGGAATTCATACATAATTATAGTTTACTCTATACAGTTGTGCTGTAATACTTATCAAATTTCTTAACGATGTTGGAAATTGCAGGTTGTAGCCATGCCAAGAGTTTCTGTTGCAGATCGAATAAGGAACAGGAGGCGAGGGAGAAGGGGGGCCCAACTACGGAGCAGTTCATCAGATGATGATGTCAATGCTCCCATTGCTCCTAGTAATGTAGTTGAAAAGGACCCTGTGGTTGCAGATCATCCCAGCCCACCATCAGCCACAGAGCCACCTTCGACCACAATACAAGGTGCAATTTCAACAAAGAAAATCAGTGCAATCAGAGGCTGGACGAAGGAAGACATGCTTGTTGCAATTGATGACATTGAGTTTAAGGGATATTCAATCCGTGCATTAGCAAAAAAACATGGTATTGCTGCCTCTAACATACATTATTGGATAAATGGGTTGACTAATACAAAGCGTAGAGGGCCTGTTACAGTCATGACTGAAGAGGAGGAAGATGAGGTGGTGGAGTGGTGTAATGAGATGGCCCAATTGGGACATGGGTTAGAGCTTATCCAACTTAAATCCACTATAGCTCAAATATGTCAAGGGAGGCCAAACCCCTTTAAAGATGGTTTTCCTGGTAAGTCATGGTGGAGTGGGTTTAAAAAGAGGCACCCATACCTTGTGTTACGTACAGCAGAGGGCATTGACAGAGACCGGGATTTAAATCTACGCCCTACAATTGTTTCCAAGTTCTATAACACTCTTTCTGCTGCATATGACCAGCACTCATATGCCCCAGACCATATATGGAACTGCGATGAAACAGGCTTACAGGCAAGAAGAAATTGCGGTATGCGGGTAATTGCCAGGAGAGGGAGTAGAAATGTGCCTAAGATATTGCCTAAGAGCAGGGAGCGGATCACAATTCTTGCCTGTGTCAATGCAATTGGTTCATCTATACTAGGATTTTATCTATTTAAAGGTAAAACTCAACTAAAAAATTATATACAGAATTGTGAACCAGGGGCATGCATGGCTGCACATCCACATGCATGGATGACAAAGGAACTATTCCTGAATTGGCTTTGCCACTTTGCTGCTTCTGTACTGGGTGGTGTCTCACCTGAAAACATGCACTTGATGATTTTAGATGGCCATGGAAGCCACATTGCTGTGTAGACAGTCGAGGAGGCCAATAAGTTGGGCATTGACCTGTTAACATTGCCGGCTCATACTACTCATAGATTGCAGCCCCTTGATGTGAACGTGTTTGGGCCTTTCAAGAACTATTTCAGGGTCGAGCGAGTTTCATGGATGGCAAAGAATCCAGGGGTGGAAGTAAAGAGGTTTGAGCTAGCTGAGCTTGCAAGTAAAGCATTTAAAAGGGCTCTCACACCTTCTAATATCAAGGTTGGATTTAGGAGGACTGGTATATGGCCACTCAATTTTGATGCTCTTATGCATGATACCACATGTAGCCAAGCATTTGAAGTGGAAGTTCAAGAAGCAGAGAACTTAGAAGAGCATGTTGGTGCCCAAGAAGATGTAGCTACTGCTGAAGGTATAATGTCCCTTTCTGAAGGGTTGTTCTGTGGTGGTGATGATGCTGAGCATGTCAGTGAGACACAGTTCAGTGATGAACCAACTAACAATATCAATGAGGCTGTGACACCCACTGATGCAGCTGACAATGAGCAATTGACCATGCCAACCCAAGTAAGTGCACCATCATGGCTGGCAGAGGCCATGATGAATATCACTGGAAATAATGTAACATCCACCAATGAGGATGAAAGCATGGACATGCCTTCACAACTATCAGGGTTGAACACCGAACTTGTTCATTATTTTGTGGACAATGGATCACTAGAAGAGGAGCCTATTCAGCATGAAGTACCTGAAGAAGACAACAATGGGGGCCATTCAGTTGTCCCAGAAGATGAAATCCAGCAGGTAGGTCTGGAAAAGCAGAGATTACTTGGTGCATTCCTAAAGCTACCAGTAGAGAGAGTGAAGGCCTCATCAAGGAACTCAACCTCAGATTATCTTCGTTTAGGGAGGAGTTCACAATTGCTCACATCTGAAGACTATATGAATTTAATGTTCGAGTCTGAACGTAAAAAGAATGAAATTCAGGAAGCTAAAAAGAGAAAGAAGGAGTTAGCCAATGAAAAGAGGGTTGCAAGGATTGCAACAACAGAAGCTCGAGCAAAGGAAAGGTTGGAAAGACAAAAAGCAAGGGAAGATAAGGAACATCAAAAGCAATTGGCAAGGCAACAGAGAGAGGCAAGAAAGGTTCAACAAGAGTTGGAAAAAGGACAAGGGGTGACAAGCAGAGAAGACCATGGTTCAAGACAGTTTGAGGCAAATAGGTTGATGTCTAACACGCTGGACCACATTGCAGAGCAGACACCATCATTCCAAGACCTGATTAACATCCAAGTCCCTAGCTATTAGGCAGGGGTTAGGCCCACCTCTTATACCCCTACCAGTGCAGGTTTGAATCCTAATTGTGTTTATATGACACCTGCAGTTGGTGCTGGGGTTAGTAACACAAGTGGACACTTGGGCTACCCAGTCCCACCATGGCTACATGGAGCAAATTGTATTCAACCATATGCCAACATTCAAGCACATCCTAATCATCCAACGTTGGGTAGTCCACCATACTTGGGCAATGCAGGAAATGGAAGCCATCAAGCATAGAGGTGCCATGACTTAATTTTTGTAACTACAAGACACTGTGATTTTGGTAAGGATCAAATAGGTTTGCTAATGATAGCATCCATGGATGTTTGGGAAGCTACAAACATTTTCAAATTAGTATGTATAAACAGTGTCTAAATCCCCCAAGTTTGTTAATCTGTTGAAGTTATAGCCTTATAGCCTATATCATATTTTTTATGAAGTTATATATCAAACAGTTTATAATTCCTACATATCAAACAGTTTATAAATCCTACAAGTTTGTTAATCTGTTGAAGTTATAGCCTTAGCCTATATCAGATTTTTTATGAAGTTATATATCAAACAGTTCATAATTCCTACATATCAAACAGTTTCTAAATCCTACAAGTTTGTTAATCTGTTGAAGTTATAGCCTTAGCCTATATCATATTTTTTATGACACAATTGAACAAAGAAATTGAATTCATAATTGAATTGAACATCATTAACAAAACAATCTGATTGCATCTAAACAAACTATCCCTTGTTTGCATCTAATCCTGTTAAATAACAAGTATCATCAAAATTCATTGCAAACTTCATCAATCAAAATCACTCAATAAAAAGGAGGTTAACATACTCAGCTCTTTGGTGGTTATACTTCGGCTCTGTGGTGGTTATATAAAGAAATTGAATTCATAATTGAATTGAACATCATTAAAAAAACAATCTGATTGCATCTAAACAAACTATCCCTTGAACATTACATGCTCTTTGATGAACAGAAACAGATACCAAATATCATGTTAAATAACAAGTATATCAACATGGGAAGCAATTGATTCCTGATCGAGACATTATAGCCTTAGCCTATATCAATTAGATCAACACAGGGAGCAATTGAAGTTATAGCCTTAGCCTATATTAGATTTTTGAATTCATAATTGAACACTGTACAGAGGTGATTCAATTAAGATGAGAGATGAAGTGGTCTTGCATTGCATCCTGTTAAGTAGATGTCCTAAAATAAATTAAATTATGCAGTACCCAGAATACCCACATCCTAATTCAAAATATTTAAAATGTTTTTATCAAGCTCAACATACCATACTTAATATGCAATACTGCATAAAAATATTGATTTAATGTTTCTTATGACTGTCAGTAAAAACTATAATTAAAGGATTGTGAGATTATATAGGGGAGAGGGGTCAGTGCCCGAACACCTCAGCGCTGACTGGACCAAGGGCCACGTAAGGAGGGCCACGTCATGTACATTAGTTGTCCGTTTGCATGCCTTTCACGTGGCGGGCAAGTATATCAACACGGGGAGCAATTGATTCCTAATCGAGACATTATAGCCTTAGCCTATATCAGTTAGATCAACACAGGGAGCAATTGAAGTTATAGCCTTAGCCTATATCAGATTTTTGAATTCATAATTGAACAAAGAAATTGAATTCATAATTGAATTGAAGTGATTCAATTAAGATGAGCGATGAATTGTATGGCTCTCTAAATGTCAAGTGATTCAAAAAAAACATCTAAATACAATCAACCAGTCCAAAAGAGCAATCGTGTAAAACAGAATTGCAACAATGACAAGAGTAAAGACTAATAGTATTATACAAATCTTGAAATCCTATGTTATAATGTTCAAGTGCAATATAAACAAAAGCAACTAAATCTTTGCCCATCTTTTACTGAATTGAAGTGATTCAATTAAGATGAGAGATGAATTGTATGGCTCTCTAAATGTCAAGTGATTCAAAAAAAACATCTAAATACAATAAACCAGTCCAAAAGAGCAATCGTGTAAAACAGAATTGCAACAATGACAAGAGTAAAGACTAATAGTATTATACAACTCTTGAAATCCTACGTTATAATGTTCAAGTGCAATCTAAACAAAAGAAACTAAATCTTTGCCCATCTTTTACTGAATTGAAGTGATTCAATTAAGATGAGAGATGAATTGTATGGCTCTCTAAATGTCAAGTGATTCAAAAAAAACATCTAAATACAATAAACCAGTCCAAAAGAGCAATCGTGTAAAACAGAATTGCAACAATGACAAGAGTAAAGACTAATAGTATTATACAACTCTTGAAATCCTGCGTTATAATGTTCAAGTGCAATCTAAACAAAAGCAACTAAATCGTTTCCCATCTTTTCCTGAATTGAAGTGATTCAATTAAGATGAGAGATGAATTGTATGGCTCTGTAAATGTCAAGTGATTCAAAAAACATCTAAATACAATAAACCAGTCCAAAAGAGCAATCGTGTAAAACAGAATTGCAACAATGACAAGAGTAAAGACTAATAGTATTATACAACTCTTGAAATCCTACGTTATAGTGTTCAAGTGCAATATAAACAAAAGCAACTAAATCGTTGCCCATCTTTTACTGAATTGAATTGATTCGATTAAGATGAGAGATGAATTGTATGGCTCTGTAAATGTCAAGTGATTCAAAAAACATCTAAATACAATAAACCAGTCCAAAAGAGCAATCGTGTAAAACAGAATTGCAACACTGACAAGAGTAAAGACTAATATACAACTCTTGAAATCCTACGTTATAATGTTCAAGTGAAATCTAAACAAAAGCAACTAAATCCTTGCCCATCTTTTACTGAATTGAAGTGATTCAATTAAGATGAGAGATGAATTGTATGGCTCTGTAAATGTCAAGTGATTCAAAAAACTTCTAAATACAATAAACCAGTCCAAAAGAGAAATCGTGTAAAACATAATTGCAACAATGACAAGAGTAAAGACTAATAGTATTATACAACTCTTGAAATCCTACAGTCCAAAAGAGCAATCGTGTAAAATAGAATTGCAACAATGACAAGAGTAAAGACTAATAGTATTATACAACTCTTGAAATCCTACGTTATAATGTTCAAGTGCAATCTAAACTGTTCAAGTGCAATCTAAACAAAAGCAACTAAATCGGTCAAACTTGGTTGGATGGTAAAGCGAAGGTATTTTTAACTCGCCAGAAAGATTGAAATTTCTTAGGAACACGTTTCGTTCCTCATGGGCAGTAGTATAGCCCATGCAAGTGGGTCATTCCAAAACATTGTGTTAGGTGCAAGTCATAGGCAACTTTAGCAGAGTAAATAAAACACTGAATTTCCAGCACAGAATTTCTCGATTGGGTATCAATAAAACACTGAATTGCATTGCTTTCACATGTAACTGAGAAGAATTAAAATTCATAAGTAGATAACCACAAAAACTGATTTTCCAATTAAAACCCTAAACCACAGTAAGGCTGGATTCTGATTTTCCAACGAGAGAGACAACAGTAAACCTCTCGAATGGCTTCTTAGTTGAATAGATCTCTCTAGAGTCTTTTGAGCTAGTTACATTGCATTGTAAGATTCCAAAATTGGGGACAAGGCACCCTTAGAGCACAATGATAAGAAGAATCATCTTGTCAAACAAAATACAAATACAATAAAGCCCGAGGCTGAACTTACAGCCCATCAAACTCATTTTTTTGCAATCCCTAAATAAATAAACATCCACGGTAATAAACCCTAATCAAAATCCCAATTGGGTACTAGTAAAGTCCAATACTCCCGTTTTTCCAGCACAGAATTTCCTGATTAAGTATCAATAAAACACTGAATTGCATTGCTTTCACATGTAACTGAGAAGAATTAAAATTCATAAGCAGAGAACCACAAAAACTGATTTTACAATTAAAACCCTAAACCACAGTAAGGCTGGATTCTGATTTTCCAACGAGAGAGACAACAGTAAACCTCTCGACTGGCTTCTTAGCCGAACATATCTCTCTAGAGTCTTTTGAGTTGGTTACATTACATTGTAAGATTCCCAAATTAGGGACAAGGCACCCTTGGAGCACAATGATAAGAAGAATCATCTTGTCAAACAAAATACAAATACAATAAAGCCCGAGGCTGAACTTACAACCCATCAAACTCATTTTTTTGCAATCCCTAAATAAATAAACATCCACGGTAAGAAACCCTAATCAAAATCCCAATTGGGTATCAGTAAAGTCCAATACTCCCGTTTTTCCAGCACAAAATTTCTCCGTTGGGTATCAATAAAACACTGAATTGCATTGCTTTCACATGTAACTGAGAAGACTTAAAATTTATAAGCAGAGAACCACAAAAAATGATTTTCCAATTGAAGCCCTAAACCACAGTAAGGCTGGATTCTGATTTTCCAACGAGAGAGACAACAGTAAACCTCTCGATTTTCCAATTAAAAACCTAAACCCTACAGATAGTAAAACCCTAAACCACAGTAAACCACAGTAAAACACAGTAAAAAAACAGTAAAACACTGTAAAACCATAGTAAAAAATTGTAAAACCACAGTCAAACACTGTAAAACCAAAGTAAAACAGTAAAAAATCTCAACAGAGAACATCTCCTTAAGGTTAAATGTGTTTACAAACACATATATATCACTGGTAGGACAGAGTCCTACCTTAAAACTCCTCTCATCCAATTCCTCTCCCTCCTGGCCTTCCTCCTTGCCTTGCCAGCGAACTGCATTGTCCTTGGCTTCTCCACTGACCTGAAAAAAATAAAAAACACAATCATTCACAGAGCACCAACATTAAAAAAAATGAAAAAACACTTAAAACTAATAGACTAACGCACCTGAAAGCACAATTCACAGCATCCAGAGCTAAAAAACGCACCTGAAAACAAAATTCGCAGCATACAGACCTGTAAAACACACAGCGCCGAACCACAGAGCCGAGGTATGTCCACCATGGAGCCGAGGTATGATCACCACCAACACAGAGCCGAGAAAAACCACCACAGAGCCGAGAAAAACCACCACAGAGCTAAGTTAAAACCACCACTGGGCTGAGCCAAGTAAAACAACTACAGATCCGAATAAAACTATGAAAGGGCGAAGGTAAAACAACCACAGGGTTGAGGTATGACAAAACAGAGCCAAGCATAAAGAGCAAAGAGCTGACCCTAAAACACACAGCGCCGATGTATAACCACCACAACGCCGAGGTTAAACCACCATAGAGGCGAGGTTGAATGAACACACAACCCAGTATGGACAGCCACATAGTATAAACCACCCACAATTGGAATGCCGTCGCGGCCGAACCAGGACCAGGGGAGCTCAAGCCAAGAGAGCACCGGCGTCGTAACGACGGATGGAGCGCGCAAACAGTGGCGGCGGAGGCGTTGGGCATCGGAGAAACGATGCGCAATGAACGGAGCGGAGAATGCATAGTAACCAGATTCGGAGTGGGAAATGAGGCTTCGTCAAGAAGCCTCCACAACATGGCAGGAGACGACCAACAGGACAGGTAAGAGACCGGAGGGACCGGCTGCATGTGCCTGCCACGTGAACGCCATGCGAATGGATAAGTGTCGTACATGACGTGGCCCTCCTTACGTGGCCCCAGGTCCAGTCAGCACTAAGGTGTTCGGGCACTGATCCCTCTCCCCTATATGGATCGTTAATAAAATTTGTGTAGACAGGTGGGAGCATTTGGAAGTGATGACGTGAAGATAACAAGTGGGCGTTTGAAGAAGAAGTAGTTAAGAAAAGGTTGACATTGGGAGATCTGGGCCTTTGTGCGCCTGGCAATAAGGTGAAGTTTAGTGGCACTAATGTTTAGAATGAGGATGCAAGCGGCTGCGATATTGGGAAAAAACTCAAATCTAATGGTTTGGTAAAGGGTTGTACTCCCTTGTGGCTCCTACCACTTTGTATTTAAATCCTCCCACTATGAATTCTGTAAAGCGACTGTGAGCAGGGATTGAAGGAAGCACAAATTTGGACAAAGATTAGGCACTGTGGGATTTTACGCACAAGAAAAATTTGGGCCTGTATCAGGTGGTATCGGAGCTGGAAAGCTATGAAAATCTCAAATTACAGAGGTAAAAAAAAGAAAATGCAAGAGTAGAAATAATTCACAAAGGAAACAAACAAGAAGCTTTAGAAGAAGGATTAAATATGGAAGAGTTTGAATGAGATTGCAGGTTTTCTAAATTGCAGATTTATAGAGGTTTGGTAAGAAGAAGAATTTGTTTTGAATTTTGGAAGTATTTCTTTTCTAAAATGAATGGATAAAAATGAAATATTAGTGATGGATTGTTGTAGGACGAGTTAACTACAATATAAAGAAGTTCAAATGTTATATTGCCAAGGATAAAGTGTATAAACCAATTTAGTGAAGAAAGTTGATAATTGCTGAAGTAATTGCAGGGAGAAATGACACGTAAAGTGACAGGTAGTCGTGAAAGAAATAAACATAGAGGTGGCACCAAGTAGTCATGAAAGAAATAAACATAGAGGCGGAAACAAATAAGTAGTGACTAAGGGAGTAAGCATAGAAAATTTCTCAAAAGAAGCTTATGGTAGAAACAAAAAAACTGGAGCAAGAGTGTTGTAAAGAAACTTTAGGTAGAGACTAAAGCAAAGAATGGAAGAAAGGATAGTCTGAAAACTTGCAACAATCTAGAGCAAGGAGTGCTCATTTGTTTCCAGAAGAGAGGACGAGGAAGGTCCGAAAATACTAAGCTCAAAGGAAAAGAAGCTTGGTGAGGTATCATTTGTAAAGAATAGGAGAAGCTTGCTAGTGTAGAGGTTGGTTGTAGCTCATAGTTGACATGGAGAAGCTCACAAAGAAAAGAATGATGAAGACAATGGAAGACAGTCAAAGAGGAAGTCCAAAAGGAAGCCACAACAATAGGAAAAAGGATACCAGAACAAATATTACAAAACAAAAAATGAGTGAAGAAGAAAGAGAGAAAGAGCTGGCTAAGATGAAAGCATAACTCAATGAGACGAAGCAGCATCTATAATAACAAATAAAGAAGTGGAAGAAACAGATATTAACAAAAATTGAAGAAATAAATTTATGTGGGAAGAATATTAAAGTGGCCTTTCAGAGAGTTTTATGTTCAAAGGATAATGCAATGAGTAGAGGAAGAGGAAGCACTCAGAGAAAATGAGTGTGAGTCAGAGAATCCATTTGTGAAGTTGAAAAAGGACCGATCCTTGGAGAGAAAGATGATGATGCAGAGATGCTAGAAGCATCTTGTGAGGTTATACTATCTCATGATTTTGGATTTAATTATTTTTGGAAGTGTATATTTGCAGGTGGAACAACATAAATGGCAGAATTTCCATAGGGGTAGAGCCATGCTAGTGGAAAATATTAGATGGAAATGGAGCTTGGAGAGGAACAGTTCCAAGAAACTGTCACAGGAAGAAGCAACTATGAGAGAGTTCATGATGAAACTCTTCAATGGTGTAGGATGAAACTTAGAGGTATGATTGGTTGGGTTTTTTTCTTTTAGATAATTGTATATTTAGTCATCCTTGAATGATTTAAAGATCTTTGGAATTTTGGGAAAGATAGATGACATGTTTTGCAGAGTGCAGATAGTGGAGATGGAGCTAGTCATAATAACCCAGTTTAAAGCATTACAAATGTCTTGGAGGATAAAAGAAGAGCATATGTGGAGAAAAAGACTTGTGTGTTGGTTGAGGATGACCAAAAAGAACAAGTCATATATGCGACTGAGTATGGAATAGATGTTTTTGAACATAATTGGTTCTTCAATACAGAAAAGTGTAGAAATATTTAAGAGGAGTTTATTAGTAGTCAGACCAGCTTGGAGATGAGAAAATTGAGGTAGAAAAGTGTTGTGCTATTCAACAACCCCCATTATTTTAGAATAGTTGCCTTAGAAAAATAATGGGGAACCTTTTAAAATTTTTAGACTAGAACAAATAAGACCTTTAAGTGATTGATTAAAATAGAAATAGGAATTAGAAAAGCTAAGGGACACCATTTTGTTGTCTAAAGGGCACTTAGGTGGAAAATTAAAAAGAAACGTAGTTGCGAATCACAATCGCAAAATCATGAACACAACATATGACATCTTAAGCCACTCCAAATTATTTGCGATGCAATATCAATAAAAAGCTTTAATAAAGGAAAAGGGTTTCTGACCGAATCATGTTTCATGAAAGACAAACCACGAGACCTGCCTTTGCCACATCACTAATCACAAATCTCATTTCCATTCCGCCATCATTCAATTCGCCCTCGTTTTCATTTCCCCGATGTGATACATCCCATCGCACACACTTTTGCTAACGACCATTCCCTTCCACCATCCATTTTCACTGAGATTGTGATTGCGATATCGCATCTAAAAGTTTCCATTTTTTCTTTTCCCCCACCATTGTTTGAAGCTTTCAAAAACTTGAATATTTTAACTTAAAAAGATGTTTATAGCGCAAAAAGGAATTGATCACAACACTATAAGGAAAAGACCCTCTAGCATATGTTTTTGAGGAACCCCTTATAAAAATAGCGTAGATATTCATTTGTAGCAGAGGTTTGTAGAGGAAGTTGGCGGGTGGAGGTTTTTGCAAATGTTTTTTGTGCGGTGTTTTTCTCATCATAAACCGCACCGGTGTGTTTTACTCAAGTAAAACGCACCGGTGCGTACTAAAACTTGGCACACCGAGACACCGCGCTCTTCATACAAACCTGCCCGGTGCATCTAAGTAATATAATGCATCGGTGCTCTGCGTATAAACAGGCCCGATGCATCGTTGTAATCTAGCATACCGTAATGATGTGCGGTGTGCCATCGATAATACCGCCCGGTGTGTCTCAAAAACCTACGCACCAAACAGGGTTAAATAAATAAAAAAATTACAGGTTGTAAAAACATCATTTTTACTTCTTCAATGCTCCAGGTCTCTCAAGCACCGGTGTGAGTTTGTCTTGTGTGAGGCACCCTACCATCGATGCTCCCATTGCATGCATTTTTTTCGTTCATTTCCCACCTTGTGGAGTTTGAATTTTTGAAAACGATGGGCAAATTTGGTTTCTTCAATTCCTCAGCAGATATGCCTCCTATATGCGCAAATGTACAAGTATTCTACTTGTTTCTCAATAACTAAACATTTTAGCAGATTAGATTTTCAAAAGAACTTAAAATTAACCGTTCATATATATATATATAATTTCTGTGTGGTGCGCTTGAGCCATTTGGCTTGCATCATTCGTCGTGCTGCTTGTAAATTTACAGGTCGCACCGCGAACAGTGTTAACGGAAACTGCACCGGGTTCCAAAGCAGTACTAGAAAGACGCACATCGTGACTAATTTAAAAAATAACATGGTAGTGCGGTCATTTACAGGACCATACTGTTGACCATATATTATTGTTGGGCAATGCGTTTACCAAACTATCCGCCCCAAGGTGGATAGTTAGGTTAGCGCACCGCCCGCCCAACAGCAGTACATGGTCATTGGTGCAGTCATTTACAGGACCCCACTGTTGACCATGTATTTTTGTTGGGCGGTGCATTGACCTAAATATCCGCCCTGGGGCGGATAGTTTCATCAACGCACTGTAGAAAACATATTTTTATCTTTTGCGGTGCGCGAATATTTTTCATGCGCATTAAGCGCGGTGCGCGATAAAAACATATGCATTGATACTGGTGTGCGACTATTTTTTTGGGAGCACCGATTGTTTTTTTTAATTAATTAATTAATTATATATATATCTATATATATATATTAAATACATTTCTCATTTAATAAAAAAATGTATTTAACATGTGAATCACTCAGCAACGTCAATGGAGAGAACAAAAGTATCAACAAGAACATATGGAGGACTAGTATAACGTGATTCACCTGTGGGAGGCATGAGAGAGGGAGATACTTATGTTCCCTCGCTCTATTACGATAGCCACCTAATTTATCCTAAGGGAGCTAGGCCTCCTCAAGTTATATGAGGAGGCTACATCCCTGAAGGTCCATAGTGGGCTATTAGAACAACTGAACTTCAGGTGGGATGCCCACCGACAGGCTTTAAGGGTCGGTCCTCGCCAGTGGTTCACGCCCACTAAGGAGGACATATATTTTATTACTGGCCTATCCAAGAGAGGGAAATATTTTCCCTAGTTCCCAGATGTCCCCATCGGCTATCTAGTAGGGAGTTAGTTGGCATAATCCCAAAGATACATTAGGGACGATATAGTTTCTCTTACAGATTTTCAGGTGTCCGATGGTCAGTTACATATTGCTTCGTTTGGTGCAGAGGAGGTGAGGTGCCTCTCACTACTGCTGACGACCATCGCACACTATACCAGTGACGGGAAACACATTAGTTTCCCGCTTTTATTTTATGTTGATTCTTTATTCCAGGTGCCACGACTTGTGAGATGGTTTGTGATTTTTTTGTGGCATTTTTGTATAACATTAGATAGATGTCATTCTTAGGCACGTGGGAGGTTAAATTTCCCTTTTGCTTCAGAGTTATTTGTTTATTTTTTGAGAGGTTTCCAAAGACGAGGCCTACTTTTTTTCGGTGGCCTCGTAGGCCGAAGCTGCATGTACGGATGCAGATGATGCCCAAGAGGGGCCAGTCTGAATTTGTCGCCAGGATATATCCTTATGCACTAGAGTTGCTATCCAATGTTGATTATCACTCATTCATTCCGGTGCCATGTCCGTACGCCAGTTTGGATTGGAGACGGTGTACCAAAATTTTCTTCACACAAGATGAGATGTCAGATGCGAGATGTAATATTAGTGTTTTTTTTAATTAATATATTTCATTTTATTGTATTAATTAATTAATTAGAATTATCAAATTTATTCTAACACATTATTTAACTTGTTTTATTAAATTTTTTAATGAAAATGTATAATTATTATTGTGTACCATATATTTTGTAGATATTTGGACATTTGTTGGAGACATGATTCCACCCCCACCGAATGATCCAGGTGTAGATGTTGACGAGGATATGGAAGAGGCAAAGGATTAAGGTGATAAACTTGATCCTGATCGGGTGCAGATACCCGTGGGAGTGAGTCGTAGGCCGGACACTCGATTTAGGATGGATTTGGGCGACCAACTCTGTCGACTCTTAGTTGATTAGGGAGTTCGCCCAACTACGATAAGAGAGATCCAGGTTGATCGTAGGCTCACACAGCTCTGGAGAGGCATGACCCGTGATATGTTGACCCTCATGCATCATATCGTTGGAGCTTCTAGAGAACGAGCGTGGGCTAGGAGGGGTAGGTATCATGGAGATGCATGACAAAGTAGTGCCTCAACTGATGATCATGATCATGAGGGGAGTGATCATCATTCTAGTACTCCACCTCCTCCTCCTTCACCTCGCACCGAAGATCATGATGAGAAGCTAGCATCTAGTACTGATCAGTAGGCATTGTTTGAGTATTCTGCACCATCTCAGCAGACACCTAGTCCTGAGCAGGAACCTGATGCTGAGCATGCAGGTCCATCTGAGGAGGCAGGTCCATCTGAGCAGGCCGCACCATCCAATGAGCAGGCTGCTCCATCGACGAGTCATCATTAGGTAGTTCCTGAGTAGACTACACCATTGACTGATCAGCAGGCACCTCCAGAGAAGGCACATCATCTATCTGAGCATGAGGCTGCACCAGCGACTGAGCAGGCCTCGACTAGTACTAGTATTGATGTACCACCAGATATTTGACATTTATATGCAGTTATATTACAGTTGTATATTTTGACATTATATATATATATATATATATATATATATGGTCCATGCATTTTATCTTCATGTTGATGTACTTAATTTACATGTTGGTGTTCATCATGATGTGTATATTGTTAGGTCATGTTAGATATGTTCATTTAATGTGCTTGCAGATAGATGTGTATGTGATAGCAGTTATTTGACATGAGATGTATATTTGATATTTGTGTTGTGATGATGTTATACAATGTTTGTGTTTTGTTAGATGATCATGATCACGATGATTAGATGATGTTAGTGAATTTGAATGTGTATTTTAGTCGAATATGATGTTTGTGTGATGGTTATCATGATCATGATGTTTATTTTTAATATTAAATCATGATATTTATTAAATATTATGTCGTGATTGTAATTGAAATTTTAATTTTAATTGTATGTAAAATTGTAAAATTGTAATTGTAATTGTATGTAAAATATTTGTAAAATTGTAATTGTAATTTTATGTAATTGTATTGTGAAATTGTAAAATTGTAACTATAATTGTATGTATTCATGTCATGATTCAATTTTATTAAAATTGTAAAATTTGTAAATTTGTGAAATTCTAAAAATGTAATTGTAATTGTATGCATCGTGATTGTAATTT
This sequence comes from Pinus albicaulis, assembly GCA_034641835.2. Lineage (NCBI taxonomy): Eukaryota > Viridiplantae > Streptophyta > Pinopsida > Pinales > Pinaceae > Pinus > Pinus albicaulis. The sequence goes on along the minus strand of CM076577.1, from coordinate 18,382,764 downwards.
TAATTTTAATTGTAATTGTATGTGAAATTGTAAAATTGTAAAATTGTAATTGTAATTGTATGTAAAATTGTAAAATTTTAATTGTAATTGTATGTGAAATTGTAAAATTGCAATTGCAATTGTAACTGCAATTCTAATTCTAATTGTAATTATATGTAAAATTTTTGTAAAATTTTAATTGTAATTGTAATTGTATTGTGAAATTGTTGTAATTTTATGTAAATTGTGAAATTGTAAAATTGTAATTGTAATTTTATGTATTGTCATTATTTAATTTTATTAAAAAAAATTTAACCCGTAAATTTGTAAAATTGTAAATTAATTGTCAATTTTGAACCATAACTACCGTAAGTAAAATGTATTCCATAAATATTGTTAAATTACCATAATTGTAAAATTGTAAATTTGTATGAATATAAATTATTGTAAAATAATAAATCTAGAATAATATGAATTTTTGTAACATAATAAGGTTTAGAAAATAATGCAAATAAATTCATGTTTATAATTATCATTATTTTATTACGATCTTACATACCAAAAATAAAAGTATACATTTTGAAGATATCATTCATATACATTTAAAGCAATCAAGTAGTTGTATTATTTTAGGAATTGAAATTATAAAAAAAAGAACTTTATACAGTGCGCCATTGCTTTCGAGATCAACATAATTGCAAACTATCAAGTGAAATGATTTTAACATTAACACAATGAAAATCAATTAATTCAAAATACATATTATAATGTTTCGAAAAAAAGAGTCTTAGTTATAAGGTTAAGTCCTCTTTCTTATAAAAACCCATCTTAAAGAGTATAAATGATGAAATAACACATGTACCATATCACTCTCGGTTCTCATGATCACACTCATTATCTTCCAGCTCGCTTGGCATGATAACACTATTGTTCTCAAAAATATGTTTTGATCTAGGGTCATGTCTCAATACGAACCATCAATCCCTATCCAACACATCTGGGTCAAAAAAAACCTGGTTGCAGTGTTTGGGGAAAACATATGGCTCCTTAGCTTCATCCCACATCTTTCTAGAGTTGATACATATCAGCCTACTATCACGATATTCCTTTACATTATTCCGATCAAATGTGTCCCACCACTTGCACCTAAAAATAACACATTAGAAAGAAGAGAAATCCACTTCAATGATTTGTTGTATCTTCCTGACGTAACCTAACGTTCCTCATACTAGGTTTTGATCACGGTGGCAGGCTTGACTAGATTGATCGAACTCGAATTCCACACCATAGTTTTGTGTCATGTGTCCATCATCGGCATTTTTTGTGTGAAAATGGTGTCCATATACCCACATAGATGGGAACAAATTCACCTATAAAAATGTTAAAAATTCATAGTGTCATGTGTCTTATAATAACCCAACTGTTAAAATATGAAATATAGATATTACTTTTCAAAGGTGGATTATTAAGTTTAAAATGTACATAAATAGATTATTACCGAGTGGGTGCACCCAATCCCCACATTTAGCACATCCTCTTCAGCACGCGGGTAACGACCGGTTGCACTATATTTCTCTCTGACTTGGTCAACAACCCAACTGTTGCGGCATATAATTGGCTTATTTTCTTTTAAATGATCGGGATAAGGAACACTTCTACCATTCAACCGTCTGAATTATTTTCTGTCACTATCCCATTTCATCCTCTTTTGTTTGTACAATGCGACCCACGGTTGTGTCACTTCGGAGTTGTAAAGAACGAATTTATTGATTGCTTCAATTTCTGCATTCGCTGATGAAATCAAACCAACATATAGTACATATGAGATAAAAATATACATTATATCGAAGTTCAACATGAATATTTTCTTAGTGTAAATTTGAAAAATTAAAAGTCGCTTACTCTTTATCAAGTGCCTTTTTCCATTCATTTGGAGTAGCTCCCCTTCTCTTTTGTCTTCATCCCTTTCATCGTCCAAAATTACCGCACCTGGTCTGTTGTTGATCTGCTTGATGTACTCACTGGCATAATAGAAAGACTCATGCGATATGTGCCCCTTTGCCATAGACCCCTCAGGTTTTTCCCTTTGTCGAACAAAAACTTTCAATTTCTTCATGTACCTCTCTAAGAAGAACATCCAATGATAAGAAACCACCCCAACTAATTCAACCTCATCTACTAGGTGGATTAGAAGATGAACCTGCAAGTCCATGAAACTCGTCGGCAATTCCTTCTCAAACATACAAACAATCTCAACTATCTCTTGATGCCACCGTGGAATGATAGCCACATGATCCAACGTACAAATGCAGATAATTTAGATATGGCACATCTTAGGTCTTGGGGGAAGTCATGTTTCATGTACCCACGCACGAACAAAGGATAATGACATTGCAAAGTTATAAACACATGCAATAATACACAAAATTAGTTATGTTTTATGATCTCTGCATGGGATAAAATTTATTAATATAACAAATAATAAAATCATGCTTTTGACATTATACATACTCTTATAACATTCAAATGGTCATGCGATTTCAACCCCGACAAATGGTCATCCATGGTGAAGCAGCGTCATAGTCAAGACCCATATGAAGATGGCACCCTCACACCCATTATAAATTCCTTTGCCAAAGAAAGATCATATATTTTTTTAAATCCATGGGACATCACCTTCTTTGAAATACCAATTAGATCAGGAACCAATGCCTGCTTCTGATCTTGTACTTTCTAATTGTCTTGGCCAATGTTTATTTTTAGTTTTTGAAGTAATAAGATATTTCCTAACAACTAATGTGTCATTTTGTTTTGATGATATGTGCCTCCATAAAGAAGATGAATCATTTTTAAATATATGCATGGGATCTAATAAGTGGGTAATCTTAAGATACTCCCAATATAGGAGGTTATAAAAGATAGATTTTCTTTTCATCCCAATGGGAAATTTCTCAACATAGGTGTCAAAGAATTCTAGATCATCAAACATAGGCTCCCCATTTGAATCAAAAATTTCTATGAACTCCTTCTCCTTCTCTCTCTCGTATGCTCTAAGCCATTCAACTGGTGTCGTTATTGGAGGCATTTGGGTTCTCTCTCGTTTACCATTGAAAATGGATGTTGCTCTTCTATAAGGGTATTCTTCTGGGAAGAATACCCTGGAGCAGTCATACACTGGCTTTCATAGGTCTTTGGACCATCTAAATTTCAGAGAAGGTCCAAAAAGTTTACATCCAAAATACCCTTTTGTTACAAGACTTGCAAAATTATTGTATACAATATGCATGGCATGTTAAATAATATCATGAAGTTTAGAACAATTACAATGAATTAAATAACTAATATGTGAAATAATATTGTTACATATATATACAAATAAGTAAACATGTAATTTACCAGAGAAAACTCCTAAGCCTGGATAATCATATGTCGTGTAAGCACATATGCCATACAATGTAAAACTCCTCTCTGTTGCGATGGGTCTTGATACATCGTATACATTTATCCCTTCCCACAATTCCTCCAATTCATCTACCAATGGTTGTAAGTAGACATCCATATTCTTCACTTGTATTAGACCAGGGACTATGAGAGCCAACATAAGATGTTCATTCTTCATGGACAACCATGGGGGGATATTGTTATTGATCACTACTATAGGCCAGACACAATAGTTGGTGTTCTGGAGGGAATATGGGTTGACGCCATCCATGGCTATGCTGAGTCGTAGAATTCATACTTCATCCTAATATTTTTAAGGCCATGTATCCTCTATATGCTTCATGGCTATTAAATATGTTGATATTCGCATAAATCCCAACTCACTTCCGTGTGAGGCATGCCATCCTGCAACATAGCTAATTATTTGCAATGAAAGAGCCTTTGAATCCTTGGGATTATAGGCATGTGCCTCAATATCTTAAAAGGAGGACCACATGATTTACCCTTCTTTTTTTATTTATCATACTTGTCATGCCCACATTTCGGACATATCTCTTTGTCTGCATATTATCCTCTATATAGAATACAATCATTTGGACATGCATGATATGACATGTACTCAACACCCAACATTTTCAACAATTTCTTTGCCTCTTCGCAGCTACCGGGAAAGACATTATCACTCGGAAGAACCTTATCTTTGAATAACATGTAGTTGGTCATGGACAATATTAAATGTACATTAATTACGATATAATTATTAACATTCATAAAATTGACCATTTGTAATGTTCATTGTGTGATTATATTTCTCAAAATATAAGGGAGGAATGGATAGTCAATTACCTCAAAATTTCTGAGAAACATGCATTTGACAAGCCAAACTTTGCTTTCAAGTTGTACAGTAACATCGTTGTCCCCAACTGGCTAGAATTTGATTGACCGTGATCTGGATTTATGCAGGAACGCAACAGAATAAACATATAACCATAAATATAGAGATGCAGCGGAAATAACACTTCATTTCATTAATATCAAAGAACTGAAATTTGCTTACAGACAGAATGAAAATAAAACTAGCTAGGGCTCTGGTAGCTATCTCTGAGAAGAGATGTGGTAGCTACAGGCCTCTGAACTGAGTTACAATGAGGCTCGAGAGCCTATTTATTATTTAGAAACAATGGGAAATCCTAAACAGCCAAAACCCTAACCCTAGGAGATGAAGCGCCAAAACTATGGGCCCCATTTGGGTAAATTGGTGTTTCAACTTCCCAGGGGCGTAACTTTGGCATATGATCTCTGTTTGACGCGTACCATACCTCGTTAGAAAGATCTATCCGAGGACTAAAAATTTGGAGCCATGGACCAATGTTACTCTCCGTTTTCCCAAAAAACGTCGTTTAGGGCCTCAAAACGGCTCCGGAAGTTTAGGACCCGAAAAACTGCTAAAAATAGTAAACTGTGCCGAAACTGAAAAACTGAAATAGACAATGGTGGAGCCCCAAGTGGAATAGGCGGGTGACCACCAATATCAACCTGGATCATTCCTCCCCCCTTAGGAAGCAATGGTCCCCATTGCGTTAAGTTCCTCCATGAGATGAGGAAATTTCTGCTGAACTTGGTCCCTGGTGAACCACTTTCCTTGGTGCAGGAGTTGGCCAGCTTTGACAACCCGATACAGTTGGATCTTATGTTGGCGAGTGTTCTTGATTTGCATGTCCATGATACAATCTGTGGTGGCCTGTTCCATGCATTTTGGGTTTAACTATGTTGGTGTGAGTTGTTCTACAATGTCCGAGGTGTCCAGTAGAGGTGGGAAGTAAGGATGAAGGCGATCCACATTGAAGACTGGGTGCAGACCAAGGAATGGTGGAATACTGAGCTCGAAGGCATTGTTCCCTACAGCCTTGGTGATGGTGTACGGCCCGTATCGGAGCGGGCGAAGCTTGCGGTGGGGTCCAGTGAGGCGCTCCTTCTGCAAATGTAGCCATACTTTATCGCCCACCTGGAAGTTGTGTGGCACCCGGTGTTGATCATGGCGTTGCTTGTACTTGGCATTGGCTCTGTCCAATATATCATGAACCTGTTGGCGGATGTGTTGAATGCGCTCGATGAAGCTACTGGCTTTGTCAACTTCAGACTGGACATGAGCTGAATTGGCCTGAGCAGTTGCAAATGGCATGGCTACGTCAATGGGGCATAGTGGCTGGAATCCCAAGCCCACCTGAAAGGGGCTATGGCCGATTGAACTGTGGAGAGCTTGATTATAACTATGTTGTACATAAGGGAGGCTCTCGTCCCATGTGCGAGGATGCTTTGAATTGTACATGCGCAGAATGTGTACAATCATTCTGTTGATGACCTCTGTCTGGCCATCTGTTTGGGGATGGAAAGCTGTGGACTTGGTGAGCTTTGTGTCCAAAATTGACCAGAGGCTGGACCAAAATGTGCTGAGGAACCTGCTATCTCGATCTGATATGATAGACTGTGGGATCCCAAAGTGCACCCACACTCGTTCAAAGAAGAGTTTAGCAGTGGCTTTTGCTGTGATATTCTTGTTACAGGTCGCCATAATGGCCATCTTCGAGAATTTGTCAACGACCACGAAAACACAGTCATTTCCATTCTTAGTAGAAGGCAGGCCCGACATGTAATCCATGGAGATGGATTCCCAAGGTCGACTAGGGGTAGGTAGTGGAGTATATAGGCCTTGCTTCTTAATGGTCGGTTTGGCAATGGCACAAGCAGTGCAGGATCTGATGTGCTTCTCGACATCCTTTCGAAGGTTCGGCCAATAGAAATACTTCTGTAGTATTGCTACTGTTTTCTCGACCCCGAAATGCCCAGCGACTCGACTGTAGTGTACTTCCCATATCATCTTGGCACGCTCGCTTGAAGGAACACAAAGGTGTCCCAGGTGACATAAAAGTGCATCTTGGAGGTGAAAATTTGGAACTTGCATACCCCCTAAAAGTGCCTTGTAAGTGTGGCCGAATTCTGGGTCACTCTCATAGAGAAGTGGCCAATCAGAAGTCTCATGTCCACAAGAGTTGAGCACGGTGGTGAGTGCCACGATCGGTGGTCGGTTGAGGCAGTCTGCAACGTTATTGGCGCTACCCTTCTTGTACTTGATGTTCAAATGAAACTGTTGCAGATATGTGGACCACTTCTGATGGCGATCATTCTGCAACTTCCCTTGTGTCTGTATGAACTGCAGGGGCCGGTGGTCTATGTGGATGATTGTTTCCTTCCCCCAAATGTAATGCTTCCATTGTCGACAGGATTACACAATGGAATACATTTCTTTGTCATAGGTGGGATACTTGCGAACTGTCTCAGACAATGTCTCACTGTGATATGCCACTCGATGTCCCTGTTGAGTAAGAACTGCCCCAATAGCATAGTCAGAGGCATCTGTCTCGATCTCAAATGGCTGCTGCAAGTCTGGTAAGGTGAGCACTGGGGCAGAACAGAGGCGATTTTTCAATTCTTTGAACGCCTTCTGTTGAGGTTCCGACCAAAAGAATTTTGCTCTCGCTCCTCCTTTGGTGACTTGACTCAAGGGCCCAGTGATATGAGAGAATCCCAACACGAATCTACGGTAGAAATTAGCAAGACCCAGAAAGCTGCGAAGCTCTGTTATAGTAGTCGGGGCTGGCCAATCCCAAATGACTTGGATCTTGGCTGGATCCACATGCACCCCTCTTTCATCAATAATGTATCCCAGATATTGAACCTGGGTCATGCCAAATGTGCACTTCTCCAAATTGGCACACAACTTGTGTTGCCACAGTGTTTGGAGGACTTGTCGGATGTGGTGAAGGTGCTCTTCCCAAGTCTGGCTAAAGATCAGAATGTCATCCAAGTACACCACTACAAATGAGTTGGTGAATGGCTGCAAGATGTCGTCCATCATCCTCATGAAGGTTGCGGGAGCATTCATCAACCCGAAAGGCATGACCAGCCATTCGAAAAGGCCTTCCTTGGCTTTGAAGGCAGTCTTCCACACATCAGAGGGTTCAATTGGTACCTGGTGATACCCGGACTTCAGGTCGATCTTGCTGAAATATTTTTCACCTTTGAGTTGGTCCAGAAGGTCATCAATCCGTGGGATTGGGTACCTATTCCTGACAGTGATCTTGTTCAGTGCCCGATAGTCAATACAGAGTCTCCACTTCCCATCCTTCTTCTGTACCAACACGATCGGGCTCCCACAGGGCGATGAACTTGGTATGATGTGACCTTTCTGCAATAGCTCCTAATCTACCTCTTGATTTAATCATTCTCCAGAACAGAAAGCTAATAGATCGGTCCATTGGGTAGCGGCGCACCTGGGGTCAGATCAATCGGGTGCTTGACCTGACAGTGCATAGGAACCCCTGTGGGTGAGGTGAAGATGTCCTCGTACTCCTCCTCAACCTTATCCATTTGTTGTTGTTGTGCAGAGGAGCCTTGTCTAGAGGTCGTGGCCACAATATTATTCTTGCCCTGGGGGGCGGATCATCAGGAAAACAAATTTCCTGGTTTGGGAAATGAGCTTACTGCATTATTTTGCAGTAACCAAAGAGATAGCGGCAGGAGGTGGTATCTCTGGTATCCTGTACAACTTATTTCCCAACGTAACAATAACAGCATGAGGTCGAGACTCATACACAGAATGACGCTTCCATAAGTATGGTTGTCCTAATAATACATCAAAAACATCAATAGGAGCAACGTCACATAGTACCTCATCCATGAAGGGCTTGATGCTATAGGGAAGGCGGCACTGCTGGCTGACACGGAGATCTCATCCTTGGTGAAGCCACCTGATGGTGTATGGATGTGGGTGAGCTGTGGTCGGCAAGCCCAAACGCTTCACAGCGTTTGCTGAAATGAGGTTCTTTTGGCTCCCATTTTCGACAATGAACTGTGAAGGGGAGCCCTTTACCCACATCTGGGAGTGGAAGAGATGTTCCTCCTTTTCTGGATCTTCTGGTTCCTCCTTCTGGATCTTTGTAGTGGCAATAGTGGCGTTGGGATCCGCATCAATAATCTATTTCCATTTTTCATTCCCCTTTTCAGGTTCTGATTCGGAGTTGGAGCATGCATTTGACTTAGAAGCCCTCATCTCGGCCACTAGTGACTGCTTGGCCCGACACTCACTTGTGTTGTGAGTGGAGCTCTTATGGAACTCACACCACTTTCCCGTGTCCTTCTTTGGCTTTGCGGTGCTGTTCTTTTCTTGTGGCTTTGACGGGTTGTCTTTAGTCGCCATGCCTTGGCTCTGTCCTTTGTTCTGCGGTTTGGAAGCACCTTTCCCTTGCTTTTGATTCGCAGATCCAAAGTCTCGCTTCTTCTGTTTGAATTTCTGCTCAATCTTGGCAGCATACCGGTATGCCGTACCAAGCGAGGAGATGTCGAGGAACTCCATTTCCTCTTGAATGTATATGTGCAGACAACTGCGATACTTTAGCACCAGATGTTTCTCTGAATCTTTGATACCCAACTTTGTGCGCAGGGTATGGAACAGATTCGTCAGCTCATGCACATCTTGATCCCTTTGTTGTCGCGGCGTGGTCCATTGTATGTACTTGTCCTCATAGCTCCCCACAGGATAGTATTGTTCCTTGACGGCGTCTCGGAAAGAATTCCAAGTTGGTACGGCCGAGAACAGAGAGGGTTTTGTCTAGTCCTTGTTCTCACAGTAGGTTTCCCACCAGTCCTTAACATGGGGGGTAGCTTTGAGGAGTGCAAAAATAATCTTCTCCCGGTCTGAAAAGTCATGAACGGAGAAATATCCTTCTAATAGATTCAACCATCTATCTACGGCATCTGCGTCTATTTGACCCTCAAATATGGGAATGTCAAAATTTACTTGTACCTTAAAAGGAGTTGCGCCTCCAGAGTGGCTGCTGGATGCAGATGCGCCACCGGTGGGCAGCCGTTGAAGGATCTGAGCAAAGTTATCCATCATCACATTCCTTTGTTTTTTGAGGGCCTCCTTGAGCAATATTTTGATAGGATCTCCTGCTCCCTCATCTTTATTTTCATCCCCCATGGGCGTCTGTCGAGGTTTGCGAGGCTGATCTTGCAAAGGTTCCACCAGATCAAGCCCTAGCTCCTTATACCCTAACCTCGTTGGGGACATGCAAAGAAGGATCGAGAAAAAGCAGACCTGTCTGATACCAATGATCCGGATTTATGCAGGAATGCAACAAAATAAACATATAACCATAAATACAAAGATGTAGCGGAAATAACACTTCATTTCATTAATATCAAAGAACTGAAATTTGCTTACAGACAGAATGAAAATAAAACTAGCTAGGGCGCTGGTAGCTATCTCTGAGAAGAGATGTGGAGGCTACATGCCTCTAAACTGAGTTACAATGAGGCTCGAGAGCCTATTTATTATTTAGAAAGAATGAGAAATCCTAAACAGCCAAAACCCTAACCCTAGGAGATGAAGCGCCAAAACTATGGGCCCCATTTGGGTAAATTGGTGTTTCAACTTCCCAGGGGCGTAACTTTGGCATACGATCTCTGTTTGATGCGTACCATACCTCATTAGAAATATCTATCCGAGGACTAAAACTTTTGAACAAGCAACATCGATCCATGGACCCATGTTGCTCTTCTTTTTCCCAAAAAACATCGTTTAGGGCCTCAAAACGGCTCCGGAAGTTCAGGACCCGAAAAAATGCTAAAAATAGTAAGTTGTGCAGAAACTGAAAAACTGAAAGAGACAATGGTGGGGCCCCAAGTGGAATAGGCAGGTGACCACCAATATCCACCTGGATCAGATCGCTAGGTCCAAAGAGAGGGGTGGTGGAAGAAACTTTAATTCTTTCGAGAAAGGTATCAGCGATATGAGCATCATTCCCTAGCTGATCATCATCCTGGAATGCATCTAACAATGTTGTCTCCATGGCAGTCATAGCCCTTAAGTAATCATCCATACCAACCTCTATTTGATTGCCTCCATTTCCAACATGTGAATAACTACTATTGTTGTAGTCATTCCTAATTGGTGAATCTAGATGTAGTGGGAATTGAATAGGTGGTTGATTCAACCATTCTTGGTATCGTTCCTCTCCTTGTTTTTCTCTTAATTCAACCTTCTCTCAATTTGACATTGTCGTGGGGTGCAATGGAATATGGTAGGTAGGTCGCTCATCATCACTAGAATCCTAATAATTTAAAAAAAAAATATTTGAACATGATTAGTACAAAATCGATGATATCAATTAGTAAGCATGTCGACAATGCATGATTAATTGGTTTGACATTGAAATAATTACATTAATATTCCAAACAATTATTATTACCATCATTTTACCAAGATTGTGGTTAGAAGACACAATGTTACAATTGGAAGGGTGAAGCGGCTGTCCATTTTCATATACCAAATGCACCTTGCGATATCCTTCTCTTGATAAGAGCTTCTGACATTTTGGAATTGTTTCAATATTTTGTGCATTTGAACTCGATTCTGAATCTACATGAACTTGCAAATTTGTATACAATAATTTTATTCAGCTGATTGACATGGATAAAATAAATAAATTCAATTAGATAATGAAAATATAAATAAAATATGAAGTAAATATTATGTCTGGAGATGGATAGGGAGAACTCTGCGATGAAATTTGAGAAATATTATGGAATGATCTAGATTTTGAAGAATTGTCCATTTGATATAATTATGATATTTTCTCCCTGCATTTGAGCAAATTCAACAATAAATTTTGGTGTACATAACTAAAAGTAATTTCGGTGCTTTAAAAAAGGACTTATTGTTATCAGTGCTAATGTACAGTTAACCGCACCGGTGCATTTTAGTTACTGCGCACTGGTGCGGTGTTGTTAACTAATGCACTGGTGCGGTTAGCTAAAAAACGCACCAAATATCCAGAAGCAAAAAAAAAGCAACTTTATTTTTTTAAGTGAAAAAAAGTGGTAAATTGAAAAATGGGTGGAAAATTATTTTTGGAAATCTAATTCATAAAAAAAGTTCTTTAAATAGTAAAAGTTATTCTTTATTTCATTATTTTTGCAAAAAATTTCAGGGAGATATTTGCATGAGAGACAAACTGGAGCAAGAGATCACGAGAGCATGGTGGAGCAGCACAATACTTTCGAACAACAACACTATTCAGAGAATCAGAATTTGAAACATCTAGTGATTCGCACAAAAACCCTATAGTATAGTAAAATTGTTAAATTTTACTGTATTAATTCTTTTTTACAGTTTCTGTTGGAATTAATACATACATAGTAAAAAATTTAAATTTTACAGTGCATTTTCAAGAAAAAAAAAATCCATTCTTACGTTAAACCCTTGCTTCTTCTTGTTTTTGTGACTTCACAATTAGGGCTTTTCATTTTAGATTTATAGGGTTTGTATTGCTATATATATAGGCGTATGAAATCTAACCCGCGAGACTACTTGCAGAGTTAGATCCCAATCCATGTCGGCCCTTGCATGATTTAAAAGAAAATAATCTTTTTTTTAATCAGTGCACCCTGTTTAAAATAGCGCACCGGGCAAATACTGAAGAAAAAAACAACAACAACAACAACAACAACACTGTTTGATAAAGATGGTATGACAAAAAGAAAATGAATATGAAGAAAAAGACAAAAATAAGAAAATTTGAAAAAAGATAAAAGTGAATAAAGCCCCACAAAAGAAAAAGAGAAATAATACTGAAAGTGTTGCAAATTTAAATGCCACTACTGTTAAATTAGTTTCCTTTATATTAAGAATTAAATAAGATTGTATGTAGCTTATCTAAAATTCCACAATGAATAAATTTTGTTCCAATCATATAACTTAATGAGGATGGAACAATTGTAAATTTCATGTCAAATAGGTTAGTGAATAAATTAGATTTGTCAAACAATTTAATCTTGACAAATTAGTAGTTAGGTAGAAAATGAGATTGATTCAACAATTTAATCTGAATCAGTATGAGGAATAAGTGATAGAGTAGGTTGGAATGTTATAAAAAAAAGATATGTGGGTTTTCTAGCTCAAATGCACAATAAACAGATGAGATAAAAAATGTTAGCTTCGAAAAAGAAATTGAAAAGGAAAGGGTAGGTAGGAATTACATAATGGCTTTGAAAAGCATGAAAAATATTTATCCAACGTGTTTAAAATCATAAAATTATTTCATGCGCTGATGAGGCAAAAGAATAAAATTTTATCCTAACGTCAAAAGGTTCGACATATCAATATGAAAATCTGCCATATTAATCCCCCAATCCTAAGTTTTACCTTTGCATAAGCCCCCCGCTACTCGAAAAAATATCCCATCCAACCCCACCACAGGCCGATTAACCCCCCCTCATCTGTCACATCATCCTCTCCCCACACTTTTCATCCAATGACCTATACTCTTTTTTTCGTCCCCCCTCTCCATTTGAACTTTACCGTCGAGGGGGATTCGAAATGGACAGTTTTAAGTTTCGGGCCCACAGTAACGTGTCGTCCCCCTCGGTCGAAACCGCTTTTACCACTTCACTACCCCTCCGAAAGGCAGTTTTCCACGATATATTAAAACCGTTAATATGACTGTTGAACACCAGTCTCATCATGCCACCTGGACCCATCCATTACCAAATCAAACTCCTTCCTGCGGTAATAACTATTGCTAATTAAATTCTCCCCTAACCATTAAACCAATGGACCCACGCCACGATCAATGATAAAATGATCCATTCTTGTATAAATTCATGCTTAATCGATGTTTGATCCTTTACCTTACTATTTTCATTGATCTGTATAAGTTTTTTGCATGTTAATATAGCGCCAGAAAATCAAATTCAGCTGCTGTCGAGCTGCTCTCTATAATTATCCCCAACCTTTCCTCATTACAAAGTTTTTTCTCATCCATAACCTCCATTTGTTTTAACATAAATCCAATTTCACTACCCAACCAGATTTTACCATGGTCCCTAAGAAGCAAACCCAAGTGGAAACTGTAAATCCACTTCTCTATCCCTCAATTGACCTTGGTCACATTCCTCTAGCCTATAGGGATTACAAAATCCATGAAACCCTATGCGAGCTAGAATTATTCAAAATGTATTGGTGGCTTGAAGACAAATTCCTTGATAAAATTGATGACATTGGACTGTATGATTCCAATTTGCCCCATTATATCTTTCCCCACACCCACAGTGCCCTTGAATTCATCATGAAATATCAAGCCTGTTATGAACCCAATCAGAGATAAACTATTGCACCTATTGGAGAGATTCTAGTCACCATAAATACCCAAACTATTGATCAAATGATGCAGGCCCATATTACAAATAATGCCACTCCTTTTTCTCAAGAAGCACTCACTGAACTAGACTTTTCAAAAATGGCTAAAACCATTGAGCTTTTTCTGGCTAAAGATGCCCAACTACCTAAGAAAAACCCTCCCTATCCATCTTCCATGTTCCCCGAGAGAACTAAGCAGATCAATATTTTCATCTCCTACCTCCTTGGTTATTACTCAGATTAGTAGGTAGATGAGGCTATTATACGTTTCCTGTACATTTTTTCTACAGATTCCAAGCCTTTTATCCTATTCAAATTCAATGAATTCCTTGCAGATTCCATTCATGAACAATTTGTTAAATTCCACATTGACGAGGTGTTTATATATACCTATGTTTTAGTATATTTGTTTCTATATTTTCAGGGAGACAGGTTCAAGTTTTCATTATAGAAGATGGACGAATAAGGACACAAACAATCTGTCATCTTCTAGACTTCAATGGTGATAAAGGAGTAGAAAGAATATTCATACAAACAGTTCATATAATTTTTTGTACATTCAACATCTAGTCTTCTTAGCAGCAATTCAGAGCCAAGAATCAGTGATGAAATTAGGAAAATCTTGTAGTTGTCATATCAAACTAAAACAGGAGATTGGTACCTCTACCAAAATTACATAGAGCTAAGGATTAGTGGGTGTGAGCTTGCTCCATATAAGCTCCAAAAATTCCTCCCATTGAGGATTTTTTCCCTTGAATACATCATGAAAATGCTCAATGCTGATGAGGTACATTTTGTGTCTCCGAAGAATAAATCTCAGTTTAGAATTAAGACAAAAATAACACCTTTAATTTCTAACAGTAGAGCAACATGGGAGGAAGCAGAAAAATTATTGAAACATATGTAATTCAGCCTTATTTTCACATGGTCATATGATCCATTGGGTGCCATCTCCAAACTAAGGGTAGAGAAAAAAATATTCACCTTATATTCACACCCATAGACCATAAATTGAGAGGTACATAAATCAACTAGAATGGACTGAGAATACTCTACAAGAGGCTGAGGATCAAGTGGTGTCAACTTTAGTATCACAGACTCATGTCCCACATGAGAAAGCAGGAAAAAGGATTAGAGAATAGGATTCCCCTTCAATGACAAACACTTCCAGTAAAGAATTCACAATCATGTATAGGAAAAGTACTAAACTCAACCACAAGGTTAATCCAGATAAAGACTTAGAGCGGGAAGTCATCATCATAAACAAAGAGGCACCTACTTCCTCACAAGTAGGGGGTCAATCCACACTTTGTCCTACCACTTCTACTGCTTCTCAGGATCGGGAGAAGGCCATTCAAACCAGCACAGTTGTTACAAGGGAGAAAGAGAAGACTATTTTTTATACTTTCAGGGAGATTAAATAAAAAATTTAAGCTTTGAATACCATTACATATAATCAATTCTGGAAGCAACATTCTAACTCCCATAGTAGGCTTCTATTAGCCTTTGATTCAGAGAAAGGAAAAATGCAGATGGCCTTTCTCGAAGCACAGATTCCTCAGCCCAAGACCTCAGCTGATTATAAAAAGACTGCATTTGAGTTTGATGTTAAAGATATACGTCCCATTGATCAAATGGAGATGCATAAGCAGATAGGTGAAATGATTTCATCTACACTTACTAACACTACTGTGAGTTTATCCAAATTGCAAGTTTATTTAACTAATATCCAATCACAACTCAAAACGGAGAAGGTCTCTTCTATGGCTAAGGATTCCAAGATTAAGTCTTTGGAAGAATTAGTAATCGACATTGGATATGATCCCTCCAATATCATAGTTGCAGAAGAGGTGATTAAAAATAAAAATGCCGACATTGCAACATTAATAAAGAATCTAAACTTGCCAGCTATAAATGACCCTTTGGCTAAAGACATTGAAGAGATAGAAACACAAGAAGCAGATATGATGAAACTCATCATGGAGCAGAATGCTCAGCTAAAGCGGATGGAAGCTGAGATGGAAAATATGATAAAGGAAAAAGAGCAGGCTGCTAAGATCAGTAGTTCCTTTAGAGGTTGTACCTCTCATAGCTCTTCCTACAGGAACTCCTTCTATAGCAAGTACATCGGATGGAGATGCGTTAGGGGAATTTTGAGTTCTAAAATGGGCCTCCAAAGAAATAAGTACAACCAGAATAAAATTTATAAGAACTAATAGGATTCAAGATGATGATGTCAACCATGGGGGATGATTCACCATTTTTTAAGTAAAAGGGTGAAAAGATTAAAAAATAATAAAATAATAAAACTACTTTTTCAACTCGTATTTTCAACGTATCTCCCAAATTTTTTACTCAAATTTTGAGTAGGAGGACTCGTTGGATGCAAAATTTAATTCCTAATCCAAGAAGTACCCATGTTGCATACTTTTGATGGACCCTACTACATGAAAAATGCAATCATGTTTTTCATGTATTTCTCATTTTCATGGATTAGAATCCATAGAAAGTATGTAATATGGGTACTCCTTGGATGAGGAATTAAATTTTGCATCCAATGAGTACTCCTGCTCGAAATTTGAGTAAAAACGTTGGGAGATAAGTTGAAAATACGAGTTCAAAAAGTAGTTTTTCTTTTTTCCCTCCAAAATTTGATGATGTAATCAAATATTTTTTTATTATTTCCACTATTATTTTATAATTTCCTTAGGAGGCCGATTTTAGACCTGAAAATTCTCCTAATGAGCAGCTTACTAAAGTAGTGAAAAATTTATCAATATAGACAGAGGAAATAAATAAGCTTCAGGACTAGGTAAAACTATTACAGGATCAAAAGTGAAGAAGTGATAGTTCACATGTAGCTGAAGCCCAAAGAGAAAAAAGGCTAATTGAAAGGTTACAGAAGTCTAAGAGGGAGTCTAACATTGGAAATACCATGGACCAAGTAAAGAAATAAATTAGATTGATATTATGGAGTCTATCAATGAAATTTGGCCTTGCATACAAATCATATTTGAGCAGAAGGAGCTGATAGAGAAGGCAAATGATGCCATTACAAAAATCAAAGAAGAACTTGGAGATAAGCCAACCATTACTAACAATATTATTAAGTTCTTAAATTCTAAGAACAAATATGAGCTTGAATATTTAGGAGTGGGTGACAGGACTGAAACAATATTGGAAGTAAAAAATATTCTTACAAAAATAAACCTTATTGTACAGTTGGAGCAAAAATTCACAACTTGGAGATAGCTGTAAACAGGTTTTTCAGTAGACTTGAACCTATAACCGAGAAAGGTCTTCCTTCCCTTTTTGTAATAAATGAAAAACTAATGCATAAACCATATTATGCAAAGAAGTTGCGAGAGATTTCCAGAGATACAACTAAGTTTTCAAACATCCAAGGTGCAATGACAGGGAAAGCGTTCTAGGAGGCACTAACGCATGACATTTTCATCCAGTATGAGATAAACCACGTTTTTGTGGTAAAGACAACTTTTGATAAATATATCTAGGTGGATGAAATCTACAGGAAAGTCATTAAATTAACTATCCCAGATGAAGAGCGATGGGATAAGTTAACTGAGTTTTAGGATTAAAGGTAATAAAGAGTAGTAATTTGTAGCTAACTCATAGGACAACATTGCAGTGAGCTCACAGGACAACATTAAAGCTAGCGCAACCTACTAGTAGGCCCACTCATCAACAAATTACTGAAAAATAGTGCCAGAGAGCCAGATCACCCCCATCTAGTCTATATTTTGTAACAAATTAGAGTTTATTGTTAGATTTAGGCTAATAATACACTGTCTGTTGAGACAACATTTATTGTAAACAATTTTGTAATTTTCAGTATAAATACTTCATTGTTTTAAGTATTAGAGGTTGATTTATGAACATATTTTTTCCTACTGCGCAAGTGTAAATCCCAATTTTTTTGCTGTAGCATCAATAATACAAGGAATTCTTTCAGGATTCATGTGGTGTAGTT
Organism: Pinus albicaulis; assembly: GCA_034641835.2. NCBI lineage: Eukaryota > Viridiplantae > Streptophyta > Pinopsida > Pinales > Pinaceae > Pinus > Pinus albicaulis. The sequence continues at coordinate 18,365,095 of CM076577.1, read as the reverse complement.
ACTCGTGAAGTGTTTCTATTGTTTCTGTGTTTTCTCACTGTTATTTCCTTTCTCTGTTTATCAGAATTATTAATTGTAGAACATAAAGTGTGATGAATAGGACATGTTAAATAAAACACCTTATTCTGGATGTTTTTGCAATTTAAATGTTTTCTACTTGAAATCATATTGAAAAATACTTAAATGATTTTCAGTCTCAACTGGTATTCACTTTTCTACCATATTCATTATTCATATAAAATCTCAAAGAATACAGTAAATGCAACCTAGCTTGCCCTGTTTCAACTCTTTTAAAAACTGATGCAAAAATCCAGTTTTATGATTTGACTCCATTGCCAAATGGGAAGATAAATATTTAACCAACCAAAATCAATCAAAATCAAATAATTACCAAGCACAATCATAACTAGCCTAATATCAATTCCAAACAAAGTTAAATTTTAAAGAGAGATCCCTCTCTGAAGATGGTAGGGCTAGATCCCAACTTCCAAAGTGGTTTTGATTTTGTCTTTCGGTGATTTATTCTCCCAATATTAGAAATTACAAAATGATAACATAGTGGCGACCATACTGGGGAATGAATTGAAAAAATTGTAATTTCTTTTGAATTCATAACCTGGTTAAAACATTGTATGATAATAATATTTAAGATTGGTTTTCTTTTCAAATAGTGTAAATAAAAAGTGTGTGTGTGCATTTAGATTATAACTCTGGCTCCTAAAAGAGCCTATACCAGAGCTCATTCCAGATCCAAAGCCTGCAAAATTTTTAGATTGCCCTGAGAAAATACTGAAAAGAAAAATCCTAGCTGAAAGCCAAGGAAGTTCTAGTCCTCCTCAGAGAGCAGATTCACTCCCAAAAGAATTTTTAACCCCGCAAGACATTGAGTTTCATTTACCCTTTGAAAAAAACCAGTTGAGAACAAGATCATCCATTTGGGCAAACCAAGTAGTATTAGATCAAGCTATCTTGAGAAGAAATTCATCTGAAGCCCAATCTACTCCTGATGACATATACATTCAAATCCTCCAAGATTTTGACAAATTACAAGGTTTAGTCTTAGGATTAGACCTTTTTGTTCATGAAGCTTATGTCCAACAATCTTTTGAACTTTCTGCTTTAACTTCTTATGTTGAATCACTCACCTCATCACAATTTGTGCATCCTAGATCAACAATTCCTACCCCGTCTGTAGTCTCCACAACTACTCCAATAATTTCCCAAAAATTAGTAAGCTCTACTCCTTATGTAGTTTCCAAAACCACTCCAGTTCTATCTCACCAAGCAACTCAAACTCATTTTTCTTCCCAATCCTGAACTACAATCCAACCTTCATCTCCACCAAAGCCCCAAGTTTCAGCTCAGCCTCCACCTTTCACCCAGCAACCACATCATATTTTCATCCTCATATCCCCATAATGGTAGCTAGATATTCTCCCCTTTCCCTTCAAGCTCCTTTGGAAAACATGCCACAATATTATCAAACAAGAATCCCACAGTTTGATGGAACTGGACTATCATTTCCCAACAACATGTAGATAGGATGAATGGCAGTTTTTACCTTCAGGAGGTAGATGAGGAGAGTGTGAAACTAAGTTTGTTTGCACAAAGTCTCACAGGAGAGGTGATAAAATGGTTTAAAGCATTACCTGCTGCTAGTATTCATGATTTTCCTGAATTTCATCAAACATTTATTACTAGATGGGAAATTAAAAAAAACCCTCTTCAGATTTTATCTGAATATGAAAGCATTAGGAGAGGGCTAGAAAAGAGTGTACAAGACTATTGCACTAGATTCAACAGTGTGTATATCGCAATCCTTGCTAATATTAAACCACCACAAGGATTAACCTTAATTAAATTTAAAAATGGTTTTGAGGCAGAAATGGCTTACCAGCTTGGGGAAAGAAATTCATCCACATTAGAAGAGATGCAAAGGGATTTAGTAAGTGTGGAAGAAAATATATTAGCCAAGAGAGCTAGACTTAGGAGTGAGAGAAGTGTGGCCATAAAAGAGGAACCCTCTACTTCTACTGATGCCAAAATTGATTCTTTAGTTAGAAAAATAGAAATAATTATGGAGGGGATTAATTTGAATGAGAGATTTGCACCTAGGGAAAATTGGCCATCACCTCAAAACTGAAATCAAAACATTAGAATAAATCCTCCTCATATTAAAGAAAGAGAATAGAGGGGTACTGATCAGCAAATTAGACCTCCTTTTCAGGAGAACTATGCTGATGAAGATGGAGAAGTAGTGGAAGAAGCAGAAAACAATCATATAAATCTAATGGGTATTAATGATGATGAAATTGTGTTTCTCACTTAGGAAGAACAAGAATTGTTTCAATTATCGCAAACTGATCTTGATTCTGAGGAATCAGATGACTATAAGCAAGGATTTGAAAATGCTATCATGGAAGTCCATAGACAGTACAATCTCAGGAGTAGGAAAACATTAGATACTCCAAACAAAAAGACTAATGAAAACCCTGTCAAGAAAAATTTTGACACCACCTCAATGAAAACTCTAGAAAATATTGCTAAGAAAACTCCTGATAGTTCTAGCCAAAAGACAGTTGATCTTCCTTTTAAAAATATTGTTGATAATCCTTCCAAAACTACTCAAACAAACGTTCCTACCACCAGTCAACAAAAATAACATGTATCAAAAGAGATTGTTGATAAATCTGAATTTTTGAACTTGAATAAATTTCAAACATCATTCAATATTGAAAATGAACTAGCAAAGCTGAAAATTCTTATCCCTTTAACTGAGTTAATGAATAAAAATCTGTACAAAACTCAAGTTATGAAAGCTTTGAACATAGGAGAAAATAATGACATTGTTAATTTGAATGATGATGAACCTGAACTATTATTTCGTCTAGACGTAGATGGTAAACCACAAGAAGGGGGAGTCCCTCCATTTTATGTCAGTCTTAATGTGCATGATAAAAGTCTTCACAATGCTATGTTAGATTAAGGTGCCTCACATAATTTGATGGCAAAATTTGTTGTGGAGAAACTTGGTCTTGACATTAATAGGCCTACAAAGATTTGTATTCATTTGATTCAAGCAAAGTAAGATATTTAGGTCTCATAAAGGATCTATGTGTCACTTTGGCCCAAATCCCAGCTAATAGTCTAGTAATGGACATAGTAGTGGTGGATATTCCCCCAAAGTATGGCATGTTGTTGTTGCGCTCTTAGGGAGAAAAACTACAAGGTACCCTCCAAATGGATATGACCTATGCAACCATCCCAGTGTTTGGTCAAAGCAGAAGATTGTATAGGGAAAACTTAATGAAATATATGGTGAGTAGTCAGAAGAAGCCACATAACTACCCCCTTTACTCTGTTCACTCTGATTTAGACTCCATTCTGTATAATGATGGGGATATTGATGCTCAGCTCACTAGTGCTGAAAATAACATCTGTGAAACACATGAAAATCAAACTCAGGCTGCACAACAAAAGACTAAAATCGAAACCTTTTGGAATATTAGTTTTGATGGTTCTTGTAGTAGAGCAGGGTCAGGAGTAGGTGTGTGGGTTTCAAATGTAGGAAATAATCACTCATAAGGTCATTCATACAAACTAAATTTTCAATGTACCAACAACATAGCATAATATGAAGCACTTCTTTTAGGCTTCCAATTATTGAAGAAATTAGGTGCTAAGAGAATTTATGTTCATGGATATTCTGAATTAATAATTAAACAGATTAAAGGAGAATATATTGCAAAACATCCTAGATTGAGAGCATATAGAAATGTTGTGCTTTATTTCTTACACACTTTTAAAGAATATGATCTTGTTTTTGTTAGCCACCTATAAAAATTTGTCATATCAAATGGTGGCTAAATCTTTTTTAGCCTTCAAGAAACAATTCATGTCCAAATTGTGAGTTCTTGAAATATTATGATGATAATTACCCTTTGAGTTAATCTTCACTGTTGTTTCACTGTTAGTCCTAAAGTACCTGCTGTTTAATAAGGGAAAAAATTGTTCAAAGAGGCTCCATTTTCCATCGTTTCACTTCCCTTTTCACTCACAAAGAATTCCATTTTTCACCCTCATTCCCTTCCATAAAATCCCTCAAAATACCTTCATTTAACCTCTAAATCATCCTAAACCACTTTTAAACATTATATTTCCCTCTATTTGGTTTAAAAATCCCTCCTCTCGCCCATCAGAACCCTTACTTGGCCTCAAAAACCTTTGTTTTTGGTCTAAAAATCACTCTTATGCACTATATAGGTCTTAGGCCCTTGAGGGCTTATTTACTTTTAACCCTTCCTCCATGCGTCCTTGGCCCCGCAATCGGGCGCTAAAAGGGCTTAAAAACCTTTTCTGAACCCAACTTTCCTTCTATTTTCTTCATTCCCGACGTTATGGTCTAAACAAATCTAGACTGTTGATCTCTCCAGATCAACGACCATCGGGCCTTATCCTTCCGCCTATTCCTTTTCCCTTTATTTCTTCCCTTTCGAACTTATCAACCCCCGTCTTTAAATCTCGACCGTCCATTCGAAAGATCCGACGATCGGGACTTAACCCGATCTCACCATTGAACCTGCTCCACGACAAAAATCATGTGTCACCGTGGACCCTGTCAAAGCTTTTAATGCCGCATCTCTCTGCCTATCGCGCTCATTCCGCGTCGTCGGATCTGGAGCCTCCAATCCAATGGTCAGTGACGCATATCGCGTGATTTTCACCCCTTCTTCCCAGTGCACTACTTCCGCGCGATATAAGCGGTTTTAAAATGCCACACGTCGAGCAATGAATGGAATTGCGTTCCAAAAGCTAATACCTCCTCCCCCCCAAATGCTGTGCGAAAACCATGAATGGTTTTCCTGAAACCACCTTTCCTCAAATTCGCGCCGTAATTCAAATATTTTCCTGGTTCGCTGTTTCTGCCAGGATTTTTTCCTCCACCGCTGCATTTCCCCATCCTCAAGCATTTCCATCATTTCCATCGAAACCTCTGAACACAGTTTTACCACGAATCGCAGGGTTTTATAATAAGTTTGTATGTTTTGCAGGGTTTAATGGTGTTGTTTTGTATACTTCCACAGTCATAGTCAGGTGACTAATTAAGCTCAGAATGACAATTCTGAGGCCAAATCAACGGAGAAATAGGACTGTGGATTTAACATCTACATTAAAATAAACTGGATCATGATCCAGGGTTTAACAGAAACCCTCCAATAGCAGAAAACCATCTGTGAAAAAAAAGAACGACAAAGGTTATCAGAATACAAAAATTAAGGTTAAAGGGTGATTAAATCCAAAGTTTGAAGATCAGGTTTTTAATCCACAGGTTAAAGAGATTAAGACAATGTCAAAGAATGAAGACCCGAAGATGAAGATTATGGCTTAATCAAGCCTAAACACAGCTCAAGAACAAATTAAAGTGTTTTAAACTAAAACAGAAAAAAAAAAATATCAGTAAAAGAGGCCTCCACTGCCACATCAGAGACCATTTATCTTCTTCAGCTACCAAAAGTGCCACCTGCAGCCTCAATAAATCAAATGAAGGCATAGTTATTTCCCAGTCAGAAGATATTTGCCTAAAGACAGCTAGAGTTATTTCCAACTTGCCTAAAGAGTTTTAAAGTCAACAAAATCTGCCAAGTAGCTAAAAATTAAATGAAAACCAATTAATACATGGAAAAGATCAGAAATCTTCTCTATTGAGCTTCTCAAAGACAGAGAGGCATTAAATTGTATTAATTGAACCAAGAGACCTTTTCTTTCATCCCACCTCCTCTTTTTCTATAAATACTTCTGAAGAAGATGAGATGTGGTTGGTTATTGGACTCTTGATGTAATAGTTGCTGTATCGAATCATTATTGAATGTAAATAAGTTCTGAAGCTCTGAATCTCTGTTAAGTTATTGAAGAAGATAGGCTGAGAAGAGAAACTTGAAGCTGTGATGAAACATTGGACATATAGTTTGTAACTTGATTGACAATCAATATACAAGCTGATTTTTGGGATCCTGGTCTATATAATTGGTGAAGTACCTCTAACTATTATTATTTTCCTTTCATGTATGCCATTTTGTTCTCTTTTCTTTGATAAAGAGCAGCAAGCATAGAGATAGGATTTACTGTTAGAAGTACCCTACTCTCACTGATAAGATTTATCTATATTTTTCTGCTAATTGTGATATTTGGGAATGACTTAAATTAAGTGTAAACATTATCAAGGAATGTTGGTTAGTCCATGTCTTGACGTGCAAAACTTGAAGGGAAGTTATTGAATGATATTTTCATTACATGCTAAGTAGAGTTAAACTAGGAAAGTTTATGGTTTTCCCTATCTTCTAGTTCTTTCTCCAAAGGTTGTTTGAAGGTTTCCGTAACAGTATGCTAAAAGCAGACCATGATTGTAATACATCTGACCTAATCTTAAGCTGCACTTTGTTTTCTTATCTGTTGTCATCCCTTTTGAAAGTAGTCTAGTGAGATTACTGGATTGTTGTCTGATAAGTTAGCTTTAATACAAGCTTGTCCAAAGAAGTCTATGGTTAACCCTGTCCTTTGGCTGGTTTCAAACAGTTGCTTAAAAAGGCTTTTCTTGTATGGAAAGTTAATAAATCCTTGTTGAAATTATTGGCTTTTTCCACTTTCTCAACACTTTTAATGTTCCACTCCATCATTTAATCTAAAGGATATTTTGATATAGATGACTTGCCCCTTGGACCACTCTTGAAATTGTTGCACAATTAAACCCTTTTGTGACTCCATTGCCCAATGGATTAAAGCTGCTTCACAATAATCCTTTCTGTTGAACACTTCTCAATATACTTGCATCTTCACCCTTTGAAACTCTTTCATTTTGTGATATTCCATCCAATTAAAGATCATACCCGACCAACCAAACAAACAAAAACCCTTGTTCTTAATAACTAGCCTAAAATCACACTAAAAACCTTAAAAAGATAAATCAATATTTGAAACTTATAGAGAGATCCCTTTCTAGATTAAGGAGGGCTAGATCCTAGAATCCCAAAGTGGTTTTTGATGTAGTCTCTGCAGCATTTAGTCTTGCCACTCTACTAAATTACGGAGACCTAACATTTCTGGCGACCATACTGGGGACTTCTGAAGTAATAGATAACTTCAAAACTCAGATAATCCCATTTTTAACAAATGAATCAAATGTCTGCCTAGAGTGGTTTCGATTGTTGATGGTGAACAACTTTCAAGCCCTGAAATCAAGTAAAAATCCTTCACCTGGTGACTCCACTCAACATCAGTAGGCCTGCTGATTTTCCTTGGTTTTCCAAAGACTCCATTGGGGAATTCTGAGTGGATTACATTTTATACATCTCTGAGATCTCATAATACCCAGACATTCTTAGATTGGTTTCATAATAAACATGGTGGTGGAACCATAAAACATTTTACCTCTATAAAAGCTAAAAATTTTCCACCTGGCGACTCCACACTCTACAACTCCCAAAAGACCAAATGACTCCACTGGTAGAAGACCCTGAACTGATTGAAAAAATACAATGACCTCTGATCCAATTTTCAAAATGATTCTAAGAATACAAAGAAGATATTCCACAATGAGTAGAGAACATATCCCTGGGTTCCCACATAAGATGCCCCAAATATTATGGGATGATAACCTTCCTATTTTTCAGGGTGAAAAGTTTGATAACTCACTATTACATCTTATCAAATTTCACATACATGTATGGAGGTTAAAGGTTCAATGGCATGAAGATTTCCTAATGAAAATGTTCATGTTAACATTAGAAGGAAAAGCTAGGGATTGGTATGAATGGTTGAAATCTGGTAGTTTGTTTTCTTTAAAGGACCTTGAATATGTGTTTTATGAGAACTATAAAGGAAACACTACATCATTATCATGGGGTGAAATAAATTATGATCCATCACAAAACATCACCCAACACATTATAGACAATGATGAGGATTTGGAAGAAATACATCCTGAAGATCTTTTAACAGCCATTCATGAGTTTAATATCTTATTGAAAAATTATAAGAATATAGATGAATCAGTTGAGGAAGAAATCAACCAAGAAATAAAGGACATTCCTCAAGATATTTTTGAAAACCCAAATAATGATTCATCATCCCTTATAGCTGAGGATCAAGAAGACATCCAGCCTCAAAATTAGTCTTCACAAGAGAAAGAGGGCAGTTGTGTTTCTGTTTATGCTGAAAGATAAATCTCTCCTTTGACAGAAGAAGAAATTTATCAAATACTAAACAAACAGCCAACCTCTGAGCTTTCATTTGAACAAGATAATCATCAACATAGTGCCTATCCCACAAAAAAACCAAATGGCACTCAAGACAGAGAGGATAGTAGGGAAATTAAGGGTAAAATTGAAAATAGTCCTCTTTGGAGTATGAATTTTGATGGGTCATGTAGTAAAACTAGTACAGGTGCAGGAATATGGCTTTATAATACAGAAAAAATTATTCTAAAGCCTATTCATATAAATTGAATTTTCAATGCTCAAATAACATCGTAGAGTATGAAGCACTTCTTTTAGGGCTGCACTTATTGAAGAAACTAGGAGCCCAGAGGATAACAGTTCATGGAAATGCAGAATTGGTAATTAGGAAAGTGAACGAAGAATGCATGGTTAAACATCCCAGACTTAGAGCCTATAAGGATGATACCATGGATTCGTTAAAATATTTTAAAGAATTCCAACTTACCCTTGTTCCTAAAGACCAAAACAGTTTTTCTAGTGGATTAGCCCTTGTTGCTAATACATGTCTGAGACCTTGGGAAAGCAAACAATATACAATTCAAGAAAAAATCAGACCAACTGTCCCAAACAATAAAAGGTACTGGCAAGTATTTGGGGAAGAAAAAAAATACAATACTGTCCTACTGAAGATATATTATCTTTTCAAGAGAAATCCTTTCCCATTGCTGATATCAATCTGTCATCCAAAGAACCTGAATTCACACTAGAAGCAAGCATAGATTTAGAGAAAGAAGAAATTTAAATGCTTGTTGATTTGCAGGTTAAGGATGATGATGCTTCCAAGGAACATGCTGAAGGTGTAGCTTTTTTTTTCAGCAACACATGCAAATACCTCATCCCAATATGAGGCAAATATAAAGTGGAGGTTAAACAGCATCACCATCCCATTACATACCGAGATATTTCCATGAGGTATTGGCAGGTTTTTGGAAATGATAAGAAAATAGAAAAATTTCTACAGTCCAAAGATGAGTATGAGGAAAATAACATTGATTTAGATGGTCAAGTAGATAATCATATAGTTGGGTATAATAATGTAGGAGAATATTTTAATGAATTAGATGTAAATATCCCTGTAAATAAAGTTGTACATAAATTAGAATTGCATGAAAATTGATGCAGAAAAAGAATAATTTGAAGTACTTCAACTTAAAGATAATTTTTTCCAGGAGGTTTAGTTTCATTAGAAGAAATTTTTTATTTTAATGATGTAGCAAAAAATCCAAAAATAGATCCCACAGGGGCAGATGTAGAAGAATGCAATATAGGTAGTGAACATAATCCTAAAATGATAAAACTTTCAAAATCACTGCCTATTGTTAGAAAACAAGAATACTATAGCTTTATTCAAAGAGATTATTGATGTCTTTTCTTGGAGCTATGATGATCTTAAAGCATATGATACTAGTATCATACAACACAAAATCCCAGTCAAAGAAGACCAGAAGCCATTCAAACAAAATCTCTCTAGAATAAATCTTGTTCTAATGCCCTTGATTGAGAAAGAGGTAAAAAATATGTATGATGCTAAAATTATTGTTCCTCTCAGATACTATAAATGGGTATCTAATATAATACCTACTAGGAAGAAAAATGGAGAAATCCGGTTGTGTATTGATTTTAGAAATCTTAACAAGGTTTCTTTGAAAGACAACTACCCTTTACCCAAAATGGATCATATATTACGGAAGGTAGTAGGGTCAAGTAGGATATCCTTGTTAGATGGTTTCTCAGGTTATTACCAGGTCCTAGCACATCCTGATGATCAGGATAAAACAACTTTTACTACTCCATGGGGGACCTTCATGTATGTGAATATTCCCTTTGGGTTAATGAATGCTGGGGCTACATTTCAAAGAGCAATGGACATTGCCTTTACTGATGAGAATGGCCATTTTATTGTGATTTATCTTAATGAAATTACTGTATATTCAAATTCTGATGAAGAACATTTGAGACATCTAAGAAGAGTGTTTGAAAAGTGTAGAAGGTATGGTATCTCATTAAATCCCAAGAAAACATTGGTTGGCCTTGAAGAAGGTAAGATTCTTGGTAATATTATTTCAAAGGATGGAATTAAAATTGATCCCAGTAGGATTGAAGCAATATAAAAAAATTAGTCACCCCAGGAATATCAAATAACTTCAGTCTTTTATTGGAAAAATCAATTTCCTTAGGAGATTCATTCCTAATCTTGCGAAGCTTCATAGAAATATCACAAACGTGATTAAAAAGGATTCAGAAATCAAATGGAGTATTGAGGCTAGAAAATCCTTTGATTTAGTTAAACATGCATTAACAAAAGCACCAGTGTTGATTAGTCCATATTTTACCAAAGATTTTATTATCTTTTCTTTTTCTTCTGAACACACTGTTGCAGTTGTTTTATTGCAAAAAAATGAAGAGGGATTTGAACAGCCTATTGAATTTTTAGTAAGGCTTTAAGAGATGCATATTTAAATTGTAACATCATGGAAAAACAAGCCTTTTCATTAGTTAAAGAAATAAAATATTTTAGAGTATATATTCTTCATTCACATATTATTGCATATGTACCTAATTCAGTTGTAAAGGACATTTTGACATAGAATGGACAAGATGGAAAACGAGGAAAATGGATTGCTATTATACTTGATTATGACTTAAATATCAAACCAACTAAGTTGATCAAAGGACAAGGATTGTCCAAATTGATGGCAGAGTCTAATTTTCACGCATTAGACATCAACTTTGTTGCAGCATTGGATGATCAAGAGGAACAAGTGACTCCACAGATCAATGAAGCATTTTTGAACTCACCCTGGTATGTAGACTTGTATGTTTTATTAAATTTGAATGCTCCTCCTGATGCAGTACACTGAAATTTGTCACCATGACGTTTTGGTGTCTATATGGGTTCATCATTACTCATATATTACTCCCTTATAAGTCTAAAACATCAAAGTTCCTAAAATCAAGCCTTGAAATTGAGAGAAAATCTCATAAAAGTCTTAAAAACACTTGTACCGCACTTTCTCTTAACATTTCCTGCGGTGCCGCACCTATTTGTTCTAAATCATGTGGAGCTAAACACACGTTTTCTTCATTAAAGGTGCGGGCCCCTGTAAAAGGTAAAATGAAGGCGGAAAGTAACATTTAGAAGCCCAACAGTCAAATCTGGAAGCAATTATCCGGTCGAAGGTTCGCTCCTATCATGTACATTCATTCCTCCATTATGGGAGCCTACCCCTTGGTTTATGGAGCTCAATCCCTTCAAAAGAAGATTATATCCCCTCTTATGTGGAGCTGCAACCTCTTCTCTTTTCCTATAAATTGAATCCATAGTGCAGCCTCAAGGGGAGAGAGACTTTGAGAATTTTTGAGGAGAAATGTTGTAGAAACTCAGACTCTCTTAACTGATCATTATGTGGGAATGAGTATGTTAGTGTCAGCCTTTGTAGCCTTCCTCCAGTGATCAAACATGCTCTTACAAAGTGATTTTAAGGTGTCAAGGTCAAATTTTGTCATTTCAATGAGCCTTCAAGAAAAATTTGGTCACTAGGCATTAGGTCTAGGGTTTGTTTTCACTGTTTTCAAATTTGTCCAAATGTCAGTTCATGTCACCATTCAGCTGAGTGTACCATCATTTAGAGGGTTTTCATCATCATTTCAGGTTCCATTGAGTCATTTTACACCTTGTTCATGCTTTAGTTGTGCCTTGGTAAGGTCCATTTCCCTCACCTAGGGTTTTGGAGGTAATTTCTCTTGGATGGTCAAATCATCGGAAAAACTTGTATCCTAATGTTCACACACCTTCCCCTATCATTAATATACCTCATTAAACACTTAAATCCTTTGCGATCCCCCAAATTCCTCATTTTTGCACAAACCCTAGTTTCTTGCTACAACTTGGCAATTTTCTAGGCTAGGCCTGTGTTTTTCCATTTTGGACCCCTTCCCCTCACTCAATTTCTGAGATTCCACTTTCCCCTACTTCCTAACATCGCTCCCTACTTCTCAAAATTTCCCCGAGAATTTAGAAGCCCCTTATCCCCTTCATTTCGCTTCATTTCGACAAATCCCTTGTTTCACATCGGGATAGGTTTCACTCAAATGATGTTTCAGAGAAATACAAGATGAATTTTGGAAAAATGAGAAAGGTTTTTGTCCAAAACATTCCAAGGAAGAAAAAAATCCTTCACTATTTACACAGGTGTCATGGTTTTGAAGAAATGTCAAAAATACAGTTGCCTCAGGAGAATTGATGCACCTGCAGGAAGTAGTGTTGGGAGATTTGCGTTTTGACAGGGTAAATGAACTCCCAATTGAAAAATTCCACTTGGGTTGGAAATTATAATCCAACATATTTCCAACGAGCTATCACACACCTAATTTGGACACTGTGAACGCCTCCAAAATCCTCCTTCAAAATGCACTATGTGGAACGCTACGCATATAAAAGTGCGCGCTACTCATATAGCCCCAAGGCTGGAAAACAACAGTTCATCACCCAAATTATCATCAAACCACTTCATTTGTCTGCAAGTAAGTTATTTATGCCTGCTCAGTGATTCTTGGATTTGTTATGGTGTTTCGAATGTGAAGAAAACAATTGTTTGATATGGTGAACATCAAACCCTACGTGTATACCAAATCTGCTCCTAGGGTTATGCATAAAGTTTGAAGATTGTGTTGGTGCTAAATTCTTGCCATTTTTCAACCTTTTCTTTGTATTCCATCACTTCTGTCACTACCATGTGATCATATCGTCGTCCCTTCCCCATATTCATTATCCTCATATCCCTTTATACTTTTGGTTCCCATGTGAAATCCCAAAACCTATTACTTACTACTACATTCCTCCATTGACAAAAGCCTAATCTCCATAACATTCAAGGGATGTTTTCTTTGTCCTTGATTCCACTTGACTCACTGATATATTGCCATTTTATTTCACTCTTGTCTTTAAAAACTACCCCTATCACCATATCCCATTCCTATCTCACTTATAGGGGTTCTCAATCCTTCATTCCCCTTTGGCACGCATTTGGCGATTGGACACAAAGACACCAAGGTCTCATTTCTCATTTTCAACAAGCTGAACATACACATTGCAACACCATGACTGACAACAACACATCATACGACCGAGACAATGTTTTCACCACAGGAACTGCATGCACCAGGAGAGCACTAAAACGGCGAAAAAGGCCTGATCCACTCCGGATTTTGGCCGAGGCTTCGTTGGCTGGGCATGATACATGATGGAGGGTCTTCGCTCCAAATTTGAGTCAATTCGGAAAAAAATTTGTCATTTTGAAATATTTTGGTCTAAAAACAGGTTTTTCAGTTAAGCGGGTAGCGCGCCCATATGCTCGCTTTTTTTTGGGACACTTGCTGAAGAAAATATTTCCATTTTTGGATTTTTCATGGTAAGTTATGCATCCTCAGGCATTTCCGAAGCATTTCATCAGATTCTGGATGGTCAAAAAGCTCAAAAACCCCATGAAAACCACCTTGCTGCCACCTTTTGCACCAGCAGGAAGTACTTCTGGGAGAATGAAGTTTTGGAGGGGAAAGTGAGCTCCAAATTAATAAATTCCACTTGGGTTGGATATCCAACATCTAGGGCTTTCCAACGAGCTATCATGAGCTCAATTTGGATGCTGGGAAGTGCCTCAAAATCAGGCTGAAAGGCGCACTACCCACTCAGTTCAGGCGCGCTACCCACTTAAATTTTTGGCTGAATTTTCAACTTCCAGCTCAGAATTTCAGCCAGTTGGGACCATTTTTTCCTGTGGATGAAATTTTTGGGTTTTCATGATGTAAATTGATGGTTGACATGTAAATTTGGCTCATTTTTACCTATTCTAAATTAACTCCTTAAAGTAAAAATCAAGTCGAAAGAATGGGGTTTCCACTCTTTTTAGAGGCAAGTTGTTAAACTACACTTTAGATTTTAGCTCAGTGATTAGAATTTGGTTGAAACTGCTCTAGAAGAAGGAGGAATTAGACCCCTCGAGGCATGGGAAGGGGTTAGAGTGATCTATATATTTTAATTTCTGAGACTCTTTCATGGTTGGACTCTTGGGAAACTTTTGGCACACTATTGTACATATTTTTCATATTTTGGCTAAGGAAAGATCAGAGGTTTTGTAGCACCTGTTGGGATTCTTGTGGCTTTCAGTTCTTGATAGTGTTTTCTCTCAGTTTATTGTAAGTTATTTCATTTTTAATGTATTCCATCCCTTCTTATGCTTCTAAAACTAAATGAATGAGTAGATGAGGTTGAATCCATTGTTTACAGTGCTCTGCCTTTGAATCCGTTTAGTTTTACATGTTTTCGCCTGTTTGAAAAGGATCCATGTTCATCCTTTCCCTTTTCAGCTCCTTGTATTTCTTATCCATCCATATACACAATCAAAAGCATCAATACTACTGCCTACCTCGCCCCAAATCGAATTCTGCAAAGATCTGGCCTCATCCCTGGGACCCAAAATTGCCTTTTCTCATTTCTCCAACGAAAACCCAAAAAAATAAAAATCAAACATTCCTATCTCTTTACTAGCCTAAAATCGGTATTCATTGTTCACCATTATAGTCATCTCAGCCCCTTGAAAATCCTTTGCCAAGATACACCGGAGAGGCCACTCTCTTTGCCCTCGTAGGGCTAGCTACGAGGCTGAGCGTGGTTTGATGCGGCCTTGAGTTTTAACATTTCAGCCTAAGGTAGATTTGAGCGCTATTATGTACACACCCATGTGCATTTTAGCTGAGAGAGTGAAAATCTTGTCAGAGTAGAGGAAACGCCTGTTCCGGACCCTAGAAAGACTTGTACGACATCAAGGCGGACACGGTTGTAAGGCTCTTTCTTCATCAAAGATAATACAAATGGATCCTATTTTCTCAATGAGTTCTTTAATTAAGTAGCTTGTTTATCATGTTTTATCAATGAGTTATTTAATTAATTAGCTTGTTTCTTGAATTCCTTGATCATCTTGATAGATATATGATTCGTGAATTAGTTTATACTATGCAGGTGCTATTGATTTTTTCCATGTTTGTGATTGCAAATCTTTGAAGACGACTCTTTCAAGCAACTGGAAAGAAGATCATTACGAATAGCGTTGGACTATAGGTAGGTCTTCAAAACCTCTGTTGTAGCTAATTAATGAATCGAATATTATCTAGAGAAAATAGTTTTTGTTTGTTTGTTTGTTGCCAGCTGTCCATAGGACACTTGGGAGGTCTATCTTGTTTGCAAGAACGACATATCCATCCAACATGGTCTAACAAAAACAAAGGCAAGATTTCTAAAATTAAAGGCAGTTAAGTTTTGCATCATTAAAAAAAAATTATATTGGAAAGATGTTGGTGGCATTTTACTTAAGTGCTTGTTGAAGGATGATAAAGATAAAATCATGCAGGAGTTCCATGAAGGTGACTATGGTG
This sequence comes from Pinus albicaulis, assembly GCA_034641835.2. NCBI lineage: Eukaryota > Viridiplantae > Streptophyta > Pinopsida > Pinales > Pinaceae > Pinus > Pinus albicaulis. Next base: position 18,349,391 of record CM076577.1, on the reverse strand, counting down.
GCCATCTCTATTAGAAAACCATTACTAATAAAATCCTCAGGGATGGTTTTTACTGGCCTACCCTATTCCCCGACATTCATAAGAAGGTAACTTCATGCCATAAATGCCATATTTTTTAAGGAAAAATAAAGCTCTTACCCCTGCCATTAAAACCCATTTCAGTTGAGAGCCCTTTTCAGCAGTGGGGACTAGATTTCATTGGTAAAATTCATCCTCCTTCCTTTAGCCAACATAAGTGGATTCTCATAACCACAGATTACTTTACTAAATGGATAGAGGCCACCCCTTCCAGATTTTCTACTGATGATGTCATTATTAAATTTCTTGATACCAATATCATTTCCAGATTTGGATGTTCCAGAAAACTTATTACTGATAATGCAACAACTTTCAAATCTAAGAAAATGATTGAATTTTGTAAAAATACACATTACTTTGGGACATTCAAAAACCTATTACCCTCAGGGTAATGGGTTGCACTACAAGGAAAATACCCTCTAGCGGAGGTTAGAAAGGAGGTTTTTAGTGTTATAAAATTGGCCAAAATTGTCAAAAAAACATATGCTACCACATATTTTCATGGTTACGGAGGTTTTGGAGGAGCTTTTAACGAAAATTCAACACAAATAAAAAAAAATGGGTGGTCAGAGGTTATTACAGATGTTTTTTTCTTCGGTGCGCTAATCAAGATTTAACGCACCGGTGCATACCTATAGTCGGAGCCCCAAGGCGGTCAAAGGAGAATGCACCGGGTCATTAAGGTAGAAAACGACATCGGGCGTAGTGTTGGTGATACAATGCGCGAGGCCATTCTAATTGGTCTTGGGATTTGAGTGGTGCCATGATAGGTTGTATCAACGCACCGGTGCGTAGGCTTATAGAAACGCACCGGTGCACCCTTTCACACAAATGCACCGAGATTTATAATTGGTATCGGTATTTGTGCGGTGAAAATATTTCATACAAACCCACTCGTGCGTATAGACACATAAATGCCTCGGTGCATAGTATCACACAAATGCACTGAGATTTATAATTGGTATCGGTATTCGTGCGGTGCATATAGGTCGTCCAAATGCACCAGTGTGTATAGACACAAAAACACCCCGGTGCATAGTATCACACAAACACACCAAGATTTATAATTGGTATCAGTATTCGTGCGGTGCTAATAGGTCGTAAAATGGCACCGGTGCGTATATAGACACAAATGCACCGGAGCGTCGTACCGCACAAACGCCTCGATATTTTTAACCGGTTTTGGTATTTGCGTGGTGCCCATAGGTCGTAAAAATGCACTAGTGCGCTTAAGTATACAAGCGCACCGGTATAAGAATACACATACCGGTATTCATTTTGTATTTTTTAGAAACATCGACCTATGACAATGCAATTTCTTGTGATTGTTTTAAATTCATTATTCATCAAAAGTCGACACATCTTATAACAATATTCATATTAATTAAATTTTTATTAATGCATTTGAATGTGATGTTTGGATTAATTTTTTATATCATATCATAATTATTGTGGTTTTTTAAAATTAATTATTCATCAAAAGTTGACACATATATATCTTATAACAATATTCATATGAATTAAATTTTTATTAGTGAATTTGAGAACAAAAATGGAGAACGCAATAACGACAATAGAGAATGAAATAGAATAAATTAAAACATTTATTATATATATATATATATATATATATATATATATATATATATATATATATATATATATATATATATATGAATAAGACATTCTTTTTCATACAAAATACGACTGTTATTGGTATCCCTTTATCTTTCAATTGGGACACTATGTCCATTACATTAAAGAAAATGGCTGATTTCACAGACATTTTTCAAAAAATACAATGCCTTGCTTTGATATCCAAACATAGTGATCATCATTCTTCGCTTGAACTACTATCAATGCTAGAGCTACTTCCATGACTTGGGTTATTTTCAGGAATGTTTTGTTCACGGTGTTGATTGTTTTCTTCTTCTTCACCTTCCATCTACAAACATAAAATTAAAATGTAATGAGTGTATATACATTGATGAGAATAATGAAAATTTCAATATTAAATAATATACATCAATGTAAATCGAAAATAAATGACGTACCAATGCAAAAATTGACTCATAAACTATACACATTCTTTCAAAACCATGTAACATGCCATCTTTTAATATAAAAGATTTATTTTTTCTATTGATTATAGATGGAGCTAAGTAAAACAAGATCGATAGATGCTTACAAATTCCACAATTAAGTTCTGATATGCCAACATATACTCACAACCCATATTTAACCCAATTTCAATCAATTCCTCTGATGGTTCTTGTTTGTATGTTAGCACTTGTTTGAAGACATTCAATGATGATTTTTGTAAAACAACTTAAAAAATACAAAAATGAAATCTATTTAAGTTGTTATAAGGAAGTAATAATTACTCACAAACTTAGATATCAATCATTTTCTTCCTTGTCGTCCTATTTTATGTGCTGAATGGGTTCCATTTTCTTTTTTTTGCTGCAAGAAAATATTTGAAAATTAATATTTAATGCTAAATTGTTTATTTATTGTACCTAATGATCGAAAAATTCAATGATTACATATTACATTTGAAGCACATTGTTGTTGAGATGACTCCTCCCGTGATGCAATTTTGTCCATTTCTTTGACCACCTCCTTGTACACCTTTTTGGACATTCCTACTGGCATATTTCTGATATCAGTTCGTTCATCTTTTGAGATTTTCATAATCTTCCTGAAAATGTAACATAACAATAAACTATTTAATTTTATATTGATATATAAAAAGTAAGTATAACAAAAGTGATATTTATAAATAATTCTAGACAAACATCCAAAGGAATATTACTTTTTCATTCCTTCTTTTTTATTGTTGTACGTTTTTGCTATTAAAATTCTGACATGTCTCGTTATCCAATTCTCTGGAAACTCTTCCTGTAGTTTAGATAAAATTTGGTTCTTGGAATCATTGGTTGGCTTTTGTATTGTAAGTGGAAATAATGTCTATACATTCGTTCCACTAGATCCCTCAAACTTTTGTAAAAGTTTTTCCCCCTTTCGTTAACCTCCATCACCACTCCAAATGAGCTAAGGAGAAATTCATTTTTATTTGCATGTTCTATTTTTTTCTTTTCTTAGAACAACATTCCCTTTCTGAGTTGTTGGTCCCCGTAGAACATTAAACAAATGTGAATTAATAGACTATTTCACATATGTTATCTAATAATTTTAATTATATTATTAATGAAAACTAAAAAAAGAAACTCATATTGGATTGATAGTTTTTTTTCATTCACCTGATTCATCCTTTTGTAATTTTTCCATCAAGTTTTTACGCTCTTCTGGTCCTAGATTAGAAATAATATTATCGAGCTTCGTCATTTTGTGGCTCTGCATGATACACAGTAAAAAATACGTATTAGTTAAACTTACATATAGTTCAAAAATAATATTTTTTGTAAAAAATTTACAAAGAACTTTCCTTTTTTTCTTTTCTTCATGTTTTATCAGTATTTTTGTTACTTGGTCTCTTGTCAGTCATTTCTTTATCAATATCAAACCTATACCATATCATTCATTAATATATTTATAAATAAATTGTCAAATTTTCAAGTAAAAAAAATCTCAAGAAACCGATGCACTATTCATGGTGTAAGCACCGACGTCGGTGCGTGGTTGTCTTCCAAACACACCATACAAACAGTATAATAGACCGTACAATGCTCTATGTCAAGAAGGAGCACCGGTTCGTTACATGTCAATCATCGCACCAGTTAACCATGATAAAATAATAAAAACCGTCCACTGTTAGTTTTTGTAGCATAAACCGGTGCCATATTTTACATATGGCGCACCGATTAAAAAAATTTGTTTATTAAATTTTTATCACATTACTTATGCGGTGTGCTTGTACAATACAAATCACTGGTGCGCTATGTTACGCCAGGCACACCTATAAAAAAAAATCTGTTTTTTTTTTAAATTCATGCAAGGGCCCACATGGATTGGGATCCGACTATGCTAATCGTCCCGTCGGTTGGATGTCTTAGGTCTATATTTAGCAATACAAAATAAATCTAAATTGAAAAGCCCTAATTCTGAAATCACAGAAAGAGGGAGAAGAAAGGGCAGAAACAAAAAGAATGTAAGGTTTGTATTTTTTGAAAGTTTTTTTATAGAAACAGAACGTTCGTGGTGCGCCATAATGAAATAGCGCACCGAATACATATTTTACAAATGGCGCACTAAGAAAAAATATATATTTTTTCTAATTTTTAACACAGTACTTGCGCGATGCGCTGGGATACTAGAGCGCACAGGTGCACTCAGGTACAAGGGCGCACCGAAAATAAATAAATAAATAATAATAAAAAATAAATTAATAATAATAATAATAATAATAAATAATTTTTTTTTTTTTTTTTAATTTACGTAAGGGCCGACATGGATTGGGATCTGACTATGCAGGTCCTCTCATGGGTTGGATGTCTGTTACATAGAATTTTGTCAACGTCCTTGCAATCCCTCGCGCCGCATATTGGAGGGTCTTTCCCGTGACCTGTGAGCAATGTCATACTTTGCAAATACCTTCTTTACATCCTTCTGCATAAGGACATCATTTCTCCTGTTGAACATTTCCTCAAAAAGCACACAAAAACCTATGTTTTGGCATTGGCGCGGGTTGCCAGTCCACCCCTTGCGCCAATAGGGAATATTTTCACTAGAGCTCGCGCCACTTGGCACTCTGTCTCTGTGTATTACCCGCGCCAGATGTTTTAGGAATGTTTTTTAACAAAAAGAGGCGGAAGTTTCCTTCTAAATACCTCAGGGATGACTCATTAGAAGTGGTTAAACTTGATAAGCCACGGATATCTCCCTTTAGGTAGTGGTTTTTACCTCCCATGGAATACTCTTTAAAGATAGGACTCCCTTCCATGATTATAGGGATCCTAACCTCTCCCTCTTCCTTTATATAAACAGACCTTCTCCCTTTACAAAAGCTAGCTGAACATATAGCCAAGAAGCTGAACTTAGAGAGGAGATACTATAAGTAATTGCTATAGATAAGGTAGAACGAAGGATAATTCTGTAGCGAGAGCCCCGTCTGAATTCTCGACGAGCCTTTGTGAGACGCGCTCCGCTGGAACCCTGTTGGAGGAGACTACAACGTCGAAGCTTGGTTGTAATATTCCTTCCTTTCATTAATATACTCGACTATGGTATTGGTTCCATCATTGTGTTATGTTTATTTAATGCAATTGATTTATTCTTCTTCGACTGATTGATAGTTATGAATGTGAAATAGTATGTTGTGTATTGTCAGTGTTTCTTGTGTGTGTACAGGTATTCGAGCGTGAAGGCGAGCGGATCATGATCTATCAAACCAAGAGCAAGAGGTAGCCACTCTTTCCAATGAAAACAACAGCATAGGACCTCTGGTAAGTCATCTATCGAATCTCCGTCCATTCGTTAACTAGGAATCAATGTCATAGCTTGTCTCATTTGTGGCTAGACCCACTCTAGGGCTAGTGGGATCGCCTCTGTCCGCAGAGGGGATTTACCTCACCAACAATGTTTTAGGCTTATATTTAGCAATACAAACCCTATAAATATAAATTTAAAAGGCCTAATTTTGAAATCACAGAAAGAGGGAGAAGAAAGGGCAGAAACAAAAAGAATGTAGGGTTTGTTTCTAAAATGGTTTTTTTTGCAAAACAACACATTTGCGGTGCGCCATAATGAAATAGTGCACCGGTGCCATATGTTACATATGGCGCATTGATAAAAACATTTTTTATTTTTTTATTTTTTATCACTGTACTTTTGCGGTGTGCTTGTATAACAAAGCGCACTGGTGCGCTATGTTACGCAAGGCGCACCGATGAAAAAAATTCTGTTTTTTTTAGATTGACGCAAGGGCCAACATGGATTGGGATCTGACTATGCAAGTCATCCCATGGGTTGGATGTCTTATGACTATACAAACCCTATAAATCTAAATTGAAAAGTCATAATTCTGAAATTACAGAAAGAGGGAGAAGAAAGGGCAGAAACAAAAATAATCTAGGGTTTTTGTTTCTAAAAATGGATTTCTTTTTTTATTTTATTTCTGAAAACTACAGAAAAAGTAAAAAAAAAAAACTTTGATTTTTTTATTTTAATTCATAAAAAAAACTGTAGAAAAAAGTAAAAAAAAAACAATAGAATTTGATTTTTTCTTTTACTGCATAAAAAAACTATAGAAAAAGTACAAAAAACAATAAACTTTACTCGCATCGTTTGAAATTCTATGGTACAAGGTTTGAATCACCAGAGGTTTGGAATTCTGATTGTCTGAATACTTGTGTTTGAACGTATTTCCCTACTCCATAGTGCTCTTATGCTCTGTTTGCTCCAGGTATGTATCCTGCAAATATTTGCTAAATTTTTTTGCAAAAATAGTGAAATAATGAAAAGTGTTTAGTATTTAAAGAAATGTTTTATGAAATTAGATTTTCGAAAATATTTTGCCGCCCATTTTTCAATTTACTGTTTTTTTTTCACTTAAAGAAAATAGCGTTGCACTTTTGTTATTTGCGGTTATTCATTTACCGGTGTGTCCTTTAATCGAACCGCACTGGTGCGTTGGGTTATAAAACAACATCGGTGCGCAATACCAAAAATGCACCGGTGCGGTTATCTGTACATTAAGCACTGAAATTACATTTAGGTTTGTGCACCAAAATTTATTATTGTTTTGCTCAAATGCAAGGAGAAAATATCATATATTATATGGAATGGAAAATTCTTCAAAATCAAACTCGTTCCATAATATTTCTCAAAGTCCATCGCGGAGTTCTCCCTATCCATCTGGAGACATAATATTTACTTCAGATATGTTTTATTTTTTCACTATCTAATTGAATTTATGTTTTTTATCCATGCAATCAATCATGCACAACTTAATTAAATTTATAATGTATACAAATTTGCAGGTTCATGAAGATTCAACATCGACTTCATATGCACAAAATTTTCAAACTGCTCCAAAACATCGGAAGTTCTTATCAGGAGCTGCATACCGCAAGGCGCATTTGGTAGATGAAAATGGACAGCCGCTTCACCCTGCCAATTGTAACAATATTGCATCTTTTAGCCACAATCCCAGGACAATGATGGTAATTATAATTATAATTGTTTGGTATATATATTGATTAATATGTAATTATTTCAACGTCAAACCAATTTATAATCATGCAATATTGTCAATGTGGTTACTAATTGATATCATATATTTTGTACTAATCATGTTCAATTTTTTTTTTTTTTTAATTATTAAGATTCTAGTGATAATGAAAAACCTACCTACCATCTTTCGTTGCACCCCACAACAATGTCAAATCGAGAGAAGACTGAATTAAGAGAAAAAATCGGAGAGGAACGATACCAAGAATGGTTGAATCAACCATCGATTCAATTCCTGCTACGTCCAGATTCACCAATTAGGAATGAATACAACAATAGTAGTTCTTCACAAGATGGAAATGGAGGTAATCAAATAGAGGTTGGTATGGATGATTACTTAAGGGATACGACTGCCATGGAGACAATGTTGTTAGATGAATTCCAAAATGATGATCAGTTAGGGGATGATGCTCATATCGCTAACACCTTTTTCGAAAGTCTTAAATTTACTTCCACCACCCCTCTCTTTGGACCTAGCGGTTAGTAAAATTCTACCCAGTTGGGGACAATGATGTTACTGTACAAATTTAAAGAAAATTTTGGCTTGTCCAATGCATGTTTCTTGGAACTTTTGAGGTAAGTTACCATAAAGTACTTCCCTTATATAAATTTGAAATATAATCAGTACACTGCAATGAACATTACAAATGGTAAATTTTATGAACGTTAATAATTATATCGACATTAAATGTACATTTATTAATATATTTTTCCATGATCACCAACTACAGGTTATTCAAAGATAGGGTTCTTCTGAGTGATAATTTCTTGCCCAGTAGCTGCGAAGAGGCAAAGAAATTGTTGAAAATGTTGGGTGTTGAGTACATATCATATCATGCATGTCCAAATGACTGTATTCTATATAGAGGAGAATATGTAGACAAAGAGATGTGTTTGAAATGTGGGCTTGACAGGTATGATAAATAAAAAAAAGGGTTAAATCACGTACTGGTCCTCCTTTTAAGATATTGAGGCACTTACCTATAATCCCAAGGATTCAAAGGCTCTTTCGTTGAAAAGAATTAACTATGTTGTAGGGATGGCATGCCTCACACATAAGTGAGTTGGGAGTTATGCCAATCCCAACTTATTCAATAGACATGAAGCATATACAGGATACATGGCCTAAAAAATTCAAGGATGAAGTACGAAGTCTACGACTCAGCATAACAATGGATGGCGCCAACCCATATTCCCTCTAGAACACCAACTATTTTGTTTGGCCTGTAGTAGTGATCAATAAAAATACTCCCCCATGGTTGTCTGAGAAGAATGAACATATTATCTTGGCTCTCATATTCCCTGGTAGAAGACAAGTGAAGAATATGGAAGTCTACTTACAACCACTGGTAGATGAACTGAAGGAATTATGGGATGGGATAAATGTATACGATGTATCAAGACCCATCGCAACAGAGAGGAGTTTTACATTGTATGGCATATGTGCTTACACGACACATGATTATCTAGGCTTAGTAGTTTTCTCTGGTAGATTACATGTTTAATTTATTGATTTGTTTATATATGTAACAATATTCTTTCACATATTAGTTATTTAATTCGTTATAATATTTTTTCTGATCTTCATGATATTCTTTAACGTGCCTTGCATATTAATTAATGTATACAAATATAATCTCGCCGGTCTTGTAACAAAAGGGTATTTTGGATGTAAATTTTGTGGACCTTCTCTAAAATCTAGATGGTCCAAGGACCTACGAAAGCTAGTGTATGATTGCTCCAAGGTATTCCTACCAGAAGAACACCCTTACAAAAGAGTAGCATCCGCTTTCAATGGTAAACGAGAGAGAACCCAAGGCCTCAAATAATGACACCAACTGAATGGCTTAGAGCATATGAGAGAGAGAAGGAGAAGGATTTCATAGAAATGTTCGATTAAAATGGGGAGCATATGTTGAGAAATTTCCCATTGGAATGAAAAGGAAATCTATCTTTTATGACCTCCCATATTGGGAGCATCTTAATATTTCCCACTTATTAGATCCCATGAATATATTTAAAAATGTTTCATCTTCTTTATGGAGGCACATATCATCGAAAAAAAGTGACACATTGGTTTTTAGGAAAGATCTTATTACTTCAAAAACTAAAAAGAAACATTGGCCAAGACAATTAGAAAGTACGGGATCAGAGGCAGGCGCTAGTCCCTCTAATTCATGGTTTTTCAAAGAAGGTTATGTCCCATGGATTTAAAAAAAAGGTGATATATCTTTGGCAAAGGAAGTCATAATGGATGTGAGGGTGCCAACTTCATATGGGTCTTCACTACGACGTTGCTTCATCGTGGATGACCATTTGTTGGGGTTGAAATCGCATGACCATTTGAATCTTCTAAGAGTACGTATAATTTCAAAAGCATGATTTTATTATTTTTTATATTAATAAATTTTATCCCATGCGGGGATCATAAAACATAACTAAATTTATATATTATTGCACGTGTTTATAACTTTGCAGTGTCATTATCCTTTGTTCATGTGTGGGTGTGTGAAACATGAATTCCCTCAAGACCTAGGACGTGTCATATCTAAATTATCTACATTTGTACGTTGGATCGCGTCAAAGGAGATTCATGTGGCTAGCATTCCATGGTGGCGTCAAGAGATAGTTTAGATTGTTTGTATGTTTGAGAAGGAACTACTGACGAGTTTCATGGACTTACAGGTTCTTCTTCTAATCCACCTAGTAGATGAGGTTGAATTAGTTGGGGTTGTTTCATGTAGTTGGATGTTCTTCTTAGAGAGGTACATGAAGAAATTGAAAAGTTTTTTCCGAAAAAGGGAAAAACCTGAGCGGTCTATGGAAGAGGGGTACATATCGTATGAGTATTTCTATTATTCTAGTGAGTACATCAAGCAAATCGACAACAGAATAGGTGCAGTGATTTGGGACGATGAAATGGATGAAGAAAAAAGAGAAGGAGAGTTGCTCCAAACAAGTGGAAAAAGCGCTTGATAAAGAGTAAGCGACTTATCATTTTTCAAATTTACAAAAATTAATTAATATTCATGTTGAACTTCGATATAATGTATATTTTGATCTCTAAGTACTATACAATGTTTGTGTAATGTTCCAAATTTTATGGAACATTAGATTTTGTTGAGAAGATGAATAAAATGGGTAGGGGACCCATTCTTTGCATGGTTAGAGAATAAAAATCCTCTAAATATGAAATGGGATCATGTTGGAGCTGGATTTCACACCTCCATGTGTGAAAGGAGGTTTTTGCATAAAGGTTTGGCCAAGGTTGACCAAGTCAAACTGGGTTGGCATGAGTTGGAAAGCATTATGTGGGACAACGTAGGAGGGAAGATTCTAGAGGGATGAAACCCTAATTTGAAGTAGGGCCCATGGAGGGAAGGCTCATTTTTTAAAATAGGGGCAAGGCAGCCATTGAGATTATCTTTGATCATTTTTACATCCAAGTCTTGGAGACTTGTTGCTGCCTCTTGCTGTTCAGCAGAGCTGCAGTGCCTTCGGGCACGAGGGAGTCCTCTTGAGGATTTCCTCTCCTTCTTGAGTAGCTCATGAAGGATTGCACTCCATTCCCCACATTCATGAATTCATGCCATAGCTTCAACCATCTACATCAGCGCAGTTTCTGCAGCAGATATTGTGCAGTGTTGCTGGGTGTTGCTGGGGAGGTTTCCACACACCATTCGGAGCTTGTTTTTTAGTGGAGAGAGGTTCTATTCATTGGAGGATTATAAAAGGAGGTTCTTGAGCATATCCCACCATATTTTGCATCAGGCCAACCACATCCCATCATTAGTAGCACAGTCCCTTCATTAGACAACGTTATTTAAAGAGGAGATTTGTTGTGAGGGATTGACAGTCACTTGGAGGAGAATTCTTGGGTGAAAGGATCAGCCTTTCACTTCAAATTTATATTGGAGGAGGGTTCTTCATTTTTTGCAGCCATTTCAGCCTTCTCCATATATTTCAAGTTCTTGAGTTGCTGCTGCCCAGCAACTCCGACATTTATGCAAAATGCGATTTTTGTATAGATTTCAGCCAATCCTTTTAGAGGATTGTTGTATTGTATTTTCAGGGGTTGAGATCACGCTCCACCATTTTATTTGAGCCTCATATTGCTATATCCTTGTATTATTATATTTTATGCAGCATTTCCTCTATAAATTGCGCAGTCATGGCCTAGGGCTTTATTTATGCAGCTATGTATTTCATGTTTACATGTATAGGTTTCTTGAGGCTTCTAGTGCTTTGCATGAGTGATCATTCTTCCTCAATATTTGTATACTTATTGCTGCTATGTCATAATATATGATGGCCATTGGATTATCCGACATTTTATGTGTTCATGAGTCACTGCTTTTTCCATTTGATGTATTTGTTATTGTTGTAGCTGCAATATTGGGAGAGTCCCAATCTTGTTGTATTTCCTTATTGGGGATATTTTCCTTTGACAATCACTCTATAGACAAAGTCTACTAGTGGTTCAGGTAACCTCTGGAGCTCTTCCTTTTTTTAGAGGTGAAAAATCCAATAAATGCCCCTGCAGTCTATCTCTAGAATAGATTTTCTTTGTCGATTGACAATGTTTCTGAAAAAGGAACATTACAGTGGTATCAGAGCATCGAACTAGCATAGCCCGTGAGTTCGATTTTAGAGGAGAATAATGAAGAAGATGAGCTTGAGATCATATATTTTTGGAATAAAGAAGATCCTCCCTTAGGAGGAGGAGAAGAAAAGGGGAGAAGAGGAAGGTCCATGCACTTCCTACTCTCTTGAAGACCAGCATGGAAGATGCTTGGATTTCCAGATCTTAAGCAAGTACCTGGGTGACTATAAACCCTATTCTGCAACATTCAGGGGAGATACAACGTTCCCACAATCTATTCAATAGATGGAGGAGAGAAGGCCCTGTGGAAAAGAATAAATCAGAGGCAATAGGTTTCTATTGTCAACATTTGATGGGGTTACTTCAGCTAGAGATTGGGAGAAGAAGCTGGAGGCATTTTTATTGCTGCATCTAATGGTAGAGAAAGAAGCAGTGGAGATGGCAGCACTGCAAATGGAGGATAAAACCTCTGTTTTGTGTTTCAAACCATTGGTACACTAAAGGCTGAATTATTTTGCAGTCTTTGTTCAAAGGTTGATCCAAGCCTTTGATGGAGAAAGAACAAAGGAAGAGAAGCTCACACCACCATGGGAGGAGGATTGCACCAACGCTGCTACAGCTTTGGAGGGGCAGCCTTCTACATCTATGGATGAGGAAGCCATTAAATTAGAAGAAAAATCCATTGCATCCACAAAATAAGACCCCAAGATCCACCAAGGTATGAGTAAAGTTCCACTTTCTATTTCAGCAAATAATCTTAAGGATGGTGGAATTTCATATGAAGAGGTCCAAGGATCAAATCACATGGCCACTTTAGGGCCTCATGATTGCATTGCGCTGTGAAAAGGGTTCAAGGAGGAGAAGAAACCTCATCCTCATAAATATTTTATGAGTTTCATTCAGCCTTAAGTTTGGAGTGTGAACTTTTGGAGGATGAAGTAAACCATGACACCTCCATGGAGAATCATGAAACAATTTGTGAACCAGAGGAATATACAGCTGCTACAACATTGGAGGAACCAGCAACACTATTGAACATGGGTGGAGAGGAGAAATCACCTCCATCACATTTGGATCCTCATGGTTCCAACATATTCATGGGAAAGAGGCCTTTCTTAAGGGGTCTCCAAGGAGTTGCATTTCAAACTCTCATGAAATGCAAGGAACAAGAATTGGTTTGGGAGGATGGTAGCCCTCATGGGAGGAGTACCAAAAGAATGGAAAAGAGATGGCAGGATACTTGCATCATTGATCAGCATAGAGTATGGATGCATGATGTTGATGTGATACTCATATCATCCATTGTGTCTTCATCACATGAGTTTTTTGATGGAAGTATGGGAGGGTAGCAAAATACTTTGTTGCTTTGCTTGAGGGAGCAAGGGCATAATTTATCTCATACTTTGCATGATGTTACAGGAGGAGGAGATGGCATTATCTCCTTGGCCTTTGATGATATAGAGGTACTTCCACCTTTGGAGGGGCTTCTTATGTATTGTAGCATTATGAGAAATATCTTTGACAAAAAGCATGTCAAAGAATGGAGCTTGGTATTGTTGAGAGCCTATGGGTATAGTCCAAAAGCGTTGTCTCTTTGGAGTAGTGACTTATTGATGAAGTGTGCCAGTAGAAGAGTGGTGGATCCGTAACCCACAGGTCCCAGGATCATTTCATATTTGTTGCACTTGATGGACAAAGCAGAGGTGAGATGGATGAGGTAGTAGATATATTACTATGCTACATTCTTCTTAACTTGCAGGATCTTCTTGCAGCACCTAGTCCATTCCTCTTCATGGGAGCATGCCAAAAAACTATGGAGGGTTCATCCATGGATCCATATATCATCTTACTCCCGATATATGGTAAGAAATGTGTTCTTACATTGGCTGATTTGTATACTCTTACCATTATTTTCCAGTGCATAGCTCTACAAGAGGGCAAGCTTTTCAGATTGCTCCATGGATAAAATTTGGGCCAATTTGTATGATGGAGACATCCATAATTTATGTGGCCTTGGGAAAAGGTTTTCTCACTACATGTATGTTCAGCCAACTCATATACTTGACCATGTATTAATAAACATTTTTCCATATAAATTTTTGAAGCAGTAGTTTGAAAAACTGCACTAATGCTGCTTGGGAGACTGTTGGTGCCGTCAAGCATCATGTAAAACCATCAGTACTTCCTCTATCCTTGATGAGGATCATGTTTCCATTTGATGATATTTTCCACATTATTGGAAGCATGATCATAGTATTGACACATGAGGTTGGTGTGTCCTTGAGGGAAGGTGATTCCCATAGTTTATGCATGGCATGTTCTAATGGGAACATGAGGAGAGACATGGCCACCACAACCACTTATTTGCTTTCTCTGGAGGTGGACCATGAGTCTGATGATGATATCCATCCATTTTATATATATGGGCATGTATTTGATTTTGTATTGCTGATTCACTCATCTATTTACTATTCAGTAGTAGAGGTGATATTTTCTGTACAATTCTTTCCATGCTCTTTTCTGCAGCTACAGTGGGTGAGATTACGTTGTAACCTTATGAGATATTGTTTTCATTTTGTTTCACATGGTATAACCTACAAAAAACATGTCATGGGGGAATTCTATGGTGATTTTGTCCTATTCATCATAGATGACATGTCTTGGGCCAGCCAGATTATCATTGGTCGAGGGAAGATCTTTGGAGGATTTCTCTTCATTTTGCCACTTGAGGGAAATATTTTTGCAGCCCAGGATAAGCATACACTCCAAACTTGTAATAAGTGTGGAAGAGGATAGCATGGGGCAAGTTATAGTGCTTTCCATGATCATAATTCAGCCCACCTTCATTTCCGGAGCTTAAGGTGGAAGGAGATTTTCCATGAGTTGCCTTGTTGGGAGGCAGCTTATTTTTATGATTGATGGCTTGGGGATGAGAGATTCACATGGGGATGATCAGTCCCATTATATATCAGATATCATGCCTTAAGGAGGCCCTAGATAGCTCTTGTTCCTTCATGGATAGTTGTTTCTACATGGTAGCTATTTGGGGATGTTCACCCAAAGGCTAGATTGCATATGTTGGAGGGATAGTTTGGAGACTTGATTTCTGATATGGAATCATTTTTCTTGAGGGATAATCACATAAGGGTGCTACAGGAGGAAGGGCAGAAAGAAAATCAGTTCATCCTTGCAATTTCTTGAGGGCAAGCAATATTTTGAGAGGGGAGGACTGTAATGTTCCAAATTTTATGGAACATTAGATTTTGTTGAGGAGATGAATAAAATGGGTAGGGAACCCATTATTTTCATGGTTAGAGAATAAAAATCCTCTAAATATGAAAGGGGATCATGTTGGAGCTGGATTTCACACCTCCATGTGTGAAAAGAGGTTTTTGCATAAAGTTTTGGCCAAGGTTGACCAAGTCAAACTGCGTTGGCATGAGTTGGAAAGCATTATGTGGGACAACATAGGAGGGAAGATTCTAGAGGGAGGAAACCCTAATTCGAACTAGGGCCCATGGAGGGAAGGCTAATTGTTTAAAAAAGGGGCAAGGCAGCCATTGAGATTATCTTTGATCATTTTTACATCCAAGTCTTGGAGACTTGTTGCTGCCTCTTGCTGTTCAGCAGAGCTGCAGTGCCTTCGGGCATGAGGGAGTCCTCTTGAGGATTTCCTCTCCTTCTTGAGTAGATCATGAAGGATTGCACTTCATTCCCAAAATTTAGGCATTCATGCCATAGCTTCAGCAATCTACATCGGCGCATTTTCTGCAGCAGATATTGTGCAGTGTTTCTGGGTGTTGCTGGGGAGGTTTCCACACACTATCCGGAGCTTGTTTTTCAGTGGAGAGAGGTTCTATTCATTGGAGGATCAGAAAAGGAGGTTCTTGAGCATATCCCACCATATTTTGCATTAGGCCAACCACATCCCATCATTAGCAGTGCAGTCCATTCATTAGACAGTGTTATTCAGAGAGGAGATTTGCTGTGAGGGATTGACAGTCACTTGGAGGAGAAGTATTGGGTGAAAGGATTAGCCTTTCACTTCAGATTTCTATTGGAGGAGGTTTCTTCATTTGTTGCAGAAATTTTAGTCTTCTCCATGTATTTATAGTTCTTGAGTTGCTGCTGCCCAACAACTCCGACATCCCAACAACTTCGACATTTCTGCAAAATGCCATTTTTTATAGATTTCAGCCAATCCTTTTAGAGGATTATGTTAGTCACCTATAAAATTTGTTATAGAAAAAGGTGGCTAAGAATTTTTGAGCCTCCAAGGAACAAATTTTATCACTAAAATTTTTTGGCTCTTGAAGACTTTTCTAGGCCTCATGCCTCTATCCCAAATCTTCATTGTTGTTCCCATGTTATACTCAGAAATTCTGCTGAAATCATGAGAGGAAGCTGCCCCAAAATCATAATTTTTCCCCTTTCCCTCTTTCAAAACCAACCTTCATTTTCTTCCCCTTTTATTCATAAATTTCCTCTATTATTCATGTTTGCCTTTCTTCCCTTCATGAAAACCCCCCTTTCCATAGTTAAAAACTCACTTTTTAACTATTTCGGAACCCCCATTTCCATTGAAAAACTATGAAATTTTCATAAAAAACAAAGTTTTATTACTATGGACCTAAGCCCCTTTGGGCTAAGTCCTAACCACTTCCCCCACATGCCCCTTAACCGGAAACCAGGTGCTAGTCGTATTAGCACTTATCGGCATCGGAATAAATCAAACGAGTGCATTTGTTTCATTGTGTAAAAACCCCGATGCGATTAGCTCCCCTTCGTTATAACTCCAGATCCCATGTTCTGTTTGTAAAAACCAAGAGTTATTACCCTGAGCGCTCATCACATCAGAAAGATTCAAGTGCGCAAGGTTTGACGCTATGTTTAAAACTTGCGATGCGATCAGCCTTATATTGAAAAACCCCGATGGCATCGTCATTTTACATATATTTCTGGTGGGGCCACCTCTGGCGCTGAATACCTTCTATACTCCATCTCTGATCGTTCTTTTCCTTTGAAAAATCCAAAAAACCCACTTTTCAAAAGTTTTAAGTTAAAGGGCAAAAATCACGTGTTAAAAATAAAAATGGGTTGATTGAAAAGAACTGTTCGCGCAATCGCAATCGGAGAAATCAGATGGTAGATTAAAAAGACCTGCATCAAACTTCCAATGCAATTGGGTCGTATACGTATAAACCCCGCCCGTTTTTCTTTCATTTCCATATGAATTTCACCCTAGGCCCAATTGATTGAAGTCCCGAAGCGCCTAATCGCATCAGAGATTTTCTTTGGTGCGGTTTCAGTATTCACTACCTCCGATTGCGATTGGCCGATCGCGCAATCGCATCACCTCCTTCCTGACCTACGATTGCAACTCCCCCGATTCATTCTCCGCCATTGATCTCATTTTCAGATCAACGGCCATCGCTTAATCGCATCAGCCCTTCGCCCGATCGCGCAATCGCATCGCAACTTTCACATCGCATCCACTTTTTGTTCCGCCGATTGACCTCTCCCCCGATTTTTTCTCCACCATTGATCTAATCTGTAGATCAACGGCCTCTGCTTCATCGCATCACATGTTTTGATCGGCCCACCTGCTCGCCACCCCCGATTGCGATTCCCCAATTGTGACCTGTCGATTGAATCTAGACCGTCCACGTGTCCGGATCGGACGACCCAAAATCATTCTGCTTTATTTTTTCTCCCGCCCTTCTTTTTCCCTATTCCAAGCAGATCTCCACCATTGGATGCTTTCATCCAACGGCTACGCTCCTCTCCTACCTTCTGAAGCAGTTTAACCCAAAAACGCAGGATTTCTTAATTGTTTTATGTTTTATGCAGGTTATAAATGGTTTCCGCTGTTATATTGAAGAAAGGCCAGGGGTCGGGAATGACGATTCCTGTGCCTTTATTCCTTAAAAGAGAACCATTCACAAGGTTGGATTCAATTTTTTATCAATGTTTCATGGTCATTGATGCCTCTAAAAGCCCAGCGCGGCCTGCACATCGACAAGACACTGTGTTTGAAACACATTTGAAAGAGTATTAGTTTTCTGAAGACAAATCACAGTGGGATGAAGATTGAAGACAGATCCGGGGAATTACGGATAAGAATGATTATCAAAAGCCTAATTCCCTGGATTAAAAACATAGTCAAAGGAAATCATAAATGTTAGACAGACAGAAAAGACCTCTACCACTGCATTTGAGGAAAATTGATTCCTCCGAGCTACCTTGAGTGACACCTGTGCCTAAAAGCATTCAACAGAGGCCAAATTTATTGTTCAAAATCAGATATTTTTCCTCCAACGCAGCCGAAGAGTTACTTCTACAAGGAACTTTAATGTAAAAAATATCTGCAGAGTTACTCTAGACAGAACACAGAGCCTCAAAGTCAAATAAAGCTCCCACCGAGCTTAAATCATAATTGTAAATAGTTAATAAAGGCAAACCACCTGTAAACTTCCCCATCAAGCCCCTCAAAGAGCCGATAAGTCATTTAATTTGTATTAATGATCCTTGAGATCTTTTTAGTTCTCACCTCCTCATTCTTCTATAAATACCTTAGCAGAAGATGAGAAATTGTTGGTTGACTACGTTGCTGAGCATTGTTATGTAATTGACCTGGAAACTTCTGATTGTAAATATTATTCACTGGCCCTTGAAGCTCTGTTTGTAATAGATAATTTAGGCTGAATAGTGAAGATGATTGCTGAACTGAAACACTGGACTTGAAGATTGTAACTGGTTTGACATCAATAACAAGTTGTTTCTTGGGATCCTGGTCTATATTACTGGTGAAGTGCCCTTTCTTTGTTATTTGTTTTTTCCTTCTATGTATGCCATATTTTTCACTATTCTCTGGTAAAGAACAACATTCACAGAGTTAGGATTTACTGTTTATCAGTTCCCTTCTCTAACTGAAAATATTTATCTCAATGTTTTCCTCTTATTTGTTTATTCAAGAATGATTTAGTATAGTTCAAGTAGTTAGGAATGCTGGAGTTCCCTCACCCTACTGTTTGCTTTAAACATTGTTCTTGAAATTTATTTTCCTTATTTTCTTAGTAAAGATTAGACTAGAAAGTGATGGTTTGCCCTGTTTCTAGCTTCTATTCTCCAAAGGCTGATTCTGAAATTTTCCCTTGGTGTTGGCTGAAAGCAAACTAGGTTTAAAAGTACTTTATCTGATCTTAAGTTGCATTTTGTTTTCTCTTATGTTTTTTCATACTTTCTGAAGGTAATTATGTGGATTACTGGATTGTTTGTCAATTAAGCTGCTTTAATACAAACTTGCCTAAGAATTCAATGGTTGGCCTTGCACTTGGTTGGTTTTAAATAGTCACTTAAGAGGCTTTTTCTTGTTCGGACTGACTATAAATCCCTTGTGAGATTATTATCAGTTTCCACCCCTCCAACACTTTATTGTTTCCATTCCATCATTTGAATCTCAATAATCTTGTGATATAGATGACTTGACCCTTGGATCACTTTCAATGTTGTTGTTTAATTAAAGCCCTGTTATGACTCCATAGCCCAATGGAATAAAAACCAGCATTATATCTATCTTTTAAACTAGCTGTTCTATCCACTTGTAGCTTCTTACCTTTGAAACTCTTTGCACTTAGAACTTTCCCCTCAAAACAGTATTCATGCTCAACCATCCAAAAACAAACAATACCCTTGGCCTTCATAACTAGCCTAATATCATTACCCCAAACTTAAAAGATAAATCCATCTTTGCATTTATTGGAGAGATCCCTCTCCAGATTCAGGAGGGCTGGATCCTATAATCCCAAAGTTGGTTGAAACGATGTTGTTTCTGTAGTTTTAGTCTCACTAGTCTGCTAAAATTACAGATCCCTAACATTTCTGGCGACTCCGCTGGGGACGCATTTCCCTTAAACACTACATAAAACCTTGAGAGTAAAAATAAACCTTTCCAAGCACTACCAAGTCATGGTAATCATGGTAAAACTTGTTTGAATCAGTGGCAAACTAGATAAGACCTAGGATTCTCTTAAGACTTTATCTAACCTTGAAAGATCAGCTGGCTTAGCCATAAGAGTAAACTATTTTTGTCTCATAACCGTAGCTAAGTTTTGAAACAAAATTAGGATATTCTTAAAAACCATACAACTGAAAAATAACTTAGAAAAAACTAAAAATATTTGAGACTGGTTCTCAATAAACATGGTGGTGGACCATAAAACCTTTTACCTCCTTAGGAGCTAAAAACTTCCACTTGGCGACTCCACAATCCTTAACAGACCTTAAGACTCCGCTAGGAAGAACCCTTATCATTATAACATCTTTCAAACTCAGTTAGAAGACTGTAGGATTGAATTTCAAACAGACTAGTTAACCTTCTAAAGACTGTCATACCTGGTTGAACTTTTCTTGTTTATTTGGGTCTAGAAAACATAGCATAGTGGCTTCTAGAAAGATTCACACTAGAGCCCATCCTGAACCGGATCCACCTAAGATAGTTGATGACCCAGAAAACATCCTTTGGAAGTCTCCTAGGATTAAATTATCAACTGTTTTCATATCACCCTTGAGAGCTAATTCAGTCCCCGAAAATCTTACAGCTCTACAACAATCACAACTTGACTTAGTAAATCCATTTAGAACTAGGTCATTTGATGATATAACTCAGCTAGACTCTGAATTTTCACTTTCATCCCTTGAGGCAAGTGAACATCCTGGTAATAGAGAAACAACACCCCCTCATTTTCATTTCCTTCACAATTTAGGTGTCTCTCATCCAAGATCAGCTTAGTAGTCTTTTCCTGGTCCATCCGCTGTCCAAACCACTCCACTTCAGCCCACTATCCCTCTTGTAAATCCACCTCCACCTCCTGCCATGGCTGCATGGTATGCTCCCCTAGTCCTCCCTATACCACTAGTCAATATTCCACAGGACTATCAGTCCAAAATTCCATTATATGATGCTAACAATGCTACAACTGCATCACAACATGTGGATAAGATGAATGAATACTTTGACAGAAATGAAATTGATGATGATTCTATCAAGATTAGATTATTTGTTCAAAGTCTAGGGGGAGAAGTAAGAAAATGGTTTAAAGGTTTAGCCACCCATAGTATTAATGATCTCCAAGGCTTCCATCAAATGTTCTTAAACAAATGGGAAGTAAAGAAGAATCCTCTCCAAGTCCTTTCTGATTACAAGAACCTCCATAGAAACACTGGGGAAAGTGTGCAAGCTTACTACACTAGATTCAACAGTGTGTACAATGCACTTTCCCCATAACTAAAACCTCCACAAGGCTCAGCTTTAAACAAGTTTCCTGAAGGGTTTGACTCTGACATGACGTATCAACTGAGAGAAAGAGATTTTGCAACTCTTGAAGATATGCAAAGAGGTGCTCTTTTTGTGGAAGTCAACTTAATGGAGAAAAGAGAAAGAATGAAAAATGAAAAGAGAGTGTCTTTTAGAGAGGAGAACACACCTTCTACTTCAAACTCAAATATGGAGAAAATGATGGAAGAAATGATGAAAGAGATGAGCATAATTAAGAGAGCACAAGAAAATCAAAACCAAATTGCTCCTCAAAATAGAAATCAGAACCAGAATCAGAATGTTAGAAGGAACCAACCTCCAAACAGGCCTAGGGAAGATGATCAACAGATCTCTCCTCCCTTTTATCAAAACTATGTGAGTGAGGTTGAGGAAATGGATGAGATAACAGAGGGAGATGATATCAACATGTTCGGGGTAGAGGATGAAGATTTTGAGATTCATTATGATAAAAAACAAGGTCTATATACACCTTATGATGACAAAAGAGATAATGATGAAAATGATAATCAAGACATGGAAAATGTCATCATTGAGTCTCAAAGAGAATATGACCTTAGAAGCAAAACTAGTCAAAAAACTCCCAACACCAAAACCTCTGACCAATCGTCAGAAAACAACACTACAACCAAGCCTAAAGTTGTCAAACAGAAGGACAAAACAGTAGTTGTAAATTCCGATAAAGGTAAAGTGAAAAGCACTCAAAACAATGAAAAACAGAGTGCAGACACTAGTAGTACTAACACTTCAGCTAGTACTCCTGTTAAAACTATTGTGTCAAGTGTAAATAAAGCAAATCAGCAAGCTGATAGTGCTGATAGAGTGACAGTTAATAAGGCTGAAACCAGCACTTTTAAAAGCCAAATTCCTTTAAGCATGGAGCAGGAAATTTCCAAAATCAAAATCTTTATTCCCTTGACTGATTTAGCTACCCAACATGTATATAGAACCCAAATTTTGAAGGCTTTAAATATAGAGGAAAGTGGGGATACATTCAATCTTAATGATGACCAGCCAGAGCTTATTTTTGGTCCAAAGATTGAAGGTAAATATCAAGAAGGACCTGTTCCTCCCCTTTATCTAAGTTTAAACGTTCACGACAAAATTTTACACAACGCTATGCATGATTCCGGGGCTTCTCATAATTTAATGCCTAAAGCTGTGATGGAGAGCCTTGGTTTAGAAATTACCAGACCATATAAAGACCTGTACTCCTTTGATTCCATCAGAGTAAGGTGTTTAGGATTAATCAAGGACCTCTGTGTTAACTTAGCCCAGATTCCAACCAAATGCCTTGTTATGGATATTGTTGTGGCTGATGTCCCCCCCAAGTATGGAATGTTACTATCAAGGTCTTGGGGAGCTAAGTTACAGGGGACTATGCAAATGGACATGACTTACGCGACTATCTCTGTTTTCAATCAGAATAGAAGACTTTACAGAGAGTCTCATATGCAATACACGGTTACAAGTCAAGACAGATCGCAGAACTCCCCTTTATACTCTGTAGATACCGGCCTTGATTCATTTATCCTTTTTAACGAAGAAACATTAGATGAACAAATAACTTCAACAGAGTTAGAGGCCAATAGAGAGGAGGAGGTAAATACCACAAAACTGATGAAACAGTTTGCTGCGTTGGAAGACGTTACCAAACTAAACAAGAGTCTTGAATTACAGGTCATACGTCCTTCGCTTTTGAACCTGGACACTAAAGAAAACAACCCTCAAATGAACGCAAATCCTGGTGAATCAAAACAAATGCGGCCAAGTGTTGACATTCCACAACCGTTGAGAACGTTAGTTGAAGAGGACGGTAACCAAATAGTCGAAACTAGAAACGGTCCTTTATGGAGTATGTTTTTTGATGGATCCTGCACTAAAACTAACGCAGGCACAGGTGTTTGGATTACTAATACTGAAAACAATCACATAGAAAACATTTCCTGTAAACTAAACTTTCAGTGTTCCAATAACATAGCGGAATATGAATCCCTACTTTTAGGCTTACGTTTGTTAAAAAAGATAGGAGCCAAAAGAATTAAAGTTCACGGGGATTCAGAGTTAATCATTAGGCAAGTCAACGGGGAGTATAATGCTCATCATCCCAGACTTCGGGCCTACCGGAACGATGTCGTGGACCTTTTGGAAACTTTTGAAGAGTCCCAATTGATTTTTGTCCCAAGAAAGAAAAACATTGCGGCCCACAGCTTAGCCTATGCAGCCAGAACATGCTTGACGCCACATGACACCAAAGACTGCACAACTCAAATAAAATTCAGACCAGCTGTGCCTGAAAATGAGAAATATTGGCAGGTGTTTGACAATGACAAACAAATATAAGACTTCATGCAATTCAAAAATGAATTCGAACTAAGCAGTTCGGACTCAGACTATGAAACAGACTGCAAGGAAGAAAATTTTCTTGCTGAAGAAGAACCGTCTCCTGAACTTGCTAGTATAAATCTGTTGTCAAGTAAACTTAAAAGCAAAATGGAAATGAATGCAGAATCTGGAACAGAGGAGTTAGAAACTCTGCATTCTAAAGATGAAAGTTTGCCTAAAGGTCTGGCTCCTTTGGAAGAGTTGTTCGATTTCAATGATGTGGCAAATAAACCAAAACTAGAACCTGTAGAGGCTGAGGTAGAAGAGTGCAATATAGGCAGTGAACTTAAACCTATGATGATTAAACTGTCTAAGACTTTACCAGCTCACATTAAACTTAAATATATTGAGCTGTTTAAAGAGTTTTCCGATGTTTTTGCCTGGAGTTACGAAGATCTTAAATCCTATGACACTGAAATAATAGAACACAAAATTCCGCTCAAGGAGAACCAAAAACCATTCAAACAGAAGCTGCGCAGAATAAACCCTGTTCAGTTAACGCTGGTTCAAAAGGAGATCATGAAAATGAATGATGCTGGTATTATTGTCCCTATTAGATATTCTGAATGGGTATCTAATTTGGTGTCTGTTAGGAAGAAAACTGGAGAAATCAGGCATTGTATAGACTTTAGAGACTTAAACAAAGCTTCATTAAAAGACAACTACCCTTTGCCCAAGATGGATCATATTTTACAAAGGGTGGTAGGTTCTAAAAGAATTTCTTTGCTGGATGGCTATTCAGGGTACAATCAGATCTTAGTTCACCCTGCTGATCAATTAAAGACAACCTTTACTACACCATGGGGAACTTTCATGTATGTGAAAATGCCTTTTGGTCTAATGAATGTTGGAGCAACTTTTCAAAGAGCCATGGGCATAGCTTTCTCGGAAGAGCTGGGCTTTTTCATCATTATCTATCTTGATGATGTTAATGTGTTTTCAAAAACAGATGAAGAGCATTTAGAACATTTAAGAAAATTTTTCGAGAAATGCAGAAAGTTTGGGATATCTTTAGATCCTAAGAAGACATTATTTGGTCTCCAAGAAGGTAAACTTCTTGGGCACATTATTTCTGAAGAGGGTATAAAGATAGATCCAAAGAGGATTGAGGCCATATTGCAAATCTCTCATCCTCGAAACATTAAAGAGTTGCAATCTTTCATTGGAAAGATTAACTTTTTAAGAAGGTTTATCCCCAAATTGGCTGAGCTCCTTAGGAATATCACAAACATGTTGAAAAAGGAGCAAGGGGTAAAATGGACCTTGGAAGAAAGGAAGTCCTTTGAGCTGGTGAAACAAGCATTAACGAAAACACCGGTTCTAATAAGTCCTTATTTTTCAAAAGATTTTTATATCTTTTCATTTGCATTGGAGCATACCATAGCTGCTGTCCTTTTACAGAAAAATCCACAAGGACAAGAGCAGCCTATTGCATATTTTAGCAAGGCATTGAGGGATGCCCCTTTGAAGTATAACATTATGGAAAAGCAAGCTTTTTCTTTGGTTAAAGCGTTGAAATACTTCAGAGTATACATCCTTCACTCACACATCATTGCCTTTGTCCCAAATTCAGTTGTTAAAGACATTCTAACACAGGACCCACATGGTAAGAGAGGTAAGTGGATTGTTGTTATTCTTGAGTATGATTTAGAGATAAAACCCACTAAACTCATCAAAGGCCAAGGTCTGGCTAGATTAATGGCTGAATCCAACTTTGAAGTTCTTGATATTAATATGATTAATGCCTTGGGTGACCAAGAAGAATTCTCAACTCCTATAGTTGAAGATCATTTTATGAATTATCGTTGGTATGATGATATTATTTATGTTTTTCTTAAATTGAATACACCTCCTGGTTTGACAAAAACAAAGGCAAGATTCCTTAAATTGAAAGTTGTAAACTATTGCATTATAGATAGATGTCTTTATTGGAAAAATGCAAGTGGTTTATTGCTTAAATGTCTGCCTGAGTTTGATGCAGATAAGGTTAAGCACGAGTTCCATGAAGGAGAGTGTGGAGGTCATTTGTACTGGAAGACAACAACCAACAAAATTTTTAGGGCTGGTTTCTATTGGCCTACTCTTTTTCTTGATATCCACAAGATGATCATTGCCTGTCATAAATGTCAAATTTTTGAAGGCAAAAGAAAACTCCTGCCCCTGCCTCTGCATCCAATCACTGTTGAAGCCCCATTTCAACAGTGGGGACTTGACTTCATAAGAGAAATCCATCCCTCCTATTTTGCCCAACATAGATGGATTCTCACTGCCACAGACTATTTCACTAAGTGGATAGAAGCCATACCTTGCAGACAGGCTAATGATTCAGTTATTATAAAATTTATGGAGACTAACATTCTCTCCAGATTTGGTTGTCCTACCAAGATCATCACTGATAATGCAGCAGCATTTGGATCAAAGAAGATGGTTGAGTTATGTCATAGATATCAGATAACTTTGGGGCATTCCACGGCCTATTGCCCTCAAGGAAATGGACTTGCAGAATCCTCAAACAAAAGTCTAGTGAACATAATCAAGAAACTGTTGGAAGATAAAAAAAAGTCTTGGCACACAAAGCTTGCTCATGCACTTTGGGCTGACAGATTGACTTTGAAGAAATCTATCGGCATGTCACCTTTTCAGCTTGTGTATGGTACTGATGCAATTTTTCCAAACAACCTTGGTGTACCAGTAATGAAGTTGATTCAAGAGTTGCAAATTGAAGATAATGACATGATCAGAAGAATAAATCAGACCATTCATCTTCAGCAAACCAGAGAGGAAGTTTATAACAAAGCATTGCAGAAACAGGACAACATTAAAAATCTTTTTGACAAGAGAACAAAGGCCAGAAATTTCAAGATTGGAGACAAAGTTTTAAAGTGGGACTCAAGGAGGGAAGACAAGGGCAAGCATGGGAAGTTTGACAACTTATGGCTTGGCCCTTACTTTATTTATTCAACCGCTGGTAACAATGCATTTTTATTGCAAGAGTTGAATGGAGCATAATTGTTTGGAGGTCATGTCAATGGCAGGATGCTTAAAAATTACTTCTCTTGATCCTTGACATGTTTTGAAGCCTTTTTTTTTTTAAATATTTTTTTATTATAAATATCTCATCCACCATTGCATTTAAAGTTAAAAAAATTAAAAATACAAAAACAGTGAAAGAAAGAAAAGAGGGCAGATTGATAAAACAATCAAGGTACGGCCCCATACCAAAAAGAGAAACAAATCTAAAAGTATGCAAGCTTGAATGCCACTCCTACAAAAAACACTTCTAGTTAGTCAAACAACCTAATCTTGACTAATTAGCTTTTGAATTTACTGTTGATAGGATAGTGAAATTTATTTGCCAAACTGTTTAAGCTTGGTTTATCAGTAGGTAGATTAGGATAGAAATGAAAGGTTCAAACATGTTCAAAACCTGAACCTAAGTTTCCAAGCAAGAGATGACTCAAATCTGTTTTATTTTCTAAGTCAAGAGGTGTAAATCTGGTTCTAATCAGCTCAAAGTCTGAACTAGAAAAAAATAAAAACAGCTCAAGTAAGAGTCAAAACAGAGTGTTAAAAGAGTGAAGGAAGTGCTTGAATTTTCAGATCTTAAGCCTCCCATTTTAATTTAATTTTTCTGAAAAATAAATGTCTATGCGCAACTTGTTTCATGCCATAGATCAGCATCAAGTTAGACTGTTTAATCCTGACTTGAATGCTTTTAAATTTCTGTGGTATAAATTAGAGAATAAAAATCTGTTGGACAGTTTAATCCCGACAGATGATAGGTTAGGTAGAGAAGCATCTAAACTCAACTTTTTAATCTGAGTTCAGGGAGAAATAAGGAGTAGAAATAGATTAGATTTCCTACTTTCAAAAGAATGAAATTTTGTAAATAGAGTTTTCCAATCCAAGTGCACTCTAATGAAGAAAAAATGTTAGATCTGTAGGACTGGGTAGGTAGAGAGCTTGTAGATGAAAAATCCATTGTTTTTATAGCTGCTAATATATTTTCAGAGCAAGATCATTCTAGCAAAGGAAGAGCATCCCAATGGATCAAACGCAAGTCTGCCTCCCAGAGAAAGCAAGTCTGAAGTTCTTGATGCCTTCAAGAAGGCATCATCCCCAAGTGGAGCCACTGTTAGCCACCTATAAAAAATTTTATAGAAAAAGGTGGATAAGAATTTTTGAGCCTCCAAGGAACAAATTTTATCACTAAAAATTGTTGGCTCTTGAAGACTTTTCTAGGCCTCATACCTCTATCCCAAATCTTCATTGATGTTCCCATGTTATACTCAGAAATTCTGTTGAAATCATGAGAGGAAGCTGCCCTAAAATCATCATTTTTCCCCTTTCCCTCTTTCAAAACCAACCTTCATTTGCTTCCCCTTTTCTTCATAGATTTCCTCTATTATTCATGTTTACCTTTCTTCCCTTCATGAAAACCCCCCTTTCCATAGTTAAAAACTCACTTTTTAACTATTTTGGAACCCCCATTTCCATTGAAAAACTATGAAATTTTCATAAAACACAAATTTTTATTACTATGGACCTAAGCCCCTTTGGGCTAAGTCCTAACCACTTCCCCCACATGCCCCTTACCCGGAAACCAGGCGCTAGTCCTATTAGCGCTTATCGGCATCGGAATAAATCAAGCGAGCGCATTTGTTTCATTGCGTAAAAACCCTGATGCGATTAGCTCCCCTTCGTTATAACTCCAGATCCCAAGTTCCATTTGTAAAAACCAAGAGTTATTACCCCGAGCGCTCATCGCATCGAAAATATTCAAGTGTGCAAGGTTTGACACTGTGTTTAAAACTTGCGATGCGATCAACCTTATATTGAAAAACCCCGATCACATCGTCATTTTACATATATTTCCGGTGGGCCCGCCTCTGGCGCTAAATACCTTCTATTCTCCATCTCCGATCATTCTTTTCATTTGAAAAATCCAAAAAACCCACTTTTCCAAAGTTTTAAGTTAAAGGGCGAAAATCACGTGTTAAAAATAAAAATGGGTTGATTGAAAAGAACCGATCGCGCAATCGCAACCGGAGAAATAAGATGGGTAGATTAAAAAGAACCGCATCAAACTTCTGATGTGATTGGGTCATATACGTATAAACCCCGCCCCTTTTGCTTTCATTTCCATATGACTTTCACCCCAGGACCAAGTGATTGAAGTCTCGAAGTGCCTAATCGCATCAGAGATTTTCTTTGGTGCGGTTTCAGTATTCACTACCTCTGATTGCGATTGGCCAATCGCGTAATCGCATCGGCCCTTTCTCCGATTGCACAATCGCATCACCTCCTTCCTGACCTCCAATTGCGACTTCCCCGATTCATTCTCCGTCGTTGGTCTCGTTTTCAGATCAACGGCCATCGCTTAATCGCATCGGCCCTTCGCCCGATCGCGTAATCGCATCGCAACTTTCACATCGCATCCACTTTTTGTTCCGCTGATTGACCTCTCCCCCAATTTTTTCTCCACCGTCGATCTAATCTATAGATCAACGACATCCGCTTCATCGCATCGCATGTTTTGATCGGTCCATCTGCTCGCCACCCCCGATTGCGACCTGCCGATTGAATCCGGACCTTCCACGTGTCTGGATCGGACGGCCCAAAATCATTTTGCTTTATTTTTTCTCCCACCCTTCTTTTTACCTATTACGAGTAGATCTCCACCGTTGGATGCTTTCATCCAACGGCTACGCTCCTCTCCCGCCTTCTGAAGCAGTTTAACCCAAAAACACAGGATTTCTTAATTGTTTTATGTTTTATTCAGGTTCTAAATGGTTTCTGCTGTTATATTGAAGAAAGGCCAAGGGCCGAGAATGACGATTCCTGTGCCTTTAGTCCTTAAAAGAGAACCATTCACAGGGTTGGATTCAATTTTTTATCAATGTTTCATGGGCATTGATGCCTCTAAAATCCTAGCGTGGCCTGCACATCGACAAAACACTGTGTTTGAAACACATTTGAAAGAATATCAGTTTTCTGAAGATAGAGCACAGTGGGATGAAGATTGAAGACAGATCTGGGGAATTACGGCTAAGAATGATTATCAAAAGTCTAATTCCCTGGATTAAAAACATAGTCAAAGGAAATCATAAATTTTAGACAGATAGAAAATACCTCTACCACTGCATTTTGAGGCGAATTGATTCCTCCCAGCTACCTTGAGTGACACCTGTGCCTCAAAGCATTCAACAGAGGTTGAAGTTATTGTTCAAACTCAGATATTTTGCTTCCAACATAGCCGAAGAGTTACTTCTGCAAGGAAATTTAATGCAAAAAATATCTGCAGAGTTACTCTAGACAGAACACAGAGCCTCAAAATCAAATAAAGCTCCCACCGAGCTTAAATCATAATTGTAAACAGTTAATAAAGGTAGACCACCTGTAAACTTCCCCATCGAGCCCCTCAAAGAGCTGAGAAGTCATTTAATTTGTATTAATTATCCTTGAGATCTTTTTAGTTCTCACCTCCTCATTCTTCTATAAATACCTTAGTAGAAGATGAGCAATTGTTGGTTGACTACGTTGCTGAGCATTGTTATGTAATTGAGCTGGAAACTTCTGATTGTAAATATTATTCACTGGCCCTTGAAGCTCTTTTTGTAATAGATAAGTTAGGCTGAATAGTGAAGATGATTGCTAAACTGAAACACTGGACTTGAAGACTGTAACTGGTTTGACATCAATAACAAGTTGTTTCTTGGGATCCTGGTCTATATACTGGTGAAGTGCACTTTCTTTGTTATTTGTTTTTTCCTTCTATGTATGCCATATTTTTCACTATTCTCTAATAAATAACAACATTCACAGAGTTAGGATTTATTGTTTATCAGTTCCCTTCTCTAACTGAAAATCTTTATCTCAATGTTTTCCTCTTATTTGTTTATTCAAGAATGATTTAGTACAGTTCAAGCAGTTAGGAATGATGGAGTTCCCTCACCCTATTGTTTGCTTTAAACATTTTTCTTGAAAGTTATTTTCCTTATTTTCTTATTAAATATTAGACTAGAAAGTGATGGTTTGCCCTGTTTCTAGCTTCTATTCTCCAAAGGCTGATTCTGAAGGTTTCCCTTGGTGTTGGCTGAAAGCAGAATAGGTTTAAAAGTACTTTATCTGATCTTAAGTTGCACTTTGTTTTCTCTTATGTGCTTTCATACTTTCTGAAGGTAATTATGTGGATTACTGGATTGTTTGTCAATTAATATGCTTTAATACAAACTTGCCCAAGAATTCAATAGTTGGCCCTGCACTTGGTTGGTTTTAAATAGTCACTTAAGAGGATTTTTCTTGTTCGGACTGACTATAAATCCCTTGTGAAATTATTATCAGTTTCCACCCCTCCAACACTTTATTGTTTCCATTCCATCATTTGAATCTCAATAATCTTGTGATATAGATGACTTTCTCCTTGGATCACTTTTGATGTTGTTGTTCAATGAAAGCCTTGTTATGACTCCATAGCCTAATGGACTAAAAACCAGTGTTATATCTATCTTTTAAACTAGTTGTTCTATCCACTTGCAACTTCTCACCTTTGAAACTCTTTGCACTTAGAACTTTCCCCTCAAAACAATATTCATGCTCAACCATCCAAAAACAAAGAATACCCTTGGCCTTCATAACTAGCCTAATATAATTACCCCAAACTTCAAAGACAAATCCATCTTTGCACTTATTGGAGATATCCCTCTCCGGATTCAGGAGGGCTAGATCCTAGAAACCCAAAGTTGGTTGAAACGATGTTGTTTCTACAGTTTTAGTCTCATCAGTCTGCTAAAATTATAGATCCTTAACATATTGATGTATTGTATTTTCAGGGTTTGAGATCATGCTCCCCCACTTTATTTGAGCCTCATATTGCTATATCCTTGTATTATTATGTTTTATGCAGCAGTTCCTCTATAAACTGCGCAGTCATGGCCTAGGGCTTTATTTATGCAGCTATGTATTTCATGTTTACATGTACAAGTTTCTTGAGGCTTCTAGTGCTTTGCATGAGTGATCATTCTTCCTCAATATTTGTATACTTATTTCTGCTATGTCATAATATATGATGGCCATTGGATTCTCCAAAATTTTATGTGTTCATGAGTCACTGCTATTTCCATTTGATGTATTTGTTATTGCTATAGCTGCAATATTGGGAGAGTCCCAATATTGTTGTATTTCCCTATTGGGGATATTTTCCTTTGACATTCACTCCATAGACAGAGTCTACTAGTGGGCCAGGTAGCCTCTGGAGCTCATCCTTTGTTTAGAGGTGAAAAATCCAATAAATGCCCCTGCAGTCTATCTCTGGAATAGATTTCCTTTGTTGATTGACAATGTTTCTGAAAAAGGAACATTACAGTTTGTTTGATTTCATCAGCGAATGCAAAAATTGAAGCAATCAATAAATTTGTTCTTTACAATTTTGAAGCGACACAACCGTGGGTCGCATTGTATGAACAAAACAGGATGGAATGGGATATTGACAAGAAAGAATTCAGATGGTTGAATGGTAGAAGTGTGCCTTATCCCGATCATTTAAAAGAAAATATTCCAAAAATATGCCCCAATAGTTGGGTTGTTGACCAAGTCAGAGAGAAATATAGTGCTACCAGTTGTTACCCGCGTGCTAAAGAGGATGCACTAAATGTAGGGATTGGGTGAAACAAATCAGTAATTATATTTTTAATTTATATGTAAATTTGAAGCTTATATTAATACATCTACATTCCATATTTTAACTGTTGGATTATTATTTATAAGACACATGACACTATGATTTTTTTAACTTTTTTATAATAGGTGCATTTGTTCCCATCTATGTTGGCATATGGACACCATTTTCGCACAGAAAATTCCGATGTTGGAAACATCACATGAGATTGTGGAGTAGAAGTCGAGTTCGATCAATTTAGTCGATCTAGCCACCGTGATCAAAACCTAGTATGAGGGACGTTAGGTTACATTGGAAAGATACAAGAGATCATTGAAGTGGATTTTTCTTCTTTTCAATGTGCTATTTTTAGGTGCAAGTGGTGGGACACCTTTGATCGAAATAATGTAAAGGAAGATCACGATAGTAGGCTGATATGTATCAACTCTATAAAGATGTGGGATGAAGCTAAGGAGCCCTATGTTTTCCCTAAACACTACAACCAGGTGTCTTTTTACCCAGATGTGTTGGATAGGGATTAGTGGTTCGTATTGACACATGACCCTAGATCAAAACATATTTTTTAGAACAATAATGTTATCATGCCATGCGAGCTAGAAGATAATGAGGGTGATCATGAGAACCGATAGTGATATGGTACATGTTTTATTTCATCAATATTTATACATTTTAAGATGGGTTTTTCGAAATATTAATATAATATGTATTTTGAATTAATTGGTAATTTGCATTGTGTTAATGTTAAAATCAATAATTCACTTGATAATTTGCAATTATGTTGATCTAAAAAACAATGACGTGTTGTATATATTATATTTTTTTTGTATCTAAGATCATAATAAAATAATGATAATTCTAAAGTACATGAATTTATTTGCATTATTTTCTAAACTTTATTATGTTACAATAAATCATATTATTCTAGATTTATTATTTTACTATTATTTAAAATTTACAAATTTAAAAATTTAAAAATTTTAATAAATTCATTTCACATTAATACAATTAAAATTTTACAAATATTTTACATACAATTAGAATTATAATTACAATTACAATTACAATTTTACAATTTCACGTACAACTACAATTACAATTACAATTTTAGAATTTTACATATATACAATTACAATTTTATAAATTTACATATATACCATAACAATTACAATTTTAGAATTTTAAACACAATTAGAATTACAAATATTACAATTTTACAATATCATGATCATTTGGTATTAAATTAATTAATAAACATCATGTTCATGATAAGCATCGTACAAACATCATATTTGACTAAAAAACACATTCAAAATCGCTAGCTGCATCATCGTGATCATGATCATCTAACAAAACACAATTAGCATTATATATTAACATCATCACAACACAAACATCAAATATACATCTCATGTCAAATAACTCATGCTATCACATACACATCTATCTACAAGCTACACATTAAATGAACATATATAACATGACCTAACAACATACACATCATGATGATCATCAACATGTAAATTAAGTACAACTGCAACATGAAAATAAAATACATGGGCCATATATATATATATATATATAATCGAATAATGTTAAAAATATACAACTATAATATAAATGTCATGGATCAGCTGGTGGTAGTACAACATCAATATCAGTACTAGTGGCCGATGGTCTAGCCTCATCTCCATGATGATTGCTGCTAGATGCTAGTGGAGGCTCATGCTCATCTGGCGTGGCGTGAGATGAATGATCATGAGATGATGGTACGCTGCGCCTTGCATATTGTCCATCACGTGTTGTGGCTTGATTGTTACGTGAAATAGTCCTCGTCGGTTGCGTAAAAGCTGTCGCAACTCCTACGACATGCCGCATCAGGATGTACATGTCACACGGCATCCCTCTCCATATCCGTAATAGCCTATCATCGGCCTCTATGTCTCTGTAATGAGCGGGCCTGATGCTCGCCTCAAAAATCAATGCAATGAGTTGGTCACCCAACTCCATCTTGTATCTATCATCACTAAGTCGACTGCGCACCGGTGCACCAGCAGGAGCAGGTCTTTGATCTGAACTGGCTCCTGATAATCCTTGGCATCTAGCATTCCCTCATCATCATCAGGGTCCACACCTATATTAGGTGGTGGTGGCGGCAACTCCTCACCATAAAAAGAGCCAATGTCTGCAAATATATACAAGTACACAACAATAATTAGACAATTTCATTACACAATTTAATAAAAACAAGTTAAAGAACATGTTAGAATAAATTTAAATAAAAAAGTAATATTACCTCTATCATCTGGCGGCTCATCAGTTGTGAAGAGGATGTTGGCACACCCTCGCCAATCCAACCCTGCATAAGGATAGGGGACCATAATGAAGGGATGCTCATCAACACTGGCTAGCAACTCCAGTGCATCATCTGATATCCTCACTGGAAAAAGAGTCTCCTCCCTCTTGGGCATCATCTGCCCCCACATATGCATACGTGCCTCAGTAATCGGCCTACAAGGCCGTAGAAGAAAACTAGGCCTCGTCTCTGGAAACCTCTCCAAAAATAAACAAAAAATCTCTAAAGAAAAAGGGAAGTTGACCCTCCCTTGTGCATGAGCATGACATCTATCTAATGTTGTACAGAACTTCTGAAAAAAATGGCAGACCACCTAACAAGTCATGGCTGCTATAGTAAAGAATAAACATAATATAAAATCGAGCAAATAATGCATTTCACGTCACTGGTGTTGTGCGAAATGGTCAAAATTATAAGTGAGAGACACTGGACCTCCTCACAACCAAACGCACCAATACGTAACTGCCCTCCAATGACCTAAAAATTTGGAGGAGATGCTAAATTTTTTCCAATGTATCTCTGGGAATAAACTAACTGAATCCCTGCCACACAACCAGTTGGAACCTCGAGGAACGAGGGAAATTCCACCCCTCTCCTCGATAGCCCTGTAATAAAATATACATCATCCTCGATGGGCGTGTATCACTGGTTGATACTAACCCGGAAAGCCCGTCACTAGGAATTCCACCTTCAGATAATATGTCTCAAAAATAAACTATGGGAATTTAGGGAAGTAGCCTCCTCATAGAACTTGAGGAGGCCTACCTACCTTAGGAGCCCCTGTGTCGCTATTGTAATAGGGTGAGGGTACACATCTATCTCCCTCTCTCTTGCCTCCCACAGGTGAACCATGTTATACTGTTTCGCTTGTTGTTGTTTTTGTTGCCCCTCTTCTCTCCTTTCACGTCACTGAATGATTGACATATCAAACACAATTTTTTTTATTAAATGAAACAGGTATATAGAAATATACTTATATAAATATTTTTTGAAAAATAAATAAAACAACAGTGGGTGCGCCAAAAACATAGTCACGCACCACTCGGGGTGCGTCTTTCAACAGAGTGCACTGGATACGGTGCACCTAATGATATTCAGTGCACCAAGGGAAGTGCTTGTTGGCTCGAGGGGTCCTGACCCAGGTTTGGAGTTTAAGGTTTGCCAACAAACCCCTATACTACTGGCCCTTTCAGCAGTGACCTTCTTGCGCAGGCCAACGTCTCACCCAAAGTAGTATGGGAGGGTGCTAAAACCAGGTTTCCGCACCCTCCGAGAGGGCAGGTAAGTTAGGCAGCGTTACGTTCGACTTCACAAATATCAGATCGCCTCTTACAGAACCTAGATCTATTAGTCCCTTCGCATCCATGTGCACAATACCATTTGTAATCGCAACAAATAACAGATATAGGATAACAAGCAACTATTGCAACTATTCTTGCATAAAGTCTAATAAACAGATTCAGATCAATTGTCAACACAACATAATTACTTAGCACAATTATTTGTGGAGCTCAATATAGAAGTATGCATACCATAATAGATCTAGATCGTAGTATAAACAAGTAACACAAGTACTTTCTCAGCTTAAATAAATTACATAGAGCATACATAATCAGATATCACAACTTTAATAGATTCAGAGATCTCAACAGCCTTCCGCATTCATTAATCCTCCATATCCTTTCAAAATACCCAAAACCCAACCTGCCCACACAGCAGGAAGGTCCGCACATAGCAAGACTGAGGATCTCTGTGCACACAGCCAACAGGAGTCCTTTCCCCAAAAACCCAAAATAGATCTACCAATTTTCAATCCGCACCAATCTTAGTTCAAGTCTATCTTACAACTCAAAATGGTTCAACTACTTATACTACTTTAGTCTACGAATCTAATGGTCCACAAACCATGGTTTGTGGACTCTTGGTCTACCCTTGACCCACTTACAATGTAATAGGAGCTTTGACCCACCCCAAAACCCTGCGTTAGAATAAATATACTCAAAAATATACAAAAATGGACCATATTTGCAGCTCTTGTAGGAGACCCTGTTCCAACAATCCCCCAACACAATCTTGTGACTCGTCCCGAGTTATTGTGGTGGTGGGGTATCCACTTGCGCGCGCAGTGCATTAAAAACTGCGACCAATGGGGGTAGCACTTCTTGACTGTAAGTTGCATCACTCTATGCAATATCTACAAGCTTCTGTGAGGTCAGTCCCTTTGTCGCAGCCGTGACACTCTCCAGTCTTTGGTTTAGTCGCTTTACAACACCTTCAACATCCTGTGAAAGTTGAAGGGCTGTAGCAGTCTAAGGCTTTAAGCGTTCTTCGATAACATGCTTCTTATGGCGAAGACCCTCGATCTCATCTTTGAGGTTGTTTCTGGTCCGCAATCGCACCAAACGCTGTGCAGGGACCAAGGTAGGTAATGTAGCCTCGATCTGCTTGAAAGCTTCCTCCTTTTGTTGCAAGTCCTGACTGATTTTCCAAAGGACTGGATCGTGATAGATCTTGGTCCAAAGCTACTTGGAATCCTCTAGTAACTAGGCATCCTGAGCAATCTATCCTGTAATGGTGTTGGTAGCCTTGGTCACTAGAGCAGTGCGATGGGCTTGTTCTTCCGGAGGTGTTTTGGGCTACAGTTTGGCTTGTAAGTCAGATATTTGATGCTCCAACTATGTCTTAATGACCTACATTTCCATCCTGGAATCCTTCAATGCTGCGACCAATCCTTCCACTTTAGCCCAGGGGATGGCTATGGTCAGGATTTATTTTGTAACCTCTGTGCAGAGCTAGTGGATCAGAGTTTCGAGCTCTGCTTTCTACGAAACAACAAAGAGTACTTCTGCGTTCTATTGTGCGATGGTCTGTTCAGCCATACCAAGTTGGTGATGTACTTGCTAGTCCTGGTGGTGAATATCCTGAAACACTGCGGTGTGGAGTCCCTGTAACGCTGCGTGGGGTAGCTTGCAAGATTCAGCTACACCCTTGCACCTGCTTGGATCTGGATCTCCTGGTCCAGTGAACTGATCACAAGAGCAGTGATAGGTAAGGGACAGAGATGGCTTTCTTCCGTGGCTGGAATTGTTCTTATAGATGCCAAGGGAATTCATCTCCGAACCATGCTGGGCTGTATTGTGTTTGTATTTAGCTGCAAGGTTCGAAGCTCTTCTTGGATGGCGTTGATCGCAATGTTTTGGTGCTCCTCTAAAGCAACCCATTTTTCTTCTGTGGCCAGTGTGATGACATCTACGATTTGTTCGAGATCTCCATCCATCATAGTAACCATCTCATCTCGTTCCTTCTACTGGGCGCGCTGCTTCTTTTAGGGTCCCTTGACAGGCTCGCCTGTTCGCTTCATACCTCTGACGATCACTTCCTCCGTGCCTAGCTACGAATCAACCTGGGTCTCAGCCTCGGTGTTCTTCGTGGTGGTCTGCATAGGTTGTGTGTCATTTTTCGTGGTTGCGACCGAGTCTTTTCCTGCGCTTCCAGTCTACTTGGTGATAATGGGTGAGGGTACCTACGTAGTGCTAGTACCAGTGGTGCCCTTGGTGCTGGTCTTGAAGCCTATCTTCTAGGCAGGAGGCCATAGCACAATCACATTGTCAATTTCTTCGTCTACTACCATATAAGGAAGTGAAATCCAAGTTTTATCCTTGTGGATGCGGATCTGAATGTTTTTCATGGTAACCTGGAATGCTGCGATACTCTTGTACTTGTCATATACTGTGGGGGACAGCCGAGGTCGAGAATTGATGGTTGCGGCCACACTACTCTAGAAGAGGACCCAGAAGACTTTGTTATCTTCTAAGTGCTGCGCATCCTTATAATCCCACAAATGGGCATACCGGGCCCCTTCGCACATATTTGGAGGGAGCTCGGGGAGGACCGACTCCGCAGGGGTTTCCCAGGCAACAAGCGCTATAAGAAATAGTAGCCAGACATAGCAGAAGGCTTTTCTCTGCTCCTAGGATTCATGGACATTGGCTAAGAACTCGTCGCATAAGTACTGGGCCCAATCAAGGCAGACTCCCTTCGCACATTGACCAGCTAGCCGAATAACATAAGTAGGGACGGTTGTGTCCTGACACTTCCGCATTACCTTGCAAGCTAGTGATATGGTACCCATCTATGTAGATGGGTCGCTGATGGACTTTATGACAAATCCACACATATTTCTTTCCACATGGTAGGTCTTACGCACATATTCAACGGTTTCCCCTTCATATTTCTTGTCCACATGCTCTAGAGGGTGCGGCCTGTTCATGGGAAGGCCCGTGATTCTATGGACCAATGCAGCATCTATGGGGACCCTATCCTGGATCCACAGGAAGCCATTATGAATGAGGACGAGCAGCTGTCAAGCCAGTTGATCCGTGACGTTGTAATGGCCAAAGTAGGGCATACACAGCAGGTTCAAGAGCTCTGATCCAGCCAATTTGCTTACCCAGCACTGAGGAACGACTGTGACCCCATATTCCATGTAAATTGTGTCGAAGTACAGCACGAGGGTTAGTTTAGGGAAGGCTTCGTAATTTTCCAAGTCGTGAT
This sequence comes from Pinus albicaulis, assembly GCA_034641835.2. Lineage (NCBI taxonomy): Eukaryota > Viridiplantae > Streptophyta > Pinopsida > Pinales > Pinaceae > Pinus > Pinus albicaulis. Next base: position 18,310,216 of record CM076577.1, on the reverse strand, counting down.
CATCGAATTTAACTTCATGGAGCTTCCTACAGGGGTCACTCAGGACAGGGACTTCTCCCAGGGTTAGCGGCATCTGGAGATAGGTAAGTAGGCCATCAAGGTTCTTTGGTGTGCGTGTCGAGGGCCTGCATGGGCGGATGAAGGGAGGTAACCAGTTGATCAGATTGGTAGGTAGGGCTTCCTCTTGCGCAGCCTGAGCCTGAGGCGTTTCGCGCGGGGACTTGGCATGCCTTGGGGAGGTCCTAGGATTCCCTGAAGCCCATTTTGCAGCTTTGGGGGGCTTCCCTGAGCCCTGTGCCTGCTCTTTTCCCTTCCGTGTGACCAGTGTTGAGGGCACTTCTTCATCCTATGTTGTGGAGGTAAATCCCCTCTGCGGATCAGAGATTATGGGTTCGATCCCTAGTGGAGTTGCCAATTTGTTGTGGAGGTAAATCCCCTCTGCAGACAGAGGCGATCCATACTAGCCCAGACCGAGTCTAGCAACAATCGTTTACGCTATAGTGCAGGTTCCTAATTGCAAATAAACCAACTAGTGATGAAGGCCTACCTAGAATCCAACGTTGTTGCTTATATAAGAGGTAGCGCTCCCGTTCCTTAGCTTTGGCAGATCATGATCCCCACGATCTCCGTGATAGGACACCTGCACACGCGAGAAACAAAACAAACGCAAGCGTAAAATCCAGTAGATGCAACTATATGTCAGTCAGAGAAGACATAACTCATCATCATAATCAACAACAGGAGTGGAACCATAACTAATAGTCGCTTATCATTAATCAATCAAAGAAGAATACAACCATAGCTCTGACGCTGAATTCTCCTTCGGAGGGTCGCCAGCGGAACACGTCTCGAGAAAGCTTGTCAGGGATGAGACAAACCTCTCTCTTCGGATGTCTCGACAATGATCTCATTGCTTGGATTTGGCCTTAAGGGAATGGATCAAAGCTCTTACAGCATTAGGCTCTTGGGAACTTGGAGACTAGCTATTCAGCCATTCAGCCATTCAGCTATTCAGCCATTCCCCCCCTTCATCAATGGATGAAGGTTATATTTATAGAGGAGAGGAGGAGGTTGGGATCCCTACAATAGTGGAAGGGAGGCCTTATCCCTTGGGAGGTTCCCCATAAGGTGGAAACAAGAGGCCAAAGAAGGAAGGCCGTGGTTATTTAGTCGAAACCACTCCTGATGACTCATCCACAAAGTTGTTGTAATCGAAACTTCGCCTCTTTTTTTTAAAAACTTTCCAAAAGAATATTGGCGCAGGTGCTTAACTGGGACATAGCGCCAATTGGTGCGGGCTCAGTGTTAATTTTCCTCATTGGTGCGAGTACATAACGGGCTACCCACGCCAAGGAAAAAATAGGTGTTTTTAGGGGTCTGCTCAGGAAATGATCAATAGAAGGAATGTTGTCCTCATGGAAAGGGATGAAATGATGGCATTTGCAAGGCATGAAACTGATTATTGGTCATAGAAACGACCCTCCAATGGGTGATATGGGGATTGCAGGGACGGTGAAAAATTATTGTGTAACAGATGCCCCCTAAAGCATGAGGCCCGAAAGAGAGAGAGGGCTGAAATGCTTTACGAGAACGTGTCCAACTGAAAACACCACCGTCAGAAAACCTGCGTAGATAAATATAACTTATATCTCAGATACATGATATATATGGGCGCAACCATCCATAACAGAGTATACAATAATCCAGATCCAAGGCATGGATGCAACCATCCAGTAAGGATCGATAAATAGACTCAGGTATGGTCACAGCCATCCAATCAATGAGTCATGTAACTAATCATAATAATCCACAAAATCACAACCTGGATTATAATCGACAGGAATCTAGTGTCTTGCACTCCATCTCGACCCGAACAGAGTACAAGTTCAAGCATGCGAATATGTGAGCTGAAGTCGAACATGCAAGAACATCGTCTGATTACCAGCCAATGATGAAAGCTGTTAACAGATGTGAGAGGTACCACCAATAATGACAATGGCCCTCAAGGTACTATAGGTACACCACGAATTTGAATCACGTTGAGTCGCATCGAACACTCGCAGAATCACTCGATCGGAGGCCAATGATGAAAACCTCACGTCGAATGCGAAGAACCCGCCATTGAGGCATGCAGGCTCCAAGGTACCAGAAGGGAGTCTCTAGATCAGCTTCCTGGATAATGAGCTGAAGTCGACAGGAAGTGACCTTGATCGAAGGTGGGCCATAGTGTTTACCACATCATCGACATGAGACAGAGGAACATAATGTCTTTGTGAATCAAGATAAGATGAGAATCAGAGGAAGGTTGGAGTTTGCAGAGGTCAACTTCTCTTGAACATATTGACGGCATGACATTGGATTTGGCAGTATTTGACATCAAAAGATCAAAGGTCACGGTGACAAGGCAAAGAGCAGATGAGAGGTCAAAAGGGATCACCCAAACCCACGGAGGCAAGTGGAAAATGAGATGAGATGTCCCCAACCCGACAGGAATGCAGACAAGTGTCATGTTCAAGAGCGACATACTGCCGACACGACAATGATGTTGGTTCCATTTTTTCCCCACCATTTCGGTGAGTACCTCTTTTTTTTTACACAAGCTTGAAGAGGATACCATATTCGTGTCATATAAATCCATCCTTCAGACGAATCCATCCTAGTACATTTAACGAGCCCTAGGAAGGAGTGACTTGAATAACGTCATTTCGACTGAATCTGATGTCATCAAATTTTAACGAGTCTGAGAAAGGAAGAACTCTGCGTCTTTTCATATTTAGAGAGTTTGAAAAGACAGCTGAAAAGTAAACTCCAGAGGTCCCTTTTCGTAAATAGTTCCTCAGATCCGAAAAGGTAGAAAACTATGTTTGAGAAAACCTCCTAGTCGCGATAGGCTAGGGTATTCCTTTTTCGTAAATAATCCATCCCAGCCCAAAAAAGGGGTAAACGTATATTGGATAGATGTCGATTCGTCTCCACTTTAACGAGATCGAAACGACAAGGGCGTCGACAATCTTTTCATGTTTAGAGAGTCAAAAAAGAGCTGAAAGTTGACTCCTCCTGGAGGAACGAGTGGTATAAGGGGTAGCAACTGGTTCCGGTAATGGTGGAACTGCTCAAAACATGATAAAAGTCAAGAGGCTAGCTAACAAGACCACTCATCGCAGCGGTTCCTCAGGAACGGGTAAAACAACCAAGTGAAGGCATATGATCGGCCAAGCAGATAGTGACGATGGAGTGAGAAAACCAAGGCTCATCTGGAAAAACAGGCTGATAAAATGGAAATCACAAGAGGTAAAATGGGAATGGTTTCATTTTTACACAAGCTTGAAATCAAAAAACTTTGCTTGAAGTTGGTTTCATTTTTACACAAGCTTGAAACAAAGATAAACTATGCTTGAAACCGGTTTCATTTTTACACAAGCTTGAAACGGAAACAAACTATGCTTGAAAAAGTAAGCATGCCCCTAGCATGGTGACTCAATTTGAGGTACATGCCCCCCAAGCTTCAGTCCATATGAAAGGTAGATGGAGTGAAGGTTCAAATTACGAGACCAAGAGAGAGAATCGATTGGGATTTTACGAGATCTTATCAAAGACTCGAATTGAACAGGAAAGTGTTTCATTGTTTTAACGAGGTTGACACATTAAAAGAATTATCCTCAGGACACCTTGTTTCATGGTTTAAGGAGCTTGGCACAAGACAAGGAACTCTACTCCGACAACCTTGTTTCATTTTTTAAGGAGCTTGACACAAGACAAGGAATTCTGCTCCGACAACCTTGTTTCATTTTTTAAGGAGCTTGACACAAGACAAGGAACTTTGCTCCGACAACCTTGTTTCATTTTTTAAGGAGCTTGACACAAGACAACGAACTGTGCTCCGACAACCTTGTTTCATTTTTTAAGGAGCTTGACATAGGAAAAGAACCATGCTCCAACAGACTTCATCGTAATGAATAAGAAGTCATGGATTCCAAGAGTTCCACTCCTGATGGAAGGAAAACATCCTGGAAGTCAGGACCCAATGCCCCCAGCACACGATGCACAACGACACTATCACTGAGTACAGGCGTGGGGTAGGTAGCCACATAGTTGAACTATGGTGGGGCAGATACAATAGGTGGATAAAATCCAGGAAGGGATGATGGCGGGCCAGCTGCCACATCAGGACTAAAGAACGAAAGCTAATCAATGGTCATGATCCGTCCTTCATGTGGAAAACAGACGACACGAAAAAGGGAGGAGACAAGCGCTCCCATGGCATAGGTGTAATCACGCCCCAAGAGCAGATTGAAATCCAAGCGGCCTGGAACAACCATCACGCCCATATGGACGGTTTTACCTCCCAAAGTAACAGGTAACCTTGGAAGGATCCCTAACGGTTGACTCGTTCTTCTGTTAAATGCCAACAGATTCTGCGTAACAGGCACAAGCGGTGGCGAGCCAAAAGCTTTCAAAGTAGTTGAGGATAAAATACTAACATATGTGCCTTCATCTATAATGGTGCTGGGTACGACCAGACCAAAAGCCTGTACTGTGATCTCGAAAGGCACATAAGACGGAATGCGGTATCCTGAAAATCGATTCCAATCAAAGGAAGCGACCAAAATACTCGGAGGAGCTACCATCGAATCAAGATGGTCTTCCCCTGGTGTTACATAAGAAGAAGGAGCATCCTCCACGACCTCCATCTCGAAGGTGGGAGGGGAATCCTCCGGGACCTCCATCACGGGAGGCGGAGGAGAAACTTCTTGAGATATAGGGACAGGAGAATCTTTCTCCAAGTCTGAGGAATCTGAAGAAACAAGAAGAACCTGAGGGGTGTGAGATCCACTCTCAATGGAAAAGACCTGGTGCACCGAAGACAGAGCCAGCTCAACCGATCCCACGACGAATGGTTGGTCGGGAATGGATTCTTGAATATGAATTTCCGAGGGAGCGGGATCGACCAAGGATGACTCTTGACCAATCATGGAATCAACTGGTGGAGGACTCAAAGAAAGTTGTTTATAACCAGCCAGGAGGCGTGGTGTAGAAACAGTTGAGTTTTCCAAAACTCTCTTGGCTTCATCCATATATGGACAAAGGTGAATGGCATGGTGCCCTTCACACAACTTACAGGGATGGGTAATCTTACCCTGCTTCTTAGGAGCCTTACCAGCAGCAGCTGAAGACGTGCCCCCAACCTGACTCCCGGAAGCCAAAGGCAACGGGGGGCGACTGTTGGACCATACTTCGAGTACCTTGGGAATGCCAGGGCAGTCTCGAAGAAGATGGTCTCCCGTGCACAACATGAAAGGGAACTTGACTTTTCACGGAGGGTTGGAAGGTTTATCAAGAGGAGATGTTTCGGAAGCAGTAGCTGCAGCCTTAGCCTCTCTCTTATCATACTTCTTCTTCTTTGTCTTCTTCTTAGCCACCTGGTTACTCGAATCCAGACTTTCACCAGGCGAAGTAGAAGATGAGGACGCAAAAACAGGCGAACAAGGGGAGAGGTCCACCTTGGAATTAACATGATGCTGTTCAGGTGGAGGAACGGATTGACCAGTAGCTGAGATATTTGGGACCACAGAGGTTGAAAACAACCAAACAGGCAACCCAACAGTTAACCCAGGAAGGGACAACATTGCCATATAAGGAGCACCAACATTCCCAAAAGGAGGAAAAGGACCCGGATTCCCATCGGAGGGGATTCCTTGGTTGGTGAACTTCGGAAAAGTTGCCATCAAAAATGATCTTCAGAACAACATCCTAAGGAAACTAGCTTTAACCAGGAATATTTCATGGGCAGTTAATTTTAAAACATTGAAACAAAACTCCGTTGTTTCATCTTTTAAGAGTCAAGAAACAGACAAAAGGTGACTCTACCGCTTTCAAATTGGAAACAAGCATGAAAGGACAAGCGCTTGATGATCCTTTAAAATTTACAGAGTCAGAAAAGATCAAATGACTACTCTGGAATCTAGGCAAAGGGTGTACCAAATAACTGTGAACTGCAATATACACCTTGGTTTCAAAAATGAAGGAGAAATCAACCAAGGACTTGATGTACGTGCAGGAAATCTCCTCGAATGCTGTGTCCGGTGTATCATGGGTATAGGGCGGCAGACTCGGCTTCCTATGGATAAAGGATAGAAACCTAGTGGGGTCTCCCTTTATATACTCGACAGTACGGGGAGCACAAGTCCTTTCTCGTGCTGTCTAAAGCCAAGAGGCGAACGACAGCTACTAGGTTTAAAGACGTCGGAACACGTCTCTAGCCTAGACCTCTAAATGTTGTGTTAATGTTTCAATGCTGCCTTAGTGTAAATTGAATAAATTTTATAGTTTATCTTCAATTATGTCTCGATTTTCAGGCCCTAACGAGTGTCATATGACAATCTCCTATATGCAGCTATATGAGAAAAGAAAAATTTTCATTCGATGAATTCTATCTAGTTAAGGGAAGAGCTTCAAACAATGATGCGACATGAAACAACACTGTAAACGAAATCTTTTCCAAACTAGATGGCTTTCACTATCCAAAAGTAATTTCAAACACTCAACGATGCAAATAATGCAATGTAATCTATGCAAAATCCTCTTTTCCAAAAACTATGCAATTGTAATCTATGCACAATTTCCCTTTTCCTTTTCAAATGATAAGAATGCACTCAATGCATTTTTCGATGAAATGAGAATCTACTTAATGCATGCTTTTAACGAAAGAGAATGCACTCAAAGTGATTTCTAGTTTTCGATCATTAAACAATGTAATCTAAGTTCAATGATGGATCTCAAAAAAAATACTTTTCAATGCAATGTGATCTAATGCATTTTAACGAAAAGAAAACTTTGAGACGAAAACTAAATAAACGCAAATCTTCTTAATGAAGGATGAATGCAAAATAGATGTAAACAAACACTAAGAATGCAATCGTTGTTTCAAACACTTTGTAACGAAATCCTTCAAAAGGCGACAAGACATATGAGGTCAAACACAAAGAGGACTTCCAAAGCAAGAGATCAAAACAAGGCATTCATTCCCTTTTACATCAAACAATCATGGAAATAAGAAATTTCAAACAATGAGCAATGTAATCTATGCTCATACAGTGAAAAGACCGGAAGGGAAAGACACACTGGTGAAGAATTTAGGGAAAAAATCTCAATTTTCACACACCCTGAAATTGGCCCGACTTTTTCATTGAAAACTAGCGCCAACTGGCGCGACTTGCTCACTGAAAACTAGCGCCAATGCCCAATTAGCGCGGGTTGCTAATTGACAACAAGCGCCAACGCCTGAAAATGAAAAAACAAAGAATTTCTCCCAACCAAGACCAGACTCACCACTTCAAGCAGAATCTAAAAAAAACCCAGAAGCAAAGTACTAACCAAAAGAAACTTTCGAACAAGGGTAAACCCTATCACCTATAGAAAATGGCATGACTGTCTGGATGTAATCCGCGCCAAACAGGGAATGGCGCGAGTTATGAACTGGAAACCTGCGCCAATTGGTGTGACTGTCAGGGTGGAAACCGTGCCAATCAAGCCAACCATGAAAGGATGAAAAATCAAAAAAATAGAGGTCAGATCTGATCCTCTGGGGCTAAACCAAAAGCCAAACACTCAGAAAAGAGCCAGCCAAAAGAACCGATCAAGCAAGCAGAATCGAGAAACAACCGAAAAGACAAGACAATTCTCCAAGTGTTCAATTCAGAAACTAAACCGGAGATTGACTGAAGCAGCTTTGATCTACTTCGCTAATGCAGAGCAATAGCATTTCGAAGGCTATCTGGCTAACTTCAGGCTTCGTCTGTAGCTTATAAAGTAGAACAACAACAAGCTAGACGATCACCAGCGGAGTCGCCAAATTGTTGTGGAGGTAAATCCCCTCTGCGAACAGAGGCGATCCCTACTAGCCCATGCCGGGTCTAGCAACAATATTTCATGCTATAGTGCAGGTTCCTAATTGTAAATAAACCAACTAGCGATGAAGGCCTACCTAGAATCTAACGCTGTTGCTTGTAGAAGAGGTAGCACTCCCGTTCCTTAGCTTTGGCAGATCACGATCCCCACGATCTCCGTGATAGGACACCTGCACACGCGAGAAACAAAACAAACGCAAGCGTAAAATCCAGTAGATACAACTATATGTTAGTCAGAGAAGACGTAACTCACCATCATAATCAACAACAGGAGTGGAACCATAACCAATAGTCGTTTATCATTAATCAATCAAAGAAGAATACAACCATAGCTCTGACGCTGAATTCTCCTTCGGAGGGTCGCCAGCAGAACACGTCTCGAAAAAGCTTGTCGGGGATGAGACAAACCTCTCTCTTCGGATGTCTCGACAATGATCTCCTTGCTTGGATTTGGCCTTAAGGGAATGGATCAAAGCTCTTACAGCATTAGGCTCTTGGGAACTTGGAGACTAGCTATTCAGCCATTCAGCTATTCAGCCATTCCCACCCTTCATCAATGGATGAAGGTTATATTTATAGAGGAGAGGAGGAGGTTGGGATCCCTACAATAGTGTAAGGGAGGATTTATCCCTTGGGGGGTTCCCCATAAGGTGGAAACAAGAGGCCAAAGGAGGAAGGCCGTGGTTATTCAGTCGAAACCACTCCTGATGACTCATCCATGAAGTTGTTGTAATCGAAACTTCACCTCTTTTTTTAAAAAACTTTCCAAAAGAAAATTGGCGTGGGTGCTTAACTAGGAAAGAGCGCTAATTGGCATGGGCTCAGTGTTAATTTTCCTCATTGGCGCGAGTACATAACGGGCTACCCGCGCCAAGGAAAAAACAGGGCTTTTTAAGGGTCTGCTCAGGAAATGATCAACAGAAGGTATGTTTTCCTCATGGAAAGGGATGAAATGATGGCATTTGCAAGGCATGACACTGATTATTGGTCACAGAAATGACCCTCCAATGGGTGAGATGGGGATTGCAGGGACGATGACAAATTACTGTGTAACATCCTCAGACCCGATCTCCATCACTTCCTCAACTTCTAGGACAGTAGGTGCCGAGGGCTCATTGGTTGTCATCCTAGCGCGGAAAATGAATCTCGACTCTAGGTTGCTACTATCAGCAGGGGGAGGTTGATCCAACATCAGAGGGACAATGCAGACCCAAAAAATCTTATAGCTAGCTCTCTCGAGATAAAGGGGATAGGTGCAAGTTATGCAAGTGAGATGGAACCCTTGTTTGAGTTATCCGGCCCTTTTTATAGCACCTCTGGGCATCCAATGGGAGGGTAAAATTGACTTGGAACTTACCATCAAGTAAACGGTAAAATATCCTCAGAATCTACCCCATTAACTGTTAGTAGCCTGCTCCTTTTAACGGTAACTTTTGCTTTTTACCAGATGTTACGGTGCCAACGGCTAGTTTTCGCACCTCTTGTGCCCTTGGTGTTCCTACTACGATTGGTTCAAACACCTTCCTTCTCCCAACACGGGCTTAAACCCTAAGTACTTCAAACCCAAAGATATGGTCGCTTGGCTTGTGTCATCGCAATAGAACTGGGCCGCCTTCGTGAGCAAATATTTCAGAGGTGCTATGATCACTGCATATCTCCGAAAAAACTTTCTGTAATAACCCATGTGGCCGAGAAGTGAGCACAACTGCCCTTTTGTTGAGGGAGTTGGAGGATATATAATATTCGCACCCCCAATTTTTGCCATCGTGGGGTGCATCTCAATGCTATCCGTTCGCAGCCCAAGTGGTCCGGTATCCGTGCGCACCTGTTCGATTCTGAGCCCAAAACCTCTCGTGGATCATTCTTACCTTCTTTTGGAGCTAGGCTGTAATATTTGATCATTCTTGGTGTCTACAGCTCCCAATTGGGTAATTCAGGTGCGACACACAGGTGCAATTCACCCCATGCTACAGTTTCAATTTCCCATAGAGCTGCGTCAAGTGCCTCTATCCCGCCTACTAACCCAAATGTTCCAATAAATTCAACCCTCAAAGCCTTCCAGTGGTGGGTCTGCTGATGGAGCTCTGCATCTAAGTACCATGCGGTGGGAAGCGGTCCCAGGTCATGAATAAGAAAATGAACCCACTCCTGGGTAGTTCTATTGCACTATTATTTTATCCAAGCGACCATATATTCACGTGGATCTTCAGGTCCAAGGAAAGTTTTGATTCTCACGTCGGCTGGGGCCTCAAATTGTAGGATCATCATATTTCGACACTCCTCCCAATCCTGGAACACCCCCTCATGTGTTACTCACCATTGCGTAGGTGATCCACGCATGGCCATCTTACAGGCCCATAGCCGTCGTTCTTGGGGATCATCAACTTCGAATGCCAGCAAAAATTCCCTAACATTACTAGAACCATCGAAATAAGGTAGATCTCTTACCTCTGAGGAGATGCATCGGAAGTTCTTCGTGATACAAAGACATTGTAGTGCAGAGACATCATGTAACTAGTTTTTCCAATTCTCTATCTCCCCATCAGAGTTGGAGAAACATTCACTGTCCTTTTCTCAGTAGAGTACCCCCTCCACCGTGGGGTTGATCCAATCTTCATCTCGCACAGTCAACTTATAGATATGATCCACATCCTCTTCATCACGCATTGGTTCTTTGTATCGTTCACCTTCCGCCAGATCTAATGGTACTATTACCCTTGTACGATTATTCTCGAATACCATGCTTCGCTTCTTTAGGTTAATGATGCCTCCCATATCGATGGCCCAATCCAAACCTAGGAGCGCAGGGTAGGGGTCCGCATCTTCGAAAATCTAAATTACTTCAAAGTCAGCCCAAAACCTTAACCCCTACGATATCCACCACAATCTTCGATAGTCTTCCCAATGGGATGATCTTCTGTTGATTAGCCATATGCAGCTGGATAGTAGACCATTCCAACTTAGGATCCTCCATTCATTTCCAAGTCTGTTTAGGTAATACATTCGCATCTGACCCTAGGTCCAAAATAACCTGATCCATATCATAATCACCGATCTGCGCAGTCAACCGCATCTCCCTACCAATGTGTTTCTTATACCTATAGAGTTTGTGTACGTCCTTGACTTACAAAGGGAGGATAGGTCATGCTGCGCAGTTATCTATTAATACCTGAATATTTTCCACAAACTTTGGGTTGTGCAGCAGCTTCATACATGCCTATAAAAAGGGTTTTACCTCCTCATCTTCCTTGAGGTCCTCGGGCTACTGCGAAGTAGATTCCCCTGCCTCAGAAAAGTCTTTGCGAGCTGTGACAAATGTTTCTTTCTCCTTTTTTAGATCCAAACCTTCCTGTTTTCTAACTGCTGGTCGGATTAGAGGCTCGATTGTAGTTTTCTCCCTAGGCCCTCTGGTGGCCATCCCACTACGTGTTACAACATTCACTCCTGTATCTTTGTCTCATAACTCACCTTAACCCTCTGCACATTCTGCATAGGTGTTGGCTTCTTTTCCTACGTCTTCGCTATCAAGACTTGATAGTCTTCAATCGCATGGTCCAGCTGCCTGCAATACCGGCAGGACTGTCTTATAGTATTTGGACAGTCCCTGGAAAAGTGTCCTACCTCTCCACAATTGTAACAGATGAGTTTCCCTCGTCCCTGACCTGCGCTCCCACCTCTTCCACCTCCCCTTCCCCTTGCTGGGGAGCCTCCTGCACTCGAGAGGGATGTTGGTGAGGATGGATCTGACTGCACCCTATAGAGATTCCCTCAATCTATCATCAAATCATACATCTGACAGTTCTGTTCATCATGCCCTACCAACCTACATAACCTGCACGATTGTTATTTTACTTCTGGGACGTACATAGCAAGGCAGGGATGGTGGCTTGTGTCATGCAGCCCTGCAATGCGGCAATCATCGCACCATAGTGCCAGCCCACTTGGTCCTGCAACTTCCCTAGGCCGTAATGGACTGGGTCCCTTGGCCTGCATGTAGTATGTTAACAGAGAGAAGTTATCCTTGGTGAGACTATTCGTCCTACATCGTATGCACCACCTTTCAGGGCTAGCCTCTACACCTCGCTCCTTTCACAGGTTCTAGATCTCCATGTGCATCGCTTCAAGTTGTCCTTGGATCTGATGGACGCCTAGCTGGGTATAATCTCTAGGTGCAACTTCTAACTTCATAGCGACCTCTAGGGCTTTTTCTGGTGATTCAAAATTTTGGTGACCCATAGGTACGCGCAGGTGAGGCAGAAACATAGCAATGAACCATTCTGTATGTTGTCTATTATCGTACTAAAATCCTCCCTCCCTGATCACCTTCTTCAGTCGTTGATCAGCCTCCCACACAGACTCAGAAGGCCCTTGCTTGAAATCTGTTATATCGACCACTATTTGAGAATAGGACTTAGGCTTATTGAACTATTTTTTCAAGGTGTTCTTGATCTCTTCAATGGTTGAGTTTGCATGTTGTCCGATGTATCCCATGTACCAATCCAAAGCTCTACGTTCAAAGGCAAGGGATAGTTATGCCCTCTTCACCGCATCACTAACTACGTTCTGCGCAGTCCATACCGATTATGCGACAAACCAGAATTTCTCCATGCCTTGATCTCCCACACCCTTAAAGGTAGGCAACTTCATGTGTGCAGCCATGTCGTCTTCTAGTAGTGGAGGTGTACGTGAGTTCTTACCCCTACACTGGTTTGAAATTGGTGTGGTTGGAGGACTATGTGCAGCTGCTTCTCTTACCGGGCTGTAGACATATCTACCTCCTTCTAGGTTGGTCCGATAGTATTTTCCACTTCGCATCGTACTCCCATCCAGATCAGAGGTCATTCATTTGGTGTGGCTACACAGAATAATTTTTTTGCACAGTAATATCTTAATAAAAAATGTTAAAGTCTTCAGAAACTTACCCCTAAATCCTTTGAAGAATATTTGCTCTGCTTCAGAGTAGGAGACAAATTGATCGATGGAAAATTCCGTCATGAATCCTCCTAGCACACTGTCCACCCAGTGGTCTACGGTGCGAGTGATGATGTTATCAGCCTTCTCTAACTGTTGGATCAATTCTAGGGTCCACTTTGTAACCCGCTCGTCCTTCCAACACTTCTGAAATTCGACCAACCTTGTGAGCCACTCCTGGAGCTTGATCGCAATGGTTACGAAGAAGATCTCATAGATCTCTATGAAAATATACTTATTTTTCTACTCTTCGGTGGTCAACCTCTTACTACGGTTTTCTTTCACTACGAATTCCTAAACTTGCCATTTGAACCATTCATCAATTTCTTTTCTTTCAGGTTTCCAGTATGGCCTTGGCATTACCAGATCCCTCTCTCAAAATGCTCCTGGTCCTGGCAATGGAACCATTTGTTGGCTCGAGGGGTCCTGACCTAGGTTCAGAGGTTAAGGTTTTCCAAAAAACCCCTATACTACTGGCCCTTTCAGTAGTGACCTGCTTGCGCAGGCCAAAGTCTCACCCAAAGTAGTATGGGAGGGTGCGAGAACCAGGTTTTCACACACTGGGAGAGGGCAGGTATGTCGGGCGGAGCTACATTCAGCTTCACAAATATCAGATCACCTCTTACATAACCTAGATCTATCAGTCCCTTCGCATCCACGTGCACAATACCATGTGTAATCACAACAAATAACAGATATAGGATAACAAGCAACTATTGCAACTATTCTTGCATAAAGTCTAATAAATAGATTTAGATCAATTGTCAACGCAACATAAGTACTTAGCATAGTTATTTGTAGAGCTCAATATAGAAGTATGCATACCATAATAGATCTAGATCACAGTATAAACAAGTAACACAAGTACTTTCGCAGCTTAAATCAATGACATAGAGCATACATAATTAGATATCACAGATTCAACAGATTCAGAGATTTCAACAGCCTTCTGCATTCATTAATCCTTCAGACTCTTTCACAATACCCAAAACCCAACCTACGCATACAGCAGCAGGGTCCACACACGGCAGGACTGAGGATATCTGTGCATGTAGCCAATAGGAGTCCTTTCCCCAAAAACCTAAAACAAATCTACCAATTCTCAATTCACACCAATCTTAGTTCAAGTCTGTCTTACAACTCAAAAAGGTTAACTACTTATACTACTTTAGCGTACGCGTCCAATGGTCCACAAACCGTGGTTTGCAGACTCTTGGTCTACCCTTGACCCACTTATAATGTAATAGGGGCTTTGACCCACCCCAAAACCCCTACATTAGACTAAATATACTAAAAAAATACAAAAATGGACCAGATTTGCAGCTCTTGTAGGAGACCCTGTTCCAACAGTGCTCCAGAAAATGTTTTTAGCGCATCGTTCACTATGTGCGGTGTTAGGAGGACGGTGCGCTAACTACACTATACACCCTGGCGTGTATAGCTAAGTCAGCGCACTGCCCTCCTGCCACCGTACATAGTCGTCAGTGTGGTATTTTAAAAATCCGCACCATTGATGTAGGCCAAATATGGTAATTCATGTGCTAGAAAAAATAGTCGTCCCGGGGCAGTTGTTTTGGTCAACGCACCACATCACCACTATTCAACTAGGTCAACGGTGCGGCCAAGAAATCGATCGCACAACTCTTTTTAAATAAATTTAAAATAACACGATGCGCCTTTGGTACCAGCCCGAAACCGGTGTGGATACCATTGGCATCGGTTCACCAGGCCAAACCGTTGACAATGTCGAATTGTGGTATGCAGGGTGCTGACAACATTACGCGCCCCGAGGCGGATAATTCCGTCAACGCACCAAGTTGCCACGATACCATGTTGTCAGCAATGCGGCCTGGTAAACGACCGCACCAAACTTTTTAAAAATTTTAAAATAACATGGTGCGCCACCCGGTACTGCCTCGGAACTGGTGTGGATATCGTTAGCATTGGTGGCAGTGCAGCCTGTGAATTTACAGGCAGCACCACAAACCGGTGCAAGTCGAATGGCTTGAGTGCACCGCACGACAATTTTTTTTTTTTTAATGGTTAATTTTAAGGTTTTTTTAAATTATAATCCGCTAAATGGTTTAATTATGGAAAAACAAGAAAAATTCCTATACATTTACCCATCAAGTAGGCATATTAGCTGTAGAATTTTCAAAAGAAAATTTGGCCACTATTTTATAAAATTCAAGCTAGAGATTGGTGGCAATGCACAACAGCAGTGCGTGCAATAAGTGCAATGGGAGCACGGATATCAGGGCGGCTCAAACAAGGATAACTTGCACCAGTGCTTGAGAGCTCTGTAGCACTGAAAAAAGTGAAAAATGTGGATTTTTGGCTGTAATTTTTTTATTTATTTAACCCTGTTCCGGCGTGCGGGGATTTTATTGGCATACCAGTGTGTTTGCAGTATGTCACCCCGGGCATTTTCTGTTTTCGTGCGCTTTTATGATGCACTGGTGCATAGTATCTGTAATGCACCGGTGCTCTATAGTAATATGTGCACTAGGCACGGTGTCTGGTGAGTCAATGATTTGTGCGGTTTTTCGTCCGTAATTTTTTTTTTATTTAACCCTTTTCCGGTCGGTGTTTATGGGGACCCTGGTGTGTTTTCGTCATTCAGCCCCGGGCAGTTTCTATTTCGCACACTTTTTATGAGGCACCGGTGCTGACGATATGACATGCACCGATGTCGTTCCTTAATTGAAGGCACCGGGCGGGTGTGTATGGAGCGCACGGTTTCCAGTGTGCCAATGTTTTGTGTAGTTTTTGGCCATAATTTTTTTTATTTAACCATATGCTGGTGCGCGGGGTTTATGGGTGCTCCGATGTGTTTTATTTATTTCACACCAGGCGGTTTTTGTTTTCGCGCACGTTTCCAGACGCACCAGTGTGGTAGAGATGTAAGGAACTGGTGTTGTACAAGAATATGACGCACCGGGCGGGTGTGTTAGGAGCACATGGTTCCCGGTGTGCCTATGTTTTGTGAAATTTTTTTGCCGTAATTTTTTATTTATTTAACCCTGTGCCAGTGTGCGGGGATTTCAGGGCAGCCCGGTGTGTTGGCAACCAGGTGTGTTTAAGGGTGACTCGGACGGTTTTAGTTTTCGCGTGTTTTTTATGAGGCATCAATGCGGAAGTTATGTAAAGTACCAGTATGCTACAGAAATATAACGCACCGGGCGGGTGTGTATGGAGCGCACGGTGTCTGGTGTGCCAATGTGTTAACTGCATCGGTGCTTTCTCGTGTTGAATGTACCGGTGCGTTTTATGGTGATAAGATAATCGAATGAAATACATCCGCAAAAAACTCCGCCCGCTAACCTCCTCTAGGAACCTCCGCTAGAAATGGATGTCTGTGGTATTTTTATAAGGGGTTCCTCAAAAACATCTGCTAGAGGGTCTTTTCCTTTTAGTGTTGGCTAAATCCTCAAATAAAATTATGGTAAATATCATTAAAAAAAATTTGGAAGACAATAAGAAATCTTGGCACAACAAGTTGGTCAATGTTCTTTGGGCTGACAGACTTACTACAAAGAAATAAATTGGTATGTCACCATAACAGTTGGTGTATGGAATGGATGCTTTGTTTCCATCATCTTTAGGAGTACCATTCATGAAGCTAATACAATAATTATAAGTTGAGCCAAATGATGTACATAGAATAATCAATCAAACAATTGAGTTGCAACAGTCAAGAGAGGAGATCTACAACAAAAATCAAGTAATTCAGGAAAATTTTAAAAAGATTTTTGATAGAAGGACTAAAGAAAATGATTTCAACATTGGAGACAAATTTCTAAGGTGGGATTCCAGGAGAGAATACAAAGGTTAACATGGTAAATTTGATAACCTTTGGAAAGGGCCATACATAATTCATGCTTTCAGGGGAAATAATGCATTCTTCCTCAAAGACTTGGATGGAGAAGAATTACCTGGTGGTCTTGTCAATGGCAGGATGTTGAATCACTAATTTTCTTAGCATAAATTTTTTTATCTACATCATTGTACATATCGCGGTCTATATTGTTTTGATTAGATAGCTTGCTGATTAGAGTTGAAGCCCGTAGAGAAGGCCCTAACCGCTGATTGACAAGATATCAGAAGTATCTTAAAAGAAAAATAAAACAGATGCAGACATTACAGACTTTGGATACTCAAGGCTACTCATCATATGTTCTTGGCACTTCACATGAAGAAGTTCCATCCCCAGATGGAGCCACTATTAGGGTCCTACATTTTATAGGATCTCAAGGTGATTGAGTATGTCATTATTTTTAAGTTTACAATGTAGATTATTTTAAGTTCACAAATTATTTCCAAAAAAAAAAAGTATATATAAAAATAAAATCAAAAGAGGGTATGACAAAAAGAAAATTAATATGAAGAAAAAGTAAAAAAGAAGAAAATTTGAAAAAAAATAAAAGTGAATAAAGGCCCACAAAATAAAAAGAGAAATAATACTGAAAGTGCTGCAAATTTAAATGCCATTGTTGTTAAATTAGTTTTCTTTATATTAAAAATTAAATAATATTGTGTAGCTTGTCTAAAATGCCATAATGACTAGATTTTGTTCCAATCATACAACTTAATCATGATGGAACAATTGTAAATTTCATGTCAAATAGGTTAGTGAAAAAATATTTGTCAAACAATTTAATCTTGACAAATCAGTAGTTAGGTAGAAAATGAGATTGATTCAACAGTTTAATCTGAATTAATAGGAGGAATAAGTGATAGAGTAGGTTAGAATGTTATAAAAAAAAGGATATGTAGGTTTGCTAGCTCAAATGCACCCTAAACATATGAGATAAAAAATATTAGATTAGAAAAAGAAATTGAAAAGGAAAGGGTAGGTAGAAATTACATAATGGCTTTGAAAAGCATGAAAAACATTTATCCAAAGTGTTTAAAATTATAAAATTATTTCATGCGTTGATGAGGCAAAAGAATAAAATCTTATCCTGATGTCAAAATATTTAGCATATCAATATGGAAATGTGCCACAATAATCCCCCAATCCTAATTTTTACCTTTGCATAAGCCCCCCTGCTACTCGAAAAAATATCCCATCCAACCCCAACATTAGCCAATTAACCCCCCGCCATCCGTCACATCATCCTCTCCCCGCACTTTTCATACAATGACCTATACTCTTTTTCAGCCCCCCTCTCCATCCGAACTTTGTTGTCAAGGGGGGGGAATCGAAATGGGCGGTTTTAAGTTTTAGGCCCATGATAACATGTCGCTTTCTCATGATTTCGCACCCCTCCCCTGGCCGAAACCGCTTACCCCTTCACTACCCCTCCGAAAAGCAGTTTTCCCTGATATATCAAAATCATTAATGTGTACATTGAACACCAATCTCGTCATGCCACCTAGACCAATCCGTTGCAAAATCAAATGCCTTCCTGTGGTAATAACCGTTTCTAATTAAATTTGCCCCTAACCATTAAAGCAATGGACTCGCGCCACCATCAATGGGAAAATGACCCATTTCTGTATAAATTCATGCTTAATCGATTTTTGATCCTTTACCTTGCTATTTTCATTGATCTGTATAGGTTTGTTGTAGGTTAATATAGTGCTAAAAAATCAAATTAAACCATTGTCGAACTGCTCTCTGTAATTATCCCCAACCTTTCCTCATTACAGAGCTTTTTCTCAGCCATAACCTCCATTTTTTTTTTAAAACCCTCATTCACTACCAAACTAGAGTTTACCATGGCCCCCAAGAAGCAAACCCAGGTGGAAACTGTAAATCAACTCCTTTATCCCTCAATTTACCTTTATCACATTCCTCTGGTCGATAGGGATTACAAAATCCATGAAACCCTATGCGAGCTAGAATTGTTTGAAATATACGGTTGGCTTGAAGAAAAATTCCTTGATAAAACTAATGACATTGGACTGTGGGATTCCAATTTTCCCCATTATATCTTTCCCCACACCCAGAGTGCCCCTGAATTCACGAGGAAATTTCAAGCCTATTATGAACCCATTCACAGAGCTATTATTTCACCTACTGGAGAGATTCTAGTCATCATAGATGCCCAAATTATAGATCAAATGATGCAGGCCCCTATTACAGAGAATGTGACTCCTTTTTCTCAAGAATCACCCATTGAACTATATTAGAAGCTAGAATTTGCAAAAAGGGATAAAACCCTTGATCTTTTTTTGGATGAATATGCCCAGCTACCTAAGAAAAACCCTCCCTATCCATCTTCCATGTTCCCTGAGAAAAATAAGGAGATCAATACTGTCATCTCCTACCTCCTTGTTTATTACTCATATCAGTGGGTAGATGAGGCTATTATAGGTTTCCTGTCCATTTTTTCTACATATTCCAAGCCTTCTATCCTATTAAACTCAGCCAATTCCTTTCAGATTCCATTCATGAATTTTTTTTTTTAATTCCACATTGAGGAGGTGTTTAAATATACCTTTGTTTTAGTATATTTGTTTCTATATATTCAAGGAGACAGGTTCTAGTTTGCATTACAGAAGATGGATGAAGAAGGACACCAACATTCTGTCATCTTATGGAATTCAATAGTGATGAAGGAGTAGAAAGAATATTCATATAAGCAGTTCATAGAACTCTGTGTACATCCAGCACTCAGTCTTCTCAACAGCAATTCAGAGCTAAGAATCTGTGAAGAAATCAGGAAAGTCTTGCAGTTGTCCGATCAAAATAAAACAAGAGATTGGTACCTCTACCAAAATTACACAGAGATAAGGATTTATGGATGTGATCTTGCTCCATTTAAGCTCCCAAAAGTGCTCCCAATGAGTATTTTTTCCCTTGAATACATCAGAAAAATGCTTAATTCCGATGAGGTACATTTTGTGTCTTCCAAGATGAAATCTCAGTTTAGAATTAAGAAACAAATAGGACCTTTCATTTGTAACATCAAATCAGCATGGGATAAAGTAGATAGATTATTGAAATATATGTAATTCAACCTCAATTTCACATGGTCAGATGATCCATTGGGTGCCATCTCCAAACTAAGGGTAGAGAACAAATCTACACCTTATATTCACACCCATAGACCAGAAATTGAGAGGTACATGAATCAAATTGAATGGACTGAGAATATTATACAAGAGGTTGGGGAGCAAGTGGTGTAAACTTCAATATCACAGACTCCTGTCCCACTGGAGAAAGAAGGAAAAAGGATCAGAAAATAGGAGTCCCCTTCAATGACAAACACTTCCAGTAAAGAATTCACAATCATGTATAGGAAAAGGACTAAACTTAACCCCAAGGTTAATCCAGATAAAGACTCAGAGCAGGAAATCATCATCCTAAACATAGAGGCACCTACTTCCTCACAAGTAGGGGGTCAAACCACACTCTCTCCTACCACTTCTACTGCTTCTCAGGATCAACAAAAGGCCATTCAAACCAACACAGTTGTTACAGGGGAGAAAGAGAAGAATGTTTTTGATACTTTCAGGGAGATTAAATTTAAAAATGAAGCTTTGAAGACTAGTACATATAATCAGTTATGGAAGCATAATTCCAACTCCCAGAGTAGGTTGTTGTCATCCTTTGTTTCAGAGAAAGGAAAAATGCAGATGGCCTTTCTCCAAGCACAGATTCCTCAGCCCAAGGCCTCAGCTCATTATAAAAATATATACATCCCATTGACCAAATGGAGATGCATAAGCAGACAGGTGAAATGATTTCATCTACACTTACTAACACTACGATGAGTTTTTCCACAATGTAGGTTTCTTTAGCTAATATCCAATCACAGCTCAAAATGGAGAAGTTCTCTTCTATGACTAAGATTTACAAGATTAAGTCTTTGGAAGACTTAGTAATCAGGATTGGATATGATCCCTCCAATATCAATGTTGTAGAAGAGGTGATTAAAATGAAAAATGTTGACATTGCAACATTACAAAAGAAGCTAAAGTTGCCAGCTACAGAGGACCCTTTGGATAAATACATTGAAGATATGGAGTCCCATAAAGTAGATATGATGAAAATAATCATGGAGTAGAATGCTCAGCTAAGGTAGTTGGAAGCTGAGATGGAAAAGATGATAAAGGAAAAAGAGCAGGTTACCAAGTTATTCGTAGTTCCTTTAGAGGTTGTACCTCTTACTGATATTCCTACAGGAACTCCTTCTATAGTAATACAACGGATGGAGATGAGGAGATCACTAAATTAGTGTCGAACTTATCAATACATATAGAGGAAATAAAGAAGCTTCAGGACTAGGTAAAATTGTTACAATATCAGAAATCAAGAAATGATAGTTCACATGCAGATAAAGCCCAAAGAGCACAGAGGCTAATTGAAAGGTTACATAAGTCTGAGAGGGATTCTAACATTGGAAATACCTAGGGCCAAGTTAAAGAAATAATTTGGATTGATATTATGGAGTCTAAAAATGAAATTTGGCCTTTCATACAGATCATATTTGAGTAGAAGGAGTTGATAAAGAAGGCAAATAATGCCATTACAAAAATCAAAGAAGAACTTGGAGATAAGCCAACCACTGCTAACAATATTATTAGGTTATTAAATTCTAAGAACAAATATGAGCTTGGGGATTTAGGAGTGGGTGACAGGACTGAAACAATATTGGAAGCAAAAAAGGTTCTTACAAAAAGAAACCTTAATGTATAGTTGGAGGAAAAATGTCATAGCTTGGAGATAACTATAAACAGGTTTTTCAGCAGACTTGAACCTTTAACCGAGAAAGGTATTCCTTCCCTTTTTGTAATAAATGACAAATTGATGCATAAACCAGATTATGCAAAGAAGTTGCAGGAGATTTCCAGATATATAGCTAAGTTATCAAACATCAAAGGCACAATGGCATGGGAAGCATTCTTGGAGGCACTAATGTGTGAAATTTTCATCCGGTATGAGATGAACCACATTTTTGTGGTAAAGAAAACTTTTTCTAAATATACTGAGGTGAAATAAATCTACAGGAAAGCAATAAAATTAACTATCCCAGATGAAGAGTGATCATTAGGGGAATTTTGAGGTCTAAAATGGGCCTCCTAAGAAAAATTTACAACCAAAATAAAATTTATAAGAACCATTAGAATTCAAGATGATGATGTCAACCATGGGAGATGATTCACCATTTTTGGAGTAAAAAAGTAAAAAGATTAAAAAATAATAAAACTAAATTTTCAAATTGTATTTTAAACTTATTTCCCTAAGGTTTCACTCACATTTTGTGCAGGAGTACTCGTTGGATGCAAAATTTAATTCCACATCCAAGGAGTACCCATTTTGCATACTTTTGATGGACCCTGCTACATGAAAAATGAGAAATACATGAAAAAACGTGATTGTAATCACATTTTTCATGTATTTCTCATTTTTCATGTAGTAGGGTCCATTGAAAGTATGCAACTTGGGTACTCTTTGGATGAGGAATCAAATTTTTCATCAAACAAGTGTTTCTGCTCGAAATTTGAGTAAACCAATAGGGAGGTAAGGTTAAAAAATACTTTTTTCTTTTTTCTACTATTATTTTATAATTTCCTTAGGAGGCCCATTTTAGACCTTAAAAATCCCCTAATGGGGATAAGTTAACCAAGTTTCAGGATTAAAGGTAATAAAGATCAGTAATTTGCAACCAGCTCACAAGACAACATTGCAACCATCTCATAGGACAACATTATAGCCAGCGCAACCTACTAGTAGGCCTACTCATCAACAAATACTTGAAAAACAGTGCCAGAGAGCCAGATCACCCTCATCGAGCCTATTTTTTGTAACATATTAGATTTTATTGTTATATTTAGGCTAATAATACACCGTTTATTGAGACAACATTTATTGTAAACAATTTTGTAATTTTCGGTATAAATACTTCGTTGTTTGAAGTATTAGAGGTTGATTTCTGAACATATTTTTTCCTACCACGCAAGTGTAAATCCCAAGTTTTTGGTTGGAGCATCAATAATACAAGGACTTATTTCAGGATTCATGTGGTGTAGTTATCGGTGAAGTGTTTCTACTGTTTTTTTGTTTTCCCACTGCTATTTCCTTACTCAGTTTATCATAATTCTTAATTGTAAAACATAAAGTGTGATGAATAGGACATGTTAAATAAAACACCTTATTCTGGCTTCTTTTACAATTTAAATGTTTTCTACTTGAAGTCAGATTGAAAAATACTTAAATTCTTTTCAGTCTCAACTAATATTCACTTTTCTACCATATTCATTATTCATATAAAATCTCAAAGAATCCAGTAAATGCAACCTAGCTTGCCCTATTTCAACTCTTTTAAAAATTGATGCAAAAATTCAGTTTTATGTTTTGACTCCATTTCCCTATGGGAAGATAAATATTTAATCAACCAAAATCAATCAAAATCAAACAATTACCAAGCACAATCATAACTAGCCTAATATCAATTCCAAACAAAGTTAAATCTTAAAGAGAGATCCCTTTGTGAAGATGTCAGGCTAGATCCCAGCTTCCAAAGTGGTTTTGATGCTGTATTTCTGTGATTTATTCTCCCAATATTAGAAATTGCAGAACGATAACACATCGTACGACGTTTCTATTGTTTTGGCAGTGCGTTTATAAGAACCTACAGCACTGCCTTCAGTGTGTACTTATTGAAAGCCGCACCGTTTTATTGATTTTTTTAACCTGAAAAGTATGTGATTTATATATAAAATATATTAATGAATGGTATGGTACATGTTTCATATTGATAAAGAAATGACTGAAAAGAGATCAAGTAACAAAAATACTGATAGTAGATCGAAAAAAGAAAAAAGGCAAGTTCTTTGTAAATTATTTACAAAATTTATTATTTTTGAACTATGTAAGTTTAACTAATATGTATTGTTTATTGTGTATCATGCAGAGCCACAAAATGACAAAGCTCGATAAGATTATTTCTGATCTAAGACCAGAAGAGCGTAAAATATTGATGGAAAAATTGCAGAAGGATGTATCAGGTGAATGAAAAAATACTATCGATCCAATATGATTTTCTTTTTTGAATTTTCATTAATAATATACTTAAAAATATTAGATAATATATTTCAAACAATCTATTAATTCATATATTTTAATGTTCTACAGGGACCAACATCAAAGAAAAGAAAAAAAATAGAACATGCAAATGAAAATGAATTTCTACTTAGCTCAACTAGAGTGGTGCTGGAGGTTAACGAAAGGGGGGGAAATTTACAAAACTTTGAGAGATCTAGTAGAATGAATGTATAGACATTCTTTCCACTTACAATACAAAAATCAATCAAATGATTCCAAGAACCAAATTTTATTTAAACTATAGGATGAGTTTCCAGAGAATTGGTCAATGAGACATGTCAGACTTTTAATTGCAAAAACGTACAAAAAAAAAAAAAAGGAATGAAAAAAGTAATATTCCTTTAAATGTTTTTTCTAGAATTATATGTATATATTACTAGAGAGAAATCATTTATAAATATAAATTTTTTTATATTTACTTTTCATATATCAATATAAAAATTAAATAGTTTATTATCATGTTACATTTTCAAGAAGATTATGAAAATATCAAAGGATGAACGAGCTGATATCATAAATATGCCAGTAGGAATGTCCAAAAAGGTGTATAAGGAGATGGTCAAAGAAATGGACATAATTACATCGCACAAGGATCCTCTCAACAACAACGTGCTTCAAATGTAATATGTAATCATTGAATGTTTCGATTAGGTACAATAAATAAACAATTTAGCATTAAATACTAATTTTCAAGTATTTTCTTGCAGAAAAGAAAAGAAAATGGAACCCATTCAGCATATAAAACAGGACGACAAGGAAGAAAAGGGTTGCTACCTATGTTTGTGAGTAATTGTTACTTCCTTATAACAACTTAACTAGATTTCAGTTTTGTATATTTTAAGTTGTTTTACAACAATCAACATTGAATGTCTTCAAACAGGTGCTAACATATAAAGAAGAACCATCAAAAGAATTGATTGACATTGGGTTAAATATGGGTTGTTAATATATGATGGGATATCATAAATTAATTGTGGAATTTGTAAGCATCTATCTTGTTTTACATAGCTTCGTCTATAATTAATAGAACAAACAATTCTTTTATATTAAATATATGATTTGTTATGGGTATAAAACTTGCAGGAAACAAAGTATGGAACTGTGCCAACAAATGAATTGTTGAAAGATGGCATGAAATTTGGTTTTGAAAGAATGTGTATAGTTCATGAATCAATTCTTGCTATGGTACATTTCTTTTCGATTTACATTGATGTATATTATTTAATATTTCAATTTTCATTATTCTCACCAATGTATATACACTCATTACAGTTTATTTTTATGTTTGTAGATGGAACTTGAAGAAGAAGAAAATAATCAACACAGTGAACAAAACATTCCTCAAAATAACCCAAGTCATGGAAGTAGCTCGAGTAGTGACAAAAGTTCTAGTGAAGAATGATGATCAATATGTTTGGATATCAAAGCAAGGCATTGTATTTTTTGAAATATTTGTCTGTGCAATTAGACATTTTGTTTAATGTAATGGATATAGTGTCCCAATTGAAAGACAAAGGGATACCAATAACTGTCCCATTTTGTATGACAAAGAGTGTCGTATTCATATTTATATATAATAAAATATGTTTTAATTTATTCTATTGCGTTCTCCATTGTCGTTGTGAAATGTTACACCATTGAATAAATATTATAATGAAGAGATGTGAAATATGATGGTATGATATAACAAATTAATCCAAACATCACATTCAAATTTACTAATAAAAAATTAATTGATATGAATACTGTTATAAGATATGTGTCGAATTTTGATGAATAATGAATTTTAAAAAATCACAATAATTGCAGTTTCATAGGTCGATGTTTCTAAAAAATAAAAAATGAACACTGGTGTGTGTTAGTTACTGCGCACCAGTGTGTTTGTATGATAATGTGCATCGGTGCATTTCTACGACCTATGGGAATCACACAAATACCAATAGTTCAGAACAGAGAGAGAGGTGAGGTTTGGACAACAGGGGTTGTAAGCCTTCGGGAAATTGTAAGAAGGGCCAATGATTTGAAAATTAGACCATGAACAAGAGGTTCTCTGTAATTTTTTTCTTATATATATATATATATATATATATATATATATATATATATATATATATATATCTGTGTGTGTGTGTGTGTGTGGAATTTGACTTTTGAGTCATATGAGCTTTGTTTTGATTGTGTGAATATGCTTGATTTTAATAAATATATGAAAAAATCGGAATTAGGCTCTGGCATATGGCCCTGCACACAGTTGGAGGGATCGATATTACTTAATATCGATATTGCAATTATTAATTGGAATGGTAAATCCGTGTGAAATAAATGAGAGACTATGTATGTTGGGTGAATCGATTTTTAATATTGGTCTGTGGCTTTGATTGGCAGCGTGAATAAAATGGAACACAGCAATGGCGCAAAGTCTGAGTAAACATTTAAATAGATTTCTGAAATGAAGAGCAGTGAAGTAAGAATTCATGGAATGGTAAATTAACGATTCGAGTGAAGACGAAGGCAAGTCTCAATCGCAGAGGAATATGAGTTCAATGGAATTCATGAGGTGTAAGGACTAGATCGGATCCGCGTAAAAGACGCAGAGGTTGTTACATCTCTGTACAATTTGGGAAGGACAACATTAAATGTTGGAAGTGAACGCAATTTGCGTTGAAGAAAAACCTCGGTTTGCTGAAACGATACTGGTTGAAATCCAATCCTATTCCAGCTACAATACAGTGGGAATCTAGACTTTAATTAAACGATGTTGATTTGAATCGGTACCAAGTGAGATCGATCATAGCATTGACGCAGAGAAAGCGTTGTGGCAATTGTGTTGAAGAATTTGCATCTGTATGAATTGCAGAAGTGTAGTCCATAGTCTGGTCGAAATCACATTGCAGGTGATTGAATGGTGAGTAGATGATGTGCGCCACTGTGAATGGTATATAGTTGTGTAAAATTGTATATGCCCATGCGTTAACATAGCAAAACATGCGTACGAAACTCTGATGCGAGTACATGACTAGATGCACTGTGCCTCTTAGTCACATACAGAGTTGAGTCCAGAACTACTTAAACAGTCAGGTGGTTTAGAGGAATGGAACCAAGAGAATGAAGAGCAGAACCACGAGTTCTGTGTAAACTGAAGGCGGTCTCTCAACCCATACCGGTGGTATCGCGTGACCAAAGTCCAGTAAGTGGTTTCCTTAAATTGGAATGCAATAACAGTTAGCTTCCGACACATGGCCTGAGTGGTTCTACAAAACCACAAATTTTGCGCAACTTGAGAATGTTAAAGTCCGTGAGCCTTTGGAACGTGAATGTCATTGGATTGCCAAGCTGGGTTGCGATGGTGTGTCCATTTTCTGATTCGGTGAATGATGGGAATTGAAATGAAAGTGCGCCACATATGATATGGTTAAGTGAAGCCTCGAGATGTGTGGGTACTGACTAAGCGAATGGTAAGCTTAATGAATTGGCCAAAAACCTATGGTAATGTTTCATGACATTGGTTTGTGACATAATATATGTTAAATATTATGGTCGATGTGAAAAAGCCGTGGTACATAAAATTTGAGGTTTTATAAATTTCAAATGCTGGCTTGAGCTCATTGTGGTGAGGACGAAGTCCCAACCTTTGGTTTATTGGAGCATTCGAATGTTGATTTGATTTTAAATTGGAATGGGTTTTAATATATGAGTTTACCATAAATGAAGAAAGGAAAAAATCCCATGTATAGTGTTGATTTATATTGGTTTTCTAACCATGAAATGTGAAGGAGCTTCCGTAATTGAAAGTGTATGAATTTGCCCAAACTTTAGATCTTTATTTGGGCATTTGATTTGGGATGCATTTTTATATGCATAGCTGGTGAAGAGAATGTGGGTAAAGGTAGGGTGAGCCTGCCATCAAATACCAATTAGAATGTTTGGTGCGTTTTATCGACGACTACCACCCAAGCGATCTGATACACGTTGCATGCATAGATGTGGTTTTCCTTTAACGTGCCAGTGTGTTTTTATAACTTAATGACTTGGTGTGTTTTATCACCTAGACGACCTGGTGCGGTTTTACACCTTAACAGCCCGGTGCATGCACCTTCCATCCGCCCGATGCGAATTGATGGCTGACATGCACCGGGACAATGCCAAACCCCCAGGGGCTTCCGAAATTTGTTTTCCATCCCGATGCTTGGTTTTTTTACAGTACCAGTGCATTCACGATACAACGCACTAGTGGGTTGATACCTGATGCATACATCGATGAGAAAAACATCTGTAACAACCTCCAGCCACCCAATTTTTTTTAATTGTGTTGAAATTCTGTTAGAAGCTTTGCCAAAACCTTTGTTACCGAAAACAGATGTAGTAGAAATTTATTTTTTGACAATTTTGGCCAATTTTATAACACTAAAAACCTCCTTTATAACCTCCGCTAGATGGTTTTTTCCTTGTAGTGCAATCAACAAGACATATGTACTTGGCGCTTTAAGAAATTGGCATTCAAATGAATCTATGATGCGAAGATATCTTATTTAAATGCCTAAATGTCTATTCATGCACGTGAACCCACACTTTCCATTAATTACATAACTTAATGGTTTAACAGCTCGAGCCTCCAAATGTGATTTGACCACAAAAGAATTAATGTTTTAGATTACTCTGTGTGCCAAGTTTTATTTTCCATCATTTCAATTATTGTTATATTGCTCTCGTATTGTGAAAATATTACCCCTTTTTACTCGTTGTTCTTCTTATTTCGCAGGAAAGTCCAAACAAACAAACTTCCTCATAAATGTTTAAGGCCGCAAATACATCCAAGAAACCCATGGCTCCCCCTAATCCTGTGTCTCCTGCTAATGAAATAACATAAATTACACCCCAATTCACAGATACTATGATGTGCAACAGAAAGTGGTTATGCTTCTTGGGAAACAATATACAGGTTATTTGAAGATGAGAAACCCTGCAGGGTTGAATGAAAATCTATTACAGACGCTTCTAATACCTCAGAAGCTACTATAGCTGACATCACCAACTCTTTTCTGTACAGAATTTCTACACGCCCCAATTTTATACCATATACATATATGGTGAAATTGATTATTGCATACAACCTAAACATCGGATATAGAACTTTCATAACAAGAAGAGGTACAATGATAGGGTCGTTCAAAGAAAAATATTTGAAGAAAATGTACCACATTCTAGACCCTCAGAAGGTGTATGATAAATATTTCCTAGCGCAATTTGAAAATGAGAATAAGTTGAAGTCGGATCCCATAAACCAATGGAGGAGTAACCCTAAAAAGCATAAACATGATTATAAGGGTATGTATTCCACTACTTCGCTTGTTGGTCCCTACTGTTTTATTTCCGCTATGATGTCTAGATTTTTTGGCTAACCCAATACCAGTAAATTATCCATTGAATGGGTTCCCCTTATGTATGTTGTCACAGACTCATATATCATGGACTGAGGAACCATTTTGTCAAATAATATTGCTACCTAGATTCTTGAATACAGAAAAAATCGTTCTATTTCAAATAAGATCCTTCCCCCATTTTATATGAGTGCCTAAATTATGGATGCAGTGTGTTTTACATCATATTTTCCAACCATGGGTTGGAAATGGAATTTCCAAGGCCCCACACCCATTCATATTTATCATAGTAATCTATGGGAGTCAAAATATGAAACCGATTTATACAATATTTTCCACGGAGTTATGCTCCCACTGTTTCAAGTTGTGTTTGATGAAAAGGCCCCTAGATTGTCCAAATAAGCTCACAAAGACTTCACATCCATTAGAAAATGGTTTGGGGAATATTTATTCACTTATGTCAGAGTTTTTGGAAGCTTAGCATGACCACATTTCCTACCATTATATGTTCCAGATAAATTTCTCGCAAGAGAAATTTCTTATCAGAAATTGCGTCATGGATTGACCAAAGTTTTGAAAGAAGTAAAGAAATCTTCATGGCCATCCTTTCCTATTTACTATGGTGTCTATGCATTAGACAATTTCAAACATGTCGATTTAGAAATTAATAAAATCCAATGTTCGAAATTATTTACAATTTCTAACAAGTAATATGACCCAGACCAAGTTGCATTCAATTTCACAACTCAATTGAAAATCAGGCCATTTTCCCATGAAAATGATGGTTTTGTTTATTTTTTTGAGTCAATTGATACTTATTCAATAATGGATAAATTTGTAGCATCACGACTTAATCCTAAGAAACTAGAAAATTTCAAACAATACAAGAATAGAAGTTTGGAAGGTATTCCTCTAAATACTCTGGATATATCCCAACCTATCTCATAGAAAGAACAAAAAACAGAAGAACAAAAGAAACGGAAAGAACAGGGAAAATAATATCCCCCTAAGGATACTAAAGTCCTTGTGGAAGAAAAGTAGATAAGTCTACTGGAACTGAAACTAAAGATCTACTATTTTCAAGTGACTTGGATGAAGTTTGGAAATACTTTCATCAACTGCTTAAGGGAGACTAAGAAGTGGTGATCATTTATCATCAAGAAAAAGTGGAAATGGCTCATGGTAAAAGTCAGAACATGTTTTTTGTTGGGTCAACTGAAAAATCTGTTAGCACAAAATAATTCAAATTTATCCCGACATAACTAACATCATAAATTGTGTTGAAAATTGAGGAAATACCTCCTTTGGATATATTTTATAGCCCAATATATAAGGTTATCATGAGCAAGTAGAGGAAGAGGAGAAGAACAAAATAATCGTAGGCTCTCGTTCCTACAGATGTCTCTATGGAAATATTTTGGAAGGACCCACAAGTAGATCCATCTCAAGATCTAACACGATTAACTAATTTTGCAGGTGCATACGCATCTGCCACCACTGACAAAGCCACTGAAGTTCAACAATTATTCAAAGAGAAGGATGAAATAATCCTTCAATTAGAACAATAATTGCTAGCAGAGAAGCACAAAATTAATCAACAATTACAAGAAAAAGTGTCATAGCTACAACAAATCTTGAATCAACTAAAGCTACAACATTGATATGATGTTGGTGCTAAATATGCTCATATACACCAACTGTAATTCACTGCTGAACAATTGAAAGATAATCCTAAAGTGGATGAATTTAAAAAGGAAGGTTTAGAAATAAATACTTTGTTAGCCCATCAACAAGTTGTTTTCTTTCAAAATCTGTCTAACATAATTGAATTGTCTGAAGAGAGCGATTCACTGATGGATCGAGTAGCTGACCAGAGGATCAGATTTGATGAAATTGATGATAAATTCTCCCAATACGTCACCTAGAAAGATATTGATGAAGGTCGAAAGGCCAATCTTCCCAGGATTGAATATTCTAAAAAATAAATCTTATTCACTGATTGGGACATACCGTTAAAGCAAAATTAAAGGAAAATTTGCAGAGCTAGTGATGTTGCCAACAACATCGTTGAAACAATCAGCCAAAAACTCATTGTTGCTAATCCGATTGATAAATTTCGACCTGGTTGTCTACTTCTGTAAAATATTTTATAAGATAGTGATAGGAAATGTCTAAGATGAAGGAAGAAATCATAAAAAATTGGATGAGCTGGATTCGGACAAGTATTGGAAGCACTTGGTCAAGCCACATAACCAATGGTTAATATTTTGTTGTCTAACTGACACTTCCTCTTACATGATGCCTCCACTATCAAATACGATCTACATAGGAGAACTGCGTGACAGGCCACGTCAACCTCCCGAAGTTCAACCTATGATCGAAATCCTTCAACTCAAAGAACGAATGGAAAAAGAGACAACAATGCATTCCTAAAGCGAGTTATCCCACCAAATTTTGTTTCTATTTTTATTTCACTTAATTTAAGGAGAGTTTTTTAAACCTCCTCAACTCTTTATGTATTTGCTATTTTTGTACTTTTATTTTAGTATATAAACCCATTCATGTCTTTAAAGAAAGGGTCCTGAAATTTTGAAAAGAAGACTTTGCAGAAGTTGCATTTTTGTACTCTTGAAATTTTTCCTAATAGAAAAGGCTGGACCAAAGACTGTTTTTCAAATGAGTAGAGTTAGCATATATATGGTAGTTTTATCTTTATGTTGATGTTCTATTTCAAATGAGAAATAGTTAAATTGTCTTATGATATTTTGTTATATGTATATTTTTAACACAATCGAACATTAATTCACTTCTGAACACGTTTGATTGCCATTTTTTATACGTATACAATACATGTAATAATAGATGCGATATATACTTAATAAATTGATTTGATTAACTATTTCATGAAACCAATTATCGTAAATTGTTTTTCATTTCTCTAAATTTTTTATAAATATTCATTTGCATTCACTTAAAGATCATATTTTTAAATCGTATTTAACAGAAAGATAATTCATCCCGGGATAGAGATAGGTATATACATATTTTATTTAAAAAAAAATTCACTCTCATTCACGAAGTAACAGTCAATTAAAATACCACCCATCCACTCAATTATATTTCATTGGGAAATTGGTCCCATAAATCCAATCGAAGCCACTATCTCAAACTAATAAGGGACGGTTTTTGAGTCCCCGACCGAGTGGTTTTCCCTGATGTTGTTGCAGTGAATTTCAAGGAATCAACATTGTTGGCACTAGAAGGAGGGCCACTAGACTATGAATGTCACCAAATATTAATCCTAAAAACAAATACCATCAAAAGGGTTGATCCCCTTCCAAATTTCCTACAACTTCAAGTCCACTCTCAAAATCTCCTACCTTTCGATCAGAAGGTGTTCAATCTCCTCCCAAATCTCCTAGTTCAATTCCAAAATAACTCTCCCCTGGTTATACTCCAGAATCCCCTAAAGTACAAAATTTAATAAATAAATTAGAATAAATTTCTATTCCAGCAGAAAATTTTGTGCTTTCTGAAGCCTCTGAAGGAAGTGTTACTTCACTTTTACAAGGTACTGGTGTATTGACTCATTCTCAGAGTGAAAGACTTTGAATAACTCCATTTGAGTTTCCTCTTCATTCCCATCATAGGAAGACTCCAAAATCTGAAGCTCAAACATCTACTAGTGATATTATTTCATCT
This sequence comes from Pinus albicaulis, assembly GCA_034641835.2. Classification (NCBI taxonomy): domain Eukaryota; kingdom Viridiplantae; phylum Streptophyta; class Pinopsida; order Pinales; family Pinaceae; genus Pinus; species Pinus albicaulis. Next base: position 18,277,199 of record CM076577.1, on the reverse strand, counting down.
TCCCCCCCTCAAAATCTGTCATTTATTCCCTCTTCAATTACTTCCTCTCAACCAATTTCCTCATCTACTCATATATATTCATCTCAGTCCATAAGTGTTTCTTCAAGTAGTACTAGTTCCGTGGTTGTTTCTTCTTCAACTACATTCACCTCTGGAACTACCTATTCTTCTTTAAATCCTTCTTTGAGACAAACCAATTCTCCAATTCACATAATGGAAAATAGGTCGTGGACGAATCCTGGAGTTGTTCAATTACTAGGTCCTCTTCATCCTTTACCCAAGCATCTAGAGAGATGGTTGCATAAGTATAATCCTAACGATGGTCTACCTGCTGAAGAAAATCTCCATAATTTCATGTTGTCTATGAATCTAAATGATGTCTTTAAAGAAGATTGTGTAGTAATATTATTTCCCTATACTTTTCAAGGATCAACTGGATCATGGTACTTTTCATTACCATCAGGAAATATTACTAGTTGGAACATATTCAAAGAATTTTTTTTGACCAAATTTGGTGAGGATATTACTATTTCTAATCTCATCAATGGTCTTTCAAATTTTAAAGTGAATTCAAGTGAAAATATTAAATATTTCAATCCCAGATTTAAAAAATTGCTCAATAAAATCCCAGCTAAATCTTAACCTGGTGTAGATGTACAAACTTAATGGTATATATCCTCTCTTCCTTCTAATATAGAAATTTTTATAGATAGAACCAATAAGGCTACTTGATAGAAAACATGAAAGAAGCCCTTTATGTAGAAAAGATAATTCTTGCTTTAGAAAACAAAACTACCTAGGAAGATAGAAAATATAGAAAATTCACGTTTAAGGATGAGCCCAAAAAGAAAACATCTAAGGATCCTTATGATCTTGAAGGATTAAAAAAGGTTCTCAAAACCATGTCAAAGGAAATGGTAGAAATAAAAAAACAAGTAGCAGAATCTTATTCTAAGAAACCATTCAGATCTTTCAAGAAAACTTAGACTTCAAATCCTCAACCTCCAAATGAAATTTATAATGCTTAATCATATCAAGATGAAGATGAGGATGAAATAGTATTGTTTGCAGATGAATCACAGGATGAAGACTTGGTTGAATTTCATGGATTATGGGATTTTATTCTTCCTACATCTTGTTGAGATTCAACAAGATGACGAGCTTAGTGAAAATTAAGCACCTTCACTAAGTGGGGCCTACAGGCTATTGTTAGGTGTATGTCTATTTTTAGACATGGTGAGCATATTCTATAAGTTGCAGGATCTTATTTATAGATGGTTGTTCAAATGTGAAAAATAGATGATATTCTATTTTTAGAATATTGGGCGAAGTTTATTTATAGATTGTCAATCTAAAAATAGATGCATGTCGATTATTATTAGCCCTTAATAATAATCTGACAATAAATATCAACTTATTCCCTTGGAGCACATTATTTTAGTTAAAAAATTTGGAAAATAAGTGGGCTGAAGGAATTAAGCAATTCCTAGGGTGGTTGGTGACTCATGCATGGAGGACTCAGTTAGAACTGAAGTGCCAGAGTTGTGAAAGAGTTGGAAGAGTAGTTATGGGAGTTGTTATTCAGTTTAACTCAATTAAGTGAGTTAAACTCAGTTGTGCTAGTTATATCTAGTTCTAACTGAAGATACACTAGTGAGAGTTTATTGAATTAATTGTTTAATTAATTCATAACTAGAGACTCACTTGCAACTGAACAAATACAACAGTTAACTACCTGCATGTTAGTTCCAGTGGAGACCCAATGGAGAGATAGGTGAAAGGGTGAGATGGACTATCTGTTGTGACTATAGTGATGCATTAAATGCATCTGACACACATTGGAAATTTCAATGAGGATTGTGCAGTCAAGGCAAGGCCAATTCGAATTGATTCAAAGGTCTTCTTTAGCAGGGATTGCGCAGTGGAGGCAGGCTGTCAGGAGGCAAGAAATTGGTGCATAGATATGCAAATTTCTGCATGACAGTGTGTAATGATTGTTGATTGTACTGAGAGCTTGATGAACTAATATTTGTATGATATTATTACATGATTCCATTGATATACATAATATATGATATTTGGGGTTTTTAGCTTTAAGCTTTCCCGTTAAACAATTGTGTTTATGTGTGATTTATGTTCTTCATGTGTTTACAATTGGTGATTTAATTTCTGTAAAGAATTAAGTGGACGGATTCTATATTTAGCATAAGATTAATTTTTTAGATCAGGAAAATTCAGTAATACTATCAGTATTAATAAATTTCTACATGGTATTAGAGTAGTGTTAATCACTAGAGATTGCAATAGTGAAGCAGTGCTAAGTTTTGTGCTGGTGGGAAATTTGAATTTGCTGCAGAAATTTCTTGGTGCAACAATTGAGTATTCATTGAAATGGCTTTCAATGGGTTGCGGTTGGAGTATGCCCTTGAGGGTAGCTCGAACTACATAGCCTGGAAGGACAGGATGGAGGCGGTGCTTGAAGATAATGGACTGAAGGAGTTCATCGATAGCGATGTTCCTAAGCCTACTTCTAGCGATGTTGCATTACTTGACGCATGGAAAAAGAAGGTAGCAAATAAAAGAAGAATTATGTTGGAAGGTGTGAAAGACCATATTGTTTCAAGCCTTCACAAGAAAGCCACTCCATTTTCAATGTGATGTTAAACTAAGTAGCAGAATAGAATTAGGAGCTAGTCTTAGAGTAGAGATCTTATGATGTTACCAATGTTTTTCTCCAAATATGTTTCAACAAATATTTAATCATGGATAAAATGTTGTATCATTATAAGCTGATTGTTTAATTGTTTAGTTAGGAGAATTTGTATACTTAGCTGACCATTTCTCAAGCTCTCCCAAAATACCTTTGATGAAAGAATTGGACAAGTTAAGTTTATGTTTTGATTCATTTTCTTGAAGTCATTATCAAGCTTTGTATTCTGCTTAGTCATAGTTTAGGTTTGATTCTATTTCAGTATTTGCATTTGCATTTTTCATTTGTCATCAATAAATTAGGCTTCACTCTGTTTTTTGACCAATAGCTTCCTTCCACTAGCACTTAGTTCTTTTTCCTTGTGAACATAAAACCATCAAAAGACCAAAAACATCATAAAACACTAAACACAACGCATTGAGAAACAAACACTTAGGCACATACAGTGCACTTCACTTCAGCAGTTTACCAACCCTGGTTGACAATTAAATGAACTCAATTTAGGAGACTAGGTTGAGCACAAACATTTTGGCGCCGTTGTCGGGGAAGTGAAAACTAGGTAACCTTTGTTTCTTAATTCCCAAAAACAATTATATGCGTAGAGAGAGAGACTCAAGGGGTAGATTCATAAGCAGCTGAAACATAAATTTGATTCCTAGAACACCACTTGTTTCACCTAGACCAAGAGCTAGTACACCTTCAACTCAGACCCACATTCCATCCTTTACTGATCCTGGACTTCTAGAAGACCTAAGATCAGATATTCCATTAGAGAAACCTTCCACTTCATCCACTGAACCTGCCTTAGAAGAAGATCTAAAGACTCTTGTTAGGGACACAAACTTTTCCACTTCCACAGGAGAATCAACTATGGCAGAAGAAGGGGGAGGAGGAGTCTTTAATGGAGAACACACATTATTTGGAGGTAGAGGTAGAGGTAGAGGAGAAGGAGGTAGAGGTGCAGAAGGAGGAAGAGGTAGAAGAGAAATGGGAAGCTCTTTTGGGTTCCCTATAATTGATGAAGAAACCAATACAACCATGAAAAACATTTCACCCTTTGTCCTTCCAAACTTCTATGGACTTAAAACTGAAGATCCTGAAACTTTCTTATTCGAATTTGAAGTGCTGTGTAGGACTTATGACTACTTACAAGATTCTCAAAAACTGAAATTATTTCCTTCAACTTTGAAGGGAGCAGCATTGAAGTGGTTTATGAGTTTAAACAGTAGTTCTATTAGAACATGGGAAGACATGAAACAAGCATTTCTAGAGAGATACTTGGATTATTGTATGCCGGTTAATCATAAGGAAGAAGTGTTCAAGATGTTACAAAAGAAGATGAAAACTTAGAAGATTTGTTGGAAAGATTTAAATACAACATAAAAAGGGCACAAATGGAAAACCTAGATCAGGACACTTTAAAAGCTCTTTTGTTGAAAACAATTAGGGATGAATGGTTGGATATCCTTAACATGATGGGAAAAGGGGATATATCACAACTCACATTACCTGAAATATCCGAGTTATGTATCAACCTTTCCAGAGGGAAATCTAAAACTGCCAAAGGTCTAAGAGATCCTGCTCTTGCAAGGGCAAGTAAATCTGCTTCTGGGACAGTAAGTAGATCAGAAATAGGACATATGCTTGATGATTTTAAATCTGACATCTTAGGGAGTCTTAGTGAACAAATAGACACCCTCAAGATACAAAACAAGCAAAAGTCTGAATCTGATGCCTTGGCAATCTTTTGTCCCAAATGTAGAAAGAAACATGCCTTGAGAGAGTGTCCTTTGGATGTAAAAGTTGTAGAAACCTGTGTCATTTGTTCTGAAAAACATGAGACCAAGAATTGTCCTTCTCTTCCTGGTCTCAAAGTTGTCTTTCAGGAGGAAACTCCTACAGATTCCACAGAGTCTCTCAATTTTGTATCTAGAAGACCTTGGCAGGGACCTCAAACACAAGGATTCCATGATCAAATGTATAATCAACCTCCACCTTGGAATTCTTGGCAGCAACCTTGGCCTCAATTTCAAAATCAATCTCAAGCTTGGGCACAAGGAGCACAAAATCCCTTTGGAAGATACTCTCAATACTATCAGTATCCACCATCCTATCCACCATACCCACATTTTTATCCTCAAAATCCTCAACAAAATTTTCAACAAAATCCTCAACAACATCATCAGAATCCACCACATCAAAATCAACCACTTCCATTACCATTCCCTCAAAAATCAAATCAATTTCCTACTCAACCCATACCAAACCCCAATAATAAAAATCCTCAGAACACATACATGATAGAAGGCCAACAGTTTCCAACTTATTTAATTACTCCTCTAGACCTTAGTGATGTTCAACTTAGGTCTGGAAGAATACTTGGAAAGAGGAAACCTTTCGTGATTATACAAGAACAAGATAACTCTAAGGAAGACTCTCTACGATTGAATAAAAGTCATGAGGAAGACACATCCTTTCAAGACCCAAACACTGAAAAATCAAAGCAAAAATATCCAATAATTTCAACTCCTGTATTAGAGAAACCATCCACATCTACTTCTATACCTCCCTTTCCAGAAAGATTACAAATTGATAGAGGTGTAGAAAACAAATTATGGTGCCTAATTATGATTTCCTAGATGAGCTGAGAAATGTTTGCATTAAAATTCCATTATTACAAGCCATCAAGGAAATTCCAATTTTAGCCAAAACCATAAAGGAGTTGAGTATGAAGAAAACAAGAAAAAGAATAATAGAAACAAAGAAAATTCAACTGGCAGGAAAAATAGCAGACATTATGATGGGAAAGATTGCTATTCCAAAGTATCTTGACCCAGGAAATCCAGTTGTTAAAATTCACATCAATGGAATTGAAATCCAAAACACACTCATTGATTTAGGAGCAGCAATCAATATCATGAGTAGACAAATCATGAATAAACTGAAACTTCCTAATCTTCTCTTTACACCCACATTATTACAATTAGCAGACAGATCTGTGATCAAACCAGATGGGGTAATAGAAGACATTCCAGTGTCCCTAGATTCTTGGGAGTAGGATTTCATGATCCTAACTCCTAAGAATAATCTAGGAGGACATCCTGTTATATTAGGAAGACCTTGGTTGGCTACAACTGATGCTTTTATTAGTTGTAGATCCGGTGATATGTACATCTCCGATGGTAGTTCAACTAAGAAATTCACTTTGTATCCTCCAGCTAGGACAATTACAGATTTAGATGATACTCAATGGATAGAGGATGAAGAAGATTTACAACCTCTCTTCACAATTTCATAAATTAGTGAAGATAATCAAATTCTGAATACTCTAGAAAACTTTGAATCCTCTCCAGAACACAAACATGAATCATTTCAAGAGGGATCCAATATTGAGTTTTTGTCATCAAGGCAAATGTCTCTTCATTCTATGGATAAATTTGGCAGCTCTACAAGTGAGATATTTCCAGGCAAAACTTTGAACATAAACAAGAACCTAGAAAAATCTCAACAAGAAGAGTTAGTCAAAGTATTACAGAGACATTCTTCTGCATATGCATGGGAGTACACTGACATGAAAGGGATAAGCCCCAAGACCTGCACTCATCACATCTATATAGAGGAAAATTGTAAACCAATCAGACAACCTCAAAGACGGATGAATCCAAATCTTAGGGAGATTGTTAAAGAAGAATTGTAAAAATTGTTAAATGTCAACTTCATCTATCCCATTTCAGATAGTCAGTGGGTTTCTCCTTTGGTAATTGTGCCAAAGAAAAATGGTAAATGGAGGGTATGTGTTGACTACCGAGAACTAAACAAAGCTACTCTTAAATACCATTTTCCCTTACCTTTCATAGATCAAGTGTTAGATACATTAGCTGGCAAAAAGTACTTCTCATTCATAGATGGGTTTAGTGGTTACAATCAAATCCAAGTGGCACTTGAAGATCAAGACAAAACCACATTTACCTGTCCTTGGGGTACCTATGCTTACCGAGTATTGCCATTTGGATTATGCAATGCACCTGCAACATTCCAAAGGGCAGTATTAGGAATTTTTTCATATCTAATACATGATTGTGTAGAGGTATACATGGATGATTTCACAGTTTATGGAAACACATTTGAAGAAGCTTTAGCAAACTTGGAAAAAGTTTTAAAGAGATGTTAGGAAGCAAATCTTTCACTTAGTCATGAGAAATGTTTCATGATGTTTACTGAAGGTATTGTTTTGGGGCATCACATTTCAGGGGATGGGATTAGAGTTGATGAGTCAAAAGTTGAAGTCATCTCTAACTTATCTATTCCAAGTTGTCAAAAGATGTTAGGAGTTTTCTAGGATTTACAGGATATTATCGGAGGTTTATAGAAAACTTCACCAAGATAGCATCTCCACTCTTCAAATTGCTTACCAAAGACTGTGAATTCAAGTGGAATTCTGATTGCCAGTTAGCCTTTGAGACCCTGAAAAACAAAATTTCTGAAGCACCTATTTTAAGGGGACCTAGTTGGAAGTTACCTTTTCATATCTCAACAGATGCTTCTGATACAGCTCTAGGAGCAGTATTGGGACAAAAAGACCTGATTCCTTATGCCATCTACTATACCAATAAAAATTTGACTCCTGCAGAGTTAAACTACACTATAACTGAAAAATATTTTTTAGCTGTTGTTCATGCCATAAACAAATTTAGACACTATATAACAGGCTATGAAACTTTTTTTCACACTGATCATTCTACAATTAGATACTTAATGAACAAATCAATTACTAATGGCAGAGTCATAAGATGGTTATTGCTCTTACAAGAATTTAACATTACCATTCTAGATAGGCCTGGAAAACAAAACACAGTAGCTGATTTCCTATCTAGACTCCAAAATATCAAAGATGACACTCCAGTTGAAGATCAATTTCCTGATGAATATATTTTTGCAATTTCTACTCAAACTCCATGGTTTGCTGATATTGCTAATTATTTAGTTTCAGGAAAATTTCCTTCAATAATGAATGCAAGGGATAAAAGAAAAATCATTTATGATAGTGCAAAATATTCATGGGTTGCTAATGAGTTGTACAAAACAGGTCCAGATTTGATCATTAGGAGATGTGTTCGAGAAGATGAGATGCCTGAGATTCTCAAAGCATGTCATGATGAACCTTGTGGCGGACACTTTGCTGATAAGAGGACAGCCTATAAGATCCTTCATTTAGGATATTATTGGCCATCCTTGTTTAAATATGCTAAAGAGTATGTCAAAAGGTGTGACAGTTGCCAAAGGGTAGGGAAACCTTCTCCTTCAGGTGAGATGCCATTACAACCTCAGGTACATATTGAACCTTTTGAAAATGGGCTTTGGATTTTGTAGGACCTATTAGTCCTCCATCAAGACAAAAGAGATATATATTAGTTTGCACTGATTATGTTACCAAATGGGTAGAAGCCAAGCCATTACTTGTTGCTAATGAAGCATATGTAGTTACTTTTCTTTTTGAGGATATTTTTACTCGTTTTGGTGTCCCAAGGGAAATTGTTACAGATCAAGGAGCTCAATTTACATCAAGGCTAGTGGAGCAAATGATGGAGAGGTACAAAATCAGGCATATAAAATCTACTCCTTATCATCCACAAGAAAATGGTCAAGTGGAATCTACTAATAAGGTCATTGAAGGAATCCTAACAAAGACTGTTCATTTACATAGAAGAGATTGGGTAGATAGGCTTCCTGAAGCCTTGTGGGCCTATAGAACTACATGGAGAAACACAACAAGCCATACTCCTTATGAACTTGTTTATGGAAAGCAAGTTTTGTTTCCCATAGAGTTCCAGATTCAAACTTTCAAAATGGCAGTTCAACTAGGACTTGATCTATCAGAGGCACAAAAGCATAGATTGGAGCAGATTAATGAATTGGATGAGATCAGACAAGATGCAGTTCAGAAAACAAGTCTAGTCCAACAGCAAAGGACTAGATGGCATGATAAGTACATCAAAGAGAATAAATTCAAAGAAGGTGACTGGGCTCTCTTGTTTGATTCAAAATTCAAGGATTTTCAAGGTAAATTTCAAACACATTGGTTGGGCCATATGAAATTGTTGAAATTTTTGACAATGGAGCAGTAAAAATCAGGACAATAGATGAAGAAGAGGTCACTTTTCTTGTGAATGGTCATAGATTGAATCTGTATCACAAACCACTCTCAAGAGAAGAATTTGTCAAGAAGTTCCAGGAAAATAGTGATGTGAAGTTAATGAAGAAGAATCTTTCTTCTTCATCAACTTGATTGAATTTTCTGAAGCATTTCTTTTGAAAAATAATAATAATAATAATAATAATAAAAGGTATAAACATGAAAACCAATCATTGATTGGCATGTTTATACAGAAAAGATAGGGTGAAAATCAGAGTCTTTCTGACACTCTAACTTTTCCATTTTGTTTTTGCAAACAGTTGTTACAAAATCATAAGTTCAGATCCATTGCACTTATGATCCATCTCATTTCATTTCACTCCATTTACTTATCCATCCATACTCCATTTCATTCATTCATTCATACTTCACTTCATTCCATATTTCATTCATCTCATTCCATACTTCATTCACCTCATTTCCATATCAAAATTTAAAGTTTGATGTTTTTCTGCAAATGAATAACACATGTCATGGATTGCAGGCCATTTCTTATATTCTTCCACTCCATTTCATAAATTGAATCCATCCCATTCCATCATTCACTCCATACATATTCCATTATACCATGTTTTATCACCTATCTTCACTCATTCCATAAAATATTCTATGTATATTCCAAACCACTCCATTCCATGATTAAAAATTCTCCACAGGTACATTCTGCAGCTAAACAGACATTCTGCAGCTTATCAGACTTTCCGCAGCCAGACAGTCATTCCGCAGCTACAGATCCTGAAGGCACTGATCAACAAACATTTGAATTGCAACAAGATGATCCAGTATATCCATGAACAAGAAGAATCAAGAAGGATTATGAAGACTCTTCCAGAGGAGAACAAAGTATACAAAGACCACAAAAAGCAAATGAAAAGCAAAGGTAAAAAGTTCTGGTTATAATGGCATTTCATAAAAACTATAGTATAGTCTAGTTATGAATCATTCGAAAAAGTTGTTTTGATTATTTTTATTGATCATACCAAATATACCCTCCGCAAAACTTTGGATAAAAATCTTTCATTTCAAATTATATACCCGACCATCATTTAAGCGGTTAAAAAGACTGAAGTGTTTGGTTTCCTCACGTCACCCAGCCAAATCATTTAATGATTATTTTTGAATCCATTGTAAAAATCTCCGCAGTCTTTTCACTCATTGATTTGTTTTCTTCACCTCACTTCATTAACTCGTTTTGTAACTACCTACATCACTCCATTCCGTAGCCAGCCCTTCATCATTTCATTCCGCAAAACAAAGATATCTCTATCACCGTGAGCAGAGGTATATCAGTTTGAAATATCAAACCACTATCACCGTGAGCAGAGATTGAAGCATTATCACCGAGAAGCAGAGATTGAAGCATTATCACCGTGAAGCAGAGGTATATCAGTGTGGAATTTGAAGCCATTGTCACCGAGAAGCAGAGATATATCAGTGTGGAATTTGAAGCCATTGTCACCGAGAAGCAGAAATATATCAGTTTGAAAATTGAAGCACTATCACCGTGAACCAGAGGTACATCAGTTTGAAGGTTGAAGTTATTGTTTCCGTGAGCAGAAAGAGTACTAATCTGAAGATTGAAGAAAGGAATTATGGGCCTCATTGTAAGAACTGAACCAGTGGGCACAAAATACCTGGAAGGATACCCTCAAAGTAGAGAAATGTTGCAACAGGCAGGATGGCTACAATTTCTTGAGAAATTTAATGGCTTCCACAAAGAAGTTACTAAAACATTTGCAAGGTCATTCAAAGGAGCCGAGGTTGAAGTTGGAGATGTTAAATTCACTATCACAGAGGTTTTTATTGCAGAAGCAACAGGATTGCTTAGACATGGAGAAAGATGGTTTAAAAACAGAGAATTTCATAATGAATCATGGAAGCAAATCCTAAAATCACTAGGTATGGATGTCACTGTGTTTAAAAAGGGAATTCCAAGTTCTGCATTAAAAAATAAATGGAGAAACATATTGCTTATTCTACAAAAATTTATCACTTGTGAAGGTAGATATGGCACATTTTATGTTTACCATATTAGGTTGATAATGCATTTTCTGGAGGAAGAGTTAAATTTTCCCTATTTTTTGCTTCAAAGTTTAAAAAATATGGCTTCTGGTGTTCAAAGGAGAGTCCAATTCCTAGAGACAACTCTATACCATCATGGCTTGGTTAAGATTTTAATTGAACACCATTTAGCCAAAACAAAAGATACTTGGGATAATTTCTTGGTAAGAAATCACTTTGAGGACCCAAAAGAGCCTTCACCTGAACATCAGCCTACAAGGAGAAGCAGAAAATGGAGAGCCTCTAAAATTGAAATTGACAAAACAGTACAGGAAAGTAGTGAAGAAATAATCTCAGAGAAGTTGACTCAAATTAAGAGACAACTTAAGAAAGAGAGGGTAATCAGAAAATCTGCCATAGAAAAAGGAGAGGGATCATCCCAGCCAAGAAGAAGCCATAGACTCAGGGGGAAACTAAGGAAAACACAGATCAAACAAACATGGGTGATAAATATAGAAGATGAGGAAACATCTATTGAAGAAGATGTTGAAGAAGATTTTAATGAAGAAACCCCTGAAATTGACCCTGCTCAGCAAGAATTTTATGACTATGTTGAAACATTGGAAAGGAAAGCTTCAGAGAGTAGAGATAGAACCCCTAGTCCTCCACTGTCCGAAATAGATGTGTTAAGAAGGGATATGTATGAGCTGGAAGTACTTAATAGACATATCAAAACTGAGAATGATATTCTAAAGGAACAAGTCAAACTCAAAACCAATATGAACTCAACCTTATCTCTACAAATGGACAAAGTGGAAAAGGCTAATGAAAAGTTGAAAAAGAGGAACAAGAAGCTAATCAGGGCACTTATCAACTTAAGGTTCAAACTAGTCATCAGAAAACCCAGAAGACCTTTAACTTCCAGGCAAAGAAGAAGGAGAGGGTTGGATGTTCTTGCAGAAGTCTCTGAGTTTATGGAATAAGTTGCATGAGGACATGCAAGAAGTCAGCAGTGGGGGTATGTTGGGCCCCAAGATTGTGCTTTATTTCATCTTAATTTACCTCATTTTACTTTTTCCATTGTTATCCCAGACCCAAATGATCAATGAAATTAGTTAAAATTACTTTTAGAATGATTAATATGGCTAACTTGCTAAGTTTTGTGATTTTGTCATTGTAATGCATTTTGACCGAAACTAGCTGCAGAATGCAGACATTCCATAGCTAACCGGCAATTCTGCAGCTGTCTTCACGTTCAAGCATGTTCCAGGTGTCCTCTCAGGAAAAGCCACACATGGGTATATTCCACATTATGTCCTCATCGTTCGTTGCTCACCATGAATAATGAACCGAATTCTGGACATGGTTTTGGTACGTGGGAACTCATTCAAGGAGGCAGACTTATAATAGGACTGTCCTAGTCCAGATGTCCTTTGTTCCTTTACGCTGCCATCTTTAGAGTCCTAGTACGATTTTGATAAGGAAAGACAATGATCCCCGTATTGTTTCAAGTTTTGTTATGTAGATTTGTTATAAAAGCACTCGGGAAACCGAGAGACAAGCTCTAGATTTTGCTTAGATTTCATGTATTGACTGTTATATTTCTGAAGACCGAGACTACTCTGTTTCAAGTTATTTTCCTTTAATGAAGAAGACAACATTGCTTTGAACGCGTTGAGTTGATTTTGAGTTAGATTCCGTCTGGTGGTAGAGGGCCCCTGCCTCCTGCACGGCTTTACTTTCGTAATTTAGATAAGTATCCTAGTTGTTTTCACGTTTTTGAAGTTTGAGTTCATAGTTAATTTCATTAGCCACTATAGCTATACTTGTTCTAAGAAACTCTTCCAAAAGATCATGATAATGAATGGGAAATGGTTGTAGTGTTGTAGGATTTATTTGTAATTTCTTTTGTTCATTATCACAGTTGAACTTATTCTAAGCAAACTCTTCCAAAAAATCCTTATGATGTCTAAGGCATGACTGTGATACTGAATGTTTCAGTTGTTTGTTTACACTAAGTAGCATAGCTGATCTTACTCTTAAAATGCTCTTCCAAAATATCATAATAATGGGTAGGAGATAGCTGTGATGTCTTAGTTTTTAAATTTCTTTCAGTCTTTATGTTTGCATTTGCACTGAATTATACAACCAGGATTGTTCTAGCAAGCTCTTCCAAAATACCATTCATGATGGACAAAACAGGCTGTAGAATCCCATAGATTAATGCATGATAACTTAGTTAGGGTACTCCGGAGTCAAATTGCATTCAATTCATGCTCTGTTATTTTGTTTTAAGTTTGATAATGGCTTGTTAGTTCAGCACTGTTTATTGTAGACTAGTGACAATTTAGTTCAGTTTTAGCTTAGCTCATTGTATTTACATTCCACATTTAGTTGTCATCCATTGCATATTAGATTACATTAGTTGTTAAACTTAAACAATACGACCTTCATTATTTACAAAATCTCTTTTGTTCCAAATCTATAATTGACTCATAACCATCTGAACAGAAGACAGTATCATCTCAAGGCCTGAAGTACTTTTGCAACTTCTTTACCACTTCATAAACAAAGCCTTTCCTCAAAAGACTACTTTAAAAAGAAATCTATAACTCTTGAGTAAGGTTTAGTGATGTTAAACTAAGTTGCAAAATAGAATTAGGAGCTAGTCTTAGAGTAGAAATCTTATGATGTTACCAATGTTTTTCTCCAAATATGTTTTCAACAAATCTTTAATCATGGATAAAATGTTGTATCATTATAAGCCGATTGTTTAATTGTTTAGTTAGGAGAATTTGTATACTTAGCTGACCATTTCTCAAGCTCTCCCAAAATACCTTTGATGAAAGAATTGGACAAGTTAAGTTTATGTTTTGATTCATTTTCTTGAAGTCATTATCAAGCTTTGTATTCTACTTAGTCATAGTTTAGGTTTGATTCTGTTTCAGTATTTGCATTTGCATTTGTCATTTGTCATCAATAAATTAGGCTTCACTCTGTTTTTGACCAGTAGCTTCCTCCATTAGCACATAGTTATTTTTCCTTGTGAACATAAAACCATCAAAAGACCAAAAACATCATAAAACACTAAACACAACGCATTGAGAAACAAACACTTAGGCACATACAGTGCACTTCACTTCAGTAGTTTACCAACCCTGGTTGACAATTAAATGAACTCAATTTAGGAGACTAGGTTGAGCACAAACAACATAAAACAACGGGTCAAACCAAGAGGATAGGGATTCGAGTTAAGAATCTCTACAAGTTGGAGGTAGATGGCTACGCTACAATGATGGGAAAAGCAAAAGAAGTGGTGAGTCGAGATGAGGGCGAATTATGGCATAGGAGATTGGGCCATCTTCACCATGGCGCCTTGAATATTTTGCAGCAGATTTATACTGGACTTCCCAAGGGTACTCTTGCGCAGTCAGATTAGTGCAAGGGATGTACTATGGGTAAGTTTGTGAATACCACCTTTCATGAGAAGGAGAATCATGCTTCAGTGATCCTGGAGAGAATTCACACAGATGTGTGTGGACCTTTCTCGGTTGCTTCAACAGAAAAACAAAGGTATTATGTTATATTTTTTTATGACTATTCTCGTAGATGTTGGATCTTATTCATGCAGAAGAAGAGTGAAACATTCTCACAGTTCTGTGAGTTTAAAGCATTGGTGGAGAAGGAGTCAGGGAAGGAAGTAAAGGCACTGTGGAGCGATAATGGTGGTGAATATATCTCGAATGAATTCAAAGACTTCTGTAGCAAAGAAGGAATTCGAAGAGAACTCACAATGCCTCATAACCCACAACAGAATGGAGTCACGGAGAGGAATAACATAATGATTGTGAGTGTTGCACGAGCTATGCTGCATGACCAGGGCCTACCGATGCACTTGTGGGTGGAAGCATGCAACACTGCGTTTTATGTGCAAAACCATTGTAGAGTACTTGGAATGAGTACACCTGAAGAAGATTTTACTGGTAAGAAGCCTAATATTTCTCATCTGGAGATTTTTGGCTCATCTGTTTACATTCATGTGACAAAGGACACCGGGAAGAAGCTGGAGCCAACTGCAGAAGTTGGAATATTTGTGGGGTACACAGAAACACCTCATAATTATGATGTGTATTTCCCAAACACTCGGATGACTATGGTGCGATGAGATATAAAATTCACTGAGGTGAAAGCCATGAAGTTGTTGCTTGAGAGGGAGCTACACTTGTATGCAAAGGAGGATCTACATGCTCCTAAAGATGAGCCTCAAGATGTGGATCAGCCGAAAGAGGAGGATCATGGAATGGAGGAGTCCACTCACGCAGAGCCAAACATCAGAACAGGCAGAAGGCATACCACAGAAGCTGAGAGACTGAAGCTTGATGTGGCACATAATGGAGTCCCTACATCACAGCGTAGATGGAGACAGTCACCTGACCGATTTACTGGATACATGGCTCTTATGAGCAAGTGTATCATGACAGAGCCATCTTATTTTGAAGAAGCAGCGTAAGATCCCACATGGGTAGATGCCATGGTGGAGGAGTATCACTCCATTGTCAAAAACAATGCTTGGGAGATTGTTCCAAGGTCGTTTGGTAAATCAATGGTAGGTTCAAGATGGATCTACAAGGTAAAGAAAGATGTTGATGGGAGCATCGAGAAGTATAAGGCAAGATTTTTTGCCCAAGGCTTCTCACAGATCGAGGGGATTGATTATGAAGAAACCTTTTCACCTGTCACACGGTATTCTTCCATAAGTACCATCCTTTCTCTCTTAGCACAGATGGGTTGGTGCATTCATCAGATGGATGTGAATACTGTGTTCCTTAATGGGATCATTGAGGAAGAAGTTTAAATTGAGCAGCCTGAAGGATTTGAGATCTTTAGCAGCAAGTCACATGTGTGTAGACTCAAAAGAGCGTTGTATGGGCTGAAGCAAGCACCCCGTGCTTGGTACACATGGATCAACAACTATTTCACTGGACTTGGCTTCACCAAGAGTGAGGCGGATGCAAACCTATACCAAATTGTGGTGGAGGGTAAGCTTTTAATCATTATTCTTTATGTTGATGATTTAATACTAACGGGTGATGATAAGTTGATACACTCATGCAAGGCAGATCTTGCAAAGGAGTTTGAGATGAAGGATTTGGGCCTCCTTCATTATTTCCTTGGATTGGAAATATGGCAGCGAGAAGGTGAACTGTTTGTGTCTCAAGGAAATTATGCTCGGGAGATACTTGGTAAGTTTCACATGGAGGACTGCAAGCCCATGGATACTCATCTTCCAGGAAATTGGAGGAAAGAGGATGCTACATCGGCAGAGGTAGTGGATGCCACTGTTTATCGATAGTTGGTGGGTTCGCTCATGTATTTAGTTAATACAAGACCAGACATATGCTATGCGGTGACCCAGCTTAGTTAAGCGATGGTTAAGACTACCAAGCTCTTTTGGAAGGTAGGCAAGCATGTCCTGAGGTATCTCAGGGGCACATCTGAGTATGGATTATGGTACAGATAGATGAATGAAGTGAAGTTTCATGGCTTCATGGATGCTGATTGGGCGGGCAGCCTAATGGACAGAAAGAGCACATCAGGAGGGGTTTTCAGTATCATATCTACAACAGTTTCTTGGTACAATAGGAAACAAAGATCCGTGGCACTCAGTTTAGCGGAAGAAGAATACATGGCAGCAAGTCAAGCTGAATGTGAGGCTATCTGGATGAGGAAGATAATAGTCAGTTTGTTCAGTTCTCAATTAGATCCTACAGTGATACATTGTGATAATTAGATTTGCATTAAAATCTCGATTAATCATGTGTTTCATGATATATCTAAACATATAGATATCTAGTATCATCATATCAGAGATTGTGTGCAGCGGAAGATCATGTTTCTTCAGTACATTCCTATGGAAGATCATGATGCAGATATTCTGACGAAGGGGCTTAGCAGGAGAAAATTTTAATACCATAGAGGCAGGATCGGGGTGAAGGATAATCCCTATCTTCTTGAGAGGGAGTGTTGAGATTCAACAAGATGATGAGCTTAGTGAAAATTAAGCACCTTCACTAAGTGGGGCCCGCAGGCTATTTTTAAGTGTATGTCTATTTTTAGAAATGGTGAGCATATTTTATAAGTTGCAAGATGCTATTTGTAGATGATTGGTTAAATGTGAAAAATATATGAGATTCTATTTTTAGAATATTGGGTGAAGTCTATTTATAGATCGTCAACCTAAAAATAGATGCATGTCGATTATTATTAGCCCTTAATAATAATCCAAAAACAAATATCAACTTATTCTCTTGGAGCACTTTATTTCATTGAACAGATTTGGAAAATCAGTGAGCTAAAGGAATTACGCAATTCCTAATGTGGTTGGTGACTCATGCATGGAGGACTCAGTTAGAACTAAAGTGGAAGAGTTGTGACAAAGTTGGAAGAGTAGTTATGGGAGTTGTTATTCAGTTTAACTCAATTAAGTGAGTTAAACTTAGTTATGCTAGTTGTATCTAGTTATAACTAAAGATACACTAGTGAGACTTTAGTGAATTAATTATTTAATTAATTCATAACTAGAGACTCACTTGAAACTTAACAAATACAGCAGTTAACTACTTGCATGTCAGTTCCAGTGGAGACCCAGTGGAGAGATAGGTGAAAGGGTGAGATGGACTATCTATTGAGACTATAGTGATGCATTCAATGCATCTGACACACATTGGAGATGCCAATGAGGATTGCATAGTCAAGGCAAGGCCAATTCGAATTCATTCAGAGGTCTTCTTCAGTAGGGATTGCGCAGTGGAGGAAAGAAATTGGTGCATAGATATGAAAATTTCTACATGACAGTGTGTAATGATTGTTGATTTTACTGAGACCTTGATGTACTAAGCTTTGTATGAGATTATTACATGATTCCATTAATATACATAATATATGATAGTTTGGATTTTTAGCTTTAAGCTTTCCCATTAAACAACTATGTTTATGTGCGATTTATTTTCTTCATGTGTTTCCAATTGGAGATTTAATTTCCCAAAGAATTAAGTGGAAGGATTCTATATTTAGCATAAGATTAATTTGTTAGATCAGGAGAATCTGGTAATACTATCAGTATTAATAAATTTATACACATCTGATAATGAAGATGAACATGAGGCACCACCAGTAAAAATATTATTGATCTCCCTCAGTCTCCTAAAAAATAGAAATCTTCAACCCCTTTTTCTAAAGACAAAGTTGTTAACAAAAAGACCCCTTCTCCTCAAACAAGCCCAACTTCTTATAACTCTCCATCTACATCAAATACCTTAATGGTTTCAAATACCATTGAGTATAATATAGTGGGATATATGAAGAAATTTAAGGCAAATATCTATATGTATGAGGTGATTAAATTAAAACAGCAACAAAAAACCCTACTGAAAGAACTAAATGCAATTATTGCCTCACCTTTACCTGCGCCTGTTACTTCTAAAGCCTCAAAAGGAGTAGGAAAAATTCCCACAAATTCATCTGAAAATATCAATGCCACTGATGCTATCCTAATTGGAGACAGATCTAATTCTCACACACATCCATTCCTTTTGAATTTTGAAGATTTTAATAAAAATGTGCACAATTACCTAATAGACTCTGGGGCTTCTTCAAATATTATGCCATATTATGTTTGCTTGAAGTTAAACATTTCTCCTCAAAATTATATTGTACACATTTTTCAATTAGATAGAACCAAAGTCAAGGTTTTATGAGAGATGAATTTTGTCCTTATTAGGCTAGCTTCTAATTAAAATTTTCATCAAGTAATTGATATTCTAGTCGTTGACATTCCTGAATATTACGGTTTGATTCTGAGTATAGATTGGTTAGGAAAATCTTCACGGTTATTTTCTGACTGATTGGTTTCATATGTGGCTTCCCTACAATGGTAAGCCAAATCAAATTCAAGTTGATCGTGAAAAACACATTGTTGTAGAGGTAAATCCCCTCTGCGGACAGAGGCGATCCCTACTAGCCCAAATCGGGTCTAGCAACAATTGTATCATGCTAAGGTGCAAGTTCCTAATTGCAATAAACCAACTTGCGAAGAAGGCCTACCTCAAGTCTAATGTTGTTGTTCGTAGAGAAGATGGCGCTCCCATTTCCTTGCTTCAGCAGATCACAATCCTCTCACCTGCCACGATCGAACACCTGCACACACAATGAACATGACAAACACAAGCGTAAAACCCGATATATGCAATTATGTATCAGTCAAAGAGGACAAAAATCATGATCATAATGAACAATACGAGTGGAACCATAACCAAAGTCGCTTATCATTAATTCATACAAAGTAAAATACAACCAAGCTCTGACGCTGAACCTTCCTTCGGCGGGTCGTCAGCGGAATACGTCTCGGTAAAGCTTGCTGGGAATAGGGACAAGCCTCTCTCTTCGATCATCAATATCCTTGCTATGGATTTGGCACTATGAGGACTATCAAAGCTCTTGCAGCATTCTTTAGGCTATGAAGGCTCTTGGAGATTCAACCATTCATCCCTTCAGCTATTCAGCCATTCAGCCCCCTCATCAATGGATGAAGGCTATATTTATAGAGGAGAGGAGGAGGTTGGGATCCCTACAACAGTGGAAGGGAAGCCTTATCCCTTGGGAGGTTCCCCATAAGGTGGAAACAAGAGGCCAAAGGAGGAAGGTCGTGGTTATTCAGTTGAAACCACTCTTGATGACTCATCCACGAAGTTGTTGTAATCGAAACTTCGCCTCCTTTTTTAAAAAAATTTCCAAAAGCAGATTGGCGTGGGTGCTTAACTGGGACAGAGCGCCAATTGGCACAGGCTCAGTGTTAATTTTCCTCATTGGCGCGAGTACATAACGGGCTACCAGCGCCAAGGAAAAAATAGGTGTTTTTAGGGGTCTGCTCAGGAAATGATCAACAGAAGGAATGTTGTCCTCATGGCAAGGGATGCAATTATGGTATTTGCAAGGCATGACACTGATTATTGGTCATATAAACGACCCTCCAATGGGCGAGATGGGAATTGCAGGGACGGTGACAAATTACTGTGTAACACACATGAAATACTCAGTAACTGATTTTGAGGATGAAAATGAACCAATGGCCCATTAGGGGATTTTGAGGTCTAAAATGGGCCTCCTAAGGAAATTATAGATTAATAGTGGAAATCATAAAATATGATTTGATGACATCATCAAATTTTAGAGGGAAAAAAGGAAAAACTACTTTTTCAACTCTTATTTTCAACTTATCTCCCAAAGGTTTTACTTAAATTTTGAGTGGGATTACTCATTGGATGCAAAATGTAATTCCTCATCTAAGGAGTATCCATGCTGCATACTTTCGATGGACCCTACTACACAAAAAATTAGAAATACATGAAAAACATGATTTCAATCACATTTTTTCATGTATTTCTCATTTTTCGCGTAGCAGGATCCATCGAACTTATGCAACATGGGTACTCCTTGGATGAGGAATTATATTTTGCATCCAATGAGTACTCTCGCTCGAAATTTGAGTAAAAGATTTGGGAGATAAGTTGGAAATACAAGTTGAAATAGTAGTTTTATTTATTATTATTTATCAATCTTTTTACCCTTTTACTTAAAAAATGGTGAATCATCTACCATGGTTGACATCATCATCTTGAATCTTATTGGTTATTATAAAGTTTATTTTGGTTGTACATTTTTCTTAGGAGGCCCATTTTAGACCTCGGAATTCCCCTAATGTTTACCAATAACATCCTTGGAAATTACTCTATTGTATCTTTTTTGGGAAATTTCAATGCACAAAAATCTCCATTTATTATCAATTCGGTTAGTTCTCAAATTGAAAACTTTTCTCAATCAGATTCTTCCAAATGTATAAATATTGTAGAAAAAAAAAAAAAATTAACTTTATTTTGGACATTTTACTTTAATGAATCAAAATCAAGAGATGGTGCAGGAGCTGGTTGCATACTAATTAATCCAGAAGGAGAAAATACAATGTTGGCATGTTGGTTGTAATTTGAATGAACAAACAATATTGCAGACTATGAGGCACTGGTCCAAGGTTTGTATAAAGAAATATACTTTGGTGTCAAATACATTCAAGTATATGGTGATTCTGAAATAGTTATCAAATAGGTAAGAAATACTATTCACTGTATCTCTGGTCATCTCAAACATTGCCAGTCATTAGTACAATCTATTACCTCACATTTATTATCATTCAATATCTCACCTATCCAAAGGCTCCAAAACACATGTGATGATCTTCTGTTGAACCCTTAGTTAAATTGAGAGGGGGGGGGGGGGGGGTGAATCAGTTTAACACATTCATGGACTTTTAAAACTTTTTCATTAAAACTTATTTACACCTTCATTTCATGTTCAACTTAATATGTGAGTAGTCTTAGAATGTGAGCAGCAAGTATTAATATAATGTAACAGTAGATTTAATATGAGAGCAACAAGTATTAAGCAGATGAGATAAACCACATCAACACATAAACATCATGCACAGAGACACCAGATATAAGTGGAAACCCATAAAGGGAGAAAACCACATCTTATTATTATTGTGATGCAAAGGCAAGCTCCAACTCCCTCTCACCATTGATTTTCTATAGGCACCAACCTACAGGAGGCTCCTACCTTGATTCTGAAAGCTACAACTTGCAAGGAAGCTCCAACTCCCATCAATTTTCTACAGGCACCAACCTACAGGAGGCTCCAACCTCAGTCAGCTACAACTGACATTTTATCAAGCTACAACTTGATGTGGAAGCACCAACTCCCATCTATTTTCTGCAAGCACCAACCTACAAGAGGCTCCAACCTCAGTCAGCTACAACTGACATCTATCAAGCTACAACTTGAGAGGGAAGCTCCAACTTCCTTACTCTTTCAAAAGAGAAACACTTGCTGATTTACCTTGGATATCAGCTCTGTTCTGTTCCATCTGCTCTACTATTCATCTATTCTCATATCTGCCCTATATCATCTTTGCATCTTCTCAGATTCTCTATCAGCTCCTCCTTCTTCTCTGCTCAGCTCCTCCTTCTTCTCTGCTCAGCTTCTCTTTCTTCTCTACCTCACTGCTTCATTTCTGCATTCTCTTCACTCACTCTCTCTAACCTCTTGCAACTTTCTTATTTTCTTCAACTCTCATCAATTCTGCTGCACTCTCTCTTCTTCTCTCACTTTGTTTTCGTTAACTCTCTCCCTTTGGATATTACCTTGTTTTATACAAAAGAGCTTCATGGTTATTTGTATTCTACTGGGAATTCGAAATGGATAGCCATGTCTCTTTGCCTTCTACCTTCTCATCTCTTTTATCCGCTCATTCAGAAAATATAACTGTAGGTACCAATTTATCATTACAGTGGGATATTTGTTCTCTTCCAGAGACTTGCCAATGCATCACAAATAATAAAAAATTCAATTACAATATTTACATTCACATATAATGAGAAATCCAGCTCACTCATTTAGCCTCTTGGCTCGCTACACATTTGTCTTTTCTTTGACTGTGTCTTTATTCCTTTCGGCTCTGTTTGTATCCTTGTTCACTGTCGTAGTGTAACTATTGTATGCCATACATATGTAACTGCGCTTTTATATTATCCTAATTAATTCTTGGCATAGTAATAATAAGGCATTTTAATATGTGCTCTACCATGGTGTATTTGTAAGAAGCACCTTTTATATATAACACAACTTCAGCTTTCGGCATGATTTTAACGAGTTTAACATACAAAATGTTCTCCTTTTTTTTCATACGACTTAAATCAACTCTTGGCGTAATAAAAAAAACTATTTAAACATATAAAATCCTCTTTTGGGCCCACCATATGAGCTTCCATTATCCTCCGATTGCGATTAGCCTTCTCTAGAGTTTTCTTATTGCGATTGATCCTCTCCTGCTCCGATTGCGATTACCCCGATCCAATGCAATACGATTACTCCGATTACGATAATCGCAACTTCTAGTTGCATGTTTTGATATTTCGCCCTTTTTCCGATGTGATCAGTCACTATTCACTTAAATGTGCCGATGCGATTAGAACTGGAACTCAAACCAACAAAATCATAATTTATAGACCCATCGGGTCCGGAACTCAATCGCAATCGCAATCCTTTATTTTCATGCTCCGATGCCCTGCTCCTTCTCCGATGCGATTACTCTTATCTGATGCGATTAGGCCGAACTTCAAATATGTTTGAATCATATTTCATATACCCATCAGGTCCGGAACTCAATCAAAACTCTTGTCAATATGTTCCACTACCAATCCTTTCTCCGATGCGATTGGGTGAGGGTCCCACAACATAAGACTTTTGTTTGACTTAAATCCGAACAAACCTTTTGTATTCTTAATTTCGCATCCATAACTATAATATATATACGCCCATCAGGTCCAAGCTTTCATCGCAATCGCAACTCTTTTTTTACCTGTTCCGCTGCATAGTTTTTCTCCGAAGCGATTGGGAAAGGATCCCACCTTATGGTACTTTGGTTCTTTCGATCATAAAGCGCTCCATATAGATTAATATATATTCTTTGGACCTTTGTGCATAAGGCACAATATATGTAATGTGCTTCATAGATATATAAGCTTTATGTTTCAGCTTTAGTGTTTCCTCCAGCGTGGGTAACGATTCCCAGAATGAGATTTATATATATAATTTGTTGCTCCAATCTTTAGTGTATCTTCCAGAGGGGGTAGTGATTCTCGGAATTTGTTTGTATATATATACCTGCCGCTTGGGTTAAGTTTCCCGGAATTTACGTATCCTCCCGCCTGGGTTACGATTCCCAGAATTTATGTTTAGTGTATCTACCAGCTGGGGTAGTGATTCTCGGAATAACAACTCTGCCTCTGCCTCTGCCTTTATCTGATAACGGCTCTGCCTCTATATTCGCTGCCTATGCCTCTGCCTTAGCTGTGTTTTTTTTTTTTCTGTCTCTGCCATTACTTCCGCTCTACTGTTTGACTGTTACATTTCGACAGTCTTCATCCTCCTGTCTCCTTTGCTTCCTTTTTTCGCTTCTTTGTTGCCTCCTTTGTTTGTCTCTGTCTTTTCTGCCTCCATTGCCTTATTTCTGGTTCAGGTACTTCTCCTTTGCCACAGGGTTTATTCAACTCTGTTTATAAACCCTGATAGACTCACACTCATCCATGCACAGTCAATTGCACATAGGAGCCATTTATACTCCCAATTATCTTCTTCTCGTAACTCTGCCCCTTTTTCAAAATCCAATGGCCCTCATTTTGTCCTCACTACTCTGCACCTTGGATAGCTCTCTGCTTCTTTGCTATCCTCTACTCCTTGACTGATGTTTCTCCTTACTTCTCTTTTTGTTGTCTTTGCTACCTCTCTTTTTGCCTCCTCTGCTCCTTGAATGATGTTTCATGTGCTCCTCCTTTGTCATCTCCTTTGCCATCAATGACAACATTTCCAACAGTCTCCCCCTTTGGCATTGATGGCAACACATCCACCGATAATCCAATGCTTCCTCCAAGTCTTTCTCTGGATGGCTTCTTTTAGAAGACCCTTTCTTCTATTACCTTCTTTTCCTCCCCCTTTGACATCAATGGCAAAGGGTTGCACATTTCTCAGTGTTGATTCTGTCTTTGCATTTCCTCTCTCTGATTTGTGTTTAGACCACCTTCTTCTGAATTTGTGCCCTACTACTCCAAACTGGTGTAAAAGAGTTGTTGAGAGAATACTTTTGAGGATTATTGATCTTGAATGTACACTGCAAGTTGATACAATCCCAAAGCACTGACTCCTTTCACTTGTATAAAGATGAAAGTGAGGATAATGACACTTCATAGAACACAGTGTACCAGCTTTATCTAATTAGAGATGCATCATTGGATTAAACCTAAAATACTGAGAATGCTTCAAATATACTTCAGTCTCTATCTGATGTAGTGCGCAAATACATTTCTGGTGAGGAAGATTGTGGATGGAATATGTCTTCTTCTGCAATACTCATCTGTAGTACAACATTTGTTCAATTGTGATGAAGCCAATATGTCTTTTATAGTTGTGGTTCACTTTTCTTGCCTGTTGATGATGATTTGAGCTAGGATGCTGATAATAATATTACACTTAATAGCTGCAGGTCCTTGTTACTGATATGATCAATGAATCAACCAAAATTTTATCTAAGAGATCAAATGCTTTTACTGCTTGCATAATGTACTTTCAAAACAAAACCTTGAGGTAGGATGCATTCAATGTATTTGTCAATCTCATGTATCAACCATGCAATTCATTTATGACATAAGGAGGTATGTATGTCAGTAATCAATCTCTCTTTAAAGGTTGATTACCAGCAAATCCTTTGTGCTGAAGTAGTATTTAGATGAAAAAAAACTTTTGAGATTCAGATGGTAATCACAGCTAGTCCTTTATTCTTCAGATACTTTGACTGTTCTATCAGGATGAACTTCCACACGAGCATATTCAAAATATTTAATTGAAAACTTAGCAAACAGACTTCGCATTGTTTTGTAATTGATCTTAAGAAAGAGGCCTTGAAGATATACATGTACCAAATTCAGGAAGGCATGCAATTATATATATAGAAGAAGATATTGCTTCAGTGCTCAATATACTACTTCAAGTGTAAGCAAGATAATGTTATTTTTTCTCTGCTACTGACCTTTTCATGCTGAATGCAGATAATACTAGGAATATTACCTTGAGGTTCTTTTTCCATATTTCTTTGATCATGTGGACCTGTATCATACTGCTGCTCCACTGATAATGCTTGGTAATCTGTTGATAAGCATGCGGCTTGTACCTAAACACCAATTGATATTACTTTGATAAACCATGCAGAGGTTTCACTTCAGCTTGCACATTTACCCATAATTAAGACATCCTTCATAAATTCTATTATTGAGCTCTCCATTGTTTTCAACAACAATCATCAATATACTGAATTTGATCTTGGCATCATTAATATTTTACTTTTTCTATCATTTTATTCAGAGGAAGTCACAACATTTTCTTTTCTAGGACTGCTCCAGAACCATTGCTGCTTTACATACAATTCAACTGTTCTAACATAGTGATCTTTAGAAGGACATCTCCAATTTCTATACTATGAATCTTCATGGACAGATTACTCAGAGATTAATCACTCACTTAACTGCCTACCTCCAAGGGGACTTTTCATAGATGAATGATGTCATGACATAATGATGATAGGCACTTCTCTTACTAATCCTTCTTAATGTGATTCATTGTCAATTCTAGCAATATGATGCACAATGTGATCATCATTTAAGGTGTTGATGTTTTCTTTCTATTACCATGGCTTCTTTTTTCCTTCTCTTATTCCATCAATCTGTCAGCTAATTAAAATATCATATAATCTTCTTCCTCTATAGTTCTCTGTTAGAGGAATTTCCTTTCACTTCTTGATCTCATAGTTGTTCTCATTTCATGGAGCTCTTCTTAGACTACTTTTTGTGGGGACTACATATGAACTGCTCTCCCCCTGGGATGTTGCTTCATATTTATCACTGGTTGGATCTTTGTTTCCTAGAGTAGCTCCCCCTGAGACTAGGATGTATTCATTATGTTATGGAGATAATAGGCTCCCCCTTTCTCCTTTCCTTCCATACTCTATTGGGGTTCCTCATAATGTCTGCACTCCTTTTTGATTCATACTTTTGTTTGATTGGATTGGACTTCATCATCTGTCTGGAGTTCTTTAATATATATGGTAGTTTACAGTCTTTTTCTTTGTGACCACGCTTAAGGCATACATAACATCTTATTTGACCAAGGTGCATTTGAGCTGATGTATAATATTTTGTTCCTCTTCTTGAATACATTTTACAATCAACAATATTATGTCCAAAATTATTGCATGCATAACAATAGCCATGGAAATGATTTGTGTACCTGGTGAAAGATTGTCTTGTCCATTTTCTTGCTTGAGGGGTTCCTCTCTTTTGCTGCATCCTTTGCTGGTTGGACTGGATTGGCTTTGTCTTACAATATGTTGCATTATGTCATGGTTTATGACAAGAGAAACATGTGCTATTTTTCATAGGAGGGAGGAACCTCCTTTGACATCTTCCAAATTTGTTCAATTCATCCTTAGGAGCATATGAGCCTTTAGCAGTTGATTGTTTCATCTTCTCATTCTCTGTTCTTTCATGTTGCTGCTTGATTCTATTTGTTTCTCTGCAACTCATGTTCTTGTTGGCTTCTACTTCTGTAGGAATTTGTTGAGCTGTTTCACTGTTCTTTATAGCTTTTACAAAAATTATTTTCTTGTTATCTTCCGCCTTGGACGTACTGGTTTCTCCTTCATATCATATCCCAGCCTTTATGAGAGGAGACCTTTGAGCATTTAGAATTTGGTCCAATTGTTCAGAGCTTTTCATTTGAGGAGTATTCATTAATAAGTCTCTTTGGGCCTTTTCTAATTTCTTTCTCAGGCTCGCTACTTCTTCTTCCAATTTTTCACATTCCAGGTTTTTCTCTCTCATTTTTTGCAGCAGAGTATCTTCTACTTTCCATGCTTCTTCAAGTTGAGTCTTCAGGCTAACAATCTCTTTCTTATCTTCATACTCTCTCTCATCACAAATTTGCACCAATGTATTTAGGTCTTTTTTTTCATGCTTCAATATTCTTATTTCAGTCAAGGCTGTGTCAAGTTTGCCTTTTTCTTCAACTGCAATTTCTTCATGGTTCTCACTACCATTCACACTAGAAGGTACCTCATTTGATTGAATATTTTCCTTTTGACCTGAATTTTTCTTTTTCTTAATTCTCTTCTCCTTCTTGACAATGCAATCCTCTATGTCTACTCCATGCATGAAATGAAGTATGTCCCAGATTTCTTTTGCTGAAGTTAAATCCATTATCAAATCAAAATCCTTATTATGAAGATTGTTATATATCACACACTTTTCCTTGGCATTCCGCTGTTGTTCTTGAAAATATGGAGAATCTGTGCAGTAACCATCACACACAAGCTTCCATACCTCAGGTTCATCAGCCATTAAACCTGTTTTAACCTTATCTCTCCATTCAAGAAATTTTGTTGTATTTAGCACAGGTACATTTTGATAGTCCATGACTCAACCAGATCTCCTTCAAGCTATTAAGCTTATACCAAAGGAACCGGCTCTGATACCAATTGTTGAACCCTTAGTTAAACTGAGAGGGGGGGGGGGTGAATCAGTTTAACACATTCATGGACTTTTAAAGATTTTTCATTAAAACTTATTTACACCTTCATTTCATGTTCAACTTAATATGTGATTAGTCTTAGAATGTGAGCGGCAAGTATTAATATAATGTAACAATAGATTTAATATGAGAGCAGAAAGTATTAAACAGATGAGATAAACCACATCAACGCATAAACATCATGCATAGAGACACCAGATATAAGTGGAAACCCATAAAGGGAGAAAACCACATCTTATTATTGTTGTGATGCAAAGGCAAGCTCCAACTCCCTCTCACCACTGATTTTCTGTAGGCACCAACCTACAGGAGGCTCCTACCTCAATTATGCAAGCTACAACTTGCAAGGAAGCTCCAACTCCCATAAATTTTCTACAGGAACCAACCTACAGGAGGCTCCAACCTCAGTCAGCTAGAACTGACATTTTATCAAGCTACAACTTGATGTGGAAGCACCAACTCCCATCTATTTTCTATAGGCACCAACCTACAGGAGGCTCCAACCTCAATCAGCTACAAATGACATCTATCAAGCTACAACTTGATAGGGAAGCTCCAACTTCCTTACTCTTTCAAAAGAGAAACACTTGCTTATTTACCTTGGATATTAGCTCTGTTCTGTTCCATCTGCTCTGTTGTTCATCTATTCTTATATCTGCCCCGTATCATCTCTGTATCTTCTCAGATTATCTATGAACTCCTTCTTCTTCTCTTCTCAGCTCCTCCTTATTCTCTACTCATCTCCTCTTTCTTCTTTGCCTCACTGCTTCATTTCTGCATTCTCTTCACTCACTCTCTCTAACCTCATGTAGCTTTCTTATTTTCTTCAACTCTCATCAATTTTGCTGCACTCTCTCTTCTTCTCTCACTTTGTTTTCGTTAACTCTCTCCCTTTGGATATTACCTTGTTTTATACAAAATAGCTTCATGGTTGTTTGTATTCTTCTGGGAATTCGAAATGGACAGCCATGTCTCTTTGCCTTCTGCCTTCTCATCTCTTTTATCCGCTCATTCAGAAAATATAACTGTAGGTACCAATTTATCATTACAGTGGGATATTTTTTCTCTTCCGGAGACTTGCCAATGCATCACAAACAATAAAAAATTCAATTACAATATTTACATTCACATATAATGAAAACTCTAGCTCACTCATTCAGCCTCTTGGCTCGCTGCGCATTTGTCTTTTCTTTGACTGCGTATTTTTTCCTTTCGGCTCTGTTTGTATCCTTGTTCATTGTCACAGTGTAACTTCCGTATGACATACATATGTAACTGCGCTTTTATATTGTGCTAATTAATTCTCGGCACAGTAATAATAAGGCGTTTTAATATGTGCTCTGTCGTGGTGTATCTGTAAAAAGCACCTTTTATATATAACACAACTTCAGCTTTCGGCATGATTTTAATGAGTTTAACATACAAAATGTTCCTTTTTTTTCTTTTTTCTTTTTTTAATACGACTTAAATCAACTCTCGGCGTAATAAAAAAAATTGTTTAAACATATAAAATCCTCTTTCGGGCCCACCATTCGAGCTTGCATTATCCTCTGATTGCGATCAGCCTTCTCCAGAGTTTTCCAATTGCGATTAATCTGCTCCTCCTCTGATTGCGATTACCCCAATCCAATGCGATACGATTACTCCGATTGCGATTAATCATAATCGAAACTTCTAGTTGCATGTTCCGATATTCTGCCCTTTTTCCGATGCGATCAGTCACTATTCACTTAAATGTGTCAATTTGATTAGAACTGGAACTCAAACCAACAAAATCATAATTTATAGACCCATCAGGTCTGGAACTCAATCGCAATTGCAATCCTTTATTATCATGCTCCGATGCGATTACTCTGATCCGATGCGATTAGGCCGGACTTCAAATACGTTTCAATCATAGTTCATATACCCATCGGGTCTGGAACTCAATCGGAACTCTTGTCAATATGTTCCGCTGCCAATCCTTTCTCCGATGCGATTAGGTGAGGGTCCCACAGCATAAGACTTTTGTTTGACTTAAATCTGAAAAAACCTTTTGTATTCTTAATTTCGCATCCATAACTATAATATATATACGCCCATCGGGTCCAAGCTTTCATCGCAATCGCAAATCTTTGTTTACCTGTTCCACTACATAGTTTTTCTCCAATTCGATTGGGAAAGGGTCCCACCTTATGGTACTTTGGTTCTTTCGATCATAAAGCGCTCCATATAGATTAATATATATGCTTTGGACCTTTGTGCATAAGGCACAATATATGTAATGCACTGCATATATATATAAGCTTTATGTTTCAGCTTTAGTGTTTCCTCCAGCGTGGGTAACGATTCCCGGAATGAGATTTATATATATACTTTGTTGCTCCAATCTTTAGTGTATCTTCCAGCGGGGGTAGTGATTCTCAGAATCTGTTTGTATATATATACCTGTCGCTTGGGTTAAGATTCCCAGAATTTACTTATCCCCCCGCCTGGGTTACGATTCCCAGAATTTATGTTTAGTGTACCTACTAGCTAGGGTAGTGATTCTCGGAATAACAGCTCTGCCTCTGCCTCTGCCTTTCTGTGATAACGGCTCTGCCTCTATATTCGTTGCCTCTGCCTCTACCTTAGTTGTGATTTTTTTCTGTCTCTGTCGTTTCTTTCGCTCTACTGTTTGACTTTTACATTTCGACAGTCTTCTTCCGCATGTCTCCTTTATTTCCTTTGTTCGCTTCTTTGCTGCCTCCTTTGTCTGTCTCTATCTTTTCTACCTCCATTGCCTTATTGCTGGTTCAGGTAATTCTCCTTTGCCACAGGGTTTATTCAACTCTGTCTATAAACCCTGATAGACTCACACTCATCCATGCACAGTCAATTGCACATATGAGCCATTTATACTCCCAATTATCTTCTTCTCTTAACTCTTCCCCTTTTTCAAAATCCAATGGCCCTCATTTTTTCCTCACTAATCTGCACCTTGAATAGCTCTCTGCTTCTTTGCTATCCTCTGCTCCTTGACTAATGCTGCTCCTTACTTCTATTTCTGTTGTCTTTGCTACCTCTCTTTTTGCCTCCTCTGCTCCTTGAATGATGTTTCATGTGCTCCTCCTTTGTCATCTCATTTTCCATCAATGACAACATTTCCAACATCTTCTAGCCAATGTAGCATCCATACTTATTCCTTCTGAGGATTATAATCCAGATATATTTTCTATAGAATTAATTTTTTTCTTATATATTCTTGATAATCTCTCTAACTGTAGAGTATTTAATGATGATTTATATTTTCTGACATTTCTCACATTCGAAGGATCATATGACAATCAACTGATTGATGAGGATGAACATGAAAGACAGTTAAAACAAAAAACTAATGAAAATGCCATACCTAAATCTGTGGTAAAACTTGAATATATTTATGACCTAAAAGACAGATTTAAGAAGGTTACTAATTCTAAGCTACAAATTTCAACCATGAGATTTAAACTAGTAAACCTTGGCACTAATCTCAGACCTCAGAATATCAATCTAGGACTTGGTCTCTCGTCTAATGAGAGATTAGCCTTCATTAATTTATTGAAGAAATATACCAATGTTTTCGCATGTAAATATGAATATTTCAAGAAATATGATACCTCCATTATCCAACATACTATCCCAATGACATCCACTTAGAAACCTGTACATTAGAGGTTAAGGAAAATTCACCCCAATCTTGAAAGTCAAATCAAATATGAACTAAATAAACTCCTTAAAGGCAATATCATCTTTCATGTTAGGCATTCAAAGTGGGTCTTAAACTTAATCCCTGTTAGGAAATAAAATGGTGACAACCGCATTTGTATAGATTTTAGGAATCTTAATAAAGCTTGCCTAAAAGACAATTTCCCATTACCACCTATGGAACAAATTCTACAATCAGTTGCTAGATCTCAATTAATGTCTTTCCTTGATGGATTTTCAGGTTACAATCAGATACTGGTTCATCCTGAAGATAGATTGAAGACTAAATTTAGGACCAAATGGGGCACTTATGCTTATCAGAAAATGCCTTTTGGTTTAATCAATGCAGGAGCAAATTTTCAAAGAGAAATGTATATTTCTTTCAGAGGACTAATAAAAAAAATGGTGGTTGTGTACTTAGATGATATAATCATTTAATCCAAGAAAAGAAGCGACCACTATCATGATCTCAAGAAAATCCTTTAACATTGCTTAAAGTATGGAATTTCATTGAATCCAAAAAAGTCTTATTTCACTTTAAGTGAAGGAAAACTTTTAGGATTTATTGTATCAAAAGAAGGCATTTGCATTGTAATGATCCAGAAAGAATAAAGGAAATTTCTGAAATCTCTCTACCCCATAACAAGAAATCCATGTAGTCATTTTTAGGGTAGAAATTTTTTTCTAAGAGATTTGTTCCTAATTTTTCCCAAATTTATTTACCATTACAAGCCATGATTAAGAAAAAATCACTCTTTAAATGGGTACATAATGAAAGAGAAGCTTTTGATCTAATCAATCAAGCCATCGTAAATTATCCTTCTCTAACTACCCCAAATTTTTCTAATCATTTTATTTTGTACACCTTTGCTTCTGAAACATCCTATGTTGTTATAATAACACAATTTTATGATCAAAATATTGAAGCACCCATCTCTTTCTTTAGTTCAAATCTTCAAGGTGTTGAACTAAATTATTCAGAAGTGGAGAAACAAGATTTTGTTGTTTATAAATCTTTAAAGAATTTCAGGTCTTTTCTCCTAAAGACACATACAAAGGTAATAATTCCATTCCCAGCAGTAAGGCAACTGCTTATGCAAAAGGAGCTGGGAGAAAAAAGGGAAAATTGGGTTACAACTCTGCAGGAATATGATATTGACATGAAACCAAACAAAATTTTCAGAGGACAATATCTCTGCAGCTTTCTATCTGGAGCATCCAACATATCAGATGATGAGTATTCAGGTAATAATGTACACGTTTCTGAGGTAAGATTGATTGACTCTGGATCACAATATGTTGATCTTATATTCTATTTGAAAAATGGATATGCTCCCACAAAAATCAATCATAAAAGAAAAAGAGATTTAATATTAAAAGCTATTCAATATGAGATCATTGATAATGTATTGTTCAAGAAAAAATATGACTCTGTATTATTAAGATGCCTTGAAAATTCTGAATCACAGAAGGTTTTGCAGGAACTCCACGATGGACCCGCGGGTGGACATTTTAGAGGAGATACAACTGCACATAAAATCCTTCATGCAAGATATTATTGGCCAACAATGCTTAAAGACGCTCATGCATATGTGAGAAACTGTAAAACATGTAAAAATGTTGCTGGAAGACAAAGAAAAGAAGCCTTACCTCTGTAGCTAGTCAACATTGAACAACCCTTTGAGTAATGGGGACTATATATCATAGCTGAGATTGTTCCTAACTCTTCCAAACAACATAAATACATTCTCACCGCAACATAATACTTTAATAAGTAGGTGGAAGATGGTCCATTAAAGGTAGATAATTCTGAAGCCATCATTGAATTCATCGATCAATTCGTCATTACCAGGTTTGGCTTACCTAACAAACTTATGTTTGATAATGCATCTTAATTTTCAGGTAATAGTATGATTGAATTTGCTCTCAAGAGAGGTTTTAAGCTTAAATATTATGCTAATTACTATCCCCAAGGGAATGGTTTAGCATAGTCAACCAATACAATTTTCATAAGAATCATAAAAAGAACTATTGATTAGAGCCAAAAGAATCGGCATAAGTCTTTAACATTTTCTCTATGGGCAGATCGAATAACTCAAAAGGCCTCTATAGGCACTTCTCCATTCAATCTAGTTTATGGGAAAGAAGTTGTAATTCCATCAAATTTATTCGTTCCCTCACTAGCCCTAGTTCAATTTATTGATGAAGTACCTTCCTCTTCCTTACATTTAAGAATGTCCCAAATCCTTAAATTATAATAAGAAAGGGAAAATTCCAAATTAACACATGCTCGACATTAGTAGATCGTTAAAAAATCTTTTGATGTACATTCTGTTACCCAAAAATCTTTCCAAGTTGGAGACCTCATTCTTAAGTGGGAAAAGGCACATGAGGAAAAAGGTAATCATACCAAATTCCAAAGAATGTGGCTTGGACCATTTAAAATTACATAACAAATTGAACTATCATCATTCATATTGCAAGATATTCAAGGGAGTAAATATTTTCTTCCTATCAATGGGCCAATTTTGAAAAAATATTTTCTTAGAAGAACATTTCTTCCAAATGTATCATACTTATATTTATATTTTTAGGTTAATTAAATAATAATGTTTGATTACATACTTTTGGTTTTTCGAAAACCTCTGAATCATTTTGTGACTTTTCATTTTGAAGAATAAAATTTCTTAAACAAATGATTACAAACTGGAAAAAATGGATAAATACTATACAACTCTAAAATATTTTTCGATTGAAATTGAAAATTCTTGTAAAGCTCAAACTTCATAAATTCTTTTTACCTTATTATCATTCTGAAAAAATTCACTTTTATAAAGTAAATACTATTTGTTGCTAAGCATATTTAACTCTAAATTTTCGTTCAAAACACTTAAGAATTCAATGATTCTCCCCATCCATTAATTATTCTTTTTCTAGAGTGTAATTCAAAAATATAAAAAACTTAAAAAGATAAGAGGTCTCATCACTGGCCTTCTTACCATCATCATAGGAAAATAACAGACTGACATTACCACTACTGCATATCAAACCAGGGTAATGGCTTATGTTTATTAAATAACCATAAGAAAAGGGGTCTCATCACGAGCCAACTTGTTTAGTCCAATTACAACCAGTGAATGACATTGTCACTATCTGGTCACCAAGCCAGAACAATTACTTTTTAATAATAAGAAATAAAGAAACAAATTATATAATTGTGAATTTATCTCCAAATATTGTAATAATATATGGATGGGATACTAGGTCACTGGTGGTTAAAAGGTAACCTCGTCTAGGCCATAAATGCTTGCTGGAAACAATGGTTCTACCTGTGACAAAATGAGTATATCAAAAGGCCAAGTTGCAAAAGCCACCTACTTTATATTTTAAGCTATTTAATGATTGATATAGAGAAATGAAATTTTTTATCTATGAAAGGTTTTTAAAGAGTGTTGGAGGATTAATCCGTCTTGCGGACAAGACCAATCTCCCTAGCACTAAAAGTATCTAGCAACAAACAGCCAAATAGACTAATCTTTCTCTAAGCCCGTACGATCTATGAAAAAGCTCTATAGAGGTGTTAAGGACTTACCGTTTGTCTAGTGCTTGTTTGAAGTCATTGTTGTCCCTCGCGTGCTTGAAGGAGTTTTCCTCGTAAACCTGCAGTCACAAACAAACAAAATATTACATAGCACCTGTATAGAAATCATCATAACCCATGCTTATCATAGTGATCAAGGAATCTATGAAATAAACCATTGATTGAAAGCTTATTGAGAAAAATGAGTATATTTGTATTAATTTCAAAAGAAGAAAATCCTTACAACCTGAGCCTTGATGTTGCACAAGACTTTCTGGGGTCTGAAGCAGGAATCGCCTTTACTTTGATAAGCTCTGCACTCCTCAATCAAGACGAATAGAGGTATGTAATCTTTCCTCACAAAATTCTTAATTAACTGAGTATGAATCTCAACAACGCTTAACCTCAAATATTCTAAAGCTTCAACTCCCTTTGAGGCTACCCAATGCCTCTTTTTATAGTAGAATAGAGGAGGTTTTCTATTCCAACTATGAAGGGATAGAATCCTCCTTCAAAGGGATAAGCTCCTCACATCAAGGGGTTAGCTCCATAAGGTAAGGGATACATGCACCTCATAAGAGCGGTTCTATCACCGCAAGATATTTTCTGGAAGCTTCTAGAATTCACTTTTATTGAGATTTTTGGAAATTACTTGCGCCTTTTTGATCTTACAGGGGTCTGCACCTATAACAAAGAGAAATTGCGTTCAAGTACGCAGGATAGCTTAACATTGGGTGCGGGACCACAGGAAAGATAGAGAGAAAGTGTGATGCCAAAGTTTAGGAGACTTTTAGGAACTTTTCTCTGATTTTTAGGCTTGACATGAGGAACTGATATGTTAGACTTGCAAAGGGAGTAGTATGAGTAATAATGAGCTCATACACATAGTAGAATGTTAGGATGACAATTTTCAGTGTAACAAATTGCCCCCTAAAGTGCAAAGTCTGGAATAGATGATGCTAAAGTCTGTCATATATGAAGAGTGCAGTACTTTATCATTTCAAGGATCATCCTGTGGTCACCCCAGTCGGAACCTGTAAAAACATACAATGCAATATATATATATATATATATATATATATATCATCATTGAGGTAGGCATTCCCATACTCAGATCAAAACTAACTAAAGACTAATTCAAACTGTTCTGATACAGGAATGATTTTGAGTACATCACAGTATAGACACGTGTAGACACAGTATGGACGCAGCCATCTGTTTGTGAATAGTCTACTGTATAAATGATAACAAAATTCCTCGTAGCCTGGATGGTAGAAACTAGATCCAGGGTCTTGATTTCCGCATCTCGAACTAGTACGATTCTATCCATGTAAATGAATGTGTCGAAGTCGAACATGGTAGAAACCACCTGATTACTAGTCAATGATGTAAATTGTTAACAAGTGTGAGAGTAACCACCAGTAATGTAAATGGCTCTCAAAGTACCCAGTACAATCCATGAAATGTGAATGAATGAGCTGAAGTCGAACATGTCACGGAATCATTCGATCGAAGGTCAATGATGCAACCTATCGTCGAAAGCGAGAAACCCGCCATTGAGGCATGCAGATTTCAAGGTACTGACGATTTCTGGATCAACTTCCTAGATAATGAGTTGTTGTCGATAGAAAGTGATCTGTCATAGGCAAGCCCACAACACGAAATCATAGATCAAGTTTTGAAAATATATTGGCAAGGACTGACTCAGGGATGGTAAAAAATGGATGACAGATATTTTGCAGATGAATGGTTTATTTGAACTGTCCTCTTGAACACATAACGACACTACAGATGGCTTGGTGACAGTTGACCCAAAGCTAATACCCAGAAACCAGATGAAGACTTTCAAATGAGGTTCGATTAACTGTTAGGCAAAGGATTTCCCAACCTAGGTGATTGAAAGTGTCGTGTTCAAGAGTGGTTAAATAGATTTTCGAAAAATCAAAATACCACAAACAAGTCATTTTCCTCTCTTTTCCCCCACCATTTCTGGCAAGTACCTCTTTATTTTTGACAAGCTTGAGGAGGATAAAATTTTCTTGTTTATAAGCTCATACTTCGGATGAGTCCAACTTAGTTTAAGATTCGAACCCTAAGAAGGGGTGGTCCGTTCCTGTTGAAAATTAAACAGGTCCTTTACTGTTAAATTTTAACGAGTCCAGTATAGGAGAAACTCGGTGTTTTTCAATTTTAGGGAGTCAGAAGAAAAAACTTAAGAAAACTCCATGGGTGTACTTTTTTGTAAATTTAGTCTCTCGAGCCCGAAAAAGGATAAAATAATGCGAGAGAGAACTCTATTGACCGAAATTAGTCAACGTATACCTTTTTCGTAAATAGTCCATTTCAGTCGGTAAAAGGGGTAAACTTATACTGAAGGGACGATCATTCATTTACTTTAACGAGTTAGAACAATCAAGTACTCGGAAATCTTTTCATGTTTAGAGAGTCTAAAAAGGGCTTAAAAGAGAACTCCAATGTTTCACTTTTTCGTAAAATTTTGAAAGAGTCTGAAAAAGTGATAAAAGTATGCTCTTTGTTGAAAAATGGTTAATTCTCCTGATAAATCCAATTTCTGCACAAAAACTTGAAACATTACACATACCTGTTTAAAATAAATAAAAATGCTTTCAAAATACCCTTTTTAAAGTGAAAAATAAGTAAATTCAAAATTCATCTATTCGAAAAAACTTATAAAAAGGACTTTTTGAACTTCATTTTTACCATTCAAGTTCAGAGTGAAAAGTAGAACCTTTTGGATAAAAAGTTCCTGTGAAGATTCCGGAAGATCCGTCCGATGAAATCGAGAACCGTCAGTCCCAGGTAATCCACGACCTCTTAATCTTTCTTTTCATCCATTTACAATTCTTTTTAGGCTTTAGTTTTCATTTTTTAAGGGAAAAATATGTTTAAGAAATTACCCGCGGGGGTCCGCAGGCACACCACACATGACCTGCGGACCCCAACCTTTTTCTATATAGAAAAAAGTCATGGGTCCGCACTTTTAATATAGAACGTGTGCGTTCCTACACACTGTGTATGAAGTAAAAGTGCGGTTCCCGCGCAATTGAATTTCAAAATCAAATTTCCCATTTCCCGCCCAAATATTTTCAAATTAGATTGTTCTAACTTATCTTTTTATGCATTGTAGGTTTAGAAAGATGTTGATTTGGAGAGAACGTGAGCATGAGGATGTGGATGATGCCGCGATACTCCATTTTCCCACAATGCAGGCTTTAAGAGCATGCGGTTTGTATAAATTTTGGGCCATTCAGGGCATGAGGGCACAAGTAGACCTCCTGACATGGCTGGTAAATAGGTGGAATGTGCAGGACCAGTGTTTCATTATTGGCGGCCACCGGCTCGAAATTGAGCTGGAGGATATTTATTTTATGACTGGTTTGTCTAAGAGGGGCAAACAACTTTCCTTGTTTGGGACTAGGCCAGGTGGCCAAATTGTCGCTAGTCTTCGACAAGAGTTCTGTAATGATGAAGCAGACCCCAGGGACAAATAGATTGATATAAAAACTATCATCCGTCCCGAGCTGAAAGTGATTGAATTTACTATTACCAGACTGTGTGGGAGTGTTGCACTGCATGTGGCTACTGGTTCCCAAATGCATATTGTTGTAGACTGTTTCCGAGGCACCATTTTCAACTAGTGTGAAGCTGTGTTGACCAATGTAAAAGGCCAAGTGACTAGAGTGAAAAATGGAAAACTAAATAACTTTGGATATGGATCCATCGTGGTCACTTTTTCTCTAGAGAGGGTACCCATGCTAGCTCCGCAAAGTATTCCTGTTGATGTTGGTCGACCCCGAGAACCTAGGATGGTTCATTGGGTTGCATTGATGGCCCGTCACGGTATTGAGGGCGCTGAGATTGTTCGATTTCCTCCTTCATATTTTCGTTGGCTGGACCGCCAACTTTTTGTCATCGAGGACTTTCCGTATGCCGGGATAGACTTCTGCGGCGACCCGGAGATGACTCTCCCAGCCGAGGAACAGTGGGATGAATCAGGTAAAAACATTTTCAACGAATTCTAAATTCTAATTTTTTATTTTTTAATCGTCTTATCAATTAATAACCAAAAAGTTTTTTATGAATGAATATGTGGGTCCACGGCGACCAGCCCATCTCCAGCCTTATGACAAAAGACAACCAGTTGCAGCCACACCAGCCCCACTAGGCCAATCAACAGAAATTTTGTCTGATTTAGAGCATCATCTAGAGCATCTGACTCTAGATATTACAGAGATGGACATAGATGAGATCCCACTCCGATTGCAGAGATACGTTGGTGTTCCAGGACCTTTTAGAAGGTTCCTGTGTAGGGTGGCTCGGGCAGTGGTTTCTTATCGTGATCACCATCAGTGATGGGATGATTATGTTGTAGACTCATATTTTTGACTTTTTGAGTTACCATTTTGTCGATCATAAGGTGTTTCCAACCTATGATCGAAGACGATGTATAATTTTTAAAACATTCTATGCTATGATATATCACTATTTACCGGCTATCTGTATACATATTATGGATGTTGTTTGTTTTACTGCTTTGATTATTGCAAATGTCGATTTATCATACTAGAAGCAACTGCATCTGCTAACATATTTAAATGTCTTGGAATATGTTGATATTCAATGTAATCGAATTCACGTTCCAAGAGACGAACTCTTAAAAATAACCGTAATAACACTGGATTTCTAATGGCATAAACTCGGTTCAATTGTAATACAACGAGTTCAGAATCCAACCTAACAATCAAACTCCGAATTCCAAATGATATGGATTTGGATAATAACTCAATCACTGCACTATACTCGGAAATGTTATTCGTTGTTTGACCAAGGCTTACCCCATGCATGGATACTAACTCATCAGAGGGTGAATAGATAACCCAAGCTGCGGAAGAAATGTTCCGTGTACTACGACAAGCACCATCAGCAAAACCAATGTAGGTTTGAAGAGACGTCGACATCTACAATATCAAGAGTAGAACTCAAATAAGCAGGAATAGTGATAAAAACACACTTCTAAACTAAGCATGCTTTTCTAATCTAAAACACACCAGCAATCAAAAAATCTAATCTAAAAAATATCTCCATACCAAGTTAAGCATAGTATTGCTTCAGATAAAGTCCATTTCTGGGTTTATCTAAAGGGACACCGTCGAAATCTATCAGCTCATAGGCCCCTTTAGCTAGCTTTCGCTTGACAATAAAAGGCCCATACCACATGGGCATGAATTTCCCAGCTCCTAGCTTATCGTTGGCTTGATCATAAACTAAGACTAGGTCTCCTTATGAAAAATTTCGAGGGGTAACACTTCTGTCGTACTGAGCTTTTATTCATTTAATATGAGCCTCGTTTGCTATTACAGCATTTCGTCGATTCTCATCCAATTAAGTAAGTACAGGAAACATTTCTCCTCCTCAGACGTAGCTGGGAGTAATTCTATGGCTAATTTCAGTAACGGAATTTCGCATTCAATCGGCAACATAGCTTCCAAACCGTAAACGAGTTGAAAGGGAGTGAAACCAGTTGATATTTTTACTGAGGTTCGATATGCCCAAAGTGCTGAAAATAACATGGAATTCCAATTCGTTTTGTGAATACCAATAATTCGTCTAATCATGGTGACCAAAACTTTATTTATGGCTTCAACTAGACCATTGGCTTGTGGATAATACGGAGTGGAACTATCGTGACGCAGGCCAAGTTGATCTGTCAGTTCAGTCATCATGACATTGCGAAAATGACTTCCATGATCTGTAACAATGGCTTGAGGAACACCGAACCTAGCAATTATGTGATTAAATACAAAATTTGCAGCAGTCTTGCCGTCAGCTGAAAATGTAGGCATCTCCTCGGCCCACTTAGTAAAATAATCTACGGCTAAGATAATATATGCATGCCCCCCAGCTGAGTGAGGGTTACATGTAATAAAATAGATACCCCAGTTCGCGAAAGGACCAACAGCAATTATGGGATGAAGAGGAGCGGGTGGCGCGCTCTTCTTACGATAAAAAAGTTGACAATTGTGGCATTTTCAGACTGCATAAATACAATCTTTGAATAACGACAGCCAGAAATAACCAGCACGCAATATCTTTTGGGCTGTAGCATACCCAGACATATGACCGCCACATGCTCCAGAATGGCAATCATTTAACACCTTTTTAGCTTCTTCATGAACAAGACAACGTCTAAAAACAGAATTCGCTCCACAACGATAGAGTGTTTCACCAATAATATTATACTGTTGGGATTGGAAGTGTATTTTCCGTTGCTGAGATTGTGAGATTTTAGGCCGAAAAGATTGGGTTTGGAGATAAACAATAATATCTCCATACCATGGATCTAGCGTATTGATAAGAAACAAAGATTCGTCCGCAATGGGCTCTTCTACCATAGTTTCAGTATCAGTAAAGGGAAAATCACACATCAGTTCCGCAAATACCAAATATTTCTTTGCCTTGGATTTCTCAAACTCCAAGTCAAATTCCTGCAGGATAACTATCCATTTGGAATACTTACCCCCTAGCAATTTTTTGGTTAAAATATACATCATAGGGTTGCAATCAGAAATTACTGTGGTTTTAAGTAACAAGATGTAGTGTCTAAATCTCTGTACAGCTTGAACAACTGCCAATGCCAATTTCTCCACATGTGTGTATTTGATCTCGGTCGGATGCAGATTCTGACTAAGATAGTAAATCACATGTTCAGTGTGAGGTTCCTCTTCCTGAACTAACACCATCCCAATGGTGGAATGAGAAGTAGCGAGATACAAAATGTAATCCTGGTTGTAGTTGGGAGGATGCAATAACGGTGCATGGGTCAACGCGTTTTTAAGTGCATCAAAAGATCGATTAGAGATCTCGTCCCAAAAGAATGAAATGTTCTGTTTCAACAACCGGGTGAAACCCTTTGTAAGCTCGGCATAGTTAGGAATGAACCGACGTAAAAAGTTCGCTTTCCCCTACAAACTTTGAAGTTGGCGTAAAGTCGAAGGAGGAGGTAATTTAATAATAGCTTCAACCTTCGATGGATCGACGTGGATGCATGATTTCGAGACAACAAAGCCCAGTAAATGACCCGACTCTACACAAAAAACACATTTGTGTGGATTCAGCCTAATCTTATAATGCTGACACCTCATAAAGATAGCTCGTAAGTGTGTGAGATGGTCGGCCCTGCGTGATGAATGAGCAGGTAAATCATCGAGATACAACTGCACAATGTGCTTAATGTCATGAAATGCATAAGACATTGCCCTTTGAAAAGTTGCTCCAGCATTCTTCAATCCAAAGGGTAGTTTGCGATAAGAAAATGTCCCCCATGGACAAATAAAAGTTGTTTTTAGCTGATCAGCAGGGAGTATGTTTATTTGATTATACCCGGAAAAGCCATCCATAAAGGAAAACATTTCGCTACCGGCACAATCATCGATTATCTGATCGATATAGGGAGTTGGATAATTGTCTTTGGGAAAAGCTCGATTAATATCCCTATAATCGATACATACTCGTATCGTTCCTTGTTTTTTAGTCACAGGAACAATATTTGATACCCAATCCGTCAAGGGAATTGGATAAATAAAACCTGCACGAAGTAATTTTTCAACTTCTGCTTTGATAGCAGCAGCTTTTCTAGGATGTATTTGACGTAAACGCTGATGAACAGGTTGGCATCCGAGTAAGTCTTGATTTCATGTATAACGATTGACGGATCAATTCCTGGCATTTTTTCATAATACCAGGCAAACACATCACAAAATTCTTGAAATGGGGCTTTATAAGCTTTAGTTTCATCTTCATTACAACAAGCACCTATATGAATGTTTTCAATTATTCCTGGTTTTACTGAAATGTCAATTGGAACCGTTCGAGAAATATTTTCCAAGTTTAACTCAGAATCAGGATTTTGCAATGGATTCTGGGGTTCTTTGACATATTCAGCAGTAAAAATTGAAGCGAATCATCTTCAAAATGATCTGGTTCAAGTAAAAATGAAGATCGGTGATGCAGATCTTCCCATGGTAAATCATCAACAGACAAAAATTCACAAATCTGCTCATCAGTATGAACAACATTCAGAAATGTCGTTGTGGCTGAACTAGATATAGAAAGCGATTCCTCAGGGATCCCATTCATTGGATCAATTCCGATTGAAGAGGTGTCGGAAAGTGACTGTACGGCCTAGTATGCAAGTTCAAATGGACTCAAAGGCATCATGCCATCAATTGAATCTAACTCGAAATCAGAAGGTGTGATCCAAGGATCATCAAACATAATAGTATTTGACGAAATCATGTGAATAGTTGCAACAGCAGGTGATACATTAGGAGGAGGAAAGGAAAAAGTTCCTAGTAAACCAGAATCTTTAACTAATCCTACTCCAACATCCTTATAAGGGATAGTCACTTTACCAATGTGCTGGATTGTTTCTTTAGAGGCTGGGTCGGAAGATAAATAAGTTAACTGATCTATTGTGATGATCTTTCCTTGATATGGAAATTTTATGAGCCAAAAGACCGAAGAAACAACAGCAATCATCGCATAAGACCAACTGCGACCTAGAAGAAGGTTGTAATCTAGAGGTGCATCGACCACTTCCACATCTAGATTTACGGTTTTACCTTCGACCCCTTTGGGTAAATCCTACAAAATACCAAAAGGGTGGAAACCTCGACCATCAAAAGCCTTAAGAATCTTCGGAGATTGGT
The DNA here is from genome assembly GCA_034641835.2 of Pinus albicaulis. Lineage (NCBI taxonomy): Eukaryota > Viridiplantae > Streptophyta > Pinopsida > Pinales > Pinaceae > Pinus > Pinus albicaulis. The sequence goes on along the minus strand of CM076577.1, from coordinate 18,233,037 downwards.
TAAGTGTAGGAGAACCAAGCGATTGCCAACACTGAATTGACATAATACACGTTGAAGCTCCCTCATTAATCACAGTCCGATAGATCGCTCTGTTTTTTACTAACACTGATATCTGGAAAGCCATTTGATGAGGTAGACGAGGTGTACTATTTTCTAAATCGAAGATTATAAGATTAGAATCCTGAACATATACAGCTCCTATAGCAGACAAAAGAAATTTACGCTGTGCTGGGCATGATTGCAGCACTTCCAAAGCTGACATTGTTGAAGTGGAAATAGCTAAGTCTTCAATAATGTTGTAATTCTGAGCAGCTCTCGCATGTGGATCGAAAGCTGATTTACGAAGAACACCTTTAGCAGACAGTTTGATTATTAAGTCTGGATTTTGTTTCTCGATCTGTATCGGACCAGAAACAGGAGGAGGTGTAGTTGATGCATTTGCATTAGAAGATTATGCTTCTTTCCCATCAACAGGATTCTTAGTACCATAATCTTGCGATCGCGTCGCAATCCTTACATGAGATATCATCAAAATAGGTTCTTCTGAAGCAGTCGAAGTGGAACCAACCATCTTGCTATCTTGAGTCGAAAAAGGATCCTTCAAGATAGCAGGTTGTCGTGAACCTTTAACGAATTTTGCAACCTCTGCACGATGTGGACATTCCTTAGTGAAGTGATCCTAGTCACAAATGTAACAAGGGTAACGAGGTTTGCGCTTTTCGTCATTGGATTCATTTTTATCAGTTTTCTCTTTCGAATTTTTCTTGTTTTTACTCTTCCCTTTCTTTTTACCACCGGATTTAGATTTAACCGTAGATGTCTCTACGACATGAATGTCGGCAGAAATTTCGGGGGAAGATTCTCCTTTCGGGGAATCTGGTAAGGTTATAATAGGATAATAATTCTTTGAAGATTTTTTCTTAATTTTTGTATTGACTGTACCAATCATGCCATCAGCAGCATGAGACCCTGAAGGAGCAGCAGCTATCTGACCTTGTTTTTGAAGGTCGAGGATTTTTTCATGTAAAGTACCTGACTATGTGTAAACGAGGTCAAGGTACTGAGCTTGAGAAATCACTTGCTCTTCAGTAACAACAACGGCCTTAGCTACATCTTCAGTGATCTTGGGTAACAATGATTTAACAAACCATTCTGCCAAAATTTGATCCGGAACATAAACTTTCACCAAATGCCTTCTACGTCGCCATTCATGAATATGATCAGAAATATACGTAGACGTATATTGCTTAAGTGAAGTTAATAATTTCATGCCATTGCCGTATCTGACAGGCAACTGAAAATGAGTCAAGAAGGCAGTCGCTAACTGACTGAAATTATGAAACAAGCCTCGTGGTAACTCAATGTACCATTTGGCTGCCAGACCAATAAGAGTTCTTTGGAAAAGACGTAAGCAAATCGAATCATCAATAATTGAATTAGACACACACTAGAGGTGATAAGTCATGACATGATTTGATGGATCCTCTCCTGACTTACCTTCGAATTTGGGTATATCACTGGGCAACTTATGCAGCATTGGCGACTAGTACGGATAATAGAAAATCGAATCGTTTGTAAGGCGTGTCAAATCAGGTAAATCCAAAGTTGCAATAAATGGTAACTGACGGTTAGGGTCACGAAAACCTTGAGTAGCCAAAGCAGTTCCAGGAGGTGGATACCTAGGATAACTAGGAACTGGATTTGCATTAGGAATTGTGTAACCTCCTGGAAAACCAGGATTAACCGGACCAAACTGGGGTTGTTGAGGCTACTGATAAGTGTAGCCAGGGTACGGTTGATACTGATAATTTGGATTTTGTGAACCGGGACCAAATTGAGGATATCCCTGGTATGGTTGATACGTGAATTTCGGTTGACTTGTGACAATTGTACTCGTACCGGCTTGTCCTCCAGGCATCTGAACCGAAGTCTGAACGAAAGGCCCTGACTGGCATACATAGACTTGAGGGATTTGCACGGATGCAGGGATAGACGAACTCGGCGTTACAGATACTCCAGAAATAGGTGTTATAGGTTGAACAGACGCAGCAACAGTTGCAGCAGTTTGAGGCGGAGTTTGAGGTGTACTAGGCGCAGACTGCTGAACAGAACTAGGTGTAGGAGTTTGAATAGTAGGCTGGACAGGTTGCTGGGTTGGACCAGAAACCAAAGGCTGTCTAGGTTGAAAAGGTAACTGCACATTAGGCTACATAGGCTGTTGATATTGGGACAGATCCCACACCATATTCATTTCGAGGTATTGTCCCGCAGAAGGTTGAACATAAGGACCATAACCTGGTTGAACGTAGGGTTGATAAGTAAGTGGTAAATTTCCGGCTCCTTGAAAAGATGACTGACCAGAAGGTTGTTGGTAACCTTGAATTGGGTACTAACGTTGAGGTTGATAACCCTGAGGCGCGTACTGAAGCTGGGGTTGATAAGGACCCTGAGGAGCATATTGAGCTTGGGGTTGACCCTGGGGTGTGTACTGTCCTGAAGGTTGATAACCCTGAGGTATGTACTGCCCTTAGGGTTGTCCCCCAAAATAATATGATTCCACAGTTTGTCCTGGGAGAAACTACCTTGAGGTTGACTTCCAGGTGGTAACTGACTTCCTAAAGGTTGCCCCCCAGGCGGTAACTGACTACCTTGAGGTTGCCCCCCAGGCGGTAACTGATTTCCCTGAGATTTCCCTCCAAGCGGTACCTGACTGCCTTAAGGTTGCGGATTCGGAATATTACTAGACATCATAAAAATTTTCCCCTTCATTTGACGTTTCAATTTTAATTCCACCTAAACCAATGATAACACGCTTTCAATCGGTTGAGGAGCTGCCCTCGAGAAAGTACTAGACAGAGTCTAATATCTCGAAGGAACAGAATGACCACCATGTAAAAATGATCCCGGTGTCTGGGAAAACATGGATGATTCTCCTGCCATAATGGATGACGGATAATAACCTCTGGGTGTTGGATGAAATGGAACTCGAGGTGGAGAAAAAGCAAGACCCGGATTCTCTAAAAAATTCGTTAAGGATAAGAACCAAGCAGTAGTTCGAATAGGGCTGTAGAAAATGGATTCACGCTCCCTAAGATTTAACGACTGAGGGGTATTGGGAAGAGATAACTCTTCATCTGGATTAGTGAGTTCTTCAATAGAAATTAGTCTAGATGGAAGATCGTCAGTGACAATATTTCTTACCCTAGGCGAACCAAGATCGTTGGAAGTTGGTGAAATAAATCCCGAAGATGTTTCCAAAAAAGAAGGTTCAGTTTCAGGTTCAGAGATTTCAGGTTCGTCAGCCCATTCACTGGCAGGAGAAATACTACCAGTAACTTCAGAAACTGAAATCGGCTCTTGAATGTGTTCTGTTATGGGTGTTTGATAATCAAGATGAACTACTATGGATGAAGTTCCAACTTCTGTTGATTTAATCCTACTGCTACTAGACGATACCAGAGCACGAAGCCCTTCAAGCTGACTTGGTGAATATTCGGGGGGTTTCCCTTGTAGTCTCTGGGATTGTCTTGGAAATTCGGCCACGATTAAATATTTAACTAATCACACGCAAACAAAGAAAATTTCAATGAAAACACCTAAGGCCTCTAAAAAACAAACAGCTGAATCACACGCTTAAAAATCTAGGAGTTCAAACCACACACAAACAGTAACTTCCCATACTAAAAACACTAGTTGGTGATGAAATCCAACTTAGTAGAAATTTAATACAGAAAGGGCGGTTGGAACAGTTACCCCGACAACCTGCTTAATGAAACAGACTGGCACAAGTTTCCTCACAAAACCATCTCGTGTGAAGAGAACCCCCCAGAGAGTCCAAGTGAGTCTAGTCGACGTCTGCTCCAGGTACAGTGAGATATTTCCTTCACCGTCACCTTAGGAAATAATCTTAAGTTTGTGGACACTAAGGTTACCAATAGTAACAAATATAACTGGGGGAACAGTCTACGATCTGATCCCACGTGCAAGGGCAGAGTAACAAAGCTCAATCCCCTTGAAGGTTCCTCGACATGGTTAATCCGAGGTTTACCGACAAGTGACCCCAGGCTCCTCGAAAATGGTTAATCCGAGGTTTACCATTTGTAATACGCGCAAAATCTTCTATCTTCCCCAATGAAATAGAATTGATTGTCTCAAAGGTTCGGACATGATCTCGTGATTGACTTCTTTAAGAGAAGCTTCCCAGATTATACAAATTACAATTGGGTTTATTTCCTACCGCAAGATTTGTCTACTTGTTTGTTTTACTACCTTGGAGAGTTAATTACTCCCTACTCCAAGATACTAGCCTAAGCTATGTTGGTGATAAGAGCCCTAGAAAATAAAAGGATTGCTAGATGGATTTTAATTAAGCATTACTTTTAAGAGTTGTTTCTTAAGTCAATGGGTGCGGAAGTGAAACTCTGATGGTGTGAAACTCGACTTCCAAAAACACTAAAAATGCACCTAAAAATGATAATCAGATCGTTTCCTTTCAATTTAATCCCAATTAAGGAAAAGTTGGAGAATGCAATTCTTTTAATGAACAATTCCTTCTTTAAACATTAAGAGAAATTGAAAGAAAATATTTTTGTCTTTCCAGCAATAACTCCAAATGAAACAAAACTATCAAAGCTCATCAGAAAAATCCTTTCACTTTCAGAAACTTGAAGCTACAAAACAAGTTTTCTTCAAAAGAGATCTACAAAATTCTATGAAAAACACTCAAAACTATCAAACTAATTATGAGACCTACAAATTTTAATAATCTGATTGAATTAAAGCTTTAAGAATTTTTTTTTTTGAAGAAGGTTTTACTTAGCTATTCAGCAAACTAAGGATCTATTCGTTCAGAATAACAAACAGATCAAAAACACTCAATTATGTTTTTATAAAAAATGAAATTCAAAAACCAATAACAAAGTTTATTTTCGAAGGTTTGCAAAGAAACAGGTAACTCTATTTCTTTATAGAGGATGACTTCACAATCAGGTCAGATTCAGCAAAAGACAAAAGGCCAATGTAATCTAAGGTACTTTAAACAGTCAATGCTTCGAATCGCTACAAAGACCAAGTGAAAGACAATCCAAAACGCAAAACTTCTAGAAAATCATCAAAACACCAATACTGCTAAGACTCATTCACAGAAAGCTTTTGACAGAAACAATCATCAATCTGGGCAGAAACCAAAAAACTCTAAATCACAATAAAGATAAACTAAAGAAAGAAATCCAAAGTTTTTCAAAATTTCAATAGGGTCCGCAGGCTTGCAGAAGTAACAGGTGCGGTACCGCATTGTTTACTACAGCAAAAATGCGAAACTACCCGCACTGTGCAAAGAAGGCAAAGTGCGGTCCCAGGAAAAATTAGAGAAAAACATAAAAGATCTCAAAATTTTCAAAAACAGAGAAAACCTAAGCTACCCAGGCAGATGTCTATCAACCAAAAACTAGGAAAAATGTTTCCTCAAATCAAAATAAAAGAGAACCAAAAACAACAAGTTCTTTCCCCAGTGGAGTCGCCAATTTGTTGGAGGATTAATCCGTCTTGCGGACAAGACCGATCTCCCTAGTACTAAAAGTATCTAGCAACAAACATCCAAATAAACTAATCTTTCTCTAAGCATATACGATCTATGAAAAAGCTCTATAGAGGTGTTAAGGACTTACCGTTTGTCCAGTGCTTGTTTGAAGTCGTTGTTGTCCCTCGTGGGCTTGAAGGAGTTTTCCTCGTAAACCTGCAGTCACAAACAAGCAAAATATTACATAGCACCTGCATAGAAATCATCATAAACCATGCTTATCATAGTGATCAAGGAATCTATGAAATAAACCATTGATTGAAAGCTTATTGAGAAAAATGAGTATATTTGTATTAATTTAAAAAGAAGAAAATCCTTACAACCTGAGCCTTGATGTTGCACAGGACTTTCCAGGGTCCGAAGCAGGAATCTCCTTTACTTTGATAAGCTCTGCACTCCTCAATCAAGACGAATAGAGGTATGTAATCTTTCCTCACAAAAGTCTTAATTAACTGAGTCTGAATCTCAACAACACTTAACTTCAAATATTCTAAAGCTTCAACTCCCTTTGAGGCTACCCAATGCCTCTTTTTATAGTAGAATAGAGGAGGTTTTATGTTCCAACTATGAAGGGATAGAATCCTCCTTCAAAGGGATAAGCTCCTCACATCAAGGGGTTAGCTCCATAAGGTAAGGGATACATGCACCTCATAAGAGCGGTTCTATCACCGCAAGATATTTTCTGGAAGCTTCTAGAATTCACTTTTATTGAGATTTTTGGAAATTACTTGCGCCTTTTTTATCTTACAGGGGTCCGCACCTATAACAAGGAGAAATTGCGTTCAAGTACGCAGGATAGCTTAACATTGGGTGCGGAACCACAGGCAAGATACCGAAAAAGTGCGATACCAAAGTTTAGGAGACTTTTAGGAACTTTTCTCTGATTTTCAAGGCTTGACATGAGGAACTGATATGTTAGACTTGAAAAGGGAGCAGTATGAGTAATAATGAGCTCATACACATAGCAGAATGTCAGGATGACAATTTTCAGTGTAACAAAGAGTCGCAATAATTTGAGTTTTTATAATTCAGAGTAATTCTATTTATCCAAATATTATGAAAATAATTTTCAAGTGGGAGTGTGAGTGCAACTCTTAAAAAAAAACAGATTTGACATTTGGAAATACAAAGCCTAAAAACTAAAGTATATCATTTAGTGGTGAAATAAAAATTTGGGAATAACAGCGAAAAAAATAGAGGAAGAGATAAATAAATAAGTAAATCATTCTCTTAACCACACATTGAGTCTCGATTAACATAGTGACCATCCTTGGTTATGTAAGAAGGTGTAGTATAGAGTCGTATCAGAATTCCCAAGTTCAACACTTGGACCTAATGGGATCTATTGTGCAAGGAATGAAAGACTAAAGGTTTACTTACATAATCTTAAAGACCAAGGCTAGTTCCCTTTACAAAATTAAGTAAGAAAGAGGTTTAAAGTTTGAACCCTTAGGGAGGAGGGGATCTCCAAATCCCAAATATTATAATTAACTTTGAATATGTTTAACTATAATAATTCATTGTGAAATTGAATGTTGACCATAGAAATTATTTTAGTATGATGTTGAACATTATTCTTGCAGAAGTACATGCATGATTTTGTGTATGACTTTAGTTTACATGACAAGTGATGTATTTTCACACAGGTATGCTTGTGATTAAATACATATTGTGAGGGATTGTAGAAATACTTGTGTCTCTTATGTTGCATAATGTTCTATTTTTTCTATAGATATGTTTATATATATGTGTTTGCATGTATTGGATGGATCCTATGATTTTTATGATGAGAGGTACATTGTTTGGGAATTTAGTAGTTGACAATTATTGGTTTTGAGGTATGGTTATAACACTATGATCATGGATGCCAATTATTTGCAGGTGAAATTGAATGTTAATGACATTAAACATAGAATAATTAAATGCTAACCTGAGATTTCCTGTAGGATTGTTGATGCATTTTCTTTATGTGATACATGTTAATGTGACATGTAGTGTCCTAACTAACTCTTGGAGACTGCAAGTACTATGACTGTTGGAATTAATATGAAGGCCAAATCCTTTTAAAGTGCTTAAAAAGATTGAACCAAATTATGGTATATTTGGTCTCGATAAAGAGGTTGATATAATTATTTTGTTAATATGGATCACATATTGAATTCTAACATTTGAAACTATAGGATAATGGTTATGACCAATGTGCATATGTGCTCCTGAATTTGAAAGAAAACTTATGTAGATGACATTTTTGGCTTGCGATATATATATAGTTGATACCAATCCTATGGATGCATTGATAGCTACATGGAAATAGGTTGAGTTCACTTGCACATGGGAAGACTCGGATGGAAGAAATACTTAAAGGAAGCTGATTTTGTTACTCATATGTATGCATCGTATGATTGTTGAGAGTGCCATGAAAGGTGGACTCAGAATACTAGGTCAATTTTTGAGACTATTTTACTCGATTATTGATTTGATATGATTTTGAACTTCAATTGTCCAATATGAATTATGAACATGCAAAACCATGTTGTTTGTGTGTGGTTTTCCTTAATGACTATGATTATGGATTTTATTTTCCTTTTGTGGTGTTTCCTTTTAATTTTCCTCTTGCAGTGCCCATTGATTTTATAATTGTCCTTTAATTTACATACTTTGGGCCTTGGAACAAGATCATTGAGGTTGCAGGGAGGCCATATATTTCTAAGAGAGGGGGAGCACGTGAATTCCTTACTGAACTCTACTAGGAAAGCTGGAAAAAACATGGTAAAATACATATGGATAAGAAAAAAAAGGGTAAGTGGAATGTGATATGATATCCAAGTAGGTCAATTGAATCCATAGAAATGATGGACAACAAAAGGGTAAAAAGGAGTTCTCTTAACCTTAAATTTATTTGTACATGTGCTTATGTATTATATACATGATTATGTTGATTGAATTATATCTATGAAAATTTCATTATGTCTGACAGGTTTTCAGTGGTCATTTGAATGGAAATATGACTACTCATGGATGACATCTATTGCCAAAAAAAGGAATCCCTATTGAATTAAAATTCTAATATCATGAGAATGAGACTCTCACATTTTTCCCATGGAAAAAACTGTGAACATCGGAAAAAAGATAAAAACTAAAGGGGAAATATGGCTTGGTTTACATAAATAGAGATGGTGTGGTCTATGGGTTCTATGTTATAATGTGTTGATCCATGTGTATATGTGCATGTGTTATGTATACATTGTATTGTTCCATATGTACGTGTATTGTGCTATGTGTACGTGACATTGTGTTATGTGTATGTTATGTTGAGTAACATGTTTGGGACAAACAACTATGGGGTTTTCTAGGCCCATGTGCTATGTATTGTTTTGGGTGAAGCTGGGATAGCCTCTAGATTCCTAATTGAAATATTTATGTCACATAAGACTATCTAGTTTAGTAGTGACTACCTGGTTTGGTAGTGCCCATAGTCACAAATGGGCTTATATATATATATATATATAATCATCATTGGGTGGAGGCATAAACCTCTGTATTCCCTTGATGATGCAGATTGGAGGTGAGCCTTTGGATTCCCTTGTCTCTTTGGCAACCGATCCAGCGTGATTGTGCGGTTAGTACCTTGGCAGTTATCTTGGAGGGTACTTGGAGCCCTGGAGCAACATGATTGTTGAGTTGGTACCTTGAAAAATAGTCTAGAGAGTACCTAGATCCTTGGAGCAACCACTTTTGGTTTAGTGCTTTAGAGCCTTGTGTTCGAAATTTGGCCATGGAGGACATACTATCGTCTAAGTGCTTGCCATGATAGGAAATTGACCCCGTGTGTGTACAAGAAAAGAAGAATCCATTAAATCAAGATAAGTACCAATGCTTTATTGATCTTCTGAATATTTACATTATGAGCATGATTTATGATATCTTAGATTATTGAGCTAACTTGAGGGTATTTTTTAGTAAATTATGGTTTTATTTATGCAATATCTTGGTTTTTTATAGGATGAGTCTCATGGGATATATATCTATGATGCAATAATTGACATGAGACTTCCCAATTCAGATGAAAAAATTTATCCACAAGATGGAACAACAAGAGTGTGCAAAAGCCAGGGATTTCAAGAATAGGGTCATTGTGGGACACCAACACCAATGGTTCCAACTGATTTTCATAAAACATGCTATTACTTGTATGATAATTTTGAGGTAGGGATATGCCTTTTTTTTTAGACCCCTTCGATGAGAGGAAGCCTTGCCAACAATGGACACTTGAGGGACTGGGAAGTAAAGAAGGGGATGTCTGAACTTGGAAGGTGAAAGGTGAGTGTCTTCACAAAAGGGGGTGACTGGATTTTCCGAGGGAATGGGAAGTAGAGAAGGGAATTCCAAAAAATAAATTGGTATTTTTTCATGAGAATAGATTATTGGAATTAGAATCACATTGGGGTATTGTCGAAAAAAATGAGCCCAGAACTATTCACTGAAGGAACAAGGAATGCAAGTATAGAAACGTTGGAAATTGGAGGAAAACAACACTCCAGAGAAAGGGAACAAATCCAAGTTGTATTGAACACATATAAAGCATCAAAACACTGCAAAGAGGGCCATTGGAAGATGGTTGAATTTATAAATTAATATTTACCAATTGGTTGGGAAAACCACTGTACATACAAGAAGGATTGTAAAATATGAAACAAGATATATATATAAACCTCCATCTCAACTGTGTTTGGTGTTTTAACCATATTTTATTATTATTATATATGGCGATTGAACAATGAGGATGGTTTTCCCCCAAGGGGGGGGGGGGGGGGGGGTTTGTAATAAGCTTTGTTGTATTTCCCACTAATTTACGAATTGTAAATTTAATTTAATTAAATGGGTTGAGTTGGGGACATAGATTCCAAAGATTAGGTAGAAAAATGCTTAGGACATGGACTTGTTTGGTGGCAGCCATGTATGCTGACATGTGGCAATAAATGGATAGAGGGTTAAGTGGCACCATGGTGATTAACCTAAAAAACTTGGAAAGAAAAAAAGAAACTCAATATGAAAAGGCTAACCAATAAAGAAATCAGGGGAGAAAATATAATTTGAGTAATGAGGATTGGTAAAAAAGGACTCAAGCTAGACTAGAAACTCAGGACTCTGGATCTCACTCTTTCAGAAGGAGACGATGAATCCTTGCATCATGAGTTAGTAACTAAAATCTATAAAACATTATGTGTGGGAAGGAGGATAGTTCGATATTGGAGGGGTAGTGGTTCGATTCCCAACGATTTGGCAGAGTTTGATTCCCATTGATGTGCTAGAGTTTGAATACCAATGATGTGGGAGCTTTAGGAATTAGTTATATTGGATCTAAGAAAAAAAAGGCTTCTGAAACTCCTAAAACTAGATGTGAGCTTGAGTAATTTAAATATGATTATTTAGATAAAGGTGGAGAGGATTGTCCTCTCGAGTCTCATCCGACAAGATAGCCCCTCACTCGTGCTCTGTAGTATGGCTTGGGGGTGACAAATTCAAGTGATTTTGACTACAAATCATCTATTTTTGGGTGGGAAATTAGATTAACCATCTGAGTTTCCAGTTCCAGCATTAAAGATAAGTATTAGTCCTACCTTATATACCATTGCCATTGTTTTGATTCCTATTAATAATATGAGTATTTGCAATGATATATTGAGTAATAATTTTTATTCTATTTGTTGAAGCCATAATATCTTCATTCTCCTCTACTCTTGCTAATGTTGTGTGATGATGTCGCTTGTCTATTATGCATGCATGTAATTTGGTTAATAGTTATATAATGTTTAACAGTAGAGTGAAGAAGTTTGAAATATTCTGTATGTAAATTATATTAAGTCCACCTGGAATTGCGTAAGTATTATGTTATGAAAAAAGGTGAAGATAGTGGGTGGAAGACCAGTTTTAAACTGGGCTAGCCTCAGTTTAATCTTTATATTTTGTTGGTTACACTTATTTTGTCAAAGTGGGAATTGGGGTAGCCTTAATTTCACTTTGTATATATTTTTGTGTATGTGTTTTGCTTCAAATTTTTGGGGGTCATACTTCATTTCAATTCTTACATTAATTGGATATTTTTAATGCTTCCAACTGTGAATTTGGTTGCACTTTGTTGCAATAAATTGGTCCTCATATTTTGCTAGGTATGCTCATTGCTTCAAACAATGGCTTAGGTTGGACTTAATTTACATCCTTATATATTGATGGTTATGCTTTTCACTACAAATTGAGATTTGGTTTGGGCTCAATTTCAATCCGTGTATATTGTTGTTTTTACTCATTGCTTCAAATTGTGAATTAAGTTGGCCTAAAATTAATTTTTTTCACGCACATTGCTTATTGTTATCAATCTACAAAGTGATAGTTACTTGTGTTACATGTGTATGTATTTGGAAACACAATATTAGAAAATCATTATTGGGACTTGATTGGATTATGGATGTATTGTTGCAGTGTCTTCCTTGGTGATGTTTTCCTATAGATCACATCAAATTGAAATAATAACTTTCTAGGATCTTTGGTTCATTTTTTTCACATCCGATATATTATGGTGAATAGTTGAGTCATATAGGATTTTTTGGTTTAAGGTATGCACTATAATCAATATGCACACCATTTTACAAGAGGTTATTAGATGGTTAATAATTAAAATATGATCATAAAAATTGGGGTATGATATCAACAATTTGCTTTATTAATAATCAAGAGTTTGCAATGAAGTGCCAAGGTAATATTGAATACATTCCTGCTGGTAGTGAATGATGGGGCAACAAATCTAAATCATCCAATCAACACCAACACCATAGATTGTAGACCAATTTTGTTAGATAATTTACAACAAAAAATTATGTCATCTCATATACTATATTCTTAGGCTACATGGTTTTCTAGGGAAACAAAGTATGTTTTGCTTGGTTGTATGGCTTGTCAATCCATTCACATTCACTATTGGTACCAAGGGAAATCGTGAACCTCTTCTGTGTGCCATGATTTTATGAATTCTAATATGCCTAACAATAGGGCATGTTGTGGAGGGAACAATATGGTACAGACTAATTTTCCATTTCATAATCTACCCTATAATATATGTCCTCCCCATTCTTATTGTTCTTGATGAAAAATATTTTACCTCAAGTCAGAGCATTCATCTCAGTAAATGAAACACTAAAGAACCAAGATTATCAAATTCTCAATATTCTCATGCATCAAATCCATATTTATGGTAAACTTAGGGCTTCTGTTAAATACCTCTCAATGAACAAACATAGAATACTTTTTGGAATGTTATCTAGAGGGGTGTTCCTTTTCTTGACTAGTATTTTATTTTATTTATACAGAGAACATTTCTTGAATGAATATTTGCTCTACCACCTCACACATGTTGATCAAAGGCACAAATTATCCATCTATTTCCATAAAATTTATCTTCATCAAGAGCATGAGTTCACCTGAGTAGAAATCTTATGGAATTTTTTCCACAGTTCACGGTGCAACTGCTGCTTGTTATTTTCTTTTCTAAAGATCTTCCACACCCTCTTTTTGCACAGATAGTGGAATTCATTACTTTCAATAAGGTTATCACAACATAGTGCTTTTTTTGGTTTCTTTTGACTTTTGCCACTCATTTTTCCTTGGAAAATGATCCACTTGTAATGGAAGGGCTTGTTATGTAATGGAGTATGGGTTGCTTCTCAAATTCATTTTTTGAGTGGGGCTTATCTACTAGAGTTGAATGGCATAAATGATTTTGTAAATTGTGGTTGGAAAGCATCGTCTTTTTGGTCTTTTTGGTAGAAAACCCATACATCGTCTTTTTGGTAGAAAACCCATACATCGTAATAATGATCTTGATTAATCATAATTTTTGTCCTCTTTTCATCATAAAGTGGCAATTACTGCTAATGGATATGGAAACAAGAGTGAATGAGAGAGATAGATGACCAAATTATTTCAGAAAATAATCAAAATGTAACTGAATATTTTTGTGTGTTATGCTTACTTCTACAATCCATAGTATTTTTCCCTTATCCATTATGTCATCCTTTGTCAATTTTTTATTAGTCTAGTTTCCTTTGTAGGACACAGACCTCAAGTGTATGCAACATGGTTTCTCCAATACTATGGTTCCCTAAGATTTTTTTTCTAATTAAATTGCAGAGTAATAAAACAAAATTTGTTGTATTATTCACAGTATTCAATGAACCATTAACCCACCATCATAATCTATATGAAATACAATGGGTGATCATGAAATTTGGATACCCATAGTATTTAATAAAATTCAAAGGAATAATGAGCTAGTGCTAGTTAAGTGAAATGATCACAATGGGGAAAGGTATTAGTTTGGAGTACTTAACTGTGTTTAAGTTGTGATAGAAGTTTTTGCAAACCAAGCCTTCAATGGTAATTATGAGTAATGAAATATTGGCTATAAGCAAGTTTGTTAGGCTCAATTGTTAATTCATCATGAAGGTATTAAGGTTAATTTTGTTTGTAAAATGAAGTTCAACTCCAAATATGGTTTTCTTTTTTTAATCCATTGATTTTAAAGAGCGATGAATTGAATGAAGGAGCTAGGGTTTGAAGCCATGGTCACAATGTACCAGAAAAATTAAGGGTAGTAGTCAAAGAAGAAGCCTACCTTCTAGAGAGTGAGTATGTAGAGCAAGCACATCTATAGTGTCAGATTATTCATTGTTACATCAAGTTATCAACAAAGACTTCTTTTGGAAGGGTAGGTGCATCGATGTTATAAGAAGTAGTAGGAATTATCTCTTTGTTTATTGGAATTGAGAACATGATTCTCATGAATTGACCACTATTTAGATGATTAGTGAATGGAGTAAATAAGAAGTCAATATGTCCTAAAGGCAAGGTATGGTAAGCAAATTTTCTTTCCTAACAAGAAGAAACCCTAATTTAGAAATATAATCATTGACTGACCTATCAAAATTGCGTGGAATTGATATTATTTCTGGAAACACATAAGTTTGAAAGTTTGGGAAGCATAGAATATTAAATCTTCAAAGATAATTTTAAATGGCTTTCATTTTTTTTTCAGTTCAATGTATTATTTTGTGATGCACGATGCATCTATATATAGCAAATGCATCAGTGCATGAAATTATGATATACATAGAAGAGTGGTCATTAGGGGAATTTTGAGGTCTAAAATGGGCCTCCAAAGGAAATTATAAAATTATAGTGGAAATAACAAAATAATATTATATTACATCATCAAATTTTAGAGGGAAAAAAGAAAAAACTACTTTTTCAACTTGTATTTTCAACTTATCTCCCTATGAGTTTACTCAAATTTCTAGAGGGAACACTTGTTGAATGAATAATTTTATTCCTCATCCAAGTATTACCAATGTTGCATACTTTCTATGGACCCTACTATACGAATATGAGAAATAATGAAAAATGTGATAACAATCACGTTTTTTCATGTATTTATCATTTTTCATTTAATAGGGTCCATCGAAAGTATGCAACATGGGTACTCCTTGGATGAGGAATTAAATTTTGAATCCAAGGAGTACTTCTGTTCAAAATTTGAGTAAAACCTTTGGGATATAAGTTTAAAATACAAGTTGAAAAAAGTAGTCTTATTATTTTATTACTTTTTAATCATTTTACCTTTTTACCCCCAAAAATGGTGAATCATCCCCCATGGTTGACATCATCATCTTGAATCCTATTGGTTCTTATAATGTTTATTTTGGTTGTACATTTTTCTTAGGAGGCCCATTTTAGACCTCAAAATTTCTCTACTGATCAATTTTTTCTTGCAAAGAAAAACCTCCAAAATTTTAATTGTGGAGGTTTGCATTTGTATTTTATCAATTAAATTATTTAGTAGTGCATTTTTACCTAAAATAAACATTGAGGTGTTTTACTTTATATAGGCCATCGAAAAAATAAAGTTACAAAAGAACAAACATGCACATTTATCATCAATGCATTGAAATATATAGTGGAGTGAGAATTTCAGTTTTCTAAGTTTGGAGGGGAGATTTACGCAAGAATGATTTACCAACAAAGAATTTGAAAAGGACAATTTTTTTTGAAGATTCAAATTTGTAAGGGATCAATGTCAGTCACATACAAATTTATAAATGAGAAATTTTAGGTGTGTGAATTCATTTTGTTGACCATCTCAAAATTTTCCCCATTTGATTCAATAAGAAGAAGAAGAGAATTGCCTTTTTTTTTTAAATGCGTATTTATAAAATAAAACACTAATCCTTATTTTTTTTCTTTTTCCAAAATTTAGAGAAGAGATCTATGCAAGATAGATTTACTAGCAAATATTTTGGAACATATAAATCTTTTTGAAGAGCCAAATTTGTAAGGGTTCATTGTATGTCACATACAAATCTACATAGGAGAAATTTCAAGTATGTGACTTCATTCTATTGATCATATTAATCTTTCCCCTACTTGATTCAAATATTTTTCAGTGTATTCTCAAAAAAAAGAAGGCTTTCATAGTTATCTTCAATACTGAAAACCTTATCTTTCTTATTGTTTCTCTTAGTTTCTCCCTCTATATTATACTATAATATTTTTTCCTTTTAAATAAAATATTTTTTATAGGGATCTTTATTTGTCTATGGGATATTTAGTATCCAACACAAAGCGATCACTTATCACATTGGATCTCAAACCTTGTTTGTTGTCAATTTTATGTTAAAAATGTTTTCATGGTTCATAGTTCACAATGTATAAATATAACACACTAACATGTATGTTCATATCAACAACATTGCTTAGTGTAAAATGTAAATAATATTGTTTTAATATCTAGAAAACATCATGTTTGATTTTGTTCATGAGTTTGATGGTACACAATAAATAGTAATGAAGCAATGATGCATGTATTATCTTATAGAGCTCCATATGAAGATAACAATTTCTAAAAAAAAGGTTTTTGAATTTACAACTAGACAATAATCATATACTAGAGTGTATTATTTTCTTATGTGCACTAAAATCCTATTTTTCAAATAAAATATTTCATAATTTCTAGATATGATGGTTCCTAAATTTTTTTTTATAAAATATGGTCAATAGAAGTTCAAGGAAAACAACTTATTGCAACAAACACATTTTCTTTTTATCTCAACAAGATAAAAAGGAAAGTTCTTCAAATTATAAATATATATATATATTTGAATTATCTGTATGTTAAATTAATAATGTGTATTGATTAATGTGTGTCATGCATAGTAAAACTTGTAGAAATTTTATAATATTGTTCACAATCTAAGTTCAAAATAGCATAAAATATTTATAGAAATCATGGGTGCTTCACTGGCGTAGCAATATCATACCACGTGGGTTCATATTGGAGATATATATTGAGGAAAAAATGACATAACATATTGAGCATATAATAGGGGGTAAAGGGTTTTTATATTGGTAGGTATAAAAAATGGAGCTCAAAGTTAATGAAAAAATGGATACCTACAATATCTAGTGAAATTAGGGTTTTATAAATTGGGAAGGTGTATTGGGTTTATATTGGTAGGGGGTTATATAATGTGATATTTAGAGGTATTTTCCAATATGTAGTCAAATTAAGGATATTTTTTAGTATGTCGTGAACACACGTGCTATGTCAAAGGTTCATTGAGTGAAGCCCTCATGATGGAAATATTGCAAAGAGAGAAATTAAATGGATCAAAAGGATCATGAAATTTTTCTTTGATTTTTTACTTTAAAAAAAAAAATCTTAATATTAGTAACTCGTTTGTTTTAAACACTTAATTTCACATTTTTTAAATATAGTATAAGCATCAATAATGAGGGAATTTGGGGTAGGGGGGGGCGGGGGAATTATTTTTACGAAATTATGATAGGGTTATAATGGAAAGAACATATCAACATACTTTCTTATTATAGTACAAAAAGCAATCTATTGACTCAGATAATTGTGTTATATATAAACTATAGGAAGTATTTCATAAGTGATGGTCAATTAGTTGTAATACTTGCAATAGAAAAGACTTGTACTAACAAAAAAAAATTATTACTAAACATGATTTTCTATAATGGGTCCCAAAATGATAAAATTAATTCTTTTTTCTATATTTACTAATATATATATTAGTCAAATTAAGGGTATTTTTTAGTATGTCGTGAACACACGTGTTATGTCAGAGGTTCATTGAGTGAAACCCCCGTGATGGAAATATTGCAAAGAGAGAAATTAAATGGATCAAAAGGATCATGAAATTTTGCTTTGATTTTTTACTTAAAAAAAAAATCTTAATATTAGTAACTCATTTGTTTTAAACACTTAATTTCACATTTTTTAAATATAGTATAGACATCAATAATGAGGGAATTTGGGGCGGGGGGGAATTATTTTTATGAAACTATGATAGGGTTATAATGGAAAGAACATATCAACATACTTTCTTATTATAGTACAAAAAGCAATCTATTGACTCAAATAATTGGGTTATATATAAACTATAGGAAGTATTTCATAAGTGATGGTCAATTAATTGTAATACTTGACATAGAAAAGACTTGCACTAACAAAAAAATAATTATTACTAAACATGATTTTCTATAATGCGTCCCAAAATGATAAAATTAATTCTTTTATATATATATATTCATTGTTTCAAATACTATAATTTGTATGATTATAATACACATTGCTAGATTATATATGATATATGCATTAGTGTTTAGTAACAAAGAATGGTACTAACATCTCACCTCAAATGTTCAAATTTCACATCCCTCCATTGCACATTGATATAGGCATTGATGCGTTTATATGTACAATACAAAGCTCAATAATTTTGGTTCTCTATTCAATTATATGAGAACAAACAAAAAAGAACAAAACTATGTGTAAAAATTATAGGAGCATTAGTATGCCATAAAACAAAAAGAGCATTGTTGTGTAATATTTATGTGTCAAATAACAAAAAAGATGGAACTCGCACATAGTTATATGAGCATTGGTGCAAGTTAGTGTTATATATGCACTAGTGTGTGTTATCAATATGAAAAAAAAAAAAAAACATTACTCACCCAAAAAAAATTTGCTATAACTTATAGGGAACATCTATTAAAATTTTGTTATGAATGATGAAGGTTTTAGTAATGTTTTTTTGAAAACCCTTCTCAACTTTGTAATAGTGAAAACCTATGCTACAAGGTGTTTTCCTTGTAGTGTCAATGTGTCAGTATACATGCATTTGTTTTAATGTACATCTTTCATCATTCAACATTGTTACTTTATTTATATCCAACTTCTTCCTCATGTGACTCTTCAAGTATACTTTTGAATAATACACTTTATATTCTCAACAAACTCAATGAACTTAATGAACTTAAAATGATCAAGCTCTTCTTGGACAAAGGATCAATATGAAATTATCTTATTCAATTTTTATTATAGTGACAAATTTGTTGATAATCAACATTATATATATGTTTAAGATTATTTTAATCATTTGAAATTTGCTCACTTTTTTAGTTGGTTTAAAGTATAGAGAGTATTATTGAAAATGATCCATGTTTATGTGTGTGTATGTGTGTGATAATTTATAATAAAAACTGAAGAAGATAGATTGAAATAGATCTTTATCAATAATTCTCTTTATATTTTCAACCAAGTCAGAAAAGAGTAAATTTCACATCATCAAATTAATTTTAGACATATAAATCCTGTTGATCATCAATAAATTTTGTGTGATGACCCATGACTCAAACCATCTTAGGTCTATCTTAACATCTAATCTATAAAGCATTTAGAGGGGTTAAATCTCTTGAGATGCAAACATTTCCTCAAGTTTCACATTCAAAGATAGATTTTCACCTTAAGAGATTTGATCCCTATAAACACTTATAGATCCAGGGTTAAGATGAATCAAGGTTGGTATTAAATTATTATATTAAAAGTAACCAAATACATCTACAACTTACAACATAATATGATACAAATAAAGATATTGTATCATCATATATTAGATTAAAAATATATACTATTTATAACTAATAACAATATTAATATAACATGCAAAATATATATATATATATATATATATATATATATAGCTATTTTAATAATATTTAGCTAACAATCTGTTTATATATATAAATTTTAAATTTATATAATTATAAATTATCTTTCTAGACAAAGGATCAATATGAAATTATCTTATCCAATTTTTATTATAGTGACAAATTTGTTGATAATCAACATTATATATATATATATATATATATATATATATATATATATATATATATATATATATATATATATATATATGTTTAAGATTAATTTAATCATTTAAAATTTTATCACTTTTTTTAGTTGGTTTAAAGTATTATTGAAAATGATCCGTGTTTATATATATATATAATAAAAACTGAAGAAGATAGATTGGTATAGATCTTTATCAATAATTATCTCTATACTTTCAACTAAGTGAGAAAAGAGTAAATTTCAAATCATCAAATTAATTTTAGACATGTACATCATGTTGATTATCAATAAATTTTGTGTGATGACCCATGACTCAAACCATCTTAGGTCTATCTTAACATCTAATCTATAAAGCATTTAGAGGGGTTAAATCTCTTGAGGTGCAAACATTTCTTCAAATTTCACATTCAAAGATAGATTTGCACCTTAAGAGATTTGATCCCTATAAACACTATAGATCCATAATTAAAATGAATCAAGATTAATGTTAAATTATTATATTAAGAGTAACCAAGTACATATACAACCTACAACATAAAATAATAGAGATAAAAATATTGTATCATCATATATTAGATTAAAAGTATATACTATTTATAACAAATAACAATATTAATATAACAAGACAAATATAAATACAAATACAAATAAAAAATATATATAATATTAATTTATACATAAATAGTATTTTAATAATATGAATATAACTATTTTAATGATAATTAGCTAACAATCTGTTTATATATAATTTTAAAATTTAAATAACTATAAATTATAAATAAATAAATATATCAAAATATTAATAAATGTATATATATGAAATTTATTGTCAAAATCAAATATCCCTTATACCCTATATTTTGTATAAATAAAATAATAGAAAAAACCAAAATAATATACATCTACATTGCAATCAAATCTCTTTGTCTTACGTGACACTCTTTTATCTATATAGATAATTTTATTTTATTTTCTCTTTGTCTTACGTGACACTTTTAATTTTTTTTTTAATATAATTTTATAAGGTTGAAATTTATAAAGAGAAAATTTGAATATAAAATATATCAAAATTACTAAATATAAATATAATTTTTATCTAATAAATTAAAAATTCTTATACACAACTTAAATATCTTGCTCTAAATTATTTTATCGTTCTAAATTATTTTATTATTATTATTTATAAGATACTTCCCATCTAACCATTTCTCCGTTGTCTTTTATCCTCAATGTAATGTAGCACACTTACTAACGTCAAAGAGTTAGCGTCTCCCTTCATTAGTGTAGTAAGGAAAATGATGCTCGAATGTGCCAAAAAGTTCCAAGGTGAACACAAAATCTATTAAAACTGCATTTGCAATTTTTTTTAATATGTGTAGTATTTTTAGGTCGATAGGCCTTTTCTTTTGAATTAATACAGTTGCTTTTTCGTCAACCAATTCATTTTGATAATGACACATGTCACGAGTAAGACGTGTGCAAAAAAGTAGCAAGTTCACATATTTCTCTAAATTTTTAGGAATTTTCCCTCATAACTCATTTTTTTGAATTACTTGATCATAAAAATCATAAAATATAATAGTTCCAAAAATAAAATAATACTATACCTTTATCATAAAAATCATAAAAGATAACCGTTAAAAAAAACAAAGAAATATACCTTCATCATATATATATAAAGTTAAAAAAAAGCATAAGAACATGATAACTTTTTACCAAAAATGACACTGAGTTTCCATTTCTAATTTGGGTAATATGATTTATGAATTATTGGTAATATGCTTTATTTGCTAATGCTTTACTCTTGCCTTGTGCTTTCTTTTATTTGCATCGTAGCTCTTCATATTCGATATATACCATATGTGGAGGATACGACCTTATTCGAAGAAATTCTGCTGGGGAGCATACGCTAAAGAGACTGGGGAGAGTAGGTTATTCAAAGAGATTTCTACTGGGATATAGAAAAACACGCTTATGGAAGCTGCATTTTCACGTTATTCCATGATGAAGACTCTGTTTTTTTGCTTTAGGCCTATTGAGCTTTGGGGGTGCGTAATTTGCATGAATTCATTGGGTATTCAATATGTTTTGCAGAGAATATTTTCTCACATGCCTGCGAAAGAACTAATATGATACAATAACCCTTTTATTTCGCTGATAATGAGGGATCGCTGGGAGAGAAATTAGTGATGAACAAACCCCCTATTCGTTGGAACATTTTGGCTCTGCTTTCTTTGTAATCATTCGTTTCTGAATCCATGTTTTCTGTAATTTTTCAGATAAAATAATATTGGATTGAAGATATTGGTGCACACTTGAATGATAAAAATTGTTGTTGGCAGGTGAAGGGGATAGGAGAGCGTAGAAGCGAAGTTGCATTGCCCACTATTGGCTCTAGGCCGTTGTCATGTTATAATAAATGCGAGGGGTGCAATCCATGTACGCCTGTGCAGTGCACCGTCACTCCACAACTGCAATGACCCGGCACTCCAATAGGTGGAGACGATCCAATTGTGTGGAAATGCGAATGCGGCAACAAAATCTATGACCCATCATACTACCAATCCCCTGGTATTTGAGCGCTGATCGCAAAACTGTTTGACTGTCCGCCACCTTTCACAGAAATGAGAGACCATGGAATGTTTCTCCAAGTACAAAAATTTATGCTTGAAATAAAGAAATGAGTTCATGCTATTAATGAATTATACGAATGGTCCCACTTGTATTTTCTTAACTGTTTTGTTAGGTTATTTTATTTAATTTAGTTCATGCTATTAATGAATTATACGAATGGTTCCACTAGTATATGCTTAACTGTTTTGTTAGGTTATTTTATTTTTCTTTATAGTCTTAAGCTCTAAAGAATTTTAATGTGTGCTTTATAAATGGTGATTGTGTGAAACCATTATGAAAATACACTTTCTTTTTTTTGTCAATCAATTCATTTTGGTAATGACACATGTTATTAGTGAGACATGTATGTAAAAAAAATAGAAAGTTCACATATTTTCTTAAATTTTTAGGAATTTTCCCTCGTAACTTTTTTTTTTTAATAGAATTAGAGATCTTTCCAAAAAGATTATTTTTCTTTATAGAAAGTAACCATAAACTTCTAAGTTGCCCAATTTGAACTCACATGTCACTAGTAAGACTTGTGTAAAAAAAAATAGTAAGTTCACATATTTAATTAATATTTAATATATAAAGTAATATTTAAACTATAAAGTAATGAATAAATCTTTAATTCACATATTTATTTTAACCAAATTTACTTCACATTTTTCTAGTATATTGTAATTGAATTTCCACGAATCTTTCTCCAAGTTGGGTTTTTTACCATTACACTCTAACTAAATTTCAATTCGTCTTTTGCAAGTTGGGATAATTATATTAGTTGAATCCCACATGTTGTTGCTATATAGCTATGATAAAGCTTATTTTTTATTGCAATGTATGATTTATGAAGGAAGCTATACTTAAATATGAATTCGATGTCTTTGCCTAGTGATTTGATTCCTAGATGTCTATTTTCTACCTTTTTGAATTTGAACTTTTAACCTTTTACAAGAAGACATGCATTCTTAACTATTAGAAGTTTAGAACCACTCTATGTATAAATGGATCCTTAAGACATTCAATTTTTGTAAATTAAAATATCATCTCATCTATTAGTTAGATTACTTTAAAATATAATGTAATCAATTTAGTATTTAATATTCCACCATGCGGTTCTAATGACATTGGAGAATGTTTTTGTTAAACAATTCTAATATAGTTACATATTATAAACTTAAGAAAAAAATACAAAAAAATTAACTTAAATTTAAGTTATCAATTGCTATTTTCTTGTACAACTTTTTTGATTTAAAAAACCTATCGGCCTCTCTTTGCGCCTTTTGGAGCAACTCCTAGTTTATTTATTTATATACATTTTGTAAATTTATTAAATTCGTAGTAAACTTTCCTTTATTCATTAAAATTTTATTATTAAAACTGCATTTGTAACTTTGTAATGTTTGTGGGCTGTTTTTCATTTATAAAAAAACGTACAATGAGGAAATCGATGCTTGAATACAAAATCCATCATTAGAAATGCATTTATAATATTTTTCTGTTTGTAGAGTTTTTTTTTATTGAATTTGGTAGGATTTTTTTATTCATTATATGTCAAAAAATGCAAGTTAAATCTAAATTTCAAATGGTTAGGTGGCTTTAACTTGTCTAGAGGGAAACCAAGTTTAAACTAAGTTAAACCAAGTTTATTGACTACCTAACCGCAGTATAAGTTATCCAAAAGTAAAATATTATAAGTCTAGCAAGCCACACTACACTAAATAATTTTGAGTGTCCTTATACTTAGAATCTAGATAATAGTAAACATACTGAAAAGTGTGAAACCGCTGCATACAATAAAAGTCAAAACAAGAGGTGCAACATCAAACTACTCATCATCAATTGAATCAACAAGAGTGGGATCCTTTGCACTCGAGCCCTAGAACCTCAGTTTTGAGGGATACATGGAATATGTTGCTCGATGTGACTGAGGCATCCATTCTGCGTTTGGGGTTGAAATTGAATCTTCTGAAAATTCTTACTGTAATAAACCCGTGAGAGGACGAGAGCGTGCCTGAAGGGAAATGCTACAAATCTTTAACCAGGTGGTTCTTCATCATCCAGTACAAGTGAACAATTTATTTATATTGAGAGGATTTTCCCTGAGAATGACCGGGGTCAAGCACTGAGGTCTGCTAATCATCCAAATCAATATCCCAAATACCGGCGTTTTGATTGAGCTCCTCTTCCCATTCTGTAATAAGTTGACAGACCTAGGCAGCACTGCCCTCATGGTATGCATTGGTCACTTCACTAATAATTCAGGATGCAGACTTTCGGCCACAGGCTTTACCAACTGATGTGTTGGGTTGACTAGTCACAGGGGATTCTTTAGGCCATTTACCTCGATCGCGAGAACCCTGAGAAACCTTGCATTTTCTAGAGGTGGCATGAGCCATGAAGCAAAAGTACATGCAAGGCCTTTAAACAACTAACTTGAACACTGTAAGCCGACCCGAGGGGCACTTGTACCCAGGAGAAATAAGCTTCCAGGGGTCGCTCCAAAACAGGGAACCTGCCAATGTAACCACATGAGAGGGCAAAAACTAAAACATAAACAATTTCATTCTTTTGTTGCAGATAGGAAACAGAAAATAAAAAAAATCCTTGAGCCAAACATGAATCCAACTAACTATGCCCGAGATGTTTGAGGATGTAATTATAAACTAAACCGTCCATACACCAAAACTCTAAAGGTTCCAGGTCTATACCACATACATGTAGGCAATAAATAAAGCCCTTGTGCCAGGGACACAAACAAGAAGAGAATCAGGAGTGACCCATCGGCCTAACCCAACACATGCCCATTCGCGACAGTAAGATGCCAAAGAACACAAACACAGGAATACAGGAAACAAGAGAACCCTCACACAATTCTGTAATAGTGGTACAGGAATCCAAATAGGGCTCCTTCCACACTAACTAATTTAAAGCATAACCATTCATCTCGAAGATCAACAGACATATATAGTGAGCCATAAGAGCATGGATACAGGGTTTGAGACTGAAAACATACCTATGAAAGGAGGCTTGAACATATAGCGAGCCATAAGAGCATGGATACAGGGTTTGAGACCGAAAACATACCCATGAAAGGAGACTTGAACCAATTGTAACTGAACTAGCGCCCAGTGAAGACTCACGAAAGATGCCTTCACCAAGTCATCGTGCAGCTCGGACCAATGCCAATTTGAACGAGACTCACAAATAAAAAACTTGCAGAACTTACGGGTGAAAATGCCAAAAACAAACACCATGATAATACCTCTACCATCTTCGAGAATAGCATTAATTAACACCATGCACAAAGCCACCTCTCCATATGCTTCGTGCATGTAGAAGGTGGTGGAAGATCATCATGAGATTGTCATAGTGATCGATGGGCAAGGGCAGGTCTTATGCTCTCGAGCTCACACCCCGATCGAGAATGGTTTGTAGAGTGTTATTTATTTATATATATTTTGTAAATTTAGAGTAACCTTTTCTTTATTTATTAACATTTTGTTATTATAAAAATAAGAATCAATTTTTAATATAGTTTATTATAAAACCATCATAATATCTCAAAATTCCATCCGACTAACTTTGGATTGTCACAAAAACACGTTAAACTTATTTTATTTATTTATGGCCGACGATATACCATATTAAGAAGCATGAAATGCTAAATCTATAATACTCGACCGGGTAATAACCTCGGGGGCATTGCTTTGTCGCGTAGCGGCACAAGCTGAAAACATGAGGCTTATAATAAGGGGCGGGCCGTTGCTGGGTGTCGGCCCCGGGAATCTGGGCGCATAGGCTACACTACAGAGGCGTGCCGTCCAAGCCACGTACGACTCATCCCGGACTCGATACCTGCGCCATCTGCCTCCCATCTGAATGTGGACAAATTTCCACCATGCAAATAAAATCCTCCCTCACCCACTGTTTAAAAAAACAAAAAAAAAACTTTCCCACTGTTGCCGACCAATGCATTCCAAAGTACCTATATATAACCACCGCCCACAACGTGATCAGCGGCCATTGAATGGGCGGCGATGGCGGTCAGCACCCACACTCCCTCCACATCAACATCCATTCCCTTGGGAGAAGGGTTGGTTTATTACACTCATTTTAAATATTTAGTTTGACCATTGAATTGTGGGTCAAATTATGAAATTTTTTAACGAGAGAAGTACACAACGGAAATTGGAATGGCACGTGCACATCCTAAAAATTAGAGGAATTCTGTTTTGCCACGTGGTTTGACCATGGCGGTGGTAACATGGTATTCTATTCCGAGACTATTTTTAAATTTTCATTTTACATCTTTTGTCTTACTCTTTTTAACTCTCAAACAAAGATTAAATTGAGTGTCATTTCTTTATGAGAAAGCTTTTTGGAAGATGATAAATATGGTTGAATAAATAATGTGTAACAGGGTGGAATTTTAACAAAAATTTTTTTATATGAATGGGTAAGTTTTATTTATGATATTAGGGTGAGCCAGAGACTACCTTAGTTACATATTTTTTTTTTTTCAAAAACTCCAGTGAGGCGATATTTTACTTTTACATAACTAGTTTTTATGGGATAGCATGGGGTTTGTCATTTTTTGAGAGTTCTTCTTGGGCCAAGAGGCAGCCTGCATTTGCTTTTGCGTCTGCTTCCTTGTTTAGATTTCACATAATGTGGTAGAAGGCGTTGGAAGTGTAATTTTGCAACACTTTTTTGAGTCTCTGCAGGGTCTTATTGAGGGTCGGATTGTTGAAGTGATCGTCAATTTTTATGGTCTTTATCGGGATTTCCGAGTCTCCGAAGACTTGAATGTCTTCTTCTTCGTGATCATGAGTGATCTGGCAAGCTTTGAGCAGTCCTAAGATTTCTGCTTGATTGTTTGTACTCTGCCCAAGGCCCCAACTGAAGCTGACTTTACTTCACCTTGTCCGGGAATAGATAACTCCCCCTGCTCCAGATGTCCTCGGGTTTTCCTTGGAAGCTCTGTCAAAGAAGATCGTGGCTTTGTCCTAGTTCTTCCACCAATTTTTAAATTTGAGGTCGGGGATCCAAATCCTCCACTCTGAGTTGAAACAAGGCCGAGAGGGGGTCTTTTTACTGAAGGCGCACCGATCCAGCTAATCACATCGGGGGAAAGATTGATGTCTGTCTTGTGGGGTCGATTCATCAAGGATTCAAACAGAAAATCTTTTGCTTTAGTTGCCACCACTGAGGGAGAGCATAGTCTGTTGTTGAAGATGGCATCGTTCCTTGCCAACCACACTTCCCAGCAAACGGATTTTGGGATGGAAAACCAGACTTTTATCCACAGAGATTTTATATTCAAATCGTGAGGAGATCGCCCTTCCCAAGTGTTGAATAGACCTGTTACTATGACCTGCGAAGGGATTTGAACATTCGGCCAATGCAAAGCTTCTGACCAAACTTCTTGAGAAAATGTGCAGTCCAAAATCAAATGGTCGATTGTTTCCATTGCCACGTAGCAAAGCGGGCATCTATGTGGACCAATGATGCCTCTTCTTGTCAGGTTATCGCCAGTCAAGATCCGCTTATTCTTGAGGAGCCAGCAAAAGAAGTTGACCTTTGGAAGGCCAATAGGATCCCAGACCTGCTGCCACAATGTTGGAGTGTGAAGGGGATTACAGGATTAGAGGGCAGCGAAACCTTGCACAGTTGAATAAACTCCATACCTTCCCCAACCCCATTTGTCATTTGAACGTTGACGAACCGGAGCCAGCCCTGTGAGCGCTGCAAGGAAGAGTGTGTACTGAGGTCGCAGCCAATCAGGAGGGCGAGGGATATTCCATTTTATCGAGTTCCTAGCAACGTCCCAGGAAGAAATATCTTCCAGTTTGCTGATGCCATAGTTTTTGAGCTAATCACGCAATTCTGCGATTTCCTGAGCTGAGTTGAATGGTTTTTGTCCCATAATTTTGTCTTCCTATAGACTATTTTTTTCCCATTTCCCAGAATTTTGTAAAGGTGTTCTTTGAAAAACTCCCAACCACGACTACAAAGCTTCCAAAGGGTGGTGCCCTTACAAGCAACTCCATCCTCCATATTATTCCAAGGGAGCCCGTGCATATATTTTTTAATGAGGACTTGACTGACAGCATGCCAATGGTTCGAGAAGATTTTCCATAAAATCTTCCCTCCCAAGGCCAGATTGCCCACCCTGAGGTCTCTAACTTGCAAGCCTCCATCTGATAAAGGTCCTTTCACAATGTCCCAGATCACCAAGTGGAATTTTTTCTGATTCCCCTTTCCTCCTTGCCACAGGAAGTTTCTTAACAACTTTGAGAGTTGTTCAGTGATAGATTTTTTCCAATAAAAAGGTAGCCTGATATAATGGGAGGGAGGAAAGAACATATTTCACCAGGATAAGCTTCCCAACTGTGGTAAGCCACTGTCCTCCCCATGCTTTCATTTTTGCCTTGATTTTGCTGAAGATCTCAGCCCAGTGAAGCGCCTTGTTAGAGCCCAAAGACAAAGGCAGGCCAAAGTACTTGATTTTATCCCAGCTAGCGAAGCCCACAAAGCCAAGGACTTGAGCAATCCGATTCATGGTTTGTTGCTCAATCTCCCAGCCATAAACAACACTTTTCCTCCTATTGACTAGGCCTCTGGAGACTTTGTAGAAGCTGTGTATAACTTCATTGAACGCCCTTGCAATCTTTAGGGAAGCTCCACCCAGGAGTAAGGAATCATCAACAAACAGGGCGTGATTGATTGGCTCAGTGCCTCTCACAGCCCTAATTTCAAGAAGAGTCCCTTTTAACTTCTTTGTTGTCAGATTTCTACTAAGGGAATCCACCATCAAAATGTACAAGAAGGGGGACAGAGGGCAGCCTTGCCTGATGCCCCTCGAAGCTTTGAAATAGTCAGTTGGCTTTCCATTTACCAAAGGGGCAATCCACGACTCTCCTATACAAGCTTTTATTAGCCTTATAAATTAAGAGCTAAAGCTAAAAGCGGATAGAACTTGGAGGAGAAAAGAGTGTCTTACTCAGTCAAAGGTGTTCGCCATGTCCAACTTTATTAACATCCTTTTCTCATGACATTGGTGGCTGGAGTGAATGGTTTCCTGCACCAGGGCCACGTTGTCTAGGATATGGCTTCCTTTGACAAACCTGCCTTGGCTGGTAGAGATAAGCTTTTCCAACAGAGGCTTGATTCTATTTGCGAGAAGCTTGGAGAGGATCTTGTAAGATGCATTGCAAAGCGAAATTGGCCTAAAGCAATCAAATGAAACAGGGTTCACTTCTTTTGGTATTAGTGCTAGGAAAATGGAGTCTATGCTTCCTCCCACTTTGAATTTTTGTTGGAATCCCTTTATCATTTGGAACAGGTCGGCCTTTAAAATATCCCTGCAGATTTTGTAGAAGTGAATGGAAAAACCATTGGGTCCAGGAGCTTTGTCTGGCTCTGTCATCTAGATGACATTGCTGATCTCCTCTTCCGTGAAGGGTTTCAGGAGGCTAGAATTTTCCTTTGGGCCTTAATCAGTCTTGGGATGTGCATGAGAATTTTAGGAAATTCTTCCTCATTGTCTGTACCATTTTCTGTGAACAACTGCTGGAAGTGAGAGGTGGCAGCCTCTCGTAACTCAATTGTTCCTTTATGCATAGACCCATCAATGGAGGTAATTTATGCAATATGGTTTCTCGAGAGGCTAGTTCGTATCTGCCTGTGGAAGAAGGCTGAATTTTTATCTCCAGATTTGAGCCAGAGATTGCGAGATTTTAGCCTCAAGGTCTCTTCCTCAACTCTAAAAGTGTGGAGTGCGTTCTTTGGCTTCTTGCTCAATCTGCATGTCTGAGTAGGTGATTTCTTGCTGCTCAATGTTCATTTGCAGATCGAGCAACCTTTGAGTGGCCTACTTTCTAAGACTAGAGGGGGAGCCAAAGGGCTTTTTTAACCATTCTTGCAGGGATAATTTGGTGACCTTAAGTTTTTGTTCCCACACATAACTATTCGATCCACTGATCGGGGTGGACCAAGCCTTCAAGATTGTCTCCAAAAACCCATCACTTTCTGACCATAGGGGGTTGAACCGAAAGGGGATGGGCCCAACATTTTCCTCTTATTTTAACAGCAGAAGGATAGGTTTATGATCAAAAGTCAGTTTAGGCAGAATTTTAGTGGAGATTATCTTCTCTTTAGAGAGGAAGGTGCTGTGAATTAAAAATCTGTCAAGCTGGGTAGAAATATGCTCAATCCCTGCTCTATTTTTTGACCAAGTGAAGAGCCATGTTTTTCGCTTGAAATCCAGTAAGTCCCATTGTTGGATCAAGTCTTCCATGAAGGGTAGGGTTTGGTCCTTGCTTATGATGCCACCTCTTTTCTCCTTTGGCTCGAAAACAAGGTTGAAATCTCCAGCTAGAATTATATTCTTAGGGGAGTAGGCTTCAAGCAAATTAGATAGGGTTTTCCAACAATCCTTTTTTTCTACATAGAGAACCGCAACATAAAGATTGAAGAGGGTGAGGGTGGTCTTACTAGTGAGATGCTGAAGTTCAGTGTAGATCCAGTGATGCATTTTGAAGGAGTTGTCGAGATGGAATTATCATCCTCTTAGAGAGTGGCAAGCCCACCACAAGTACCCCTTGCACTTATTCATTTTCCAACTTTTTTTTTTCGTTTCTCTTTGCTAAGGTCTAGAAGGGCAGCCCCTTCTATTTTAGTCTCTTGGAGCATGAGGATCTTAGGGGTTTCGTATTTCAGGAGATTCTTCACAGTTTCCGCTTTTAAGGGATTCCCCAAGCCTCTGCAATTCCAAGAGTCTATTCACATTATTTACTTGCAGAGGGGTGGCCTTTGGAAGGCCTAGTTCTAGTGTTTTTGCCTATGGACATCTCAATCGTAGGATGGCTGCCTTGCATTTTTTGTTTCTCAACCTCTTCTTCTCTTGCCTCTCTGTGAGACTTCCTTCCAACTCTTTTCGAGGGCCTCTCGAAATTTAATTCCTCCAAAGATCTGTAGGATTTAGGGGGCTTCTTCCTTGTCATATCTGCATAGGATGGGGAGGCGGAGGCTCCTCTTGAAGTTTCGGTTTGTATTTGAGCAATTTCTTCCTGTATTTTGTCTTCTTCAATTGATATAAGTTGTTGTTCAGCCTCTTCAGCTTCTATTGCAGTTAGGAGTTCTTTTGGGGTGCTTATAATTTCAAAACGATTGGTGGTTGCATCTGTTCTTGGAGGGACAGAAGCCCCCCCCCCCTTGTGTCACTGAGGTAGGGGTTGTGCTACCTCATTGCTTACATTCCCCTTTAGCTATGTTATTCTGCCTAGTTGAGGCAGCTTTCTGGACCTGGGTCCATTGATCCTCCTTTGAGGTCTCGGCCTCCTCCATTTTTTTCTTTTTGTAATACCTGGCGAAGTGTCCATAGCCATGGCAATACCGACATTTAAATGGGAGTTGCTCGTAATCTAGCTCTTGGATGTGAGTGCAATTAGCCACCATGAGTTTAATAGCCTCGGGGAGGCCTTCCTCCAAGTCGACTTCTACACAAATTCTTATGCAGGAGTACTAGTCCCTCCTTTCTACTCTGTCTATGTATTTCCCAAGTTTATTGTCGATGGTTTCTAGTAATTTGGGGTTCTAGCAGTGTAGAGGAAGGTGGGTTAAGCGAACCCAGACTAGAACAACCGAGGAGACATCTTGGCTTGGATTGAAATCTGGGGTCCATTGATTCAAATATAGGCCCTGATGGCCCATGAAATATGAGCCATTTCAAAATATCAGGTTCCTATCTTCTACTGCCTCAAAGACAAAGACAAAGAATTCCTTACCGACTAAGTAGCTTCTAATGCCTTCTTTGATCAGGGGAGTCCAGTTCCTTTGAATCTAGACTTCAACAGCTTTGGGCGAGGGCCAAAGCCCAGTGAACTTCCCAATGAGCCCGCGTTCTGCAAGGTTTAAAGTTGATATGCAAGGTTATTCAATCGGAAAATCCACATTGGGGATTGAATCTAGTATTTTAACAAATTTTTGTTGGAGATCACTAGTTGGGTGCTTGTTGCAGCCAGCCACCAACTTCTTGAATGCAGACAACTCGGGCAGGCGAGGGGTAGAAACCTCGGGGCCCCCTCCTAGGGCCATGGCAGCGTTGCTGTTCTCAAAAATATAGAAGGTCTCAGGCACCGCGCACGCATAACCAGGTAAAACCTATTTTTTCAATTATTTAATTTTAACAATTTTTTTAAGTAATATATTAAAATTTATTAGAACATTATTATTCATATGCATCGTGCTACCTTTTCATGATGATTAAGTTATATTAAACATTTTATCAATTGTGTATGAGAGTTGGAGTTAATGATAAATATCATTAAATGTAGGGATAAGTTGTACTTGTTTATCTGAGCAAGGTATAGATGAGGGGTGTGAGAGTGGAATTTTGATAAGGGGTGTGAGAGTGGAATTTTGATATGCAGATGAAATTTTAATCCTATAATTGTGTTGTAAAAATTATGATAATATCTTGATTTTATTATGACATCATGTTTTTTTTGCTTAGTTAATGTTTGCCGATTTTTTATCGAAATTTTGATGATATTCTAATTTTATCGTATTTGTTGATTAATATTTTCCCCGAACCCTTACCAATTTTATCCCAATGTCAATGTTTACAACATTATATACAATGATACATTTATTTAATATTGAAACTTCGTTCAAGTGAGGAGATTGCCACATCAAACCTCATTGTAGTGTGGGGTTCATAGTGGTAAAGCAAGTTGGTCTATTTGACCATCATTTTCCTCACTTATGAAAAATCATAAATCAAATCAAATCAAAGTTGCATGAAGAATTGAACATAAAAGTTGATTGATTATAAGTTGAATATGCATACTTACACAATAGTTTTCCTTTGTTATATATATATATATATATATATATATATATCAATTTTTTCCTTTGTGAAATGTATTATAATTATAGATATGATAATAAATCAACATAAATTTATATTAATTATAAATATAACAAGTGTACAGAAGGAACAAATTTCTACATGTACAATTTTTTTTTTTTCCATTTTAAACCTTGGGCATTTAGATTATATAGACTACACAATTTAAAGTTACAATTCCAACCATTTTTTTGTAATATACGTGAATAGTGAAACTATTTAAAATGTTTTAATTATATAATTTTATATATATATATGAAATTGAAATAATTTATTTACTTAATAGTGAAATATTTTATTTATATACCACATTTTCACATTGAAATATTTTTTGTTTCAATATTATTTAACCTTATATATTGTAATTTTTGTGTAACACCCTATTTTATTTTAATATTGATCTAAAAACTTGTTATGGCATATTTGAATCGGTAACGAATAAGGGGATTCATTAACAATACTTTAATATATAACCTATGTCTATTTCAAAAGGGAGTTAATTAATAATTGCCTTGAGTAAAAGGAAGAAGTAACTCATTTGTAAATGATTCCAAGAACCCAGGGTAAAAAGGTGGAGATAGTTATGACAGTTACCATTTTCCAAAAAGTATTATAGGAAAATCCTAGGGGAAAATGGGTTATGTGTAGGAAACAAGATGGGGTTTAGCAACATGAGGTTGCTAAGAGTGATCCAAAGCTGGTGAGGGAACCAGTGGATCTCAATAAAGACCCAGGAGAAGATAAGGATAGATTTGATCCTGAGGTCTAACTTCTTGTCTCAAAGAAACACCTAGACCCTGGTGAGGAGCAAGGGGGGAGCTGAGGACGTAATTGCCTCGCTCACAGTTGGGAGGACCATCAAACTTCTGGAAGAATCATCTGAAATTAGGTACTGAAGTATTTTGGATTTTTGGTTTATGCATTTTAGTAGTAGGAAATATATAAATGTTTACTGTTGAATTACAATCACGATGATAGTTAAATTAATCATATGCTAATTATTATTGATAGTATAAATTGTATGAAATCTGTCTATGATTACATATAAACAATTCATGAAAAGTATATATGTGAACATTTTATGAAATGACTACAACTAGGGTTACTGTATTTAGGAAATGAGAATTCACCATGCAAGAGAATATGCAGTAAATTTTGTAAACCAGAAACTACAACAGGAAATTGAAATATTGTCTAATAGACTTAGTACAGTTGCAGACATGAAATATTTCAATATATTGTTAGAATAAGATTTTAATATATACACATAGTAGAATGTTACAATATGTCGAACGACATAACCAGAAATACCTTGATGGGTATAATTAATATCAGAAAAGATTTAAGGGTCTAAGCCTATGGGTTTAGAACTCGGACCTGAGGGGAGGGTCAGGGTTCCGGTCCCTTAGGCCAGAGAACCCAGATTTAGAAAGAGAAAAACATATACACATATAATACATATGAGAACCTATGATGACCCAAATAATAGTTACAAATACGAGCACGAATATAGTTGCAGAAAAACAAATATTGGTGCGCAGAGTCTCTATTACAAGACAATGTAAGTTAAACTCAATAATGAGCCAGAGCTCTCTTAAATTTAGAGTCTGGTAAGAAACGGGAAAATAGATCATATTATTAAAAGAGAAATGATACATTGATATATGTAAACATTGTTTTAAACCAAAAGCATCTTAAATATAAACTAAATAATTATATTGCGTTCAAAAGAACTGCATGCAGGAAGCAACCAAAACCCAAATGTAATGTTGCGGCATTATATCAAAAGCCTGAAGTATGGGCTACGCTTAACCATAAAGTTACATGAATTCAAGTGGAACAATAAGCCCAAAACACAAGACTTAATATTAATTACAAAATGGGTATTTGTGTTACTAAAGAACTAGGACGAAATATATAAAGGGGCGAGTAGTGTTCAACTGTTAAATAAGAATTTGAATATAAATAGTAATCACGGAAATGTTGAGTGATTCTCATGCCGACAGAAACCCCAAAAATCCCTGCATGTGACAACAGGGTTACCACAATCAATAAACAAAGAGAACATATAATATTAAACCGTTAGCCATAATAAATTCGCCTGGTACATACCGTGAAGGAGGCCAGAAGGAAAACACCGAAATGCAATGACTCCAACCTCGGTCAACCTGTAGACCTACAACCACAATAGTAACTATGGGTAAGGTCTCTGACCTAATTCCAAAAAGAATAAGAACAGATAAATAGTCAAAATTGCATTGTAGGGTTCATCTCGTATCACATACTGAAGGAGTGGGAGATGGGATGGCAGAGGGACTTTCTCGAATCCTTCATTAAACTGAAGTGAAACCTGTGACTGAGGCTGCGAGACCTACAAAAAAAGACCCCAAACAGGAATTAGTACTACAAACCTCTGTCAAACTCAAACTGTAGTCAAGAAGTTAAGAGTGGAAAAATGAAATGAACAAACTTTCAATTGAATCCAACTACTGATAAACCCAGAAGAAAATCCGTGTATGGAATGAAGAAATACCTTAAAGGCGACTAAGAAGCTAAGCTGAGTTACTCCAGTTACCAGCAACAGGACGTAAAAGAAACCATTGAAGGTCAAATTGAAGCCGAATGTGATGAAGTTGCAGAGCTGACGAATGGTTTCAATCGGTGAGGAAAATGACAGAGCGAAAAAGAGGATGGTGTGGGTGGTTACCCTAACCATCCCACCCCGTTTCCACGTCGTTGATCCTTGAATGAGGATCGGACGGTCCAGATGAGTTCAGAACGGAGCGCGACAATAGGTGACAATAAATGTGGACAGGTGGAAGCAATAAAGACAGAGTGTCATGCAAACCATAAAAATCATTAACCCTTTAATTAACAGTGGTACTCGTGATCATATGCGAGATTTGTTAGTCATACTGTGAAATTTGCTTAGTCTGTCGGAATAATAGTAACAATGAAATCAATAAATAATTTGGTAGTACATGTATTACGAAGGTCCTTCTAAACTGTGTTGCGGGAATCCTAATGGGATGGCAGAATATCCAATATGTAATATCAACAACCATAACAATGGGTTGTGGTAGATATGAGCTCAGAAATGAATTTCATAGTATATATGTAAACAAAATTCTAATCATGTGCACTAGGTATATGAATATATTTATTTTCTTTAATTATTTTTATGAGGGTTAGATGTAGTGCAACTATGATGTGTAGCTAATGATTGCATCATTAGCCTATGTATGTCTAGGAAAATTACTGCAGTAATAATAAGTAATTATTTTTATTTTATGTGAATATACTTAGAGTTATATGGTTGTTAGAAGTGGTATCAGGGCGTGGTTACACGTTGGGACCAGTTGGGCCAACACAAAACATGGGTGTTATCATTTTTGTTTTTTTTTTTCTTCATTAAGTTTAATGTTGGAAATTGTGTAAAGTACAGGAACAAATTAGCGTTAAGCTACCATGAGAAGGGGATCTAGTCATCAAGCACCCAGAAACACAAGGGAAACCCATCCTATGACCAATACTAAGGTCAACCCCCAAATGTGGGTGCAGTTAAGTGTAGAATAGCACCAACAAACAAGCAGAATGTTGGAAGAGCAACAACGACAGATATATAGGTTGCTTGATACTGTGCAGCAACTTCAAAGAGAGATGCTCAAGGTTCGATGTGAAAATGAAAGGTTTATGAGGGAGAAGGAAAGGATATTAAAAATCCTATTAGATAGATAGAATCATCCCAATGGACAGCCTAGCCCCGAGAGGGATACTCAGGAAGAAGGAGAACAACGCCAGCCACTGCATGATAATGTCGAAGGTAGTCGAACGCGACGAAGTAATAAAAGTTGAACATGCAATGAGGCTGAATCTGGGAATATTCTAGAACAACAAGAGCTGAAAAAATAGAAAGTGGAATTACAGGGAGAATTCTGGAAGATCAAGCCTCCTACCTTTGACAGAGAGGCTGAAGAAATGGCAAAAGCCTGGATAATAAAAATGAAAAAGTACTTTGAGGTGTATGAATATAACATCAAACTTAAGGATCGTTTAGCCATTTACAAAATATGGGAGAAAGCAACACTATGGTGGGAAGAAGTGAAGAACGTGCTAGGAGTGGAAGATCAAAATATGACTTGGGATGAGTTTCAGCAATATTTCAAAGACAGCTATATGACTGAATGATTTTACGATGATAAATCCTGAGAATTTCATGATATGAAATTGGGCCAAATGTTTGTGGATGAATTTATTACGAAATTTACTTCATTATTAAGATATGCACCTTATTTGTGCGATGAAAAGGTAAAAGTACAACGGTTTTTTAGCAGTTTTCGGATACACATGAAAGAAAGAATTGAGTTCGTAAACCCAAAAAATATGGATGAAGCGATAAGGAAAGCGTGGACGTGCTATCAACAATCCAAAATTGGGAAAATTTGGCCAAGACAAAAAGGGTAGAAAAGTTTTACCAGTAATAGAAATAACAGATCTGGAAACTATAAGAATGCTGCAAGGAATCCACTGAGTAAACAGAATGGAAAATGTCAAACAAAGACTAAGTGGGTTGGAGAGGAGTGGCATACTGAAGCTTCTAGCATACCCGACATTGGACAGTCCCAAAAACCTCTGTTGCAATGTTGGGGGTGTGGAGAGGCGCATTATTTCAAAAATTGTCCTCATTGAGGAAGAAATGAGGTGGCAGAAAATTTGCAAGAGGTATCGATTATGGGGGATGTAGCTCGAAACATACCCATAATCAATGCAGCTCTAGAGGATCGGCAAGCAGACTTCTAGCCAACCATGATAGAGTTAGCAGGTAAGCTACAAACCCAAAATGTTTCTATTTTAGTTGACCCTGGGGAAATCTTGAGCTACATACACCCTCGTGTAGTTGAAAAATGTAAATTACAGAACCAAAAATTTAAAAACCCTTGGTTAGTTCTACAGGGGCAAGAAGGTGAGTCAGTGCCAAAGTACCAAACTGTGAGTTGAATTTTGGGGATCAACACATCAGTGTGGAACTCAACATTATACCTTTGGGATATTACGATATTTTATTGGGGATGGATTGGCTGGAGAGACATTGGTCATTAGTGGACTGCAAGGATAAAGTTATTTATTATAAATCAAAGGATGGAACACGTCAAGAATTGCAAGGCATTAAAAAACCATTGCAATTACGACCCATTACATCATCTCAGCTAAGTAAATGCATACGGAAAGGATGTCAACTCTATGCAATCCAGGTGGGATTCACCAACTCCAAAGACAAGACCCTTATGCTGGAAAACATTCCTATAGTGCAAGAATTTCGAGATTTGTTTCCTGAGGAAATCCCAGGATTTCCACCAAAAAGAGACATAGACTTTACTATAGAGCTAATACCTAGGGAAACCCTTGTGTCCTGAGCTCCATACAAAATGAGTGTACCAGAATTAACAGAATTAAAGATGTAGCTGCAGGAATTGATGGATAAAGGTTACATCCAGCCAAGTGTGTCCCCATGGGGAGCACCAGTGTTTTTTGTGAAAAAGAAAATTGTACTATGCAAATTTGTATGGATTATTGACAAGTCAACAAGTTGACTGTTAAAAACAAGTACCCGCTACTGCGCATAGATGACTTGTTTGACCAAGTCAAAGGAGCTACGGTGTTTTCCAAGATTGACTTTAGGTCAGGGTACCACCAGATCTGGATCAAGGATGAAGATATAAGAAAAACAACTTTCTGCACCAGGTATGGGCATTATGAGTTTGTGGTATTACCATTTGGGTTAACTAACGCACCAACAACCTTTATGAGCTTAATGCATGGAATTTTTCACCCATACTTGGATAAGTTTTTTTTAATTTTTATTGATGATATATTAATTTACTCCAAGAATATGGAAGAACATAAGGAACATCTGCACATTGTGCTAAAAATGTTAAGAAAACATCAGCTCTATGCTAATTTTAGCAAGTGTGACTTCTTTAAGGAACATATCCAATATTTGGGGTACGTGATTTCTACTAAAGGGATTGTTGTGAACCCAGAAAATATAAAGACAATCATGGAATGGAGGGTCCCAAAGAACGTAGCAGGTATACGTTAATTCATGGGTTTGGCTGGCTACTATCGACGATTCATCAATGGATTTTCTAAAATAGCTTCTCCCATTACCTCCTTGCAGCAGAAAGGATGAGTCTTTAAGTGGACTCAAGAATGTTAGAACAGTTTTGAGTAATTGAAGGAGCTGCTAACTACTTCCCCTATTTTGAAGGTAGCATATCCGAGTAAAGAGTTTTAATTATGTACTGATGCATGTAAGGAGGGTGTAGGAGCAGTTTTGACTCAAGAGGGAAGATTCATAGCATATGAATCTAGGAAAATAAAGGATCATGAGCAAAGGTATTCAACCTATGACTTGGAGCTAACTGCGGTGGTGCATGCCTTGTAGATATGGAGGCATTATCTGCTAGGGAAAAGGTTCGTGCTGAGAACTGATCACAGCAATTTAACTAGCTATTTTAAGCAAGCCGATCGGAATGCTTACCAAGCCATATGGAATGCTTTCCTAAGTGAATTCGATTTTGATATCCAACATGTGAAGGTTAAAGAGAATCGGGTGGTTGATTCTTTAAGCAGAATTCTACATGGCATCTATGAGATTTACTTTAACTAGATAGAATTCAAATTTCAAGAACAGATTATAGAGGTTGCTAAGAAGGACCCTGAGTACCAGTTCTTATGGCAGCAATCAAAAGAAGATAAAGAGCAAGGGAAACAATCAGAGTATGAACTCAATGATAAGTAGTTCCTAGTCTACTGAAAAATAATATATATCCCGAATCAAAATAATTTGAAAAGAATTATTTTAGATGAATATCATAGGAGTTCATATGTAGGACATCCAGGGTATCAGAAAATGTTAATTACAATTAGGAAGGACTACTCCTGGCCTGGAATGCGAAAGGAAATTGCAGAATATTTGAAATTGTGCTTAGAGTTTCAACAAATTAAGGTTGAGCATCAACATCCCGCAGGATTGTTTTAGCCTATTCCCGTGCTAGAATGGAAGTGGGAGGTTATTTCCCTCAACTTAATCACTAGAATACCCAGAAAAAAAGGAACAATGACTCGATTATGGTGGTAGTTGATAGACTCAGCAAGGTGGATCATTTCATTCTCGTCCAGTCCACCTACAAAACGATGCAAATTGCTGATATTATCATGAAATAAATTTTTAGATTGCAGGTATACCCCAAACTATCATTTCAGATCATGATGTAAATTTATATCAGCCTTTTGGAAGACACTATTTAGTGGCTTGGGGATGCAAATACAATTCAGTACTGCTTACCATCCACAGACAGATGGGAAAACGGAAAGGGTGAATCAAATTTTAGAAGAAATGATGTGCATATGGGTGAAAATGTGAAGATGGGTAACAATTTTGTGAGAATTCGGGGCAGAAAACTTTTATCCTCCATAGTTCGGCCGAACTCTTGTCATAGTTCGGCCGAACTATTCAGGAGTTCGATCGAACTATTGAATTTAGTTTGGCCGAACTTTGTTTTCCGTTTACATTGACAGCATATTGATGGCAATGGAAAATAGATTTTTCTCCTGAGTTTGGAAAACCGACAAACAAAGTGCCTGCAAACTATTACGGGTTTCTGTTCACATTTATCTCGCACGCTCATTTCTTTTCTGCTGATTCGCTGTTGTCCCGTGCGAATTTATTTGATTCGATATTGTTCCGTGTGAATTTAGCTCATTTGTTGTTGCACCGCGAGAGTTTTGATGATTTGTGTCATGCTGAGGAGGTAACTTAATCCAAATTTTAAATTTCTGTAATTATTTTCTTATTGTTTTTTCTTTAATTTGGTTTTAATCTGATTTTTTTGGTCACAGAGGTCTTCCACGACGTCTTCAGGGATCGTTGTCTTCAGCGTCTTCAGGGATCATTGTCTTCAGCATCCTCTGCTGCGACTTTCCAGGTACATTTATCGTTCTCCCTATTATCCTATCCCAACTATCTCAAATCTTGAACTGGGCTGAACTATAATGCTTCAGATTGTAGTTGATTCTTCTAAAGTGGCAAACTCTAAGCCAACATAGGAGAAATGAAACTTAAACTCCACAATTTGAGTTGAATATACTTACAAAACAAATGATTAAAAAGAAATAAATACCAAAACGATTTACTATAATTTAGATTTAGGATTTGTTATATTTAAAATAAAAATAAAAAAGCAACTTTAACATAAAATTTTCATGGAAAACCCATAATCCAAAAACCTAACATATGTTAAATAGTTGACATTCCATCCTCGTCTGATAATTTCAATTATTTTTAAATCCAAAGTCAAGGAATATTTTATTTTACTGTTAAAAAAAAATGGTAGGGGTAATTTCTTTGCTTTTTTTATTTGTTAAATTTTCATACTATGTTTTGAAAGGATATAGTTTTGTTGAGACATAGGTATAGTTTGAGGAACTTTTAGTTTTTCTATAAAAATTTGGATGTGTATTTATTTAACCAAAATATAAGATGGAATATACAGTTGTAATAAACCATGTAGGGAATTCATGCAGAAAGAAATCATGTTCTGAAAAAACACATATACTATAGTTTGTATTGGTTACCTCCCTATACAACAATTAACCTAAAAAAGGAATGGCTTTTATTTCACCAATTTTTTTTTTCTTCAGTGTTTCTTTTGTGTGGCTTTGTTTTTTCATTTTCCCCCTAGCATATAAATTTTTGTTTTTCATATACCTTTTACATATCTTTGAAACAAATACATCACAACTCATTGTTTTTTAACAACATATTTGAGTTATACCTCAAGGGTTACCCCGGTCTAGTGTCACATAGTTTGTGAACCATTCTTTTATAAATTTTTGTAAAAACAACTGTGGCCCATTCTAAATTAATTTAAACTTACCCCAAAAATCCCCAAAAGCATAAAATTTATGGTTTTGTTCACATATAAATGAATTAAGGAACATGCAAAGAACCAATGAATCAATCTAACTCTATACAATTTTTTGGCTCTCTGCTTTTTGGAAATGTGTTGGTAAGACTGTCAATTACTACAGATTTGTAATAGAGTTTAATAAGGATAAGACTGTCAATTACTACAACTTTGTAATAGAGTTTAATAAGGATAAGACTGTCTATTACTACTATCTCTTTAAACTGTATACGCTTTTTGGCTCTCTGCTTTTTGGAAATGTGTTGATAAGATTGTCAATTACTACAGCTTTGTAATAGAGTTTAATAAGGATAAGACTGTCAATTACTAC
This sequence comes from Pinus albicaulis, assembly GCA_034641835.2. Lineage (NCBI taxonomy): Eukaryota > Viridiplantae > Streptophyta > Pinopsida > Pinales > Pinaceae > Pinus > Pinus albicaulis. Next base: position 18,190,362 of record CM076577.1, on the reverse strand, counting down.
TATCTCTTTAAACTGTATACGGTTTTTTGGCTCTTTGATTTTTGGAAATGTGTTGATAAGACTGTCAATTACTACAACTTTGTAATAGAGTTTAATAAGGATAAGACTATCAATTACTATAGCTTGTAATAGAGTTTAATAAGGATAATACTGCTAATTACTACTATCTCTTTGAATCTAAGATTCCATAATAAGCTAATACAACAGAGTCCATGGGAATCATACTAGCATTGAATACGAGTAAGAACCATGTTTGGAATGAAGTAATGGTAATAGCTATTGTATTACGAGTAACATATCCGTAAGGTGTAAGAAGAACCATAAGCACTGTGTGAAGATTAGCTTTATAAGGGGAATAGCCCTATGTATGAACTAGTACTAATACATACCATATTATATAAGATCGTAAGCTTTTGTATATGATAGTAATGGTAATAGCTCTTGTATTACGAGTAACATATCCGTAAGGTGTAAGAAGAACCATAAGCATTGGTGTGAAGATTAGCTCTATAAGGGGAATAGCTCTATGTATGAACTAGTACTAATACATACCATATTCTATAGGATCGTAAGCTTTTAATTAGATCACAATACGTAACCAATCACTTACATGTAATCACCTATATGGGTAGTTTTTCATGGTATAACCTCTATTGTAATGTATGCCCGATTAGTTCTATTGTGAAATAACTAAATGTTACTAGCTATGTGTGATAAGCTGGGCTTCTTGATATCATAGTTATATAGTGTATCTATATATCCATAATATAGAGAGCTTATATGATCAATACTAGCTCAATCTACGTGTTTAACCTCATAGTGAATAAAATCCTTGTACTAATTTACCATTATATATGTAATATAACCTTGTTTACCTAGCTTATTACATGTATCGACCAATTGTAAGCTCTAATCACACTTGTTCTATGATTCTTGATTACTTGTGACTGCTCAATACTTATGGGATTAGTTAGAACATGATAGTATTCAACACGTGTATTAGATTAGCATAGATTATAGAGCTTTCACAATATGGATATGCTTATCTTCATGGTATCTACATTAGACTAGTATAATTACCATAGCTCGGGTTATTGGTTGTATACATCTCTTATGAAACCAGTATGATCAATGACGCTTACTTGTTCACAGCTTATTTAACCCTTATATACTAGTTATAAATAATATGGATATGCTTATCTTCATGGTATCTACATTAGACTAGTATAATTACCATAGCTTAGGCTATTGGTTGTATACATCTCTTATGAAACCAGTATGATCAATGATGCTTACTTGTTCACAACTTATGTAACCCTTATCTACTAGTTATAACATCATACATCAGTTATAATTAACCAGTATGATCAATGATGCTTACTTGTTCACAGCTTATGTAACCCTTATCTACTAGTTATAACATCATACATCAATTATACGTATGGTATTTTATCTATGTAATCACTAGTTCTAAGCAGTTAAAGCAAGAAAGTTCATAATATTTCTTGAACTTCCTTCATGATATATATGGTTGCTCACCTTCATTCAATATTGGGTAAAAGGTCACGGTCTTACCTTAATTTCTATTCTAATTCCCTTTCCTAACTTTGATTTTCATTTAATATTTCTTATCATAATATTTATTTATGAACTTCCTTCATAATATATATGGTTCCTAGCTTATGTAACCCTTATCTACTAGGTATAACATCATACATCATTTATACTCATGGTATTTTATCTATGTAATCACTAGTTCTAAGCAGTTAAAGCAAGCAAGTTCATAATATTTCTTGAACTTCCTTCATGATATATATTGTTTCTCACCTTCATTCAATATTGGGTAAAAGGTCATGGTCTTACCTTAATTTCTATTGTAATTCCCTTTCCTAACTTTGATTTTAATTTAATATTTCTTATCATAATATTTCTTTATGAGCTTCCTTCATGATATATATGGTTGCTCACCTTCGTTCAATATTGGGTAAAAGGTCATGGTCTTACCTTAATTTCTATTCTAATTCCCTTTCCTAACCTTGATTTTCCTTTTGACCTTGGAGATAAACTGAATCATTATATTGGGTAAAAGGTCATGGTCTTACCATAATTTCTATTCTAATTCCCTTTCCTAAATTCCTAACTTTGATTTTCATTTAATATTTCTTATCATAATATTTCTTGAACTTCTTTCATGATATATATGGTTGCTCACCTTTTTTCAATATTGGGTAAAAGGTCATGGTATTACCTTAATTTCTATTCTAATTCCCTTTCTTAACTTCCTAACTTTGATTTTTATTTAATATTTCTTATATCATAATATTTCTTCTTACCCAAGTAGGTATGTGATTAATTATGGTAATTAATATGTACCAAATCACATACGCTGATATCACTAGCTCTTCTAGTAATGATGAAAGTATTGATTACTATGAATACATACATATCTCTCCATGGTGTTATAACTAGGAGATCACTTAAAGCTTATGATATCCATACTCATGTAAAGCAGTACTATGATCCCCATATTAGCTAGTATGGTACTGGTAGTCTTTGATAAAATATATGTGTATAATAACAATGGTAGTCATAGTAATCATAAAATAGTCATAAACATGAGCATATTGTAAACACTAAGCTATTAGAGATAATACATACTCTATTATTCCCATGATATCATTATAACTAAGCATGTACGAGTAAATGAATCACACTAGTTTATTGATATGACCTGTTTCAATAGAGAGCTTTGTAATGATGTACTAGATTTCCATATATATTGCTATCATTAATATCAGAGCCCTAACCCTTGCATATGAATCACAATCAGTAATTAGGGAGATACTGTGATCATTGTTCATAGTAAAACGTATAAGTAGTGTGTAAGCTTATCCTAATGAAACTAAACTTTATTCCCATTTTTCAACATGATTACACTGGTTATGATTCCTCCTTGTATCTATTATCCATAAGACGTATGATTTTATACATCTAGTAAGATGAGGTATTCCACTTGGTTCATATGTAAGAGCTTATAGTTAAGCTAACCGTTATATCGTCTCAATAAAGGTCAATTTAAGATTAGCACATATGATATAAGTAACACAACTTGCTAATTAGTTATTAGACTACATATCTTCATATAGAACTTGCAAATAGTATGGTGGAAATGTGGAATGTAAGTATAGCACATATGATATAAGTAACACAACTTTCTAATTAGTTATTAGACTACATATCTTCATATAGAACTTGCAAATAGTATGGTGGAAATGTGGATGCCATGACTCTTCATGATTAATGCTTCTAGAAACCAAAAATAATAATGTATTAGGACATGCTCCTTTAACTTGCAAATAGTATGGTGGAAATGTGGATGTCATGACTCTTCATGATTAATGCTTCTAGAAACCAAACATAATTTAATGTATTAGGACATGCTCCTTTAGGCTTGGTGGAATTACCTTTGATTTTTATTTCTCTTTCTCATATATATATATATATATATATATATATATATATATATATATATACACATGAAGAGATCCCATTTTCTTTTTTATTCATAGATCAAATGTCATTTAAATACAAGATTTATCATAACATGCAATGATTCATTCCATATTATTCATAGATCAAATGTCATTTAAATACAATATTTATCATAATGTACAATGACTTATTCCATATTCATTTTTAGATTCAGGAGGAGCTTTTGAGAATGTTATGATAATGCCAATAAAGAATGAGCTAAACTCATCTTCAACATCTATTAATTGGATATGAAAGTTTATAATACTATTGTGTACATTTGAGAATATTTTGGAACATGTTTATATAAATTATATATACATATGTACTTTTTTTTCATAAATATTTTCATTAAAAAATGAACCCTTTAAATGATGAACCTAGTTAATTTTGCTTCTTCATGAAGAAGACTACTTGATCTTTCAATTTGAATTTGATGATGGTCCTTTGTTATGCTTCTTGACTACTTCAAATTATTGACACAATCATATGCTTCTTGTTACTCTTTTTATTTCTTCCTTATATTGTATTCTCCCCCTTAGATATTGTGTACTCTCCCACATAGATATTGCACTCAATTTCAAAGGCTCTTCTTTTGAAGTGAAATAAGTGACAATAATTTACAAGAACTATCCCTAATTTGTTTCTCACATATTCAAATGCTTCTCTAACAAGAGGCTTTGTGGGTATGTATTCCATATTCACTATTTTCTCAAAGACTTGCTGTGTGAGGAAGTGGTACTTTATGATGATATGTTTAGTGATTGAAGGAAGTAGAATATTTTATTTTTGAAATTATTATTACTCTTGTATTGAAACACTTAATAGATATATAGGTTCACTGAAATTTACCTTAATATCTTGTAGAGCCCATTTCATCCAAAACACTCAAAAAGAAGTAACTACTATGTATTCCACTTCTACTCTAGATAGAGAAAGTAATGACTCTTTCTTGCTTAACCATTAAACTAAAGACTCTTCCTAAGCAGAATTATACATTGTCCACTTGTACTTTTCATGTCATCCACACAAGCCTAGTTGAATCTCTATATGTTGTCAATGTAAATTTCTCACCTTTTTGGGTACTATAGTCCATTGTTTGTAGTCTCTTTCAAGTATCTGAGTACTATAGTCCATTGTTTCTTAGTCTCTTTCAATTTTTGGATGGTTTTAGTACTTTTGGCATGTGAATGTGAAGTAATGTTGTTATATAATTTTTTTGGTTTTTAAAACTTTTAAGTTTTGGATAGTTGAACTACTAGTAATGTTGTCATCTATAAATTAATGTTTTACTTCTGAACTACATTTGGCATGTTATGTAATGATGTGTTATATTTTTTTTTGTTTTTAAAACTTAAGTTTTGGATGCTTGAATTACATTTTGCATGTGAAGTAATGTTGTGATCTATAATTTTTTGTTAAATTAAAAGTTAAGTTTTGGATGGTTTCAATCTACATTTGGCATGTGATATAATGTTAAATGTCTTTTATTGGATAGTTGAACTACAATTGGATGGCATGTGAAGTAATGTTGTGATATAATCAAAAAGTTTTTAAAACTCAAGTTTTGGATGGTTGAAGTACATTAGACATGTGAAGTAATGTTGTGATATAATCAAAAAGTTTTTAAAATTCAAGTTTTGGATGGTTGAAGTACATTTGGTAAGTTTTAAAAAACAAATCCACTCAAACAATAGTATGTAGTATGTAAAGGTCAAAAAAAATCTTAAGATTACTTTTAAGTATGATCAAGTGTTCTTGAAACATTTTCCCACATGATGATACCTTCATTGACCTATGAACTAAAGTATTTCATAGGCTATATGTTCTGCCTCTTTCCCATATAAATCCCTTTAATTTTTATTGGAAATATAAGAAGTAGATATATGTTTGTTGAATTTGGGTCAATTTCATTAATGCACTCAACTAGGCAGCCTTGTTGATTTATAAATTGGTAAATTGATGGTCCATTCAGTTTTAATTGCATTCTAGAATATATATATTCAGTACGTGAAACATTTTTCATCAATGCACATGGGAAAACTACTTGAACAATTAATTTTACCAGAACACACACACACACACACACACACACACACATATATACATCTACCACGGTGCACAACATTTTTCAACATGGTAGAATATATTCTATCATTATAGATAAATTACACTAGATTTTCAATCAAAATAGAGATGTGAGTCAAATCCACCAAAAGTCACAGTGCCTAGCCTCACTGAAAGGAACTTTCAGACAAAATTATATCGTGATGATTTATTTACATTGTGGATACCTTTTACCAAAAAATCCCACAAGAAAAACTGGGCGTGCATTGAGTTCGTGTATATATCCCGTACATGTAACATTTTTCATCAACGCACATAGAAAAACTAATTTCAGTTAATTGCATTCTAGAACATATAAATTGAGTATGTGAAACATTTTTCATCAATGTACATAGTAAAACTACTTCTAATAAAAAAAAAAAAGAATTTATCTATATATATATATATATATATATATATATATATATATATATATATATATATCTGTCACATGTACATTTTCACTGAATACATATAGTAAATATACTTTCAGTTGATACTAGAGTGTGCATGTACCAAAACAGTTTGTACATGTGCAAACACTTGCACAGATAACATAACAAGGAATATCAATTTTTAATTGATAATTGGAAGTTCTAGAATATATAATTCAAAGAGAATAAATATGAAAACAATCAAAAATTCTGCCCATCATGAACAATAATCTGTTCATGATCGGATTTTGACATTTTCCATTTCTTAATATACGTTTTTTTATTTGATTGAACCTCGATCAACTTTATGCGTGCTGCACACACCAAGTGACTATATTGACAGCTTATGAAATCAGGTTCATAGTCTTCAAAGTAAACAAAATTCCCACTTTGATTAGTTTGTTTGAAAAAATAACCTTTCAGTATAATAGATCCTCTTTCATATGGAAATCTGTGATCATTATAGTCAAGTCTAATAATTTCATTTTTCGTTCAGTGCAATGCATCAAATAATACTTCACATTTTCATCATTGTCAGTAGGTGCAATTACAACAAAAACATCTCCTGCACAATAAAACAAACTTGACAAAATTATACATATTCAAATTTATTTCTAGATCTTTATCATTAGAAAGAAATTCAAATGTTACCTTCTCTAACAAGATCAGAACTTGATCACCATCGGATGATATTGTAGTCTCCTCTGATTGCATTTCTTCAAACATTGCAACGGACATTTTTCCCTTTGTATTTAGCTATGTATGTTTCCAATCTTTTACATACATTTTGTTATCACAAACGTTGTTGGATTTTGTGTTGTCTATGCAAACATGACAAAAACAAGAATATTTTCTTTTATCTAATGCAAACACATTTCTGAACGACCTTGTTTTAATTGAATGCAATTTTCGAGGCCCTTTTATTGTTTCAACGTCATTTCCAATTGCTCTATCTACATCTTCAATCCCAATATGCCAAAAAAACCTTTATATGGAAAATTTAAAGAAGAATGTAAATATGATATCAAAATACAATCAAAGATAATCATTGAGATAAATGTACACTATATAAAATTAGATATCCAATAAAAATTAAATTGAATGTACCTTCACACTTCCCTTGATCAGTTAGTCTCATGGCTTAGAGCAGTGATGCACCATTGAACAAATTCTTTCACGTCCAAAAGTCGGCTTGCAGAGTGGTTCATTTGATATCTTCGAAGTGCTCGTTTTATGCATGCCCCTACACTGTCATGTTCTCCTTTTCCATGGCTAGTCTCAAAGAAATTCCAACAATGTTTAATGCAAGTTTTCTTATGAAGACAACACAACCAAAAGAATGATCTTGCAGATTTGAATTGTCCTATGCATCCATCTGACCATATCCAATGTTCATTGAATGTTATTCCATGATTTTTCAAGGAATCATAAATTTTTCCAAAACAATGTTATACAAAATATGTATCATGTGTATGATCGTCACTGATATAAAAGTGATATTCTTTAATAATATGTCGATTTTCACTGTTCTTTCTATATGATCGACGTTTTGTTCAGCGTGTTTGTATAGAATATGGACGAGCATGGAGACTTGGTCAGAATGGTAGTATTCACTCTGAATTTCTTTTTGTGGAACAAATGTGTAGTTTTCTGCAAAATCAATTACTGACAAAATGGTCCCTGGTGGAAAAAATTCACGGGATTTTTTGAATTGCAATTCTTGCCATCGAGCTCTATGGGAATGCTTGGTGTATTTGTAAATTTTTGCCTCAAACTTTCTCAAAAATTCTATCACAAAAATTTCTTCTTCTCGTAATTCAATTCTTTTAACACTACTTGCACCTTGAATCGATGTATGGATGTATTCATATCTCTTCCATTTCACTTTCATGTTGGACAATGATTGATCATTTATATCAGTACGATAATTGTTTTTAAATTTAGTCAAATTTCCACAATCATCACATTTTTTACCACCAACACATTTCTTTTCGTAGAATAGTTCATCGCTTTATCTTTCACATAGAATTTGAGATATGAAATCACGAATAGTGGAAGGAGGAGGTGAATCCTTCCAAAATGTTCTACCAAAATCAAGGAATGTGTCATAATATAACTCAAATTCCACATGATAACAACAACAACAAGTGTCGCGTATGGTGATAGGTTTTACAAACCATGGTTTTTGTTGAACAAAAGCACTGATTGAAACATGAATTTCACGATTCTCTTCTTTGAACTTGTTGAAAAACTCTATCTGAGTGGTTTCCAAGAAATGTTTTTCATGTTCTTCGTACTGATTTCGTGCTATTCTTCTTCGCATCACATGCCTTGCAGTTGGCGAAACACACGAATTGTTCTTCCAATATTCATATATTATTTTTTTAACATTTTCTCCAAGTCTATCTTTGTATGGTTGCCTACAAATATCTCTCCAACAAGCAAGTTCATCATTTACATCTATTTGCAACCGAAATTTCCAATGTTTGTGCAATTTTTTTCACGAGGTTCCTAATGCTCGTGCCATAATTTTTACTAAGCGATTCTCTTTAGTACTTGATGAAACCACTGCCATATGTATTGCTCTACGTTCAATTGAAACATTTTTTTGTCTAGATCTTTTAATTGAATTTATAGCACTATTTATATTTTGTATCACATTTTCCTTCATTTTTTTTTTTAATCTTTGGTTGATTTTTGAATACCCAATAAAGTCGTAGCTTCGTTTAATTTCCTTAATGATAGGAGACCTTTCAACATTTGGGCATGAACTGTCACATTTTCCTTTATGAGATACTTCTCAAAAAATGCGGTTAACACGATATCGTATATAATGGTCAACTTTTTTATCTCCATATGTGTGAGTGTCAACATTTTCTAACATCTCGTCATCGACATTGATTTCATCTGTACATATTCGAATGAATAGTACATAATAAGTTTACATATTCAATAAATAACTAAATTTATAAATATATGTATAATTTCAATAATACGTGCATGTGTTCAACATATATATGTGTGTGTGTGTGTGTGTACATACCTTGTGATTCAATTTCTTCACTTGAATTTCTTTCATCATTTTCACCATCTTCAATCATTGGTTCAATATCTCTTTCACTTTCTCTTTCAAAATTTTGTATCTCATCATCAATGTTTTAAGGAATATCTCTCTCTGTTTACATTGCAAAATATTTTTCAAATTATTTCATCAAATAAAAATTAAGCTTCACATTTTACACTAGGAAAATTTTAAATACATCAAAATCATAATATTTACATTTACATACATGTTTCAACTTCTAGTTGAAGTTGATTTTCCCCTTCAATATTTGAGAGTGCTTGTATCTTTCTTTTGCGAGATTGTCTCGTCTCTTCTCTACGTTCCTCAGGGTCTCTTTTTCGATCATATTTTCTCGTACAATTTCTTCGATTTCCCATGATAATAGAGTATGAAGTTCAAAAAAATTCCTTCAAAAATTTAGACAAAAACTCAATTAAAAAAAACATCACAAAAGATTTAATTTAAAAAAAACACTCATTTTAAAATTTTTGCAAATAATACATACTCCAATCCAAAACACTTACTTTAAAAAATTCAAGAAAAAAATGTCTTATAAAAATGAAACGAAGTTCAAAGTATTTCCTTCCAAGTCCTACAAAAAATTTCACTTAAAAAGTTACACAAAAAACTCATTTTAAAAAATCATTATAAAATATTTACTTCAACCCAAAACCAAAAAATGTCCTTTCGAAATTAAGCTCAAATCCATACTTTAAAAAAAAATGAAGCCCAAAAAACTATATCACATACCTCCAAGAAATGTCTTTTGAATGTACCTCCAAGAAAATTCTTTAAACCCAAAAAAATTCCTTTCAAAATCAGATCAAATGTATGAAAATAATGTGTCTCAAAGAAAATTCCTTTGAATGTACCTCCAAGAAAATTCCTTAAACCCAAAACAATTCTTTGCAAAATAAAATCAAGACTTTTGTAAAATCAGACCAAACGTGTGAAAATATGTGAAAATAATGAATGGTTTCGCGGCAATTTATATTGCTGCAAAATGTTTTTTTGGAGGGGCTTGGCAGTACTTGCCGGCCGACGGAAAGATAAGTAAAATTTCGGCCGAAATTCTAAGAAATAGTTCAGCCAAAGTACTTTGTCATTTGATTTAATGTGCCGTCAGCGCAAAAAACAATTCGACCAAACTTCGTTTAAGAGTTCGGCCGAACTAAGGCATCAGCAGTTATGCAAAGCCAAGCCCTGAATACATTTATGCAACTTTGGACTGATTAAACTCCATGAAACATTTTTAATTAACTGTCGGAACCTAGACAAGCATTTTCAGAATTGAATCTACTTTCAGGAAATATAACTTTCATGGAATTTCATAAATATTTACTGATCTTAATTAATTTTGTAATAAAACGGATGCAAACAATTTCTGAAGGTCATTATGATTCAGTGAAATCAAAATTCTATATCTTCCAAAATACATTGTAAAAAAAATTGAAAAAATTATGGTACATTACATTGGCCCGTCGTCTCTAATGGGTAGCTTTTAGATTTTTAGTTTATAACTTATATGTTAAGAAATTTCTTGCATCGCAAAACATATTCAAAATATGCATTTTTTCATATTGGACCAGTTCAAAAAATTCTAGTAATTATGATATGCATCCATTGGCTATGTAAATATGATGAAACCGAAGTAGACTCTGTCTAGATTGTTGTAACACATTTTGTTTCTCAAAAAAAAAAAAATCAAAGAATACAACATTGCATATTAACATGACTTCTTATGAATCCGTTGATTGTTAAAAAACATACACTCAAAGAAACGCTAAGTTGACATATCAAATGTGTATAAAAAAATTCCAAAAAATAAGTAATAGAAAGCTAACAAAATTTCTGACAATTTTTATTTTTATCGCAAAATGAAATTATAAACAGAAAAATTGTTTTCGCTTACAGAAAGTTGAAGAACAAAAAAAAATTAAAGTTTTTTCTCAAAAAAGGGCAAAAAGTGTAACCCAACTTCAATATGTAATGCAACAACCAAAAAAATGGGAGGAGTATCTACATTTGGTTGAGTTCGCTTACAACAACGGATATCAAGAGTCCTTTAAGATGAGTCCCTTTGAGCCATTGTACAGAAGACAATGTCGGACTCCTATAAACTGGAGCAGTCCAAAAAATAAGATGATGCTTGAGCCGGACATGCTAGAAGAAATGGAATAAGAAGTAAAGAAGACCAGATAGAACTTGAAGGCAGCTCAAGACCGACAAAAAGTGTATGTTGATAGGAAAAGAACTTTCCGGGAGTTCATGGTAGGGGATCATGTTTATGTAAGAATCAAACCAAAGAAAAGCACATTTAGGTGGAATGCTTGTGCCAAGTTGGCTCCCAGATATTGCGGACCGTTTGAGATTTTGGAAAGGATAGGACCAGTGGCCTATCGACTAGCCCTACCAAGTCATATAATGGTACATAACGTGTTTCATGTATCACTACTGAAACGTTATGTGCATGACCCTAAACATGTGATACATTGGCAGGGTATACATGTACGTTAACAACGTGTCACCTTTGTATCAAAAATAGAATTTATGATTTGAATTAATTATGATAATTGTGGTGTGTAGGTAGAACCAGAGAACGAGTTCCTGGTAGAATCACAACATATTCTAGATCGGAGAGAAATAACGCTCTGGAAGTGATTCATCCCCCAAGTTATAGTGTAGTAGAAGCACTTTGGCCAAGAGGAGGCCACTTGGGAGGATGAGCACGTTATTCAAGAAGCCGACCTGGAGTTGTTCTCATTGATTAAATAACATCGAGGACAGTGTTTGTTTGAACGGGGGAAGATGTAAAACCCTATTTTATTTTAATTATTGATCTAAAAACTTGTTATGGCATATTTGAATAGGTAAAGAATAAGTGGATTTGTTAAAAATACTTTAATATATAATCTCTTGTCTATTTAAAAAGAGGGTTAATTAATAATTGCCTTGAGTAAAAGGAAGAAGTAACTAATTGGTAAATGATTCCAAGAACCTAGGGTAAAAAGGTGGAGACAGTTTTGACAGTTACCATTTTCCCAAAAAGGATTTATAGGAAAAACCTGGGGGAAAATGGGGTTATGTGCAGGGAACAAGATGGGGTTTAGCAACAAGAGGTTGCTAAGTGTCATCTAGAGCTAGTGAGGGAACCAGTGGAGCTCATTAAAATAAACAGGAGAAGATAAGACTGGATTTTATCCTGAGGTCTAACTTCTTGTCTTAGAGAAACACCTAGACCTTGGTGAGGAGCAAGGGGAGAGATGAGAATGTAATTGCCTTGCTCACGGTTGGGAGGACCATCCGACTTCTGGAAGAATCATCTGAAATTAGGTACTGAAGTATTTTAGATTTCTGGTTTATGCATTTTAGTAGTAGGAAATATATAAATTCTTATTGATAGAATTACAGTCACGATGATAGTTAAATAAATCCTATGCTAACTGTTATTGATAGTATAAACAATATGAAATTTATTTATGATTACATATAAACAATTCATCAAAAGTATTTATGTGAAAATTTTATGAAACTAAAGACTACAGCTAGGGTTACTGTATTTAGGAAATGAGAATTCACCATGCAAGAGAATATGCAGTAAATTTTGTAAACCAGAAAAACACTGTTACCGATGAAATATGTAACTGCATTGGTACCTACTTTTGGACGTGCAAGAAAAACACCCGTTTTTGAAAAGTGGTGATGTAGAATCTTTCTTTTTTTTTTAGCATGTTTTTGGTACTTTATTTTTTATTTTTTTATTTTTTATTTTTTTCTGTGATGCTTTTTATGTCGATTTTGAATAGGGGTGGCGTATCATCACCAACGTTTTTTTAGATGATTGATTTTGACACTATACATTTTCTAATGTCTTCTTCTTCCGTGAGATGTTTATTTTTAAGTGCATTTATGTACTTGTATTTTAAAAAGAAAAATATATATATATTTTTTTAAATAAAAATTTGAAATGATATCTTCACTTTTCACATAGATAAAAAATGAAAAAAGAGTGAATATTATAAATTTTATATTTTCTTTTTTTTTCCACAGAAAAAAGTCGAACTTTTATATTATAAATAGATAGTCTCAGAACATATGCAGAGCATTTCAAAACAGAGCCATTCCCTTCTATCAAAGGGGGATGGTGACACAGCTGCTTTACAAGACCTGTGGTGATGCAAAACAACCAGAAAAAAGCAAAAAGAAACTCTCAAGGTGCCAATGCATCCCCTTTAGCTCATCATCTCCCAGATAAGGAGCCGAAACAGAGATGAGAGCAGAAGGATAAGAATGCAAAGACAAAGCCCAAGGCTCCCATGGACCGACAAGAGGAACTGGCAATAGAAACTATCCCAGTCCCAAGAAACAACAGTTTTTAAACAAAAATGGAGCCCATAACCTCCTTACATAAGGAAAACAGTTCTGGGCTCATATTAAGTAGCAGTTTTAGAGTTTTTAGAGAGCATATATGTACATAGATAAATTTAAATAGTAGAGATTAAACAAAAGCCGGTTGTTCCCTAACATGAACAGCCCCATTCACCAGCTCAATTACTGTCCAGGACCCCAAATCTTGCTGAGCACCTTCTTTAGATAATCGATCTGCTTCCTGGTTCCTTTCCCTGTAAATGTGACAAACAAATATCTCAGTGAAGAAACATTTAAGACGACGAATCTCCTTAAGCAAATGTAACAAAATATAATTCCTGCACTTCTGGGTCCCATTAAACCAATTCACAACATTCCTAGAATCACCGAAAATCTGAATCTGTCTCAAATGTTTTGAAAACAACCAACAAAGAAGAAAATGGAGGGATTTAAGCTCAGCAAAATTATTGGACCCTTGCCCAAGGCCCACCAAAGCACGAAGAGAATTATCATGAGAGAGATGAATAATTAAACCAGCACCACATGAGCCATTTAAACCAGAGGCCCCGTCGAAAAAAGCCCACGGAATTGAGTCATTGATAACTTCAGGCTGAATGTTTCGAGGAGGGCCTGGAGCAGAAGAAGAAAGAATACTGTCATAGATGGCAGCTCCCTCTGCTGCCAATATGGCAATAGGAAAGGACTGCTCATTGAAAATAGCCTTGTTACGGGCAATCCACGTTCCCTATGCAACAAGAAGGGGGATATATCTGAATTTATCATTTGGAGCCTCCTACCACCATTGGTTCCAAGCCTGAAAAAAGTCTTCATCGCGCCAACTGAAAGGAATATTAATCAATCTTAAAGTTTCTGCCCAGAGACTGGAGTTAAAGGGGCAGAGAAGGAAAAGGTGGAGAGCAGTTTCTTCAGCTGACTTGCAGAGGGGACACCAGCTCGACCCCGATTTCCCCCTCTTTTGGAGGAAATCCCAGGTTGGCACTTTGTTTTGGAGGATGCACCAAAAAAAGAGTCTGGTCTTGGCTGGGCATTTCAGTTTCCAAATTGGCTTATACCACCAGCTCGTGGCTCCCCTCCCCACTTGAGACATCAACCACTTATAACCCGATTTAGGAGAGTAGAGGCCAGACTGCGCATACACCCAGTGCAATTCATCACTTGTATCTGAGATCCGAACAGAAGAAAAGAGTAAGGCTGAAACATAATGGTTCCATTCTTCCAACCACTTGTCTTCTAAATGCAAGTCCACACCTGTGAGCCAGCCTTGTTTCACGAGGGAGGTTGTTCTGGGGTCTACTACCTGATTCAAAGTATAAAAGCCTCTTTCATTGAGAAAATCAACCAGAGCCAGAGAGAGCGAGAAGTTGTCCGAGCAACCAACCCATGGATCACAACCTAGATGGACTTGAGTACCATCTCCTATAAATTTTATATTTTCTACAAGTTTATGTATTGCTAATAAATTTTTCAATGCACATCAAATAATTGTCACGAAAAAAAACAATATTTTGAATGATATGACAAAAAAATACAAATTTTCAATACAAATAGAATGCAAAAAATACACTTTTAGAGACTTTTTGTTAAAAAAAAACATGTTACATAAACTAATTTTTGGGAAAATCTTAACAAAAAAAAACTTAAGAAAATAGCATTTTTATTGAATTTTATGTCAAAAAAATAATAGTAATCGTATGTTTTTTGCAAAAAATAAGGATTCTTCTCATAAAATATCAAATTCTAAACATTACAAGTAAAACTGATTAATAGATCTCAAAAATGAGCTTTGTTTGCAAGCATAACTTAAAGATCCTCAACAATATCAACTAATACATGTTCAACATCATCTAGAACATCATTGATGGCTTCTTCCACAACATTTTCTACTTCATTTTGGTCATTGTCATCTTCTAATGGATCTTTCATGTCTGCAAATCTTCGAAAGTGTCTCTTTCCAATCATTCGATATAATGGTGGTTGAGGTTCCTTTGCTTTTTTTGCCACACATGATTAATTAAAATCCGCTTTCCTCAAACCAACTTCTTGCTTCGCATCTGGAAAGAATTCAAGAGCATTAATTCTTTGTTGAATAAATTTGCATTGCACTAGGTCTTTCTCAATGGAAATGAAATTTCTTCCTTTTGGTAGGCAACATGCTAGTGTTGTACCTAATCATCAAGTACAAAAGAAATAAGTAAGAAAATTAGTATAAATACAAAAATTAAAAATTAAAATATTTAAATTTAAATTTGTATAATAAAACTTACCTGAACCTGAAAATAGATCCAAAACCCAATCTCCTTCATTTGACGGAGTCGTCCAGTCTGCCTCCGGCCCCCGACTGGGCGAAGGGCAATTCCGAGAATCGCCCTCCACCCAGCCAGGGGCCGGAGGTAGGCTAGGCAACCCTCAACGATGCCACCCGGCCAGCCTCCGCCTAGCTAGGGGCAATTCTCGGAATTGCCCTCCACCCAGCTGGGGGTGATTCTCGAAATTTCCCTCAGCCCAGCCGAGAGAGATTCTCAGAATTTCCCTTTGCCCAACCGAGAGCGATTCTCGGAATCACCCTTCGCCCAGTCGAGGGTGATTCTCGGAATCACCCTCTGCGCAGCCGGGGGCCAGAGGCATGCCACGCGGCTCCTTCGAGGGATGCCTAGCCTACCTCCGGCCCCCGACTGGATGGAGGCAGGCTGGGCAACCCTCGATGGCGCCACCCGACTGACCTCCGGCCCCCACCTAGGCGGAGGGAGATTCTTGGAATCACCCTCCGCCTGGCTGGGGGCCGAAGGCTGGTCGGGCGGCACCGTCGAGGGCTGCCCAGCCTGCCTCCGGCCCCTGACTGGGTGGAGGGCGATTCCAAGAATCGTCCTCCAGCCAGCCGTGGGTCAGAGGCAGGCTCGACATCCCTTGACGGCGCTGCCCAACCTGCCTTCATCCCTTGGCTGGGCAAAGGGCGATTTTGAGAATCACCCCCGGCTGGGCGGAGGGCGATTTCAAGAATCACCTTCGGCCAGCCGGAGGTGATTCTCAAAATCGCCCTCCGCCTAGCTGGGGGTGATTCTCAGAATCACCCTCCACCCAGCCGGGGACCGAAGGCATGTCGGGTGGCACTATCAAGGGCTACACAGCCTGCCTCTAACCCGCGGCTTCGCATATCCGAGGGCTAAAGGTAGGCCGGGCAGCTCTCAACGGTGCTGCCCAGTCAGCCTTCGGCCCCCAGCCGAGCAGAGGGTGATTCTGAGAATCTCCCTCCGCCCTGCCGAGGGCTGGAGGCAGGTTGGGCAGCCCTCGACGGCGCTGCTCGGCCTTCCTCCAGCCCCCGGATGGGTGAAGGGAAATTCTGAGAATCACCCCCGACTGGGCAGAGGTGATTCCGAGAATCACCCCCAGCTAGGCAGAGGGCAATTTCGAGAACCCCCCCTGGCTGGGCGGAGGGAAATTCTGAGAATCACCTCTGGCTTGGTGGAGGGCGATTTCGAGAATCACCCACAGCAGGGCCGAGAGCGATTGGTGGAGGGCGATTCCGATAATCACCCTCCGCCCAGTCGGGGGAGATTCTCAGAATCGCCCATCGCCCAGCCAGGGGCCAGAGGTTGCCCGGATGGCGCCCGTCGAGGGCTGCCCAGCCTGCCTCCGGCCCCTGATGGGTGGCAAATTTATTTTTTATTTATTTTTTATTTTTCAAACACAAACTATTTAAAAATTTAATATTTTTTTTAAACAAAAACTATTATAATAATAAAAAATATGTATTGTTTAATAAATAAAAATAAAAATAAAAAATAAAAAACAAAAATAGAAAACAAAAAACTATTCAATTAAAATTTTAAAATATAAAAAAACAATAAAAAAAAATTAAAAAATATGTTTTAAAAAAAAAAAACTTATTTTTTAATTTTAATTTTTTCAAATTAAAACAATTATTATTTAAAATATAAAAAAACAATAATATATATATATATATATATATATATATATATATATATATATATATATATATATATATATGTTTTAAAATATAAACAAACATATATAAGAAGATTTAATTTTAATTTTTTATTTTCTTAAAACTAAAACAATTATAATTTAAAATATAGAAAAACAATACAAAAAATAAAAAATATGTTTTTATATATAAACAAATAAATATATGAATAATAAAATTTTCATTTACTTGTTCATTTTAAAAAAAAATTTAAGTCATATAATTTCTCCATAATTTCATGGTTCAAGTATCTTGAAAACTTAAGATTTAAAAACTTGAGATTTACAACTTGTCATTAAGGTTTTTATGTGCTGTGAAATTTTATCTTTAATGTTATAATTGAAAATAATTACAATTTTAGGGTTGTTTAGAGTCAAGATATTTTATGTTTAACAACATGGATAAAAATTGTTCGAAATGATAAGCTCTTCAGACATGATTTTTTTATATTTAACATCGTCTATCAAAAAATTTAGAATTTTATGATTTTTTAATGCCTTAATATGTTGTCTTTAATTACATTGTTACAATGTGTCAAAAGTGTGACACAATGTTTTTTTTTGTTATTCGAGCATCAACTCGTTTTGTTTTGAGGGTGTTTTTTCAATCATTTTTTCAAGAAACAATTTCTTTTTTAGCATAATTTTATAAAAAGGTGAAATATGACCTTGACAAAAAAAAATGTGTTTTGGAATACACACTTTTTTGTTTTTGGAGCGTTTTTTCATGTTTTTTGAGTATTTTTGGGCTAGAGTTCCCGTTTCATTGGTAACATTGTTGAAACTACAACAGGAAACTGAAATATTGTCTAATAGACTTAGTAAAGTTGCAAACATGAAATATTTCCATACATTGTTAAAATAGGATTTTAATACATACACATAGTAGAATGGTACAATATGTCAAACGTCATAACTAGAAATACCTTGATGGGTAAAATTAATATAAGAAAATATTTAAGGGTCTAAGCTTGTGGGTTTAGAACCTGGAGCTGAGGGGAGGGTCAGGGTTCTGGTCCCTTAGGCCAGAGAACCCAAATTTAGAAAGAGAAAAACATATACACATATAATACATATGAAAACCTATCTTGACCGAAATAAACAGTTACAAATACGAGCACGACTATACTTGCAGAAAAACAAAGATTGGTGCGCAAAGTCTTATGAATTGAACCGATGAATTCACCCCGAGAATGAGACAGAGCACTCTTAACTGTAGAGTTTGGTAAGAAACGACTAAATAGATCATATATATTAAAAGAGAAATGATAGATTGATATATATAAACATTGCTTTAAACCGAAGCATCTTAAATATAAACCAGATAATTCTATTACGTTCAAAATAATTGCATGCAGGAAGCAACCAAAACCCAAAACGTAATGTTGCGGAATTATATCAAAAGCCTGAAGTATGGGCTACGCTTAACCATAAACTTACATGAATTCAAGTGAAACAATAAGCCCAAAACACAAGACTAAAAATTAATTACAAAATGGGTATTCATGTTACTGAAGAACTGGGAAAAAAATATAAAAAAGGGGCGAGCCCTGTTCAATTGTTAAACAAGAATTTGAATATAAGCAGTAATCACGGCAAAGCTGAGTGATTCTCACGCCGACAGGAACCCCAAAAATCCCTATAGGTGACAGCGAGGTGACCACATTCGATAAACAAAGAGGACAGAGAATATTAAACCCTTAGCCATAGTACATTCGCCTGGTACATTTCGTGAAGGATGCCAGAAGGAAAACACCAAAATGCCATGACTCCAATCTCGGTTGGCATATAGACCTGCAACCATAGTAGAAACTGTGGGTAAGGTCTCTGACATAAATCCAAAAGGAATAAGAACAAATAAATAGTCAAAATTGCATTAAGGGGTTCATCTTGTATCACATACCAAAGGAGTGGGAGATGGGATGGCGGAGGGAATTTCTTGAATCCTTCATTAAATTGAAGTGCAACCTGTGACTGAGGCTGCGAGACCTGCAAATTAAAACCCCAAATGGGAATTAGTACCTTAAACCTCTGTCAAACTCAAACTGTAGTCGAGAAGTTAAGAGTGGAAAAAAGAAATGAACGAACTTCAGTTGAATCCAACTACTGATAAACCCAAAAGAAAATCCATGTATGGAAGGAAGAAATGCCTTTACGGTGACGAAGAAGCTAAGATGGGTTACTCCGGTTAGCAGCAACAAGATGTCAAAGAAACCATTGAAGGTCAAATCAAGCCGAACACGATGAAGGTGCAGAGCCGACGAGGCAAATGACAGAGAGAACAAGAGGATGGGGTGGGTGGTTACCCTAATCATCCCACCCCGTTTCCACGCCATTGATCCTTGAATGAGGATTAGACGGTTCAGATGAGTTCAGAATGGAGCGCAGCAATAGGTGATAATAAATGTGGACAGGTGGAAGCAATAAAGACAGAGTGTCATGCAAACCATAAAAATCATTAACCCTTTAATTAACAGTGGTACTCGTGATCATATGCGAGATTTGTTAGTCATACTATGAAATCTGCATAG
The DNA here is from genome assembly GCA_034641835.2 of Pinus albicaulis. Classification (NCBI taxonomy): domain Eukaryota; kingdom Viridiplantae; phylum Streptophyta; class Pinopsida; order Pinales; family Pinaceae; genus Pinus; species Pinus albicaulis. The sequence continues at coordinate 18,170,326 of CM076577.1, read as the reverse complement.
TCTGTCGGAGTAATAATAACGATGAAATCAATAAATAATTTGGTAGTACATGTAATACGGAGATCCTTCTAAACTGTGCCGCGGGAATCCCAATGGGATGGAAAAATATCCAATATGTAATATCGACAACCATAACAATGGGTTGTGGTAGATATTATCTCATAAACGAATTTCATAATATATATGTAAACAACATTCTAATAATGTGCGCTAGGTATATGAATATATTTGTTTTTTTTAATGATTTTTATGAGGGTTAGATGTAGTGCATGTATGATGTGTAGCTAATGATTGCATCATTACCCTATGTATGTCTAGGAAAATTACTGCAATAGTAATAAATAAATAATTTTTTTTTATGTGAATATACTTAGAGTTATATGGTTGTTGCATTTTGATTTCTAACTTATATCGAATTTTTCATTAGTATTAATTTTTTTTAAATGTTACGTCCACAAGGTGGTGATTGGGTGCTTTGTTAAGGCACTTTTTGATGTGAATTCATCGGTTCAATTCCCCGTAAGATCGGGGTGATATATTGGACATAATGAAGATGTAGTCGTACCAAGCTTACAAAAAAATAAAAAGTAAATGTCACATCAAATTATATTAAGAAATGAACAAATTACATATCTCTTTCTTATATATATATATATATATATATATATATATATATATATATATATATATATATATATATATATTCAATTACTCTTTTATGTGGGTGTTTGAAATATTATTATAGTGGGAGTAAAATATTTATACTAGATCTCCTTCATATTGGATTGTAATATCCATCACTATAGATCTATCTTAATTTAGGATCTACTAAGAACTGAGAAGGATTAAATCTCTCAAGATACAAACCTTTTTTTAGCATGAAATTTGAGAAAAAAATTACATCTTTATAGATTTGACCTTTCTAAATATTTAGTAAATCTAAATTTAAAATAAATCTATACTATTTCTTTATAATATCATTTATATTATATATAAATGTAACATCTTTTATGTTAAACTATTTTATTTTTATTTCTTTTAAAATCCACAAATAGTAATATATATTTATCGATAGCATTTTTTAACATATTTTATAATTTTCATTTTTTAAATATATTTTATAATTTTCTAATATGATATATGAATAAATATTAAATTTTTAAATAGTTGTTAATACAATTCAAACATTAAATTTTGATTAAAAAATAATAAACAAAGTATAAATAATCAAATATGTTTTAAATTTACTTTAAAATAGTTTTCAAAACTTTAAAATTATTTTATTTTACTTTTAATTAATTGAATCATGTAAAATTTTAAAGAAATATATTCCATTTATGTTTATTAAATTTAAAACATGAGTTTAACGTTAATATTTTTGTTTTGGGATAGGGGAAATCATTAAGGCAAAGAGGGCTGAGAGACTGGAACTGAGGCCTTCACGACCTTTGTTTTCGTGTTGTTGGTTCCTCTTTGGACTTGGTTTGTGGTGCCGCTTATAGTGGGTGTTCTGGTGCGACACTTTTGTGCATCGTCGTCGTCATTTTTGTTGATGTCGTTGCGTAATCTTGGGAGGTCTCCACATTTAGGGGGGTGAGGGCTCCAAAGCTACATCTCTTTTCGTGTTGTTTCTTCCTATTTCATCTACCTTCATGCGGTTGCCTCTAGCCTTAGCCGCCACATTTGGTGAGGGTGTTTCCAGTGTGCCTTTCCTCATTGTCGCCACATTTGGTGAGGGTGTTTACAGTGTGCCTTTCCTCATTGTCGCCACATTTGGTGAGGGTGTTTCCAGTGTGCCTTTCCTCATTGTCGTCACATTTGGTGAGGGTGTTTACAGTGTGCATTTGGTGAGGGTTGGTTCATCTATCACTACGTCTCTCCGCTTCCTCCAATCCTGCTTGTTTGACTTCCTCTTTTATGGCTTGCTCAGTGGTTTAGGGTTTCTGTTGATGCCTGACTAGCGTCATGGGCCCCTTTCTCTACATCTATGTTTAGATCACCTTTGGTATTTTGTATGTGGGCCTTTGCGTTTGTATTAGGAGGTTTCAACATTGTTATATGGGTTTATTTGTGCGGATCTCTGGGATTGCTTGTATATTGAAGCTTTGTGCACGATTTTTGTTAGTCGTGCAACTATCTCGTCAAATCTACTACAACATAGACAAAATTAATTTTATTTTTTTAATAAATTTATAGTTTTTTATTGAAAAAAATTATTAATTAATGGACTAAATAACCTTGGAGTAAAATATACATAAGTGCATAGATAATTAATGGACTAAATAACCTTGGAGTAAAATATAGATAGGTGCATAGATAATTTTGGATGAAACAATAGCCCTAACATCATCGTTTGTTACAAAAGTTAAGAGTATTGAAATGTGGTTGTGCACATTTTATTTCATATTTAGCTTATGAGACCAAATAAAGAGGAGAAATTACAATGTCTAGTATATTTATATTAAATAACGTATATATAAAATAAATAATTAAAAAAAACTAATTATTATAACAAACTATTTATTTAACTTTAAATTGATATTCATCATAATTCAACAACAAATAAATAGTCTATGATAGAATTTCTATATCTAAAAAATCAAATTATTATGAAGTATGTTGTGTCATCTTAATAGCGTGGCAAATAATTCAAATGTAATAAAATATCTAATATAAAAAATTACAATCTCTAGTATATTAAAAAAAAAAAGTCTACTAAATCAAAGACTTAAATGTTAATGCAAAAGATATATATATATATTATGATTAAAATTGTGAAGACAAAAGAGAAAATCTTATTTATTGTAGTGTTGACTTAAAATTGATTTTTTATCATGGAAAATTTTAGGGGTTAATATTAGCAAGTGGGCTAATTTTCTATGTTTTTTCTAAAAAAATAGATTCATCAATTTCCGCCCAATTTTTTTTACCTTAAAAATGGCCTAAAATTTATATAGAAGTATATAAAATTATAAAAAAAATAATACTTTTACAAAAAAATTGCCAAACATTTTACGAGTTGCATATTATGTACTAGTGAGATTGGCCAAGATTTCTAAACTTTAAAATAAATTTCCATTTTTTAAATTTTCCCTCTTTTTATATTGCATAATGATTTAAAATTGAATTGTGGAAATACATAATATAACTAAGGTTTATTGAGGAAAATGATTGAACCAAGTCCATTCAATAATAAAAATCAGCAAGGAAAAAATATGAAGAAAATCAATAAGGGAAAAATGTAATACTGTTTTTGTTATCAAGGAAAAAATATGAAGAAAATCAACAAGGGAAAAATGTAATACTTCTTTTGTTATTTTAAATTGGCGAAGTTTCATAGTTAGTAAAATCCCTAAACTTAATGAAATTTTTTTTTTGGAAAATAATATATTAATTATGGAAAAATCTATAAATTTGGGAAAAAAAAGGATAAATAATTTATGAGGACACTTGGTGATAAGAGATTATTTTTTGTTTTTATTTTTTTAAACAATTGTTAATTTTGAAATATTGATTTTAAACCAAATAAAATTAGTCATTCACCAATCAAAAATTAGAAATTCAAATTTTAAAATTCAAAAAATTATTTTCAATTTCTAAACAAATAAGTTTAATATTTAGTTTTACCAAAAATTTAAAAACTCTGGAAATAGTTTCTAAAAATTTGCAAATTAATTAAAAGTCAAACCATTTTGACCAAATTGATTACTATATACCTTCAGGTAATATAATAATAATAATAATTAAATAAATTAAGCGCTCCTTTCTTATTAACAATAGTCATAATAATAATAATTAAATGAATTGAGCACCCCTTTCTTTTTTTTAAGATAATATTTTTTTTACTTTAATAATTTATGTGTTTTATTGAAATATTTTTAAAAATGTTATAGTTATACATCTTCCTCTCATACTAAAAAGTCAAAATATAAGATTTTCTTAACATTTAATTACTTTATCTGGCCTCAAAGTTGATATGAAATTATGTTACTTTAAATTGGCATCTAAATATTTTATATATGGCTGAGAGTGAGAGAGATATTTTTACCACATCTCCTTTTGATTGGGTTGTAATATCAACCAATATATATAATCTTAAATATGGATATATCAAGAGCCAAGAAGATTCAACCCTCTCATGATCCAAACCTCTTGAGTGCAAAACTTGAGGAAATGTTTGCACTTAGAAAAGTTTGACTTATTTTTGCACTTGATAGATCCTTACCCTAATTCTTAATAATGTTATTTATATTTATATAAATTTCACATCTTATTTTAATTTTATTAAAATATTGAAAATCCATATAGTTATATATATATGTTGTTTTTTCTTTCAAATTTGTATAGTATTTTTAATTTATTTTGGTAATGTCACATGCATGCATTTTTTTTTCTAAGTTGGACTAAATTCTATTAATGTAATATAATATACAGGATGATTCAGGCCTTTGGAATTGCTATGCTAGCAAATTCCGGAGGCATTATAAGTCAAAAAAATAAAATAATGACCGCCCCAGATGGGGAAACCGGTCATGATACAACTGTCCTCAATGGGGAAACTAGCTTCATACAAAAAAGACTTAAAAGTTGGGAAAATATTCTGGAAAGACATTTTAACATAGAAAATAAACAGAACAGTGAAAAAAGGCCTCTCCATGTTATGTGTCATCTTGTTGAGGCGGTGGTTCCTCCATAATGAGGCACCTGTAGTCATCAGAGGAATTATCCACGTGCGTCGCCTGATGGGCAGCTGGTTCAGGTGTTGTAGTGGTGCGAACTACACTGACACTGCCCTTCCTGCGTTCTTCACCCGACCATTTGGGACTCCCACTTCCACTATTGCCATTACCATTGCTGCTGGAGGAATTAGCATTAAGCTTGACAAGTAGGGCCTCTGACTTCCTCGAGAGCTACGAAGGCACTGTGGCTATGGTGGATTTTCTTGGTCTTTTCCTGGTGCTTCGTTCTGCAGAAAAGGAGGCTTCTTCCTGGAAACTGATGGTGATGGTGGTCGTGAGACGGGGTCTGTCCAAAGCACAGTTGTAATGAAATTGCGCAGAATTCTCCTCAGGCAGCAGTGGGTGGGGCTCCAAGTGAATGGACTGAGGAGGATGAGAAGCTCGACCCCGTCCTCTACCTCGGCCTGTGGAGTGGCGCTGGACAGGATTCTCTTCAAGTGGCAAGGTACATGGCTCAGGATGAATTGAAAGAGGCGGTCGATAAGCTTGACCCCTACCTCTACCTCAATGAGTGGAAGGATATTGGGCAGAATTCTCTTCAGGCGGCGGAGAGTGAGACGTCGAGTGAATGGATAGAGGGTATGAGACGCCTGACCCCGACTACTGCCTCGGCGACAACGCATTCTGTGTCGTCTAGGCATATTGGAGTAGTTGGAGTTGTTTGGGAGGTAGGTGAGCAAAGGTGAGGTGATAGAACGGGTGGAGGGATTGAATTCCTGAGGCGAAGGAGCAGACGTGAGGTTGTAGTAGAGACTGTGAATGAAATGGAGGTCTGGAGCTAGCATGAGGCAGCAATGGAGGCTACACCGCCTCCTTGTGTGCGTTTGAGAGCTTGGCTCTGAGACCGCAGAGGGGTAGATGCAGCGAGAGGGAAATGGAGGAATGATGAAGTGCGAAGCCATTATGAGGAGAGCAGGGCAACATTTCAGACTGAGAACATTAAAGGCGGAAGAAGGCGTGCCACTGGCTAATTTTAATGCAGCTAGACAGAGCTCATGCGTGGCCATGTGGCACATGATGGGCTTGCCATCCCCCTCCAACATTTATACACCCGCATCCCGGAGTGATATGCATAACATTGATGATATATATTGATAGATATACATATAACTTATAAAAAGTATGTATTGTAAATATTGATTTTTAATATGTTTATTAATTAAATTTAAATATAAAGTTATGAAATATAATCATTACAAATATGAATCATTATTTTAATTTATATGATCAGATTTATATCTCTTCTATTTTATATATTCCTATTTATTATATATATTTCACATAAGAAATATTATATTTTTAATTATAAATAATTTAAGTTTTTATATGTTTATTAATTATATATAATGCAATATAATGGTTATGGATATGAATCATGATTATTTAAATTTATTTTAACGTGATAGGTATATTATGATCTTTTGCAATTCTATTAATAGAAACAAAATTACAATATAATAAATTGAATTGAACTAATTTATTGTTTTTTTATTACTTTCTATTTTTTTTTTAATTTAACTAATATTATACTTTAATATCATTAATTTTTTATCTAAAGCTTCATTTCAGTGGCTCACTAAAACATCTTTCCCATATTGAATCAATATTTAATATTTATACTCATTTATAAACATTAAAACATCTCTCCTATACTAAAAGAGTTTAACATTTAAATGTTTATACTCATTCACAAACAGTACAATGTATCTCTTATACTAAATTATAGAGTATCTATTGAAACAATGATAGAGTGAGCCCAATGAAAATAAGATTATTGATATTTTATAATAATTTTAATTAAAACTAACCAAATAAAAATAAAAATGGAAATATTGTTTTTTATTTAACTTTAAGTGATGTGGAACGCCAATAGCCTGAACTTGGTTTGTGTTGCATGATCTTCTGGATTCGTTGGTCCTTGGCAGGTGAAGTGGGTTTGTGTTGCATGATCTTCTGGATTCGTTGGTCCTTGGCAGGTGAAATTGGTTTGTGTTGCATGATCTTCTGGATTGGTTGGTCCTTGGCCAGTGAAATGGGTTTGTGTTGCGTGATCTTCTGGATTGGTTAGTCCTTGGCAGGTGAAATGGTTATTGGATCGGGGTTATGCAGTTCAATCTTACAGTCGAGAGGTAAGGATGGTTTTTACCCCTCATTCGCCCCATGTTTGCAGGTTATAGAAGGTGGACTTTGTGGAGAACTATGGACTAGACAAAGAAGCACATATTGGCGTGAACAATGTAGTAATTGACACAGATTTCTACAGTTTTGCTTGCTGAGCCTTGAGCTCACGAAGGCACTTGGATATAGATATTGCGACCCATCTGGTCTGGTCTTAAAAGATTCCTTAGAGCACGCGAGACACTTACACTTAGGTAGGACAAATGCATGAACCAAAAATTTTCCTGCAGAGTGTTCATCAAAATGACTTATCGTGATTTTCAATGGGGATTTGGGAAAGCCTACAAAGTTTTTGATATAATGTTTCATCTAGGTAAGACTCCCAGGTCAATCACGACTGACTCATACGGTCAGCCTTATAATAAGGATCAAAAGGTTCCAGATCTAGTTTCAAGCTCTGGGAGGATGTTGACAAAGTATTTAGTGAAATATTAGAAACATAAGTTAATACGAGGTTTGGAAATTACTGCAAATTGTTTGAAAAAAGTATCCAGCTATTGGGGCTTCCTAGAGGTGATGCGTCTCCCTCGCGTCGCCTGACAACTGGTTTGGAACATGTTAAACAAGGTTTGGAAATCGAGGATCTTAAAAAATTCCCATTTTTGTCAGGAATCCCTGTGTATCAAGGTCAAAGAGGCGGATGTTATAGTTTCGGTAGGTCGCTCACAACATTCATCACATTACAAGATTACAAGAATCCCTCTCGGAGCGATTAGGTTCCTCTATGAAAGGAAGCTATTGAATATGGAAAGTGGTCTAAAATATGGCATTAAAAAGGACACCACTATCTCTTTAGATGTTAGTTTGAAAGGAGGTGCTAGGGGCGGTGGGCATATATTTTAAGGAAGCTCTAAAGTTAGATCTCAATTCTCAGAGACCCAAGGAGTTTTCCAGTCAAGTTTTTTTAGTGGAACATTTTTTGGATAGCCAATCGTCAGAGGTGAATGACAATATACAATATACTTTAAACTTCGAGAAATTATATGTTGTTTTAATGGTTTTTGGGTCTCGATATTTGCCCTTCGGGATTGGGTCTACAAGAACTAGTCTCAAAATATAGACTTGTTATTTTGCTCGAAAAGATATTTTGTGGTTTTCTTCAAATATTTGGAAGACCAAAAGAATATTTTTGAACAGTGGCCTTGGTTTTGGTGCCGGGTTGGTGTCTCGATTCAACCATGGTTTCCGGAGTTTGGCCTTGGTTTTGGTGCCGGGTTGGTGTCTCGATTCAACCATGGTTTCCGGAGTTTAATCCTCTTACTATGAAGTCCCTGCTTGTTCCTGTTTGGGTTAGACTCACAAACTTGCCTCTTCAATGGATCTAGCCAGAGATCTTAGAAAATATTGGTGAATTTATATGTCACTTCATCAAAGTAGATAGTGAAAGATTGACAAAATGTTTTGTAAGTTTTGTATGCATATGTGTGGAAGTGGACCTCAATGAATGTTTACTAGATAAAATTGTCCTCATGTGGGAGGGTAAGGAGTATACTCAACCATTGGTCTATGAAAACACTATTTTTGGTGTAGAATTTTCCAAAAGCCTAGGCACCTTTGGAATGCATGTTCCTGTTTATAATGGGTGTTTTACAATCAAGAGTTGAAGAGGAGCTATTGTGGATGGAGAGATCCGAAGGTAGTATCAGATACCAAGATTTTTGCAGGTCAAAAGAAGAACAATTCCCAGCAACATAAGCCATATTTTGAAAAATCATCCTCTAAGGATACAAGGAAACCCCCATTAGCATTGATTCATCCCTTAGCAAAGAAACATATTTCAGAAAAGGACAATGAGAGAACTTTAGCCATAAGTGTGCTTGTAATTAGCTGGTCGAAGCACAACGATGAGTCTGATCATTCAGATAGCGAGAAAGAACTATCAAATTCGGTCATACCAGTTGCTATGGTACTTTCTCATAAAAATTAAGAAACGACATTATCCTCAGTTGTGATGGATTGCTTGCTAGGATGAGTAGATGCTCACAAGAGAAAGGGGAAAACAAAAAAACCCATGAATCATCTTGGTATTTGAAACCGGTAATGTAGGAGATGTACTTTGATGTAGCTGATTTTCTGATGTAACATGCTTCTTTGGAATTAATAAAATTTAATTTACAAAAAAAAAAACTAAATAAGTATATTTAATTTTTTTTTTGGTCATAGTTGACATTGTTTTTTTAATTAAAGAACATTTTATTTTCATTTTAAAATGGACATGTGTCAACTCCACATTAAACAAGGATGGAAGCACACATTTCCCTCATACTGGGTTGTAGAATGGGCCTCTGGAGACAGCCAATATATATCCATCTTAACTTTGTATCTACCAACTACAGAGAGGGATCAATTCTCTCAAAATGCAAACCTATTGAGTGCAAAACTTCTGGAAATGTTTGATTTATTTTTACACTTAATAGATACATATCCTAGTTTTTAATAATATGGTATATAATTATATAAATTTCATATCTTTATATATAGAAACATTCTTATTTTTTATTTTATTAAAACCGTGTGTGTGGTGTACTATTTTTAATTTAATTTGGTAATGTGATACACACAGTATTGATGATATATTTTGATAGATAAATATATAATTTAGAAAAAAATATTATTGTAAATATTGATTTTTTATATGATTATTAATTAAATTTAAATACAAAATTCTAAAATATAATAATTACATATATGCATAATTATTTTAATTTATATGGTCAATAATTTATATCTACTATTTATTAGATATATCCCACATTAGAAATATTATATTTTTTGTAACATACATCACGATACAACAATAAAAAAAAAATTACTTTGCATAATTAACCAAGTGAATTCCTTTACTATCATTTTATGAATTATGACATAGTTGCTCCTGTATGCTTATTTCTTTTACACCATATCATTTATCTTAGATTGATTACTACTTGGATATTAATCCTTACCTTTCCACGTGGATCATCAATTCCATGTTAACAGTCAAGTGTCCTATATATCTCCTTAAGGTATTTCGACAGCTATACTTGTATGCCTTCCTTGGTTCGAGAATCCTATAAAACTTTGGTTAAATTGGGTGATATAATTTAATTTCATGACACACCTTGATAATACTCTGATGGTATAGTATAATGGTTTGGCGGATATTTAACTTAGACGTATTTATTTATCCGGTTGTTAATGATTTTGTCGTAGGCTAAGAGTTATTAGAAGATTTGAGGTACTATACCATCGCATCGGGATTTGGGTGTACAGGTGACACTTGTTAATCTGATCGTCATCGGATTGTGTGGATAGAGATATACGGTGGAGATCTATCGATACCTATTTAGGGTATCAACCCCTCTCAACCCTAACTAACTTTTCATTTCCGCCTCTGGTCTTTGTCGGCGTTGCCTCTCTGAAACCATGCTGCCATCCTTGCTCCGTCGACCTGCATTCGACCTCTTGTCCAAGCTTTTCGCATGCCATGGCACAACAACAGGTAATATTGTTTTCATTTTCTTCATCTTTGAACTTAGCCATCGGGACAGAGAAGGATCTCACACTTAATACAAGTGCTCTCTTTCCTTATTTGCATGCAGGGAAACTGGTTAGATCTGTCCCTACTCCGGTTCTATGCGCTCAGTCTTGGGTATAGGTTCTTCGAAGTTTCTTGGTGATTTTCTATGGTCGTGGGATTTTTTTTCCCCGGTCTATGTCTTCTCCTGATTCTACTGTTGACTTCCTAGTTCGACTTCCTTGCTTCCATGACCGATAAGCCACTCAGAATAACCTACTTTCCCTTTTAGCTATTCATTTAATTGTTTTCAATGTCCATTGTGGTGTGTTAAACTTTTCTTGTTACCTTGTTTTTAACTTCTCAGACACAACCTGCTGAGGATTTTCGACAAGGTATGGTAAACTTTACCCCGTTTACTTTTTTTCTTTTCTTTTTTTAACTCACCGTTCAACAATTAGGAGGAATATAGTCTAATGTTATATGGTTTCTCGGCTTTGATGCAGGTAATAGCTTTACCGTTCGAATGACAAGGATTTTTTTTCGAGTTTACCTTTGCAAAGTTCCGAAGTGCATATGGCTCCCTAACCGACCCTGCTATTTCCCAGTTCCTCTCTATGTTTGTAAAGATTATAACTTAATGGTTTCCCATTTTATATAACAAAATTAAATTTTCTTTCCACTGTGTATTCGGGTTAATCTCTGCTTATTTCGTAAACACTCGTTTTCCTTCTTGTATGTAGTGGAATTGGTTTTTCGCAACGCTTTTAGTAAGTATATTTATGTGTTGAATTTTTCATTTATATTGGCAGTTGATTTTTCTGTCTGGGTTTCACTACCTAATCTGCCTCTAGAATTTAGATTTGACTAAACTTTTCTAGCCATGGGTTTTGTCCCTTCTTTCAAGAACTGATACTGTAATATTTCTTTTGCCATTTATTTTCTTAGTTCCAGTTTAGAAGAGATGTCCGGACCATCCAATATTGAATGAGTTTTCAATAACTCACTCTGTCCATGTATATCATAATTTAAACAGAAAAACAACCAGTTTTGGTCCAGGGTTTCAATTTTGGATCTTGAACTAATATTTTTTCTGGTAATTGTTTCCAGTAGATATTTCTATTTTTTATTTTCCTAATAACATATACACTATTCTTTCTTGAACCCAAGCAACCATTCTAATTCGTTTTCTTTTACATGCCTTACCATTGTAAATGCCCATATATTTCTACATAAATATAAATTTACAGCCTGCACATCATTAACTCCTCTGTTGTAATCCTGAATTCTTAAAGAAACATATATATATATATATATATATATATATATATACATGTATAGGAATTACAACAATTTTATGTGTAGTAAATCACCAATTCATAAATCAATGAATAATTCCATACTACATAGTTTTTTGTCTAAACAGGGTTTCTAGTTCTTACTTCTTTGCAATCTGATTACATATCTCAATTTAGAGCTTGCTAATGATTTTCCTCCATACCATGAGAGAGTCGATTACATCCTCATCTACCCCTGTGCTTCGCACCTGAAATGAGTTGTTTAACATAAATCCTAGAAGAGACCTCGGGACCCCTAGTCCAATACCCTTATTTTCCAGGATTCAGGAATGTTGAGTGTTTCCACTGGTCACGACTAGCTCTGGAACTCCACTCTCTTCCTTCTTCTAATTTCTGTTTTCAGTCACAGAACCCTTTTTCCTCACTGGGATGCACCTTTTATCCCCAAAGGAAAGGTAACTATTTTTTAACTTTTTCTTTTCAACCACTCTCAGATCTTGGAATACTTTTATCATTAGTCTTCTTTTAATTTTATGGAATCACAATCCATAATTAAATTTTTATTTCAAAACAGAAATAATTTATGTTCATCTCATGTAGTCTTGTTTTCAAAAATAATTTTTTAGTCTTATTTTAAATAAATAAAATAACAATTAGTTTTCATTTAAACCAACTGTAACAACTTCCCCCTATGGAAGTAAACATCGTCATCGATGTTTCATTCTAACTTGGAAAAAAATTATGAGTGTGCCTCACACACAAATCCTTCGTATTCCCAGGTAGCCTCATCTGAGCTGAAGTGCTTCCACTACACTTTAACCTGGGCGATGGCTCACCTTTGGAGTGTGATTTCTCTCTGATCGAGTGTATACGTTGAGGTTCTACCAGAAATTTGCTGTCCGTTTCAACCTGAATGCTTTGCCAATGGATTACATGCTTTGGGTCATGCATGTATCGTTTTAGTATTGATACATGAAACACATTGTGCACCCGAATATGGTTGGGTAAAGCCAACCGATCAGCCACAGGTCCCACTCTTTCCAATATCTGGTGAGGTCCACGGAACCTGGGAGCCAACTTGGCACAGGATGTCCACCTTAGTGTACTTTTATTAGGTTTAATTCTTACGTAAGCATGATCTCCCACTTCAAATTCCTGGTAAGTTCTCTTTTTGTATGCATACACCTTTCTGATATTTCTCACTTCCGATTCCATTTCTACCAACATTTTCGGTCCAAGCATCAACTTGGTTTTGGGACTGCTCCAGTTAATAGGAGTACGACATTGTCGCCCATACAAAGCTTCAAAGTGGCTCATTTTAAGAGACTCCTCGTAACCATTAATGTATGCAAGTTCTACCAAATGTAGATATTCTTTCAATTTCATTGGTTGATGCATCACGTACATGCACAACATATCTTCCAAGATTTGATTCACTTGCTCAGTTTGTCCATCTGTCTGGGGATGGTAAGTGCTGCTGAAATTAATTTGTGTCCCCAAACAAGTAAATAGGGCCTTCCATAATTCTGAAGTAAATTTCACGTCCCTATCTGATATAACAGTCTTTGGGATGCCATGCAGCCTGCAAATCTCTCTCATGAAGATATCTGCTATTTGCATGGTTTTGTAAGTAGACTGTGCGGGTATGAAGTGTGCTGCCTTACTTAGTCTATCAACCACCACCATAATGGAGTCATTATGTATTTTTGATCTTAGTAGACCAGTAATAAAATCTAGCGATATAACTTCCCACTTCCATTCAGGTACTAGTATAGGCTGCAACAATCCAGCTGAGCATTGATGCTCCACCTTAACCTGTTGACATTCCGGACATTTTTTTAAGTATTCCGCAATATTTCTTCACATACCATGCCAGAAATAAAATTTTCTAATTGTTGTCAACATTTTCTCAAGTATCTTGGGTGTCCCGAATAATTAATGCGATGATACTCATTCATGATCAGCTCTTTTAAACTCATTTGATTTGGAACGTATAACTTCCCTTTGAATATTAACATTTGGTCCTTGTTAATTCCATAATTAGATGGTTTTCCCCATTTTTTATCTTCCTCCCCCTGCTACCATAAAAATTGGTATTCAGGATCCTTCTCGGCTTCTTCTTTTATCTGATCTAAAATTTACATTCAATTTGATTATAAAAAAGTTCATATACACAATGCAGTTTCCTACTTAAGGCGTCTGCCACATGATTTTCTTTTCCTTTTATATGTTGTATATCAAAATCAAACTCACTTAAGAAGGCATTCCATATTGCCTAGCAAGCATTTAGATCAGCTTGCTTAAAGTAACTGGTTAGGCTGCTGTGATCAGTCGTTAACACAAATATTTTCCCCAACAAGTAGTGCCTCCATACTCAGAGTGCATGCACTACTACTATCAGTTCTAAGTCATAGGATGAATATTGTTGTTCATGTTCCTTTAATTGTCTTGACTCATAGGAAACCACCCTTCCTTCTTGCGATAAAATTGCCCCAACTCATTCCTTACATGCATCGGTACATACCTCAAATTCTTTGTTGGGGTCAACTACCCTCAACACCGAAGCGGTGGTTAGCAAATGTTTTAGACTTTTGAAATTATTCTGACATTCACTGGTCCATTTAAAAAATTTCCCTTCTACTGCAAAGATGTAATTGGAAAGGCAATCTTTGAGAATCATTCTATGAATCATCGATAATACCTCGCTAACCCCATGAAGGAACGAATATCTGCCATGTTCTGGGGTACTCGCCATTCCATAATAGTTTTAATTTTCTCTGGATCAACCACTATCCCTTCAGCAAAAATGACATGACCTAGATATTGTATCTGTTCTTTGAAAAAATCGCATTTGCTGAACTTGGCGTACAACTGATGTCTTCTTAACATTTCCAATACTATCCTGAAGTGCTCCTTGTGTTCTTCCATGTTTTTTGAGTAGATAAAAATACCATCAATGAATATAAGAACAAATCTGTCCAAAAAAGGGTGAAATATGCCATGCATCAGCCTCATGAATGTTGTTGGCGCATTAGTCAAGCCAAATGGTAACACCACGAACTCGTAATGCCCATATTGAGTACGAAAAGCAATCTTGCAGATGTCCTCGTCTTTAATTCGGACCTGGTTATATCCGAATCCTACGTCTATTTTCGAGAATACAGTTGCCCCCTTCCCCCAGTCAAATAGATCGTCTATTCGTGGAAACAGATACTTATTTTTTATTGTCAATTTATTGAGTTGTTTATAGTCCATGCACATTCGCATGGTTCCATCTTTTTTCTTTACAAACAACACCAGTGCTCCCCAAGGATACACACTTGGTCGAATATACCCTTTGTCTAACAACTCTTGCAGCTGCATTTTAGTTCGGTTAGCTTCGGTACACTCATCCGATATGGGGCTCTTGAAATGGGTGATGTTCCTAGCATCAGTTCAATAGTGAAATTGATGTCCCTTTTTGGGTGTAAACCTGGTATATTTTATGGAAATACATCCAGGAAATCTTGAATTACTGGCATGTTTTCCGGCATAAGGGTCTTCTCTTTAGAATTAGAAAAACCCACTTGAATAGTGTATATTTGACATCCCTTTTTAATACATTTACTCAATTGGGAGGCTGTGATAGGACGCAACTGTAAGGGTTTCTTAATTCCTTGTAATTCTTGGCATGTTCCATCTTGCGTTTTGAAATATATAATCTTCTCTTTACAATCTACCAGAGACTAGTGTCTCTCCAACCAATCCATACCCAATAGTATATCATAGGATCCCAAAGGCAATATATTTAGTTCTACATTTAACTGTTGTTTCCCAATTTCTAGAGAACAGTTTGGAATTTTAGCACAAACATTTCTCTTTGCCCCTGTGGCTAGCTGTACCAACCATGGATTTTTGAATTTCTAACTTTGTAATTTGCATTTTTCTACTATTCTGGGGTTTACAGAACTTAAACTGGCACTTGGGTCAACCAAAATAGAAACAGTTTGTGAAAGTAACTTACCTTCCAGTTCTATCATCATTGGCTGGTAATCTTCCTGCCGATCTTCCAAAGATGCATTAATTCTGGGTATATTTTGGGCCACATCTCCCGCTGTAAAGGCTTCTTGCAGATTATCTACTGATTCATTTCTTCCCCACCATGGGCAATTATTATAATAGTGACCCTCGCCACACCCCCAGAAATGTAGAGGTGGTTTCTGGGTTTGTCCATGTTCTGGCTTGTTGGAAGCCTCTATAGGTTTTTCTTCCGTAGGCCACTAGGTTCTTTGATGGTTTCTTTCGAACTGTTTACTTAATAAATTTCTTGCAGAATTTTTAAAGTTATTGGTCCTAGAATTTTTGTAATTTGAATTGTTCTTCTGCACTTTCCTTGGCTACCAATTTTTTCCTATTTCTCCTTTTGCCTTGGACTGCTGGTAGCACATTCTTGCTTTTCGAATTTCTTCCTCCATGGTCCTTGGATATAAGAACTCAATTCATTCTTTCATGTGAGTTGGTAAACTAGTCAAGAACTGTTGAATTTTGGCCTTTTCATCTCTTAAATAAGGAACATATCTTAATAAGGAAATGAAATTGGTTATGATTCATCCATTTTCATTTGACCCAGTCTCAAATCATGGAATTATATAGAATTTTCATCATAGAAACATTCTATTAATATTTTTACTTGAAGTGTTTATGAAATTCATCCCATGTCACGTCCTGGTCTTCGATACTATGGACATTCTTGACTTCCTCCCACCACAAGGTAGATTTTTCTCTTAATTGATAAATGGCCAACCTGGCTTTAAGGTTACTGCTTGAAGGTTACTATTTTTTCTCTTAGTTCCACTTTCTATTTCTTGATTTCTTGTTGATTTGACACATTACCAGACTCAACTTCATTATAGTTTCTATTCCCGTTACTCAGTTGTGAATGACTTATTTCCAATCTATCATTAGTTCGGTCCTTAGATTGTCATTCATGTACTCCCTGAGTATCTCTTTTAGGACTGGGTTGTATCACTCCTTGATTTTTCTTATTGGAAAGGCTTTTGAGTATCCTTTCCTGCTCTTGCATCAAGCGTTTACTGTTACTCCTAACCCAAACCATTTCTTCCTGTAACTTTTGCACAGTGCTTATCAATATACTGGTTTGATGTTGTTGTTCTTCCAGTAGTCTACTAGTCTACTGGTGCTATTATACACTTAGCTAAATCCACTTTTCCGGATTCATTTCCAATTGAAATTTGGGTGTGGGTTCCCCTGCATTCCGGGGTGCTTGTTATGTCGATCCCCTTCTCATTTTGTCTCCTTCTATGTTATTTTTTTATTTCTCTGCACAAATTTACACTCGATGATTTATTATTTTAGGTGACCCTTTAGGTTCCAGCATATGAACGCTGCTCTGATACCACTTGTAACATACATCACGATACAACAATTAAAAAAAATTTACTTTGCAACTAAGTGAATTCCTTTAATATCATTTTATGAATTATGCCATAGTTAATCCTGTATGCTTATTTATTTTACACCATATCATTTATCTTAGATTGATTACTACTTGGATATTAATCCTTAACTTTCCATGTGGATCATCAATTCCGTGTTAACAGTCAAGTGTCCTATCTATCTCTTTAAGGTATTTCGACACCTATACTTGTATGCCTTCCTTGGTTTGAGAGTCCTATAAAACTTTGGTTAAATTGGGTGATATGATTTAATTTCATGACACACCTTGATAATACTCTGATGGTATAGTATAATGGTTTGGAGGATATTTAACTTAGACGTATTTATTTATCTGGTTGTTAATGATTTCGCCATAGGCTGAGAGTTATTAGAAGATTTGAGGTACTATACCATCACATCGAGATTTGGGTGTACAGGTGACACTTGTTAATCTAATCGTTGTCGGATTGTGGGGATAGAGATCTATGGTGGAGATCTCTCGGTACATGTTTAGGGTATCGACCCCTCTCAATCCTAACTAAATTTTCATTTCCGCCTCTGGTATTTGTCGGCGTTGCCTCTATGCAACCATGCCACCATCCTTGCTTTGTCGACCCGCATTTGGCTTCTCTTTTAAGCTTTTTTCATTGCATGGCATAACAACAGGTAATATTGTTTTCATTTTATTCATCTTTGAACTTGGCCATCGAGACAGAGAAATATCTTACACTTAATATGAGTGCTCTCTTTCCTTATTTTCTCACAAGGAAATTGGTTAGATCTGTCCCTACTCCAGTTCTATGCGCTTAGTCTTGGGTATAGGTTCTTCGGAGTTTCTTGGTGATTTTCTATGGCTGTAGGAGTTTTTTCCTCGACCTCTGTCTGCTCCATATTCTATTGCCGACTTCCCAGTTTGGCTTCCTTTCTTCCATGACTGGTAAGCCACTTAGAATAACCTGATTTCCCTTTTAGCTATTCATTTAATCGTTTTCATTGTCCATTGCGGTGTGTTAAACTTTTATTTTTACCCCGTTTTTAACTTCTCGTTGCATTTATTTGTGCAAGTCTCAGTCACATCCTGCCGAGGATTTTCGACAAGTTATGGTAAAGTTTACCCCGTTTACTTAGTTTTTTTTTTTTTACTCACCGTTCAATGATTAGGAGGAATATAGTCTAATGTTCTGTGGTTTTTGGGTTTTGATGCAGGTAATATCTTTACTGTTCGAATGAAAATAATTTTTTTTTCAAGATTACCATTGCATATTTTTGAAATGCATACGGTTCCCTAACCGACTCTGCCATTTCCTGCACAGGTACCTTGATTCACCATTGGGGTTTTAAAATTTTGGAGTAAGGCTCTCTCGATATAGTCCTCTGATGCTTGCGACGTGTGATAACCTTATATTTTATTGAGGCACCACTAGCCATTTACTCTTTGTCTCTTAATTTTAAAGGGATTTTCCATAGGTTGAACAATTCACTTACATTTAAAATCATTTTTGGCTAGTTGTTATTATACCTCCTTAAGGTTTGCTAGTCGAATTCTCGGCCCAACCTAAAAGAGAGTTTTCTCAATGTAACATGATTTGTTAATATCTAAATTTCATGGTGAATTATTATTTTACTCCTATATTGTGAATAAATGAGTTATTCGGTCCTTTCTTTAAACACAGTTCCTCTCTATGTTTGTAAATATTATAACTTAATGGTTTCCCATTTTCTATAACAACATTACATTTTATTTCCACTATGTATTCGGGTTAATCTCTCCTTATTTCGTAAACACTCATTTTCCTTCTTGTATGTAGCAGAATTGCTTTTCTGCAATGCTTTTAGTAAGTATATTTCTGTGTTGAATTTTTCATTTATATTGGCAGTTTATTTTTTTGTCTAGGTTTCACTGCCTAATCTGTCGCTAGAATTTAGATGTGACTAAATTGTTCTAGACAGGAGTTTTGTCCCTTCTTTCAAGAACTGATACTGTAATATTTATTTTGCGATTTATTTGCTTAGTTCCAGTTTAGAAGAGATGTTCGGAACATCCAATATTGAATGAGTTTTGAATAACTCACTCTGTCCATGTATATCATAGTTTAAAAAGAAAAACAACCAGTTTTGGTCTAGGGTTTCAATTCTGGATCTTGAACTAACAATTTTTCTAGTAATTGTTTCCAGTCACGATATTTCTATTTTTTATTTTCCTAATAACATATACACTATTCTTTCTTGAACCCAAGAAACCATTCTAATTCATTTTCTTTTACATGCCTTACGATTGTAAATGCCCATATATTTCTACATAAATATAAATTTACAGCCTGCACATCATTAACTCTTCTGTTGTAATACTGAATGTTTAAAGAAACATATATATACATGTATAGGAATTACAACAATTTTCTGTGCAGTAAATCACCAATCCATAAATCAATGAATAATTGCATACTATACAGATTTCTATCTAAACAGGGTTTCTAGATCTTACTTATTCTGCAGTCTGATTACTTATCTCACTTCAGAGCTTGCTGATGATTTTCGCCCCTACCATGAGAGAGTCGATTACGTCATCATCTCCCCCCGTGCTCCGCACTTGAGATGAGTTTTTTAACATAAATCCTAGAAGAGACCTTCAAACCCCTAGTCCAATAATCTTCTTTTCCAAGATTCAAGAATGCTGAGTGTTTCCACTGGTCACCACCAGCTCTGAAACTCCACTCTCATCCTTCTTATAATGTATGTTTTCATTCACAGGACCCCTTTTCCTCACTGGGATGTACCTTTTATCCACAAAGGAAAGGTAACTGTTTCTTTTCAACCACTCTTAGATCTTGGAATACTTTTATCATCAGTCTTCTTTTAATTTTATGGAACCAAAATCCATAATTAAATTTTTATTTCAAAATTTTAATAATCTATGTTCATCTCATGTAATCCTCTTCTCCAAAATAAATTTTTAGTCTTCTTTTAAATAAATAAAATAAAAATTAGTTTGAATTTAAACCAGTTGTCACAACTTCCCCCTTTGGAAGTAACTCGGTAAACAATTATGGGTATTCCTCACGCATAAATCCTTCATCTTCCCAGGTAGACTCATCCGAGCTTAAGTGCTTCCACTACACTTTAACCTGGGTGATGGCTCGCCTCCGGAGTGTGATTTCTCTCCGATCAAGTATACTTTGAGATTCTACCAGAAATTCGCCATCCGGTTCGACTTGAATTCTTTGCCAATGGATTACATGCTTTGGGTCATGCACGTATCATTTTAGTATTGATACATGAAACACATTGTGCACACGAATATGGTTGGGTAAAGCCAACCGATAAGCCACAGGTCCCACTCTTTCCAATATCTGGTGAGGTCCACAGAACCTGGGAGCCAACTTGGCACAGGATGTCCACCTTAGTGTAATTTTATTTGGTTTAATTCTTACATAAACATGATCGCCCACTTCAAATTCCTGGTAAGTTCTCTTTTTGTTTGCATATGCCTTTTGCCAGTCTTGAGAAGCTTTCAGATTTTGTCTGATCTTTCTCACTTCCGATTCCATTTCCGCCAACATTTCCGGTCTAAGCATCAACTTGGTTTCGGGTCTGCTCCAGTTAATGGGAGTACGACAGTGTCGCCCATAAAAAGATTCAAATAGGCTCATTTTAAGAGACTCTTGGTAACCATTATTATATGAAAATTATACCAAATGTAGATATTCTTCCCATTTCATTGGTTGCTGCATCATGTACATGTGCAACATATCTTCCAAGATTTGATTCACTCGCTTAGTTTTTCCATTTGTCTAGGGATGGTAAGCGGTGTTAAAATTAATTTGTGTCCCCAAACTAGTAAATAGGGCCTTCCACAATGTTGAATTAAACTTCACGTCCCTATCTGATATAACAGTCTTTGGGATGCCATGCAGCGTAAAAATCTCTCTCATGAAGATATTTTCTATTTGCACGGTTTTTTAAGTAGACTGTATGGGTATAAAGTGTGATGCCTTACTCAGTCTATCAACCACCACCATAATGGAGTCATTATGTCTTTTTGATCTTGGTAGACCAATAATAAAATTTAGTGATATAACTTCCCACTTCCATTAAGGTACTGGTATAGTCTGCAACAATCCAGCTGAGTGTTGATGCTCCACCTTAACCTGTTGACATTCCAGACATATGTTTAAGTATTCCGCAATATTTCTTCACATACCATGCCAGAAAAAAACTTTTCTAATTGCTGTCAACATTTTCTGGTATCCTGGGTTTCTCGAATAATTACTGCAGTGATACTCATTCATGATCAGCTCTTTTAAACTCATTCGATTTGGAATGTATAACTTCCCTTTAAAGATTAAAATTTGGTCCTTGTTAATTCCATAATCAGAAGATTTTTCCTGTTTATTGTCTTCCTCCACCTGTTGCCATAAAAATCGGTATTCAGGATCCTTCTCGGCTTCTTCTTTTATCTGATCTAAAAATTTACACTCGATTTGATTATAACAAAGTTCATAATGTAGTTTCTTGCTTAAGGCATCCGCCACACGATTTTCTTTTCCTTCTACATGTTGTATATCAAAATCAAAATCACCTAAGAAGGCATTCCATATTTCCTAGTGAGCGTTTAGATCAACTTGCTTAAAGTAACTAGTTAGGCTGCTACGATTAGTCTTTAACACAAATCTTTTCCCCAACAAGTAGTGCCTCCATAATTGGAGTGTATGAACTACTGCTGTGAATTCTAAGTCATAGGCCGAATATCATTGTTCATGTTCCCTTTAATTTTCTTGAGTCATAGACAACCACCTTTCCTTCTTGCAATAAAATTTCCCCAACTCCTTTCTTACACACATCGGTACATACCTCAAATTATTTGCTGGAGTCAGCTACCCTCAACACCGGAGCGATGGTCAACAAATGTTTTAGCCTTTCAAAACTATTTTTTCATTCACTGGTCCATTTAAACACTTTTCCCTTTCACTGCAAGGATTTAATTGGAAAGGAAATATTCGAGAATCCTTCTATGAATTGCCGATAATACCCTGCTAAACCCATGAAGGAATGAATATTCGCCAGGTTCTGGGGTAATCTCCATTCCATAATAGTTTTAATTTTCTCTGGATTGACCGCTATCCCTTCAGCAAAAATGACATGGCCTAGATACTGTATCTGTTCTTTGAAAAAATCACATTTGATGAACTTGGTGTACAACTGATGTCTTCTTAAAATTTCCAATACTATCCTTAAGTGCTCCTTGTGTTCTTCCATGCTTTTTGAGTAGATAAAAATATCGTCAATGAATATAAGAAAAAATCTATCCAAAAAAGGGTGAAATATGCCATGCATCAGCCTCATGAATGTTGCTGGTGCATTAGTCAAGCCAAATGGTAACACCACGAGCTCGTAATTCCCATATCGAGTACGAAAAGCAGTCTTGTAGATTTCCTTGCCTTTAATTCGGATCTGGTGATATCTAGATATTAAGTCTATTTTAGAGAATACAATTGCCCCCTTCACCCGGTCAAATAGATCGTCTATCCGTGGCAACATATACTTATTTTTTACTGTTAATTTATTGAGTTGTCTATAGTCCATGCACATTTGCATGGTTTGATCCTTTTTCTTTACAAACAACAATGGTGCTCCCCAAAGGAGACACACTTGGTCGAATATACCCTTTTTCTAACAACTCTTGCAGCTGCATTTTCAGTTCGGTAAGCTCCAGTACGCTCATCCGATATGGGGCTCTTGAAACTGGTGATGTTCCTGGCATCAGTTCAATAGTGAAATCGATGTCCCATTTTTGGGGGTAAACCTGGTACATTTTCTGGAAATACATCCAGGAAACCTTGTACTACTGGTATGCTTTCCAGCATAGGGGTCTTCTCCTTATAATTAGAAAAACCCACTTGAATGGCGTATATCTGACATCCATTTTTAATAAATTTACTCAGTTGGGAGGTTGTGATAGGATGCAACTGTAAGGGTTTCTTAATTCATTGTAATTCTTGACGTGTTCCATCTTGCGTTCTGAAATATATAATCTTCTCTTTAAAATCTACCAGAGACCAATGTCTCTCCAACCAATCCATACCAAATAGTATATCATAGGATCCCAAAGGCAGTATATTCAGTTCTACATTTAATTGTTGTTTCCCAATTTCCAAAGAACAGTTTGGAATTTTAGCACAAATTTTTCTCTTTACCCCACTGGCCAAATGTACCAGCAAGGGATTTTTGAATTTATGAGTTTGTAATTTACAGTTTACTACTATTCTGGGGTTTACATAACTTAAACTGGTACCTGTGTCAACCAAAATAGAAACAGTTTGTGAAAGTAACTTACCTTCCAGTTCTATCATCATTGGCTGGTAATCCGCCTGTCGATCTTCCAAAGCTGCATTAATTCTGGGTATATTTCGTGCCACATCTCCCACTACAGGGGCTTCTTGCAGATTAGCTACTAATTCATTTCTTCCCCGTTGTGGGAAATTCTTATAATAGTGAGCCTCGCCACAACCCCAACACTATAGAGGTGGTTTTTGGGTTTGTCCATGTTCTGGCTTGCTAGAAGCCTCTGTAGTTTTTTCTTCTGTAGGCCACTGTGTTCTCTAATGGTTTCTTCTGAACTGTTTACTTACTAAATTTCTTGCAGAATTCTTAAAGATATTGGTCCTAACATTTTTGTAATTTGAATTGTTCTTCTGCCCTTTCCTTGGTTGCCAAATTTTGCCTATTTATCCTTTTTCCTTGGACTGCTAGTAGCACATTCTTGCTTTTCGAATTGCTTCGTCCATGGTCCTTGGATTTACGAACTCAATTCGTTCTTTCATGTGATTCGGTAAACTACTCAAGAACCGTTGAAATTTGGCCTTTTCATATCTTAAATAAGGAATGTATCTTAATAAGGAAATGAACTTGTTTATGTATTCATCCATTTTCATTTGACCAAATATTAAATCATGGAATTCTCTAGACTTTTCATCATTGAAACGTTATGTTAAATATTTTTCCTTGAAGTATTGCTGAAATTCATCCTGTGTCATGTCCTGGCCTTCGATACTATGGACATTCTTGACTTCCTCCCACCACAGGGTAGCTTTTTCTCTTAATTTATAAATGGCCAACTTGGCTTTAAGGCTACTTATGTATTCATAAACTTGAAAGTATTTGTTCATATTAATCAACAAATCTTCTGCCACTTCCTCCACTTCCCCATCAAATGTAGTTGGTTTAATATTTCAGAACTCACCCTGTAATTCCACTTTCTGTTTCTTGATTTCTTGATGATATGACACATTACCAGACTCAAATTCCTTATATTTTCTATTCAAGTTACTTTGTTGTGAATGACTTCTTTCCAATCTATAATTAGTTTGGTCATTAGCTTTTTGTTCATTTTCTCCCTAAGTATCTCTTTCAGGTCTAGGTTGTATCACTCCTTGATTTTTCTTATTAGAAAGGCTTTGGAGTATCCTTTCCTGCTCTTGCATCAAGCATTCATTGTCACTCCTAACCTAGACCATTTCTTCCTGTAACTTCTGCACAGTGCTTAGTAGTATACTAGTTTTATGCTGTTGTTATTCCAACAATCTACTAGTTTTCTGGTGTTGATATACACTCAACTGAATCCACATTTTCGGATTCATTTTCGAGTGGGATTGGGGTGTGGGTTCCCCTGAATTCTGGGGTGATTGCTGTGTAGATCCCCTTCTCATTTTGTCTCCGTCTATGTTATTTTTTTTTGTGCACAAATTTACACACAACGCTTTATTATTTTAGGCGACCCTTTGGGTCCCAGCATATGAACGCTGCTCTGATACCACTTGTAGCATACATCATGATACAACCATTAACTAGGTGAATTCCTTTACTATCATTTTATGAATTATGACATAGTTACTCATGTATGCTTATTTCTTTTACACCATATCATTTATCTTAGATTGATTACTACTTGGATATTAATCCTTACCTTTCCACATGGATCATCAATTTCGTGTTAACAGTCAAGTGTCCTATCTATCTCCTTAAGGTATTTCAACACTTATACTTGTATGCCTTCCTTGGTTCGAGAATCCTATAAAAATTTGGTTAAATTGGGTGATATGATTTAATTTCATGACACACGTTGATAATAATCCGATGGTATAGTATAATGGTTTGGTGGATATTTAACTCAGACGTATTTATTTATCTGGTTGTTAATGATTTCACTGTAGGCTGAGAGCTATTAAAATATTTGAGGTACTATACCATCGAATCGGGATTTGGGTGTAAAAATGACACTTTGTTAATCTGATCGTTGTCGGATTGTGGGGATTGATATCTATCGTGGAGATTTCTCAGTACTTGTTTAGGTTATCGACCCCTCTCAACCCTAACTAAATTTTCATTTCTACCTCTGGTCTTCGCCGACGCTGCCTCTCTACAACCATGGCGCCATATTTTCTCTGTCGACTCGCATTCAGCCTCTCGTCCAAGGTTTTCACATGCCATGACACAACAACAGGTAATCGTGTTTTCATTTTCTTCAGCTTTGAACTTATCCATCGGGACAGAGCAAGATCTCGCACTTAATATGAGTGCTCTCTTTTCTTATTTGCTCGTAGGGAAACTAGTTAGATCTATCCCTACTCCGGTTCTATGTGCTTAGTCTTGGGTATAGGTTCTTCATAGTTTCTTGGTGATTTTCTATTGTTGTGGGATTTTTGTCCCCGGCCTATGTCTACTCCAGATTTTACTACCGACTTCCCAGTTTGGCTTCCTTGCTTCCACGACTGGTAAGCCACTCAAAATAACCTGCTTTCCCTTTTAGCTATTCATTTAATCATTTTCTCTGTCCATTGCGGCATGTTAAACTTTTCTTGTTACCTTGTTTTTAAATTCTCGTTGCATTTATTTGTGTAGGGCCTCAATCACAACTTGCTGAGGAATATAATCTAATGTTCAGCAGTTTTCAGGTTTTGATGCAGGTAATAGCTTTACCGTTCAAATGACAAGGATTTTTTTTAGAGTTTACCTTTTCATATTTTCGAAACGCATATGGGTCCCTAACCGACCCTGCATTTCTTGCACAGGTACCTTGATTCATCATTGGGGTTTTTAAATTTTGAAGTAAGGCTCTCTCGATATAGTCCTTTGATGCTTGCGACGTGTGATAACCTTATAGTTTATTGAGGCACAATTGACCATTTACTCTTTTTCTCTTAATTTTAGAGGGCTTCACCCTGTGTTGAACGATTCACTTACATTTAAAATTACTGTTGGTTAGTTGTTATTATACCTCCTTAAGGTTTGTTGGTCGAATTCTCGGCCCAACCTAAAAGACAATTTTCTCAATGTAACATGATTTGTTAATATATAAATTTCATGGTGAATTATTATTTGACTCATGTATTTTGAATAGATGAGTTATTCGATCCTTTCTTTAAACACAATTCCTCTCTATGTTTGTAAAGATTATAACTTAATGGTTTCCCATTTTATATAACAACATTACATTTTCTTTCCACTATGTATTCGGGTTAATCTCCACTTATTTCGTAAACTCTCTTTTTCCTTCTTGTTTGTAGCGAAATTTCTTTTTTGCAATGCTTTTAGTAAGTATATTTCTATGTTGAATTTTTCATTTATATTGGCAGTTGATTTTTCAGTCTGGGTTTCACTGCCTAATCTGCCTCTAGAATTTAGATGTGACTAAATTGTTCTAGACAGGGGTTTTTGTCCCTTCTTTCAAGAATTGATACTGTAATATTTATTTTTCCATTTATTTGCTTAGTTCCAGTTTATAAAAGATATCCAAATCATCCAATATTGAATGAGTTTTCAATAACTCACTCTATCCATGTATATCATAGTTTAAACAGAAAAACAACCAGTTTTGGTCCAAGCTTTCAATTCTGGATCTTGAACTAAAAGTTTTTTTGGTAGTTTTTTCCAGTAGATATTTCTATTTTTCTTTTCCTAATAACATATACACTATTCTTTCTTGAACCCAAGAAATCGTTCTAATTCGTTTTATTTTACATGCCTTACCATTGTAAATGGCCATATATTTCTACATAATCATAAAATTACAGCCAGCACATCATTAACTCCTCTGCTGTAATCTTGAATGCTTAAAGAAACATATATATACATGTATAGAAATTACAACAATTTTTTGTGTAGTAAATCGCAGATTCATAAATCAATGAATGATTCCATACTATGTAGATTTATGTCTAAACAGGGTTTCTAATTCTTACTTCTTCTGTAGTCTAATTACTTATCTCACTTCAGAGCTTGCTGATGATTTTACTCCCTACCAGGAGAGAGGCAATTATCTCCTCATCTACCCCCGTGCTCCACACATGAGATGAGTTGTTTAATAGAAATTTTAGAAGAGACCTCAAGACCCCTAGTCTAGTACTCTTCTTTTCCAGGATTCAGGAATGTTGAGTGTTTCCACTGGTCACCACCAGCTTTGGAACTCCACTCTCTTCTTTCTTCTAATTTCTGTTTTCAGTCACAGAACCCCTTTTCCTCCCTGGGATGCATCTTTTATCCCCAAAGGAAAGGTAATTGTTTTTTAACTATTTCTTTTCAACCACTCTCAGATCTTGGTATGGTTTTATCATCGGTCTTCTTTTAATTTTATGGAACAACAATCCATAATTAAATTTTTATTTCAAAACATAAATAATTTATTTTCATCTCATGTAATCCTCTTCTCAAAAATAAATGTCCATCTTCTTTTAAATAAATAAAATAACAATTAGTTTGCATTTAAACCAATTGTCACATTTTTAATTATAAATTTATTAATTTTTTATATGATTATTAATTGTATATTATGCCATATCTAATGGTTACAAATATGAATTATGATTCTTTAAATTTATTTTAATGTGATATGTATATTATGTTGTTTTCCTAGAATATATTATTTGTAATTTTATTAATAGAAACAAAATTACAATATAAAAAATTGAATTGAACTTATTTATTACTTTTTATTACATTTTCCTTTTTATTATTTTTAAAATTTAGGTTACATTATGTTTTATTATTAATAATTTTTTATCTAATGTTTCATTTTATTGACACTAAAACAACTCTCCTATATTGAGTCAATATTTAATGTTTACACTCATTTACCAACACTAAAACATATCCTCCATATTTGAAGGGCCCACATTTAAACATGTAAACTCATTTATGGACACTATAACATTTTCCTCATACATTTGCCTTATATTGGGTTGTAGAGCACCTCTCAGTGCAATAATAAAATGAGCACAGTAAAAGTAAGATTATTGATGCTTTACAATAATTTTAATTAAAACTAAATAAATATATATATTCATTTTTTATTATAGTTGACATTAATTTTTTGTTTAGAGAATATTTTATTTTATTTTAATTTATTTTAAAAGAAACAGGTTAACTACACATCAAATATGAATGGAATCACACATCTTTCAATTTTGACAATAATTTTTAAAAAGTTAAAATTATATTTTTTTTACTATACAAATTTAAAAATATATTTCAATTATATTTATTAAACTTAAAATACATGTAATATTTATATTTATATTTCTCATAAATTAATTAAAAATTAAATTAGTAATTTGATTAAGAAAGAAGGAAGATTATGCGAAGCCAAGTTTTTAAGAATAAGAAATGTAAAGTTATAAAAGCCTAAAATGCATGAGGATGTAGTGAGAAATCCCCATGGATGGCATTTAAAAAAAACAAAGGCGTCCAACCCTATAACTTTCAAAAGTAACTGTAATACGTTGTTTAAAAGGGCGTGAGTGTTGAAGTGGTTACACGATGAGGAGCTCTTCATTTTGATTTTTTTTATAAGAATTAAAAATATATATATGATTTAAATTAAAAAAAAATTATTATATTTATTAAAAGGGTGTGTGGTTGATATGGTTACCATGATAAGCATTTCTTCTTCATTAAGATTTTTTTATAAGAATTAAAAGTATATATATAATTTAAATAACAAATATAAATTTAATTATTTTTTTAGTTTAATAGGTTTTTTTAATTTATTCATTTTTAAAGATAAGTTATAATTATGAAAGACGTTCGATGGTCTTAATCTGTCTATTAGGAAATCAGGTTTGTTGGCCACCGAAACACATTATAAGCCATCCAAAATCTCATAATTTTAAGTGTGTCAAACTTGGCCTTATAGCTCTGAATGTCTAAATACCCGTTTTCATCTATATCTACATAACTATAACATTTTTTACACATATACAACATATAAAGAGATCCAAAAAAAAACCCTAACATACGGAACACTAATCATCATCAGAGGACTCCACTGGAGCGAGGTCCTTAGCACTGGAACCAAGTAACTCTGTTTGAGGGAGGTACATAATGTGCTTTTCAGTACGACCCAAACGGATATTCCGTTGTTGAATATGCAAATGAATCAAGTGAAACTCCTTTTGAATGTCTTGATGACCAAGGCCTGGTTTAACTGAATTAACCGACACACTCATTATGGCTTTAGCCATAAGATTCTTCATAAGTCAATAGAGATGAACTTTATGTTTGTACTGGGTGGTACGACCACATTTATGACCCAGAGCTGGGGTAAGGAGTCGCCAATCCTCCACCTACAATTCAATTTCTGCTATTTGGTTGAGCTCTTCTTCCCATGACGAAATCAACTGCTTCACTTGGGTTGGAGTACCAACAGTGTATGCCTGAACTTCTTCCTGTATTACCTGCGCATCCGTCATTCTATCGCTTCTTCTTGGTGGCCCAGCTAAGGAGGATCCTCTACCGCCTCAGGTGCCATTCTTCCTACCCTGGCCCTAACCTCTGTTACTTGACATGCTAGCACTAGGGGTTGCACAAACCATCTTTCTTATTGCGAATTTAACCAGATGCTGAGCAGACCAACAGAAAGGGAAGGTCATGGACCAATTCTGGTCGGTGAATCCATGATCACAAAGCACACTTTGGTTAAAATAACCTGAGACAAATACAAAAAAAGGCAAGAGATAGATACTATTAGGCAAAACCCTGGTAAAAAAACTGAAGGTAATCCATGGGGGCCTCCAACACCATTGTAAGCCATGAAACAACACCGTAGGCTCAAGAGTACCATAACGCAAAGAGGGCCACATCAAATGTTGCAATGCATAAGCCATATAACAGGGACCGGCTCCCTGAGCCTCAAACCTTTGCATGCCACCACATAAACAATACAAAAAAAATGCAAGAAGGAAACTTTTGGTGCGATGCTCGAAATGGACAGAGCCATCCAATATCTCTCACTATCATCACAACAGACTTTTCCTTTGTAACAATGGACCCAAAAACAAGCATAGATACCCGTTCGATACAAAAGGATGCCAAATCAGACGAATATATGCAAAGAAACAACACACTCATAAAATATAGAAACTATAAGAACTTGACAATTTTCTAGATATCCTCTACTAAGCAGCCCAACTTTCCAATTTCCGAGAGCAGTCTTTCCATCACACACAAAAAATACAGAAATGACATATACTTTCCAAGTATCCAAACACTCATTACTAAACCTTCCATCATGCCAATTAACGACAACATTATTTCCATTGTTGTGAATATCAAATCGAACATACGACAATCGCTCAGGCAGAGGAATAGAGAAAGAAACATACTCATATACCAATGCCATTAACCAGAGAGTGATGAGCTAGTCCAGAACCCAGTGGTGCCTACCCAATCGAGTCGATAAGATTGTATGAATCGAGTGCTTGAAACTTACGGTTTGATCCTCACACCTGACCAGGAAAGGTGCATTCATATGGTTACCTTCCTCCACCACTTGGAATTTAAGAACTCTATCATCCCTTGTTGCATTAATGCCATAATACCATCTGACATCCCACTACATTTATTCCACACGTGAAATCTGGGAGGTGGCCGCCCTTCGGCCTCTCTATGAGTCCTTTCAATCATATCACTAATCCTGAGAGGGATATTGGATCTCCTCACACCTCGATCAAGGAAAAATTAATTAATTAAATTAATGATGTAATAGTTTAAAATTTAGAATTAATAAATTTTAAATAATTAGGGAAAAATAATATAATTATAATTATATATAGAGATGAAGGAAATAATTCAATTTTGTTTTGAATTGGAGGGCTAAAGTGAGTTTGCTAGGCAAGTTTCTAGGTATACTCATTAGTGGAAATTTGAACATGGGTGGAGAAGATAACATTCATTCCTTCCAACTACTTGAAATAACCCCCAATTGAGTGAAATTTTGGGCATTGGAGACAACCCAAGGAAATAAATCGATCTCCCTCTCAATGCGAAGGAAAGAGGCCCAAAGGAAAGAAAGAGGTTGATGGACCAAGATAACCCCAATCAACTGAAATTTTAGGCATTGGGGACCACCCGGGGAAAGAAATTAACCTCTCTCTTAAGATGAAGAAAATAGAGAGGTTGTTAGTACCTGACCAACCGACATTGGGAACACCCAAGGAAATAAATATTCTTCCCTCTCAATGCAAAGGAAATAGAGAGATGGTTGGTACCTGGCCAACCCACACTATATAAATACTTAAGAGTGTGACACAATTACTCTATCAAGTGCTACAACATGTCAAACTAGACTTGACCCTAGGTGAGGAGGATCGCAACAATTCCATCCAACCACCCAAATAAACTCAATTTAATATATATATGATTTATATAAAATTTAAAATTAACTATTATACTTGAAGACAAAGTTATGAGTTGAAAATATAAATTTAAATTTTTTTAAAAATGTGAATGTTAAATATAAAAGTAAAATCAAATTGTAATTTTTATTAATTTTAGTTTAAAATAATTGAGCTAAGAGGCTCATTCTACAATCTAGTATGAGGGGGATGTGTAATTTCATCCGTGCTAAACTTGGGTGTCCTTAAAAAATACTTTAAATGAAAATACATTGCGAGTTATAATAAAAACATAAATGATTATAAATATTTGGTTAGTTTTAATTCAAAAATAATAAACGTTAATAATCACATTCTCATTGTGTTCCCTTGATTTATTATCTTTCACTTTCACTCATAATAAATAAAATATTTGGAAATAATATAATTTTATATAACTTTATATAGATAAAGTATATATATATATATATATATATATATATATATATATATATATATATATATATATATATGCATGTATTAATATTTATCTTAGTAAAATATCTCAATTCTCAAAAGGAAAAAATAATTTAATTACTTCATAATAAAAGGAAATTGTGTAACTCATTCAATTTTTAATATTAAATATTAATAATAATAAATTATTCAAAAATACAATTTAAACAATAAAAAATTACACATGTCTTTAAATAATGAAAAAATACACATTGTTTATATAGAGAGAAAACAAAGAACCACTATAGATCTATCTAAATCACAAATTTATCAAGCACTAAAAATGATTAAATCTCTTGACATGTAAATCTTTTTTCAAATTTTACATTATAAAAAAAGTTTGCATATAATGAGATTTGATCGCTCTCTACTTTTGATAGATCCATGATTAAGATAAATATATACTGTTAAAAATATTAAATTTGTAAATTATATAATTCAAAAAATAAAAATTTCTATAATAAGATCTAATGGATTTTGAAATTGCATATTTTTATTTCTGAATATATAATGCAAAAATTTACATTAAAAGTATGTTGAAAAGTCAAAATTTTATGAATTATATTAATTGGGAAAAAAATGAATAAAACCTTAAAGCCAAAACCAACATGCAATAGAACAATATAAAACATAAACTAGCATTTGCATCGAGATGTGAAAAGGAACGCTGATAGGAGGAGTGAGGAATATGTAAGTAAGTAAAAACAACATTTAAGTAAAATGGCATTAGATAAATTTAATTTTCATTTCCAACTTCAACACTTAAAAAATGTCGACCAATTGCTTAAAACTCATATCCATCTCTTTTCAGATTCTACATATGCTTGAAATCCATGATTGTGGTACAAACTTCAAATATATTTATGAAAGAATGACCATGACTTCATGTAACCACTAGAGCCATAACTCCATTCCTTGGACCTGGATCGAGCAATATTCATCCACCAAAGCTTGAATAACTTTCAAATATGCAGAGTATGACATCCTCTTGCCTCAAAGGTGTGCTTGGACATTGGGGTGTCCATGTTTTCAGATAGTATACCATAACATGTGAATCTGGAGCAGAAGAGAATAAACCAAGTGTTTTGGACAATCTATGGAATTGTATGGCATTGCAAGGTGAAAAGCAATGTCAAAAATATTTCAAAAGTTATCCATGGAAAGTAACCAAGTGTTTTGGAAAATCCATGGAATTATATGGAATTACAAGGTGAGAAGTAGTGCCAAATCTATTTCAAAATTTCTCCATGGAAGGTGTTCACACAGAAACTGAAGAAACAACTTGAAAATCATTAATATTGTCAACAAAATAAAAAACTTGAATCCTATAGAAAAAAATAAACATTTCCCCTTTATATTTTCTCAAATGCCCAAATAATTTTGTGTATTTTTTTAAGATTAGTGAAATGTTCAAAGCCACTGATGATGAAAAGAACCAACTTTGATCATTTTGTAAGTGTCCAAAGAAATTTTTCCATGTTTCTGAAGATTAATGAGATTTTCCATGTTACATATAATGAAAGACATGATTTTCAAAATTTCTCAGTGTCCAAACAACATTTTTTTACTTTATAGAGCTACCCGTGAAGGAATTTAGAAGAAAGCCTTGCTCGGCGATGGCTCTCACATCCTGAGAGAAATCTCACAACATAACAATAGATTGTTATGCCCGCAAGGGTTCCTCCTCAATCCACATAACGGCACACATCCACAATCCAATTGGAAAACAAAACCGTGACCTCAACCTTGCAGTGCCCCAACAAATATCACTCTCCTACAGTGTAATAGGTTCAAGACCACCTTTGCACAACCTTCAATGCAACAATTGAAGAAAATAATAACGAGTGTTCGCCACTCTATCAAAGAACATAAAATTTCCTTCGTCACTAGGTTGAGGAACGACACTCCGCGACTATGGTTAACGCACATTCCAATACATACAAAGTGTGTATCTCAT
The DNA here is from genome assembly GCA_034641835.2 of Pinus albicaulis. Taxonomy (NCBI): domain Eukaryota; kingdom Viridiplantae; phylum Streptophyta; class Pinopsida; order Pinales; family Pinaceae; genus Pinus; species Pinus albicaulis. Next base: position 18,136,061 of record CM076577.1, on the reverse strand, counting down.
CACATGAACATGGTTCATGAACATGAACATGAGCATGAGTATGATCGCCACACCACACTTATGATGCGCTCCCAACTAAACTTTCCATGCTTCTCACCAGCGTTCACAAAACCAAACATCACCACACACAAATTCTTCTCTCCGGTATAAAATAAAATAAAATAAAATAAAAACACATCACTTCAGTTTTGACGTGACAGATAATCGCATCATAGAAAGAAAACTAACGGGCAGAGATTGTCCGGAACAATCCGCCACAACCATTAAATATAGAGACAATCCACCATAAATAACCAAAAAAATAAGACACACCTCCCGCCTATGACTACGCCTACACGGCTTTACCACGCTTCATGATCCATAGAACTTTTAGTACAAAAGGCCAAAAAACAAAATGAATTTCAATGCTTCACATGCATATTAATCCAAGTCACTCGGTGCTCCACCCACAACACAAATAAGATTTCAATACGAACAAATAGAAACTATCACAATTCCTCCTCCAAATGGCCGGCAGGTACCACAAATCCACATGGGTCAATAATGGTTCGGAACGGAAAAAAAAAAAAAAAATATTATTAAAATAATTATTTTTACAGGTGGCAGACAAGGAATCTAGGAATAGTGTCGTGAGTTAAAATAAAAATCCTTCGGCATAATTAAAGGTGCAAATAATACAAAGAAAATCAATTTCAAAAATGATTATGAATATTGAAACTGGCCGAGAAAATTCAAATTAAGGTGTGTCGGTCATTCCGTACCGTGCTTGTTTCGATGCGGCATTGTTTGATGGTGACATGGGTACGGTTGTTTGATGGGTGGGATAGTTTGTGTGATCGATCTAGCAATAAATTAAAAAAGCAACAACAATTGATTCGACCAAACCAACGCTGACTTAACCCTGCGGAGCAAGCAATCAAAAAAACCTCTTTCCTACCAGCTTCGCTACCCTAGCAATCAACCCCGACACTAGATAGTGGATTGAAACTAATTACGTTCACTGATTTTCTGCAAAAACTTTGCACGAAGACATGGCCGTTTGAAGGAGGCTCTGCATATATTTCAAATTGCAGAAAATCCTTTGCACTCTTCTACATAGATTTTTCTCTTGCAAGATTGTATTAAGGCTAAGCTTATTGTTTCATAGCCTACGCTGTTTTAAGTAATGCGATTATCAACTGGTATGTCCATGGTCACAAAGTTTTCAGTTAAATGTCTCAACGAAATGTGTGCTCGTCGAGGGGATGTGATGATTACAACTTATTCAAGTTGCTGGTTCGCTGAGGAGGGAATGCCACTCTCTGTCGAATTGCAACGAGTCTATTTCAAACCTAATAAATTTTCCCTTGGCATCTCTGCAATTATGCATAAATATAAAGAAATAAAGAAATATTATTAAAATAATGCATTTTACAGGTGGCAAACGACGAATCTAGTAATAGTGTCGTGAGGTAAAACCTCATAATAGAACGCCTTCAACGTAATAATAAAACACGCAGAAGCTCAAACCACATTTTAGTAAACTGGAAGGATTCCAAGGTACTAATTACAACTATGTGTAAAGTTTCAATGTTAATGATGATGATATTACTTGATCCTACATGGACGCACAACAAAAGTGAGTCGTTCCAAAAGTGTATGAAAATGTACGCTGCTCTTTTTTTTCTCAGAAGAAAAAAGTTGTTTATATTAGATATAACAGTACATTGTTCCCAATTACATTTTTAGCTGTTCCAGCGAGAAATACAAAATACCCCATCCACAAACATAAATTACCCTCTCAAGAGATAGTGAACAATGTTCATATCAAGCCATATAACAGATAGAATTGATTATACCTTTACATTATGGACATGTATATTCCTGTGTGAATAAAAACCTTGTCCCTGTATAAACATATCCATAATAGATTATACATACAGAAATTGAAAAAAAAGTAAAGGATATAGTAATGATGCGTGACCCATGTCTCTGCCGATATTGCGAATGTTCATGTATTGTACAGGCTCCCTTGACTGTATAATGTAGCGCTTAACTGAGTGATTTTTCCAGGCTGTTATAGTGGATCATTGATAATATGTATTGACAGGCTCGCTTGACTGTTTACAGTGTCATTGAATGCTTGTTTTAACAGGCTCGCTTGATATCTGAAAGAATCATTCTGGCATGTAGACAGTGATTGAGGCTGTGTGCACATCTGTATGTATAATATCCTGTAAAAAACAGAACCATCTCTGTACCCTTTGTAAAATGTACGCTGCTCCTAAAAAAATACACTCAATAATATTTGAAAGAGTTGAAACATGAACCAATGTAATACAATGCCAGCATAGTTTTTCTACGAATACATCTACCATAATGACAAGTTCTCTTCTCCTTTTCGTTTCCTTTTCAGAACGTTGAAAAACTCTCATGATCATGTTTTACCTTTTTTTCAACATCGAAACAATTGATGGAATAATAATTTCCTACCATGTTTATAAAATACATACTTTGTAGCAAATGATTAGTAATTTATGCAAGTCTTTTAATTATGGATTAGTATAGAAGGAACAATTTTTTTCAGGTGTATAATTTTTTTTATAGTATAAAATTTGTAAAAAAGTTTGCACCTTGAGAGATTTGATTTTTATGGACCTTTGATAAATCAATGGTTACACTCACCACTTGTAAATTTTCATTGTTTGAATTTCATTTTTGTTACATAAATGAATTCAACCCCTTGAAATTTTTCTGGGGCACTTTTAGACTACACAACTTAAATTTTCAATTCCAACTAATCTTTGCTGGATTTTAGAAAATATACCTTAAAACAAGTCAAAATGTAGAATAATAAGACTATTTAGAAATGTTTTAATCATAGAAATTGATTTTTCCAGTTGTTTTATATAATATATACATAGTTTTGTTTAATATATGATTATACGAGTTGACATTGAAATATTCTACTTAATATCGACATTGAAATATTTTATTCATGACCACATTGTCCACATTAAAATGATATTTTATTTTATTTTATTTCTTTTGAACCATATTTGTTTTATTTGTTTGTCCAGTTGTCTGAGATTATAGCTACAGGCTTGACCTTTGGCTTGAGAAACCACGACCAACGGGCATCTAAGTTGTGAAAATCACTGGGGGACCGCACCCAGCCTTGGCCACACCAACGTTTAAGACGATTAGGTTTTTTCCTACAGAGTTTCAAACTAGTGAACTTCACATCATGGAGTGAATTAGCGTCCCCATCAACATCTATTCTATGCCTCCTGGGCTTTATTGATATATTTTTAAATACACGTCTCACAAAAAATATTTTTAAATACACATTAATGTTACTTAACCCTGCATATTGAGATATTTTATTTCTAGCTTTTTATTATTATTAATATTTTTTAAATGCTAAATATTAATTTTATATTAAGAATTAAATTAATTACACATATTCTTCTTATTAAGAAGTAACTAAATTTTTTTACTTTCAATTACTTCTTCTATTTGAACATTAAATTTTTTTATTATGGCCTATGGGGCATAGAATAGACAATGATGGGGTGTACTGCTAAGTCACTTTGTAATGTGAAGGTCACCGGTTCGAAACTCCATGGGAAAAAATCCAGTCGTGTTAAAGGTTGGTGTGGCATAGGCCATGTGTGATCCCTGGGTGATTTTGAGAGCTTAAATACCCATGGGTCTCGGTTTCTCAAGGAAAAATCCAAGCATGTAACTATCATCTCAGAAAACTTGACAAACAAAAAAATGTATTTTATTATGGTTAACACACACACACATACTCACACACAAATATACACTTTTTCTCTTTATATCTACATATATATGAAGTTGATGGCAATGGGAATTTTCCAAGGCTTCTCATTATTTTCTTTATGATCATGTTCTTCTAGAATCATGGGTTTCTCCCTCTATTTATGGGGGGTAAAATCTCAAAAACTTGCAACCGATAAAGCTATTAACTATCCTCCACTTGTCTCAAAGCATTGTTTCTCTCATCCCTTCCCATGGACCTTAGTTATGTCCTATTTCGAAGTGTTTCTGATAATAATTTGATGCATGATTTATTCGAGGGAGGAACAAGTGGAATATGAGTATATTCCACCTCAGATCCTGCTTTTACACCCATATATGGACTACATAAAAAAACTTGATGTTTCGTCAACACCTACCAAGTAGGGGATCTAATACCTTCCAAAATAACTGCAACTAGTATAGATGGCACACTACATGGTCCTCCATTCAAATGACCTACTCATAAATGACAACACTATGTGCAAGAACAAGGAAGATCATAGGCTAGAAGGGATTCAAATTGAGGCGAGCCTAAGAGATGGGTTAATGGCTGAATTGGATCTCAATCTTAATGGGGTTATATGGGACCAAAAGTTGGACTATTGGAAATTACCCTTTAGGTTCCATTGATGTCACGAGGTTGGGCATATTTAGAAGGAATGTGACAGTGTAGGTCTAATTCTTCATTCTTGAGGTTATTACAAAAGCCCAAAGGCCTCTCCTTCTAGTGTTTCTCCTAGCTTGGTGTAGAGGTATCATTCATAACCAAAGGTTATGTTAGTCTCCTCCTTAGATCAGGGCCCCTATGGTGTTTGAAAAATCAAATCCTCCTCTCCTGGTAAGGTCTCAAGCTCACCTCCTTCCTCTTTGATCAAATTATTTTCCTCCTCCCCTTTTGAGGTTCATCCCATCCTCTCCTTCAGTATCCCTGGAAGGTGGGTCCCTCTTGAAACTCCCCCTTCCTCTAGTTATTGTATCCCCTACCTTAAAATCCCAAAGCCCCCTTTTCCCCTACACCCTACATTGATTCCACTCGCCTCCCTTACTTGAGTCTTTAAGGAAACATAAAGTTATACACTCTATCCCCCAATCAAAAGTCATTAATTTTCCATTTTCTAGTGTTAGGATTGCATTGGATCTTCCTTTGATTATTTCGGTAAGAAGGAAACCAAATTTATGCAATACATAAGAGAAAATGTTCTAGAGATCAAAACAAGCAAACAAGCTTCCATTTCTATGTATCTTAGAGCTAATAGTCCCAACTCCAAGGGTCAATGTGACATTAGGAAATTTTCAAGTTTAAAATGGTCCTCCTAAGGAATATTATAAAATAATAGTGGACATAATAAAATAAGATTAGATTACATAATCAAATTTAGAGGGGAAAAAAACTACTTTTTCAACTTATCTCCCTACAGTTTTACTCAAATATAACGCTAGAGAACTTGTTGGATGTGGAATATAATTCATCATCCAAGGAGTACCCATTTTGCATAATTCATATGGACCTTGCTACACAAAAAATGAGAAATACATGAAAAAACATGATTGCAATCACATTTTTTTAATTTTTTTTAATGTAATTCTCATTTTTCGTCTAGCAAGGGCCATCAAAAGCAAAAAACATGGGTACCCCTTGGATTAGGAATTGAATTCCTCATCCAATGAGTGCTCCCACTCGAAATTTGAGTAAAATCGTAGGGAGATAAGTTGAAAATACGATTTGAAAAGCTAGTTTTTTTACTTTTTTTATTTTTTAATATTTTTTAATTTTTTACTCCAAAAATGGTAAATCATCCTCCATGGTTGACAGCATCATCTTGAATCCTATTGGTTCTTATAAATTTTATTTCAATTGTACATTTTTGTTTTGAGGCTCACTTTTTACCACAAAATTTCTCTAATGACCATTTTATCTTTCAACACGAAGGGTCTTGGGGGTGCCTGTAAAAAATAGCCCTCAAAAGGTTCATTGTGAGAAAAAAACATGATATTATCCTGATTCATGATACTATGTGCTCAATATTTAAAGCCAAGCAGTATTTGGAAGTGATATTAAAAAAATTATCATTTTGTCATGTGGATGCATTTGGATTTTTTGGGGTTTTATCTCTGGTTGGAGCCCTTCTTACAAGACCATTTGCTCCTAATTTCTTTCTTCCACCATTCTATTGAAGTTGTAAATTAAATATTGTGTCAAAATCATTTCTATTTTAAATTTATATGGTCCATACTTTGATCACATTTCTTTCTAGGAAAATTTAGCCTCAACACATGCACTGGTGGGCTCATTCACCAATGTTGGAGGTGATATCAACTTCATGATTTCACTTAGATAATTTTGGGCGAATGAACCTATATTTACCCCTTAGCATAATTTCTTTATATATTTTTTGATAAAATAATGCCTTATGGACTGTTACAGGACAAACTACCTCCTCATCAACTCAGAGGAGAAGGAAACATGGAAGGAAGAAAATCACCCAGACAGAGATCTATTTTTCCAAGGTGACACACCCTGGAGACAACCAGGTCGAGTTATAACACATCCCAACCATTCAAAGGGAGCGTTAGTGCCTAGGTTAATGCTATGTCTTGCCTAAGGGGTAGAGTTACCTGTGTTTTCATGAAGAAAGGGACAAATCCCGCGGAAACTAACTGGCATTTCCTAGTTTTTCTCAAAATGAGTCAGTTCAAAAGTAGCAACCTATGGTACAGACCTCTTATTGGATGTTTTCAAACAAAACTGAACACCTATAGAGGGAAAAATCAAGGAATGGCAAGGAAACATCAATATTTTTCCCCATTCAAACTAATTGAAAGGATTGGAAATATCTGTCCTCCCTAATTCCTATAAATTGTAGGCTTGGGCTCTTGGTCAAGGGTCGAAGGTTTGATCATGTATATAGCATAACTTCATTGTTGAGTGTGAGGCTTAAGGATTGGCAAGGTTCATTGAGAACTCTTAGACTAAGTATCAGTACACTTGAAGATAGAGGAGAGAGAGAGGAGTCAGGAGATTGATGAAGGCTTGGTTCAACCAACGGTTGTAATCTTCCTCCTTATATATTAATAGAACTATATATGTTTTTTCCATTTGATGTTTCAATTTCACATTTATTATTTATTTTTTTGTGAAGCATGACATAAATGGCTTATATTTGCATGGTTAAATGTTAATTATATACTTGTTTAATTGCTAGTAAGTGATATCACTATGAATATTACACGTGTGCTTTGTTTGTTTGCAGAACCTAGACTTGAAGCCAGTGAGGAAGGAATTCAACCACGTTGCTTAGCGCTCTCCAAAGGATCTGCTATTTACAAACTTGGTAATCCTTCAATATCTCACTTCGTCGATTATGCATTAGTGTGAACATGTGTGCAATGTATTTGTAACTATACAACTAATCTGATTGTCTGCCTCGGGCACCGGGAAGCTCTGAGAGGGATATACATCAACTACCACCTAAGAATTTTACCCCTTAGCAGAATTGGTGACCATACTGGGGATTTGATCCTAAGTTCCTGGATTGTTTATTTTTGAGCCTTTGACTCTTTCCCTCTGTCCTTTCCCACTATGCTCACATCCCATTTTGATCAGTTTATATGCTTTGTAACCATCTCAGTAGCTCACAGTGTCTAGAATAGACCCTGCCTAGCCATTTTTACAACTTTGCCTCAAGTAACACACTCCCTGGGTGTGTTACAGTGCGTTATAACGCTGCGGATGGTCAGATACAATGCGTTAGTCCTGTTATTAACACTTTGTAGCCTCTGCTAGCTAGCGTTACCCAGTCAAAATTTGTTGTTTACACCCTTGATATGTTTCCATTGGCTATGGAGTTGTTGGCTTCCATATTAACTTCTTATTGGTTTTTGGATCCCTATGCTTGGTTGCCTGCTAGCATTTTTAGTTTTCTTGTTTAAAAAGTTAGTGTTAGCCGCATTTACTTTTTGAAGAGGGATTTTTTTTTTTAGTTTTTCTGAACATAGCTGAATTCATTCTGAATTTTTTGATTAAAAATCTATTATAGAGGATAGATATAAATCTGAATCTTCTTAGGTTGAACTACGTTATTTGAATGCTTGTGGCTGCATGGATGTTTGAAAGATCTCTCCCTGTAGAATAAACTCTTCATCGAATTGAATATTAAGAGAATTTTTTTGCATGGTTTTGAGTCAGAGTCTCATTACATTTTCATACAGCCACTCCCCCTCCAAAGACTAATAAGAAAGTACACTAAAAAATCAAGCACTAATAAAATTAATCACATAACTATTTTTCTAAGCTCACAGCAACAGTATTTTAGGCTAGGATATTGGGATAGGAGAAGTGAGAAAACTGCCCGAGATCATAAAACTTGAAACTAGAGTCATTTAAGAAGGAAAAATCCTATTGCACTCATACTATTGGCACCGTTCCATTACTACTAGAGTTAAGCGCAAGACAACACTGGGGTGCATGAGAAGGTATCTCGCCTTCGAGTGCATAACAATGGGCATTCTATATATTTGGGATCCCCTTGAGGATTTCAAAACTAGATTGGGGATATAGGTGTTCTGCCCATATAGCGTGTTGTCTATGACCGTGACCCCCCTGATAGTGTCTATGATTTGAGGTATATTTAGTTTCCATACTCTTAGGGACTTACACAAGGTGACTGGGGCGAGCTTCCTTGGTACCTAACATAGACATACCCACTCTGTCTTTGTTCTTTGGGAAGTTACTAGTCCTCACGAGAGTGCTTATACCCATCAAATGAGGTTCGAGCGAAGCTCTTGTGTAATTGTAACTATACATTTGACCAACTCTCTCTGTATGCTATTGTGATACTGGGTTTCATCTCTAGTAAACGGTAGTAATCAGACAAGGTCTTACCCCTTTTGGCTGCTTGATTGCTTGATTTTAGAGGTTCTTTTTTCTTTTTTAGGTGTGTGGTTACTACCATTGAGACTTCATAATACATCATAATAAAAATTGATAAAATTAACAGGTCATCGTGGCATCCTTCAACCCTCGTCGTCTTTTTAGATGATAGTAATGTCTCCCTCCATTGACATTGGGGGAGGAGTCAAGTCTCGGAGACCCAGTGCCTTCTCTGGAAGAGAAGTCTCCAGTGAAAACCCCTGACTTTCATATAGCTCCCTATCACACGGAGCTTCCTGAGGATCCTTTCACGGAAGGAGTCATACCTCCTTATCATCCTCCTCTCACTAACCTGTCGGGGCCATTGTTAGTTCAGGTAACACCAGTGCCAGTCATGTCTTTAGCTGCACCTACATCCATTTCACAACCGATGACCATAGGGTCAGTGCCATTGGTGGCCAACTTGGTTCCACCACCATCTTCCATGCCAGTTGTCAGTTCTACGCAACTGATTGGAAACCCCAGTAGAGAGCCTATACCTGGTCTTAGTAATCCGTTCATCACAACTGTAAGAGGACCTCTGAACCCTTCGAGATCTGCCCCTATAGTGGCTGCACTTGGACCCACAGTTTCCGATCCTGCTAGCAGGGCTACTTCGGCTCCTTTTAGAAACCCTTTTAGTTGGAACCCATTGTTGAGTTCAAACTCCTTGGCTACTATGCTATGGGGTAGTGTCACCAATACATATATGCCAGGGGGCACTTTGGTACCCCTACATTCAATAGGACAAGTAGGACCGCCAATTGTTAACGCCATTCCTTTAAGTGGTCAACCTTCAGGTGGGTCTATGTCGATGGTCAACTATGGAAATAACAGTATTCCACAAGCTAACTCTAACACGTCCATATGGGCAGCCCTTCCCCAAAGCCAATTGGGGCAAGGGGAAACTATTACACTGGGGGAAACCAACAGTTTTCCCCCCAGTACAACAACCATACATCCCTACACCTCCACTCACTGGAAAAGTTTATCAACAAAGTCATACTTATCCCATTGGCAACACATTGATGGGCAGACCCTACAGTTCGAATGGTCAGCCAACAACTCCTTGGATAGACTCGGGGGAAACCACGCAATTGCCATTTTTGGCAGAATTAGACATCCCCAACCTCTACAAATTGACCAATGATCCTATCAACCACAACCCGCTCTGGCCTCCAGTACCACACAAGATTCTATCTGACATCCCTAAGTTCGAAGGGAAACAAGGGGAAGATCAGGCTACGCACATCACCACCTTTCATCTATGGTTTGTTTCTAACTCCATGGTGGACGATAGTATTCGACTCTGAATTTTCCCCTGCACTCTCATAGGAAATGCTGCCAAATGGTACATTGAGTTACCACGTGCTGTAGTCAATACTTTTGGTGCCTTAGCAATGAAATTTCTTAAGAACTTCCAATTACCTATCTGATATGAAATCAGAACTGAGCTCTTAACCTCACTGTGCCAAGACATTGCCACCCATATCTCCGATCACATTCATGAATGGAGACGTAGGCGAAGGTTAGTCAAAGCACCAATCCCAGATCATCTATTATCGAACTGGTTTTGTAAGTCACTCTTACCACCCCTTGCTAAAGATGTTTGCTTTTCTGGTGCAGTCACAGAAGACCAATCCATCCGTTGTGCACAACATCTAGATCTCATCTATTTGAAATCTGGCACGTTGTATGAGTTACTCCCCCATGCCCCCGGCAACCCGAATCCTCCTACTACTCAGTTAATCGGAGTGCACGCTGACGGCCTCGTTGGTGCAACTTCTGGTGTAGCTGTAAAGCAGTTCAATGGGCAAGCTTCCCAACCATCTTTGGCTGCCACCGCCCCTACCCAATCAGTTGTTCTTCCCATTGCCGAGGTACACTTTGTGAAGTCTACAAAAATACCTAGCAGCAAGAACAAAAATAATAAGAAAAATATCACTCCCTCTGAAGAGTAGCCCAATACTCAGAATAATCCCAATCAGATAAACACTGCTAAAAATGAAAAATAAAAGGAAAAAACAATGATATTCCCTTGCAAAATTTGTGTGGAGGACCACTTGAAATATAAATTTCCTCGGCTGCAGGAATGCACAGATTTTATTACGTAAAAGGAATTTGGAAGGACACCTGTTGTCCTTCACAATCCCTTCCCTAATCCTCAGCAACAACAAAAAAAAATGGCTGCAAACCCACCACAACCCCCCCAAAGGGGCAATGGTGGTACTCATCCTTCCAGTGAAGGATCATCTGCCATTTATGGCATGGAGACAGTTGAACTCCAAACTCAAGCTAAATCTATGGAAATCCAGTCATTGAGGTTCAAGAACCTGGTTCAAGTTTGAATCCACTGCCGCCTAATGATTTGCATATCGAAACGCCTGCTGATGACCCTATTATTCGTCCCCCCAAAGGGACACTTCAACGCATGAATCATAACACCTATATATGTGTTGCCCAAAATTATAACATTGTAGAAGATTTGGCGCAAGCACCGTCAACCATGTCTGTACTCGAAATATTGCAAACCTTCCCAATGCAAAGGAAAGATCTGATTTCTACCATTGGTGGAATTGACCCCCAATATTCTACGCTAGCTGTCTTTGACATGGAAAAATGTAAACCTCACCTTTCACACTAGCTTGATTTCTAGGTTCAAGTTGTGTTGAAAGGGAGACCAATCCATCGCACTATTATAGATGAATATGCTTCAACCTGCGTAATGTCAACTGCGTGCTCGCTCGCTTTGGGTTCTCCCACTTTTTCTCCACCGTCGAATTCCCTCAAAGCTTTCGATGGCCACACTTTCCTCCTAAAAGACTACCTTGCCAGCTACCCCATTACACTTAGTGGGAAAACAATAACTGTGGACATAGAAGTCGTAGATCGTCATCTCGACTATAATCTTTTGTTGGGTTGCGGTTGGTCTTATGCGATGACTGCCATTGTCTCTTCGGTTTTCCAGCTCATCCTTTTTCCATTAGATGGGAAGATAGTTACAGTGGACCAGCTATCCTTTTGCACCCCTGATTATTCCACATTACCTAGCAGCACCGTACCCTTAGTAGGAGGCGTTCCTGACTCTTATGTCAGTGTCGGTACTGGTCTTCTGAAGGCATCTTCCCTAATGGGTTGTTTTCCTCTCTCGCCACCTGAGGTTCCACACACGATTTCAATGATATCCACCATCTCGGATGGATCTATCAATCCCTGGATCCTACCGGTGCCTTCAGAAATCGATTCCTCCGGAGATCAGATGCCACTATCACCGACTAAGTTGGCTTATCGGGCCATCCAATCAGCATCTGAACCCTCCACTGCTCTAGTTTTGACCAAAGGTACCACCCTCATACCCATCACAGTTCCTTCTAAGGATCTCCTCGATGAAGTCCTACCTATGGATGAAGCTATCCAAGAGATCATGTATCTAGAGGAACGACCTTGAGGAGAGTTTCATCATCGCACTTCGATGTCTAATTCGGACGTGACCACTATCCAAATCCCGTTTTTTGACCCACATGAGATCGTTCCCCCCGTGTACACAACTGTTCAAAATATCGATGCAAAAGGGGACATGGGAAATCTTTCCAAGACTATGCTCATATATATCTCAATCAAAATGGGTATCGTGGAAAATATACAGATTGGAGTGGATTGCAGTCCCGAGGAAATTCCACTCTTCACATCCCTTTTAAGGAGTTCCATGATGTTTTCACTCGGTCTTATGAGAAAATTCTCAGCATAGATCCTTCTATTGATGAGAAAGAGATAAAGAAATTTTGAGCATTCTTTCTATGGTATTTTTCTTGCTCATTAAACTGAAAAACATCGAGTTCTCTTCTTTGGGCTCATTAAACTTACACAAAGAAGCAAAAAACCTTTTTTTAGGGACTTTTTCTAGCTCGTAAAACTGAAAAAACCCCGAGTTTCCTTCGTCGGGCTCGTTATACTACCACGATGAAGAACTATGAGCCATTATTTTCCATATTTTTCTAACTCGTTAAAAACCGAAAAAGTAACCGAGTTTTTCTCCCTCGGACTCGTTAAAATTTCACGGAGAGGATCGAGTTTTTCTTCGTCTGACTCGTTAAAAATTCACGAAGAATATTGAGTTTACTCTGTCTCCTCGTACTCATAAAAAAATGAGGCAGATGTCCATTGGAAATAGGTTTATCACTTTATCCGGATTCAGTGGGCTAACTTACGAAAAAGGAACTGTGTTGGGCTTACTATTCTCCCTTTGTCACGCCTGGTTATCAAACATGACAAAGGTACCCCCTTGGAGCTGTCTTTTAAGATGTTTTTCAGATCCTAAATATGAAAATATCACCGAGTCTACCCTTTTGGACCTTTTAAACTTAATCAGATGGGGAAATTTTTTGACAAAGTAGATACTTATTCTGTTATGCTTTTAAATTCGGCTTGGCAGCAAAAAATCTTGAACATGGCACTTCCTAGAAAATTCACTCGTAATTAGCCGAACCCTATCATTCTATGAGTTTAGCCTTCATATGACGATGCCCCCGCATTGGTGAATCCAAACACTCTTTGGTGTTCATAAGCCTAAGCTACCTGGTACCCTGTTATTGTGCCTTCTATTGTTCAAGAATATCTCGCTATCTACTGCTTCTTATATCAGCCAAGCCATCATCTACCAGAAATCATTTGTCGTCGTTAGTTACTCCCATTTTCTCTTGACTATCTTCAAAACAAAATCATATTTTCCTGTTTCGTGTCGACTGATGTAGGATGCCTCAGTGCCTACCTTTCGACAGATCTCTTCCTATCAACTTCAGCATCTTATCTAGGAAGTTGATCCAGAAACACATTAGTACCCAGGTACTAGAGACCTCAGTGGTAGGTTACCTTATGTTTTATTGGGGGTTCTCATTATTGGCTCCCAGTCAAATTATTCTACGAGTGTTCGACATCAACAACTTTTATTCACACTCGCTAGATTTTACTGTGCATCTTGGGGACCATCATCCTTATCGATGGCCACCCTCGCGTTTGTCAACATTTTTCATCATTGACTGGTAATTAGACGATTTCCCACATGTTCAACTACAACTCCAATTCATTCACATGTACGGAAATATGCAGTTTAGTGAAGCCGTGACCAAAACCTTGGGTTGAGGCTTACATCATTTCAACTGTGTTTCCTCTCCCAAGCTGCGATATTTTTTTCGGATACAACTTATTAGATTGATACTGTCATGACACAAACTTCTACATTGTGCTTATCGGTGGACATATTGGTCATATCTCTTTCTAGAAAAATTATTTTGATACAACTACTAAGCATGGGAATGCCCGACTCAGGACAAATACTTATATTTCTGACATATTTTGTTGTTTCAGGTTTTCCTCAGTCCTCCAAATCCTCTCGCTCTACTACACATATTATAAAGTATTTTGGCCATCGTATTTTCCTCTAACCCCACACTTTAGGGGGAATCTGTTACAGGACAAATGGCCTCCTTATCAACTCAGAGGAGAAGGAAACATGTAAGGAAGAAAATGACCCAGACAGAGACCCATTTTTCTAAGGTAACACACCCTAGAGACAACCAGGTCAAGTTATAACACATCCCAACCATTCAAAGGGAGCGTTAGTGCCTAGGTTAATGCTCTATCTTGCCTAAGGGGCAACGTTACACATGTTTTCATGAAGAAAGGGACAAATCCCACGGAAACTGACTGGAATTTCCTGCTTTTTCTCAAAATGAGTTAGTTCAAAAGTAGCAACTTGTGGTACAAACCTCTTATTGGATGTTTCCAAACACAACTGAACACCCATAGAGGGAAAAATCAAGGAAATGCAAGGAAACATCAAGATTTTTTCCCATTCAAACTGATTGAAAGGATTGACAAGGTCTGTCCTCCCAAATTGCTATAAATTGGAGGCTTTGGCTCTTGGTCAAGGGTCGAAGGTTTGATCGTGTGTAAACCAGAACTTTATTGTTGAGTGTGAAGCTTAAGTATTGGAAAGGTTCATTGAGAACTCTTATCCCAAGTATCATTACACTCGGAGATAGAGGAGATAGAGAGAAGAGTCGAGAGACTGAGGAAGGCTTGGTTCAACCAATGGTTGTAATCTTCCACCTTATATATTATTAGAACTATATCTATTTTGTCCATTTGATGTTTTAATGTCACATTTATTGTTTATTTTTCTATGAAGAATGATATAAATGGCTCATATTTGCATGGTTTAATGTTGATTATATACTTGTTTAATTGCTAGTAAGTGATACCACTGTGAACATTACACGTGTGCTTTGTTTGTTTACAAGACCTAGACTTGGAGCCGATGAGGAAGAACTTCAACCATGCCACTTAGCGCTCTCCAAAGGATCTGCTATTTACAAAGAGGTAATCCTTCAATATCTCACTTCGTCTATTATGCATTAGTATGAACATGTGTGCAATGTCTTTGTAACTATACAAATAAGCTGTATGTTTCCATTGGGCACTAGGAAGCCATGAGAGGGATATACATCAACTACCACCCAAGAATTTTACCCCTTAGCATGGAAATAGAGTCAATTAAATTATCTCCCACATGGATGAATGGGAATTCACTATGAGGTGAAGGCTATAAATGATTGAATAGATTCTTGGTTTTAGAAAATATTTTGGGCTTTGATTTTTTATTCAAAACTATAGTGGAATTTGGTGACCTCACAGACTAAAAACCTATTCTCCTTCACCTCTCTTCCCCTGGAGGCCCAAATTCCATCCCCTTCAGATTTAATCCTTCTTGGCTCGATTAGGAATACTATTTCACGGTTTCAAATCAATGGATATATATAGTGAACGCAGACTCATCCTCCTACATGAGTCAATTTACCAGCAAGCTAGAATCTATCAAGAATGTTTGTAAAATTTGGTAAAATTAATTCCATGCCAAGACTCATGCTAGACTAGTCGATGTGGAAAAGTAGCTTGAATAATATTACAGACTCATAGAAATTGGACAGTTTCCTAAGGATAATATTAGTCTTGTTAAAATCCCTAGAAATTGAGAGACACTCTCTTCTTCTTTCGGATGAGGAACATTGGAGAATAAAAAGGATAACTACTTGGCTCCAAGCAGGTGATTGTAACACCAAAATTTTCCATCAATATGCCAACTTAAGGAAGTAGGAAAATACTATATGGAATATTGAGGCTTCAAATGTTAACTCCCTACACTCATTCGTAGATAAAACAAAATGATTTCATTCCTTTCATTCTCTTTTTGAGGCCCCATAGGGTAGTCCCATTCAGGAAATTTTATAGGTTGTATCTCAATTCTCTCGTGTTCTCTCTGAGGAACTTAATACATTCTTATTGGAAACGAGGTTTATAAATTGGAAATTATGGCTTCTTTTTACTCCATGTAAAATTCTAAAAGCTTAGGTCTTAACAGATTCCTAGTGGAATTTTACTTCAGATTTTATGACTTAATTAAGGAGGATTTGATGAAAAATATCAAATAATCTCAAGAATTTAGAAAAGTTTGGAATATTTCAACACCAATTTCCTTTGTCTTATCCCAAAAACTTAGGATTGGGGCTCCTTTTCCAATTCCAAGTTAATATCATGCTGCAATGTTATATATAACTTGATTCCAAATATTATAACTGAAAGGTTAAAATTGATTCTCAAATCCTTCATTTTGGAGGAGCAAATCGATTTCCTCCACAATAAAAATATTCATGATGCAGTGGCTCTAATACAAGAGGTTTTCCACTCAGTCAAGGAATCAAATTTGAGTTCTACCATTCTAAAATTAGATCTCTCAAAATCTTTCGACAGGGTGGATTTTAATTTTCTTGGGATTTTTCTCATTTAGATGGGAATAGAAAACCACTAGATAGTTGGATAATGGGGTGTAATCTATTTTTTTTCTCAAGGAAAATATGGATAGATCCACCCGAAGGGATCACATCCCATAGAATAAACTAATTAGAGCCTAACCCTAATGGAATCGATGGGAATTGACCCTATGACCTCCCAATGGTGAGGTGATTTAGCGACGAAAACTCAACCAATTTAGGTAACCTTAAGGGATTAATGGGGTGTATTTAGTTAGCTTCATTTGAAATAATTATTAATGGGAACCATTCAAGATTCTTTTGTGCCGCTAAAGGGATTCAACAATGATTCCCTTTGTCTCCTATCCTATTTTTTATAGTGGTTGAGGCCCTGATTAGGTTGACTGTATAATTCAGATCAAGGGGTCTTATCGAAGGTATAAAAAGTTATTATTATATTTATATCTCACATATTTTATCTAAGGAAGATGTTTTGAATAATATCTTGGGTGGTTGGAGAGACATTACGTCCCTCATGAATTATTTAAACCTATTTTGTAAGGCTATTGGGATGGAAATTAATGCACACAATTCAATTTTTTTTGCTCTTAATGATATTTTTTAGGATCAACATCTTCAAATGTTCATGTATTCCCCTACCCTCATAAGAATTTGGATGCAGATCTAAAATATTTTTCCTTTTTTATTAAGCTAAATAATTATAGGAACTCCAACTAATCATGGATTAGTAAAAAAGTCGAAGCCTATATTTCGAATTGGGCCACTCTCCTCTTATCTAGAGGAGATCACCTAGTCCTCCTAAATTGGATTTGGAAAGAATTCCAGTTTATTGTACTTCTATAGTTATCGTCACCAAAGGGATCCTCACACTGATAGAAAAATAAATATTTCACTTCCTATGGTTAGGGGCTATAAGTATAAAATGCATAGCATTAGTCAAATGGCTAATATTAGTTTCCCCGAATGAACTCGATGATTAGGTCATAATAGATATTCATTTACTTTCCAAGGCTCTTACATGTAAAAATATATGAATTATTTCCCAAGAAGTCTCTCTTTTGTTCAAATTAATTCAAGGTAAATGTTTCCCAGGGATGTCCATCATTGATTGGTTTAGACTCCCCAAAAAATTCTCCAAAGGGTTGATGTATGGAAGGTGCTAGTGAAGGACATTCCTCTGGTATGGAAATGGGTTGTGTGGCATGTGGGGGATGGAAGTGAAATTAGAATTGGAAATGACACTTTGTTTGGAGTAGAAAATGAATATAGACTTTAGGATCCTCTCATCCAAGCTAGACATAGTAATGGATGGAAGTCATCTTCTTATCTAAGCCTCACAAGTGAATTAGCGAAATAATGAGACAAGTATATTGTCCTAATCTGATTTAATTTCATTTATCTAAAGGAAAATATTTTAGACTCTCTCTATTGTGCTAAAAATACTCAAATAGGTATTTTTATAGCCAAAATAGGATACAAAGTTTGGGTAGATGAAAACTACAATATCCAAACATTTTGGTGTTAGTATTCCATTTAGAAATCTATTACTCTTCAAAGGAAAAAACTACCTCTTGGCTAGACCTTAACGATAATCTTATCACATGGGACTCACTCATAAAGTGTGGATGTATATGGCCAAATAGATGCCCCATTTATATGGACTTGGAGGAATCTCATCTTCATCTATTTATTCACTACAACTATGTATCTCATGTCCGCTACCACATTTGGTGATAACTTAAGCCTAAATCTATATGGACAATTTTGAGCCTCAGTGACTACTTCAAGTCTTGGTTGGATGAAAAACAGGTTAGATATTTTAGTGGGACCCCATTTTCATTGAAAATGTGTATTTGGAGAGAAAGGAATCATAGTGTATTTCAGGAAAGGTCTCTTTTGATTCCTATGCAATGAAAGTCATCACTTTGGCCAATGAGTTTGAATCTGATCTGAAGTAGCATAATCAGAGAAATTTAATCCTTCTAGAACTGGATTACAACCTATCCTAGGGATATGTCAATGGTTCTAGCTAAGTCCATCCTCCCCACTATGGGGTAGGTGTTATTCTATATTTTAGTAACTCCCATTTCATGTATTATAGGTATGCCCTTGCTAGGGGGACAAACGACAAATCCGAATTCACTATGCTTTGAATTATGTTGGGTAATTTAATTGAATCTTAAATTACTTGCATTTACATGTCAATATGAGTACGTACGCTTGTGAAGTACACTACACCGTATGTGCTAGGAGATTAGCTTTCAATATTTATGCATAACTGAAATTAATTGGAAATTTCAAAAGGAAATTATATTATTTAAGGGAAATTATATTATTTAATATAAACTATGAAAATACTAAGTTCTTCGAAAGGAAATTAATGTTAGACTAGAAAAACATATAGATTATTGATCTAAGAAAACATGAGATTTTACCCTATTATGAAAACATGGAGATTTTGTTCTGAAACTTACAAAATTTAATCTATGGAATCATGAACATTTTAATATATGGAAAGCATGAGTATTTAATCTATGAAAACCATAAACAATTAATCTATGGAAAACATGAAATACTTTTTGAAATGATAATTTTTTATAAATCAAATTGAGCATGTGAAGTAAACTATTCTATTTCAAATGAATTACTAATTTAGTCTGAATGAAATGCAAATTGTTGAGAAATTAAGTGGAAGCAACTATTCTAGACAATCAATCACTAAGTCTAAAACAAACCATGCATGAGAATAAGCTAATAGAGATTCTACTTAAAGCTAATTATGAAAGTAATTTTTTTTTTGTATTTTTCTTATTTCCAAGCGCTTGATCTATAAGAAAATAAAGGCACATAAGTAAATAGAGCATAATGAATTCAAGCTAAAGGAACAAAACATTAAAATGAAACAAATTTTTTATCTTAAGCACAAAGCATAAAGAAATTAAATGAAAGAAATGGAAAAAAATTATACTATCCTCACATATCTCTAGGGGGGCCTCCTGAGTACTGTTAGGTGTTGAAAACTCAGATCAAGAGAAGAGAATTTACAATAAAATATTATATGAATACCATGAACATATTTTCTATTGTTGGAATGTATAAAACAATTTTTCAATATTGCAGTGATAAATCAGACTTCCCAATCCCTTCTAGCTAAAGCATTTATCTAGAGTTTACATTGTAACCACATTGAAATCCTTATGGATAAGAATCAAAACTAAAAACACACCTCATTTCCATGAATTTACTAAAGCATAGTCCATTCCAACCTCGATTTGTTTGATTGGGCGTTAATTGACACATTGCGCACTTTTTGCTCATGCAATATAGAAAATAAGGCTCCAAAGAACCTAGAAAATCTACCAAATGGTAACGAATATGAGGAAGTTAATCACGTAGAACCTAATTTGGCTCGTGCTGAGAAAACCCCATGTTTTGTTTTCAAAATTCATTTTCATTTGCTTAGAAAACACGTTTTAAGTTGACTAGTAAAAATTGATGCGTTTTTTCTTTGATTTCTTGTCGGAGGTCCACACGTGCGAGCTGGATGGAATTTTACCAATAAAAATCCATATTTGAACCTTTAGAAACAATGTTCATGTGTCATATTTTCTTCTAGAGTGGTGCTACTACCTCAACCATGGAGATAGCTACGAAAACTGGACTAAGCCACAAAAACTTGAATTGGCCAAACTATCATTAGTAAACCATGCATAATTCTTCTTAATCTATTAAAAATAAAGGAAAATGGTGTTAATTAACCACTTAGACATGTAAATAGACATCGTGAATAATTATGGTAAAAATGGTGGCGAGTGAAATGGTGCAATGAATGGTTAGAACTAATGGCTTAATGAATGACAAAAACAAGTGAGAATGATGACAAATCAATGACGCAACATCTCCCCCACACTGAGATATTTTCATGTCCTCATGAAAATTGAGTCCCAAATGAACTCGTATACCTCTTTTCTTTATCCACATAAGGCTGTCGAATTTCGTTCTTGGAGAGTGTTGCTTTAAAAGATGTTGGTTGATCTTATCAATGAATTTCTTCTTATATCACCTATCCTCTCTCCTTGCTTACATAATGAGCGCATGAATCCTTGATAATTTCTTGATTTATTCCATAAAATAATGATTTTTTTTTACACTTTACTAAAGTCCACACCAAGTCTCATCTCCATGGAATAAATATGATTTCCAACACCCCCTTCTTTGATGCCTAAATTTGAAAGTTGAATGTTTCAATGGAAAAGGAAACATCAAAGAAAATAAAAGAGGAATGCACACCATGGAAAACAAACTCCCAATAAGTTATATATAATCCAAAATAGTGTCTCCCAAAATATACTATTTTTTTATTTTCCTTCTATTGTATTCATCTTAGAATCAATGTCACCAAATTGTGATGCAATTAGACCATAAAGTGTCCAAGAAATGAAGTTGAACCAATAACACCATCTCCATCGTACAATAATTTTCAACCAAGGGACATTGAACCCATAAAATATATTCCAAGAGGACTAAAAGGTTGATGAAATGATTGAATCAATGTGGTAACTTGGAGTAATAACAACTAACATCATCCCAAAGTAGGTGAAGTAGAGGAAAGAGAAAAATATGAAGAAGAGAGACCATAAAATTTTGGAAGATGTCCACTCAAGAGAAATCATGGAGTAGACTCAAACTCATTTGCATTAGTAAAAATGAGTAACAACTTACCACATCCAATTCTTAAATCAATTCTTTACAATGTGAATCATGTTCATTATCATAATTTTGAAGGTGTGCCTCAAATACTTCTTTATACATGATGAAATAGGATATTAGTATCCTCTGCCTAAACCTTATTACTGTCTTCTATTTGAGCCTTGATATCAATGATATGGAATACAAATTTCTTCATAAATTCGTGCTAATTATGTAAAGAAAAGAAAGAATTTGTGTTGCTGCTGCTAACTCCTGTTACATTTGCTTTATAATGTCAAAAGAACATGTTGTCAAATTTATTTCACTTTGTACTCAAATCTTGTTCTTTTTGGCTACATATATTCTTGCAAGGCAACATATTTGTGATCTCATGCTCATAGAAGAGAAAAATGTGCAACAATTCATACAAAGGTAAAAACAAAATTGTCTTTGATATTTGGGAATGAGCTCATATTTGTTTCTCTCTCTCTAGTATACTCCATTTTATCAACATACCATTTGTGCATACTTTAGAGTACTTTGAACATCTTTTTTTCTATTAAAATTGTTATGAGCTACAATTTCAACACATACCTTAGCTGGATCCATATTTTTCCTAGTAGAGGATTCAAAACATATCAAATTTCTTTGACCTCTATTATTTCCAACAAATGATATAAGAAAGGAGTGCAAACATCTATTTTATATTTTAAAGAAATATAGAATGGATCAAAGCATCATAAAATAATACATTTAGGTCTATCATTTATTGATATAATTCACAACAAAAGTGATGACCATGCCTTCACTCCTTCACAAGCATGTCTTCAATCAACCTTTGCTCACCCTTAAAATATGTCTTGGGCCCAACTTTAAACACATTTTTGGCCCGCGAACATACAAACATATACATCATCTCACGCAGATATAAGTGCAAGGCCATAGGGGGAGCTAAGACAGTGGGGAAGTTTCTTGCAATAGGTAAGGTGGGTCAATGACTGTGCAACCCATGATGAAGCAATGCATAGTCACTGCACAGCCAAAAGGAACGTAGCATGGCTCAATGGACTGTGCAAAGGACATTCCGTTGGTAGTCAAGCCGAAAGGAGAAGGCAGAGCCAACCCACTAGAATTGATGACGTCGGCAAACAGGCTGACCAAGTAGAGGGGCTTCGGGGGGTGCAATTCCAATTTTTCATGGGCTCATCGACCTGCCAAAAATTCAGGTGGGGACCACCCATCCTGTGGAAAAGTGTGAAGGTAAATACGATAAGGTAACAGTTTAGGATAAGAATATGGTACCATGTGTCGGGTGGCCTCTCACCTACCTATTTTCTCTAAGCCAATCTTTGTGTGCCACGTTTCCACCTGCTGACGTCCTCCTGGCATCAACCCTCTAGTTGTCATCATCTACCTTACTCTAAAAGGACCCTTTCTTTTCGTGTTTTACACCTAATCGTTGTTTTCTCTTACCGTTCGTATTGTTATCGGACGAGTACCCAAGTAAAAGAAACTTCCTGTGCATGTCTTCCCTCACTTTTTTCTCATCGCCTCAGGTATTTGGTCGGTCCCCCTGTTGTTTTATTTTGTTGTGTTTCACTGATTATGGTTGATAAAATGAGGAAAACTGCCCCAGAGACACTGCAAGCACGAGAGGCCAGGACCACCTCCGACCTTGACCCACTCATGGACTCCCAAGCCCAACTCTGTGATCCCATTTACCCTTTTAATTTGGAAGATATGTGGTATAATCTATTGGGGTATAAATGGAAGGGTGAATATTTGTTTAGGGTGGTAGACTCTAGATTATACTACCTAATTACCCCATCAATTCATCACTTTCCTTAATTCATAACATGGCTTGCCAAAGCTTATATTGATCATAAGGGTTTCTTCCTTTCCACACAGGCAACCAAAATTCTCAAAATCACCCCCCAGCTAATTAGGAAATCCTTATGTTACACTCCTTCTCACGATTGCCTCGAGTTCACCGAGGTAAACCTCATGTGTCATTTCTGAAACCTTCCTCTTGCGAAACAGAGGTACCTCCTAGAGATAATTACCACCTCTCATGTGTCTATTATACCACACATAGAGAAATTCCCTCTTTCTCTCTTCCTCGAAACCATCCAACCAATCCTAGCAATTATCTCGGGTACGTTGGAGGTAGACAATGCTCGTTGGGTAACTAATGCTTGTCTAATGCTTGTCTAGGATTTCCGGGTGTTTTGCTTGATATTACCACTTTTCTGGCCTCAGTCATTCAAGCTCTTTTCCAAGACCTATCAACTTCAAGTTGTTTCAAGTACTATTCTTTGGTGTTTTATTTGTTCATGTTAGCACATGCAGATAAGTTCGAGGGCTTAGGACTCCAAAATTTATATAAGCAAGGGGCAAAGCCAAAATCTATGTTTGAGTGGACCCTTTCAGTTTGAAAACACCCCAAAGGCATGGGATACATGAAATTCATCACATATTTCATGTACAGGCCCTATGAAATTATACATGGTAGCCCACCGCCCAGGATTTTTCCTGAACAAAAAGAGTTGCTTCAGTTCAGTGAGACTGACTGTGTAGGGGACTGGTATTTGTTCGAGAAGCACACCAAAATTAGGATTTATGGTTTTGATATTCCTCCTTTCCATATGCCTGCCTTCATGCCCATGAGAATATTCGCCCTCGAGTTCATCAGGCAAGTCTTGAGAACATAACAAAATAATTTTGTGCGTGTGAAGAAAGGTTATATCTTAAAGCTCCCGAGTGTAGTAGGGTCGTTTACCATCAACTCAAGGCATGCACTTCCTCTAGCTGAGGGGTTTCTTTAGAAGATGAACTTCCTGCAATGAGATTTATGGAATTATGACCCTAAGGGATTCATTGCACAAAGAAGGAAGAATATTAAGTATTTGACATATGAACATGAGCCTAGACCTCAAGTTGAATGGAAAGTTAAATCTGATTCATGGCCTTTGGATACAGAGATGGAGGCCAACTTCTCAATTTCCAAACAAAGCTCTAGAGGAGACAGTGCACAGAACAAAGAGAAGGCTCAGGACCAAGAAAGCTACAGAATGGTACAATATTTCATGGAAGTGGAAGAGGAGGGCCATGTCAGCAAAAAGCAGAGGAAATAAGGACCTGAAGGATAGGTGATGGAACAACCTAATGAGGTGGTCCCTGAGTATATAAACTGAGGTAAAGAGAAGCTAGGGGTTTGAAGTCTCTTTGGAAACAAATTCTTCACAAGCACCTTCAACATACTCACAAGTAGTTACCCCCGGGGAGGGTCCCTTGGAAAGAGACACGAGATCGGGAATGGATTAGCCTCTAAGGGAAAATATCGAGGAGAAGAATCACTCTGCCAGAGAAAGGTCGAAGGCAGAACTAGCCTAGTGTGTTGATAAACACAACACCAAGATTTTGGCAACTCTCGACATCGAAAATGACCAACTGGTGGTTACAGTACAACACTGAACTTCTCATCCCCCGCCCCCTGGTTTTAAGCACAAATCTCTGGAAATGATACTTGATTTGGCTTCCATTCCATTACCCGACAAGTTGAATCTCCTTCAAGAAATTGGATAAATGCTGCACATTGAGGTATTGAAACACACTCTTGCTTTGGAAAAGGCCCAAAATTGACTGGATAAGACGGTAGCTACCCTAAAAAGGGAAAGGGCGAACTCTAAAGCCCTTTCAAAGTAGTGGGTTGAGTATAAGGCAATGATAAAGGGGAAGGGAGTTGACTAGGACACATATGTGCATACTCTACTTAGAAAGACAGAGCTGGAAGTGAAAGAGTTGTGATGGAAGCTAAACATCCCTGACTCAGAACACATTCAGAAAATTGAACTGGCCCAAGTTGAAAAATAAAAGGAAGCCCTCTCATAAATACTCCTCTAGAAGGGCGATGATATAACTAACCTAAAAAGAATATTGGTCAAGTTGCAGCAAGTGCAAGATAGTCATGTTTGTCTGATCTCGATACCCGAGGACCCACAAAACCCCTCATAGCACTTGACAAACGGTCTGGAAAATCTAAAGGCCTCATAAGACGAAGCCCAGATAGTGCGCATATATTTAGAGGAAGAAAAGGCTGCCTTGACTAAAAAGGAAAAGATGATGTAATATTTATAGAAGAAGATGGAAGTGACTTGCAGGGAGTCCCAGGATCTTAATAAATCAGTCAAGGACTTGAAGGCTCAACTCAAGGTAACATTCCTTGGAGGAGGCTAGGAAGATGATCTAGAGTGAAATAATAAATGAGGTAAAAGATCATTGGGAATACGTCACCTTGGCTAATGATAAGAAGAGCATTTTTCGCGACTTCAATGCATAATTGGATGCAGGTTGCAGATAGGGAAATGAGAACGTGCTGATCCTGCAGGGCTACATTTAGTTTATCAATGAACTCCCACTGAGGAATTGGGAATGCGTGGAGTGGTTGACCGTTTTGGGATGGTGATGGAGATCATGAGAATGATACAAAAGGAAGATGCTTGAGCAAAGGCATCCGACTACTTGGGGATAGTTGCGAGGGGAGTTGAAGCATTCAACATCGAATGGAATAAATTCATGGAGGCAAGATTGCTAGCATGTTCGGATCCTTTAGGTGTACTACTCCTCTAAGAAACATATCTAAATCAAATGCAAATCTGACTCAGCCCAGGAGAAGACATCTCGACTTAAGGCCGAAACCTTGGTGGCATCTCTCTGAAATGAATTTCTGTTACTGACTAAGGTTAAACAGTTTTTCTCAACCAACCTGGATTATTCCGAATAAACTCAGCGTCGTGCATTGTTGGAACTCTTCAAAATTATGTCATTTCCCTCATAAATGATGTGGCATAGGTGTTATGAGCATGCACATTCGAAAGTGGCATCCACTTCATAGCCGAGGATGACTATGTCATCCCATCACTTCGATTCGTCCTCCACTCTGATACGTCCATGTACCTCAGGACCTTATGCCACCTCTCGACACCCCGGATGAATGTTTCAAGATACGCCCTACTTGGACTACAAATGTTTTGTTTCGTTTAATTTATAGTTATGCTGTCTAGTTGGTGAAATCATAATTTCACCTCTCTTGTTTTTATTTTTTTGTTATAGGAGTGATGCTCATAGCATGCTCCAAATTTTGATCACAATGTATGTACAAGCCTATCAAGAAGGAATATCCGGCCAAGAGCCCCTAGAAAAAACTTTATATGAAGGAAATTCAGACAAAAAGAAAGGGTTCTAGATTTTGTGGAAGTTTTGGGGTCATACTATGTAATTTTTCATGTACAAGCTATTCTAGAGAGACTTTTTTTAAGGCTAATATAATATGAATTTGTCTCCAATTGGATTCCAATTGAATTGATGAGAAGTGTGTATGTGTTTATATTTTGTTTATTTATATTTACCATTTCACTATTTGCTATTACAATGACTCATGTGTGAAAGACGCTGGATGTAAGTTGCTTAACTCATGAATTTGTATATGTTCTCGTAGAGGAAGGATGACACTCATGTGTTAAGCCATTATACAACCTTGATATCGCACTCTATGATAATCTGTAATCACTCTTCTCTGATTTTCCATCTTTTCTCCGAAATTCTTAGAGAACTGGATTCTTAAGGTGATTAAGACCATCTCTCTAGAATTCCTCTGCTAGATTATTCTAGTCATCTCTGCCTTATATCCAAAGATATGTTCATTGGTTTCTTACTTGTCCCATTTGAAGCATCATAGCATCATATAGCCTCTTGAAACCATTTTGTGTGAAAATTTTCTTGCATGAGCTAAATACCAAGAATCCTCATTATCCCTGAACCATCGATCTATGAATTATTTTTAAAGACACTCTCAAAGGAGTTCACAAGTGAATGCATCTAATTCCTCTGATCTTAAGATGTCATAGGCACTTCTATTTAGAAACTCAGGGTTGTCTCTAGGAGTTACAACATATTTTTGGCATCGTTGCCGGGGACGAATAAGAAAACCTTTTCCCTATGATACGACATAAGTTACACCCTTCAGTCAGGTGAGGAAGAAGCGTTGGAGTTGCATATCTCTCACCTTGGCGACTCCACTGTAATCAGTTCCAAATCACCAGTAATCCTGGCTTTCACCAGACCCCACACCCAATCAGATAGCACCAATTTAAATACCCCTTCCATATCTGATCCTATGAAAATCATATTAAAAAGAGTCTGGAAAGAAAGGGTACCTAGTCAGACTGACTTACCCCATTTTTCCCTTGAAACTTCACCATCTTCATCCAAAAGAGAAAATATCTACGATCAGGACTCCACATCCTGAGTACTAGAATACCTGCTTGATGCCTCCTATATCTAATCCATTTATAAAAGATGAAGCATAGTCAACTGACTCATATTTCCCTTCTTTTCATCCCTCTCCTGAGGTTGAAGAGGTAAAATAAGTCCCGGAGACCTACCATAACTTACAGGTCAATACCTCTCCCTCTCAAAAAATACCCATCATCCCTCATATCTTCCATCAGCAAACTCATGTCCATAACTACCTCCACCTCCTCCTTAGATGGTTGTGTTGGGTTTCCTCCCGAACAAGTATACCCCCCTTGGCCCTTCCCTAGCTACTAAATGACATGCCACAAGATTATCTGAAGCTTCTACCTCGGTTCACGAGGGGAGACAACACTCCAGCATAGAGACAAATTGAGAAGTCCCGTGCCTTTGCTGAGAACATGAATGTGGAACATCTCGACGTAGTATTGAGGCTCTTCATCCAATCTCTGGATGGAAAGGCCCGGAAATGGTTTAAGTCATTAACCAACAACTTTGTTCATACTTGGGAAGAAATGGAGAATATCTACACGCAGAAGTGGGGAGAGAAGAGATACCATTTATATGCCTCACATAGTTTAATGCTTTGAAGAAGAGACATAACAAGGATGTCACCGAGTTTATTATAAGGTTCAACAAGCTATATAATAATATTCCTGCAGAGATAAAAACTCCTCAAGTTGCTGCTAAGGTATTTTTTGTTGGGGCCTTTGAACTAGAATTCAGATTTACCCTCAGAGAAAGAAAGTATGTGTCCTTGGATCAAATTCAGACAGACGCTCTGGAAGTAGAAGAAAATTTCACCTCTACCGTAAAGTTCAAGGGAAAATAAAATCAAGAAATAAGGAGGAAAAATAAGGATGAATCCACCACCTCGAATCAAGAGAGAGAGTCACAGGAGTATAGAATAGATGAAATGAATAAGTTAATAAAAAATATCTCTAATAAGCTAGTGAATCTTGAGTTAGAAGCCAAGCGCTCTCTTCCTCGATCAAATCATATGACTCCTAATCGAGGTTTTAATCCTTAATATCAAAATCCTCCTCCACAACTATTGCAACGTGATAGAAAGGATGTAATATTCCAAAATTAGCTTGCATCTAATTGGAATATTAATTTTTTCTTTTTTTCATTTAAATAGATGAATAAGTGGGTAGGGAGACCCATAAATATATTTAATAGGAATAAAATTACTCTTAATGTGAATAGGGATAATCTTGATAGCTAGATAAAGCACCCTCATGTGTGAACAGAGGTTGGAGCATGTGGATGGAGTCAAGTTTGGCCAAATCAATAGTGTTGTTATGGAGGGAGTGGATCATTGATGAGAGACAATGCAGTGTTAATGGGAGGAAGTCTCCATGATAGTAGTGGCTTTAATGAGTCGGGCCCAAGGTGAGAAGGCTCACATTTCATATAAGGAGGGAAAGGTAGCCATAGCAGGGTATGTTATTGATTATTGATTTTGTGGTCTTGTATGACTATTTTCACTCTTCAGCTGTTTAGCGGAGTCCATTGTGCTGTTTAGCACAAGGGTGTTCCCGAGTGGGAATCCCACACTCATCCTCGAGGGACTTCAAGTGCCCACTCAAGAGATATTTGTGAGATTATTTTCCACATTTTTTAATTCAGGCCAAGCTTCAGTCTTCAACTACAATGCAGTTTCTGTTAGAGTTGTGTTGTGTTGCAGGGTAGAAGCAGTGGAGGATTGATAGGGCCTATTTCTGAGTTTTTTTTTCAATGGAGAGGTAGCCTTAACATTGGAAGGCCAACAAGGAGGGTCCTTGGGATTTATTTCATCATTTGGCACTAGGCCAATCTATTATCTTATCCTACAACGCAGATTCCCTCATAGACTACGTTATTTAAATGAGCATTTGTAGTGGAGGATTCAGTGCTTGATTTGGAGGGTGAGATCTTCAAGGAAGGGATCAACCTTTCACTTGGAGGATCCATTGGAGGAGTTCCATATAATTCTACATCAATTTCAACCACCTCCTTCTAGATATTTAGTTGCAGCTGTTATTTGGCACTAGGGCTACATTGCGACATTTTTGTATTCTGGGTATTTCCGGAAACCCTTCTTGGGTTGTCTTGGAAATGTGCTTGGGAGCATAGATATTTATTCTTGGTAATATTTGAGCCATATATCAGGATATGTACATTATTACACTTCCCAGCAGTAGTTACCCTCATTAAAACTTTGATGTATTGGTTCTCCTGCATTTGTATAGTAGATATTTTTCATGTTATGGCATATGTATTCATGGGAGGCTTTTTTGCCTTGATTATCTGAGTTGTGCCTATATTTCTTGTACTTATTTGCTGCTGATATGATTAATAAAATGGCTCTATGTTGGACAAACATGTTGGTGTAATGTTATTCACTGAAATTTCCATTTTTTTGTTTTATATTCCTGTCTTTTCCATTTTGGAATATTACAGTGGTATCGAAGCATAATCTTGGCTCAACCTGTGAGTTTCAGCTAATATAATAAGATGAAAAATAAGAATAAGAGATCTATAATGATGGAAGGAATGAGTTTTACCTCATATATTTTTAGATCTATGAAGAACCTCTCCAAGAAGGTCAAGCAAATGAGGGAGGAGAGATGCAATAAGACCTCAAGAGGATTTCTAGATGAGGAAGTTCCATGCACTTCCTATCAGTAGCATAAGAAACTGGTATTGCATAGAGCTCTAAAACAATCTAATATGTATACTTTATTTGAAGAGGAAGGTGAAAGGCATGGAGATGGAAGAAAATTAGATCATGAGATTCTAATTTATTATATTGCAGAGTACAAGTCTCAATCAAGGGCTTTTAAGGAGAATCCAACTCTCCAACAGTTTATTCAAATCAAAGAAGAGAGGGGACCTTGCAACAACAATAGAAGGAGAGAACACAATAGATTTCTTTTGTCTACATTTGATGGGTCATCCACATGCACAACGAGGGCTTGGAGGAGGAAGTTAGATGCATTCTTCCTGCTACATCCTGTAGTAGAAAGAGAATCTGTTGATATTGTAGTGCTGCACCTTGAGGGTGAAGAAAACATTTGGTGGTTCAGCCATTTGAGACATGCAAGAGTGACTGCTTATGCGGATTTTACTCAAAGGTTGATCAAGAAGATTTATAGAAGGGAACTGGAGGAAAAGCAACTTCCACCACCAATTTTTGTAGGAGTAATTTCATCAGGAGAAGGAACACTTGAACCTTTGCAAAGTGATCTTGATCTCTTGAAATTTATAGTCCCATGCATTATTTAGGAGATGCATGAGGATGAAGAGACTTATACCAACACTGGTGCAATAGTAGAGGAGCGGCCATCACCATCACCAACAGTTGGAGGAGTCAATACACTGGTGGGAGGTGTTAGTGTCAGTCTTTGCAGCCATCCTCCAGTGATCAAACATGCTTTTACAAGGTGATTTTAACATGTCAAGGTCAAATTTTGTCATTTCAGTGAATCTTCAAGTAAAATTTGTTCACTAGGTATTAGGTCTAGGGTTTGTTTTCACTCCTTTCAAAGTTGTCCAAATGTCGGTCCATGTCACCATTCAACTGAGTGTACCATCATTGAGAGGTTTTCATTATCATTTCAGGTTCCAATGGGTCATTTTACACCTTGTTCATGCTTCAGTTGTGCCTTGGTAAGGTTCATTTCCCTCTCCTAGGGTTTTGAAGGTAATTTATCTTGGATGGTCAAATCATCAGCCAAAATCATATCCTGATGTTCATACACCTTCCCCTATCCTTATTGTACCTTATTAAACACTTCCCATCACTGAGATCCCCCAAATTCCTCATTTTCACACAAACCCTAGTTTCTTGCTACAACTTGGCAATTTTCTAGGCTAGGCCTGTGTTTTTCCCTTTTGGACCCCTTCCCCTTACTCAATCTCTGAGATTCCACTTTCCCCTACTTCCTAACATCCCTCCCTACTTCCAAAAATTTTCTCAATAATTTATAAGCCCCTTATCCCCTTCATTTCGCTTCATTTCGACAAATCCCTTGTTCCACACATCGGGATAAGTTTCACTCCAATGATGTTTCTGAGCAAGAAAAGATGAATTTTGGAAAACTGAGAGAGGTTTTTGTCCCAAATAGGCCAAGGAAGAAAAAAATCCTTCACTTTTTACACAGGTGTCATGGTTTTAGATAAATGTCAAAAATACAGTTGCCTCAGGAGAATTGATGCACCTCTGAAGTGACCTTGGGAAAATCATGTTTTCTCCTAGATTGGTTGGCCAAATGACTTGCTTGATGAGTAAACGGATAACTAGACACAAATAAATTTCCAATGAGCTATCATGAGCTCAATTTTGAGTTGAGGAAGACCTTCAAAAGTTGACTGCAACAGCACTCTGCCTTGAGGTAGCCTCATTTTGCACATTTTGACCAGTCTTGGGAGATTTGATTTTTGACAAGGAAAATGAACTCCAAATTGAAAAATTCCACTTTATTTGGAAATTATACTCAATAATATTTCCAACGAGCTATCATGCGCCCAATTTGGACACCGGGAAGGCCTCCAAAAGCCTCCTGCAAAAGGGCGCTATGCATTGGGTTTGTGGCGCGGTGCATAGAGCTGCAAGCCAAATTTCACCATAAACTTCTCCAAATTTTCCAAATGTGCTAAAATATGTGTGTGAAAGTAAGTTAAGAGTTTTTTCCATTGCAAGTGAAAAAAATTTCTCAGAATTTATGGTGGTTTAGTGTGCGAAAGCTCATCATTCAGTCCAAAAGCACAAAGGAAACAAAACAGAGTTTGTAAAGAGAAATGTCAAAGTTTACAACATTATAAGGTGGATTTTTTCAAATGAGAAATTTAAATCCTTGGCATATAAGATATTTTCAAATTTAAACTTCATTTGTGTGCCAAGAGACAGCAATGAGCAAGAGAAGAGGTGTGAGGAGTGAAGGAAGAAGCTTGGAGGTAGAATTGTGGTGGAAGTTGCAGAAAGGCGACACATCAAAGGGCCCAACAGTGACGCACCCAGGAGTGCGGGCACATTTGGCCCGCCTCCCTAGTGTGCACACACCGGCGTGGTGCATTGAGATGGTGCATCGCGTGTTGCTGGTGTGCGCGACGCACATGGCGTAAAAAAAACTTTTTGCTATTTTTTCAACTTGTCAAACTAAATCTCCATTAATCTTTATCCAAGTAGGTCCACGTAATAATTCCATTGCCATGAATATGTATTTGGTGTTTTTTGTGAGGAATTGAACACAAAAAAACCAAACCCTATTCTCTTGTTGCTCCTAGGGTTTTAAGATTGGTTTTGGGTGTCAAATATTTCCACTTCCCTCACTTTGTTTTTCCCCTCCTCACTGTTCATTTTCTCACCACAATCCCCTTTTCCCATTTCACCTTACATCCCTAAAGTCAATTATCCCTATCCTATTCCCATTGTCCCCATATCATGTGTGAATTTCCCTCAAATCCCAAGTTATCCCAAAAAGTTAAGTGGCTGTCCCAACACACAGTTTTCAAACTCACAATTTCACCTGAGTGTAGCCCATCACTTTCATTACCCTATTCCTCCATATTCCCTCCCATGTGACACATATTTGGCGATCCAATAAAAAACACCAAATTCTCATACAAGAAAACACAGACCTTGCAAATTATCATGGAGACGGATACTTCTTATGACCGAGACAGTGATTCCACCACTGAACTGCATGCACCAGGAGGGCACTAAAGCATTGCAAAAGGCATGATAGACTCCAAATTTTGGCCGAAGCTTCTTTGGCCCAGAATTGTGCTTGATGGTGGAAATCTAGCCCAAATTTCAAGAAATTTGGGAAAAATTTTGTCAATTTTGAATTTTTGGGCCTAAAAACAGATTTTCCTGCCTGACGCGTAGCGCCACTTGGCGCGCGCTTATAATTGGCAGCTCTTCTGGAGGAAAAATTTGCATTTCTAGATTTTTCATCAAATTTTATGCATGCCTATGGATTACCTAAGGATTTTGACAAGTTTTGGGTTGCCTGAAGGGTCAAAAAAACCCTAAAAATGACCTTTCTGCCACTTTTTGCACACATAGGAAGCAGTGTTGGGAGATTTGATTTTTGGAGGGGAAAATGGCAACCAAATTCAGAAATTCCACTTGGGTTGGAAATTCAACAGTCATATATTTCCAATGAGCTATCCTGCACTCAATTTGGACTCCATGAAGGCCCTCAAAATCAGCCTCAAAATTGTGCTACACATAGAGATTTCAGGCGCGGCGCATTGGGAAATTTGGCATATTTTTCACTCAGCAGCTCAGATTTTCACCTAGTTTTGGATAGTTTGAATTTTTCATGTAACTATTGATGTAAATTGATGTAATTTCATGACTTTGATGTAATTTTGGCACATTTTTACTCATCCTAGTAGATTCATTCACCAAAAATTGAAATGTAAGTGAATGAATAAGTTTCCTATCATATAGAGGCAAGTTGTTTCATGGCCTATTTTCCAATTCTTAGTTTAGATATGGTTGAAACAGCTCCTAGAATGATGAGCTCGATCCCTAGAGGCATGGGGATGAGTTAGGATTGTCTATATCTTGTATTTTCTCAGTCATTTTCAGGGGTTGGACACTTGGGATTGCTTGGCACTTCATTGTACATTTCATCTCTGCAATTTTGGCAAAGGAATAGACCAGGGTTTGCAGCACTCTTTGGGATCCATGTGGCTCTGTGTTTTGATGGTGTTTTTCTCCATTTTATTGTAAGTTCACTGATGTTTATGTGTATCATTTCCCTTCTCCTTTCTTCTTAAATTAAACAAATGAGTGATAAAGGTGGAATTAATTAGATTGCTTTGCTCTGCCTTCAGTTTTGTTTAATTTTCCATGTTTTCATATGTTTGAAGAGGATTCTTGAAAGCCTCTTGCCCTCTTCAGCTCATAATCAATCTGAATTATCCATTCATTCAATCCAAAGCATCAAAACAATTACCTTCCTTGCCCCATTCAGAACTCTACAGAAACTAGGCCTCATCCCCGAACCCAAAACTTCCTTTCCCTTTGTTTCCAACAAAAACCCCAAAAAACATAATCAAAATCTTTAATTATATGCCTAGCCTAAAATTAGCTTTTATTTCAAGTCATCTCAAGCCCTATTGATTATTTTTGCTGAGATTGACCCGGAGAGAGCCCTCTCCTGATCTGGTAGGGCTAGCTACCAGACTGAGCGTGGTTTGATGTTACCCTGAACTTTGCCTTCTTTCAGCCTGAGGTAGATTTAGGCAATAACATAGTGGTGAGCATACTGGGGACGATAATTTTGTTGTTTTCTTTATAAACTATAGATGGAGCCTGAAGTTATCCAGGTAGCCTTCTAAATGCTCTTGCTTTGCATTAGCGAAAGTAGATGAATGCTGCTTCAGTCAATCTCCGGTCTAGTTTATGAACTGAACATCTGGTTTCCTCAGTAAGATCTAATCAAGTTCATATCTGATTGTTGATGGTGGACAATGATCAGACACCACAAGGCTGAAATCATTCACCTGGCGACTCTAAATCAGTTTCGAGATCAGATCCAAGGATTCCGCTGGAGGATGAACCTAACCAGCAGAAACATGAAAGGAAAATATGGAAAGATAAGGTATTCAAGTTGGAATTTCATCCAAGACATTTTGTTCTTTGTCATAAATTATTTCTTCTCTTTTCCCAAGAATGTTAAGAAGGCTTTGCAAAGTATATTTTATTTGAGAAAAGATCCTCTGCCTGCATTTGATTCCTTCCCTTTGAAGATTATGAATACCAAAGATTTGCATGCTTTTGAGCTTGATCAAGACCTTTCTTCCGAATCTTGTGATGACCATCTTCAAACTAATGAACCTCAAGAGACCAAGACTGATTCTACAACATTTGTACATACCCCTATACCTTGTAAAATTCCAGATCGATACAAGCCTCTGATTTTACCTCCTATATCCCATGCTTTCCCTAAAAATCATGACCTATATCTACCAAGATTTGATGGTAAACGCGACAACGTCACTGCTGAGAGACATGTTCTAAATTTTGAGTCTTTTCTTGACCTTTTTGAAGTTGATGAAGAGGATGTCAGTATTAGGCTTTTTTCTCTTTCTTTGCAAGGCAAAGTCAAGAGTTGGTTCAAAGCCATGCCTGATGCGAGCATATCAGATTTCCAGCAGTTCGTCAAAGTTTTCCTCGACAGGTGGGTGATCAGACAGAACCCTTTCTTGATTATAGAAGAGTATAACCAACTGAAAAGACTGCTAGGGGAGACAGTACAATAGTTTTCTGCCAGATTTAACAAAGTATATTTTTCGATGCCAGTTGATATAAGATCTCCTCCTGGATCTTCTCTCTTGCACTACTCGGGTGACTTTGATCTGGAAATGGAGTTTCAGCTGAGAGAAAGGAATCTTGAAACACTTGAAGAGATGCAGAATAGTGCATTAGATGTAGAGGCTCATTTGCGGATCCAAAGGGAAAGGTTGAAGGAAGAAGAGATGAAAAACATAGATCCGGAGGAATCGAAATCTCTAGAGGTAAAACTTGATATGTTGGTAAGTGTAGTGGAAGAGATGATGCAAAAGATCACCAAAAGGAATGAGTATAATGTTCAAGCCCATGGCTCGCTGATTGAAGAAGAACAAGTTGCTGATCCAAAACATTTTGTTTCTTATCCCAGTTGTCATAAATCTGATAATGATTGTTTTGTAGATCATCTTGGAGAAGAGATATTTGTTGATATGACATGTATGCTTGATGATGTGTTTTATACTGATGATTTTCCTGAGTTTGATCAGTATGATGATGATTATGTTCTCCAAACAGAAGCTAATATTGCAGACAAAAAAACAGCTAGTTTGTGGAAGGAGGAAGTTCACTTTCAGCAGCTCGAGTACAGTGATCAACCGATGCATATCAGCTATGACAGTGACGAGTAAAGTGCAGAAAATTTTGAAGTAAGTGAAGGATCTTTTCCTTTTTGTTTTGATTCGTTTCAGTTCATCAGAGACAACATTCATGTAATCAAAAATCAACTGTCGACAAGTCTTGATTTGGACCATCTTGAGGGCAATAAAAACCTTGTTCAAGACTTCTCATATCCAGATTTGCAGCCCCCGAATGCCATTGATTGTCAAGTTGCAGGTGAGAACTTGGAAGCTGGCACATACGATCAAATGATACAAGATGATTCCATACCATTTTGTTTTGAATCATTTCAGTTTTTGAAGGGTAAATTGCATAGTAAATCTTCAAATGAGCAACCTGTATAAAATCATGTAATCTCATCGGAACCAATAGAAAATGGGTTGCAACAGTCTTTTCATGTTTTTCACGATCCAATAGCTGATGTGTTGGATGATGTCTGCAGTCAAAGTCCTACTCCATTGACTATATGTAAGATTGAAACGTGTGATGATATAAACTTGATTCGACAACCAGTCTCTTTGTCATTTTTAGTAGGAGTCTCGTCACAAAGCTCATCACAAAGCTCAAATAAAATTTTGCATTCATGGTATGAGGAGAAGAAAAGTAATCCATTGGATGAGCTAAGTCCCAGTGTGCATGAACTTCAAGATCCTTATGCAGTGTTTTTGGAAGCGGATAGAGAATCCATAGAATTCAACGGATCTGTTCACAAGTTTTCATGGGAGTTACCTTTTAGTAGTTCTCTCTTGTTGTTCATAAGCGAGCACTTGCGGAGAATCCAAACAACAGTCGAAATGCTTACATGGTTGCATTGGTTGTTTCATTTCACTTGATCAGGTGATGAATGGAACAATTAGAGTAGGTTGTATTGAATAAGCTTCATATTGAGCATATTTTCTAGTTTGTCGGTTGTGTTTAAGTATCGAGTCAGTTTTTAGTTGAGTGTGTGTCAATTTTTGTCGTCAAGTCATCATTTTTCAGTCATGCATTTCAGCTTGAGTTTTTTATTCAATTGCCCAATGGATGAAGGCAGTGTCTGCTTTCCAAAGATCTATAGTTCTTGGCACCTCCAAGGAGCTACCATCCCCATTGGAGCCAATGTTAGTGTTAGTCTTTGCAGCCTTCCTCCAGTGATCAAACATGCTCTTACAAGGTGATTTTAAGATGTCAAGGTCAAATTTTGTCATTTTAGTGAATCTTCAAGTAAAATTTGGTCACTAGGTATTAGGTCTAGGGTTTTTTTTCACTCCTTTCAAAGTTGTCCAAATGTCGGTCCATGTCACCATTCAGCTGAGTGTACCATCATTGAGAGGTTTTCATCATCATGTTAGGTTCCAATTGGTCATTTTACACCTTGTTCATGCTTCAGTTGTGCCTTGGTAAGGTTCATTTCCCTCTCCTAGGGTTTTGAAGGTAATTTCTCTTGGATGGTCAAATCATCAGCCAAAATTGTATCCTGATGTTCATACACCTTCCCCTATCCTTAATGTACCTTATTAAACACTTCCCATCACTGAGATCCCCCAAATTCCTCATTTTCACACAAACCCTAGTTTCTTGCTACAACTTGGCAATTTTCTAGGCTAGGCTTGTG
This sequence comes from Pinus albicaulis, assembly GCA_034641835.2. Taxonomy (NCBI): domain Eukaryota; kingdom Viridiplantae; phylum Streptophyta; class Pinopsida; order Pinales; family Pinaceae; genus Pinus; species Pinus albicaulis. The sequence goes on along the minus strand of CM076577.1, from coordinate 18,098,013 downwards.
TTTTTCCCTTTTGGACCCCTTCCCCTCACTCAATCTATGAAATTCCACTTTCCCCTGCTTCCTAATATCCCTCCCTACTTCCAAAAATTTTCTCAAGAATTTAGAAGCCCCTTATCCCCTTCATTTCGCTTCATTTCGAAAAATCCCTTGTTCCACACATCGGGATAGGTTTTACTCCAATGATGTTTCTGAGAAATAAAAGATGATTTTGGGAAAAATGAGAGAGGTTTTTGTCCAAAATAGGCCAAGGAAGAGAAACCTCCTTCACTTGTTACACAAGTGTCATGGTTTTAGAGAAAGGTCAAAAATATAGTTGCCTCAGGAGAATTCATGCACCTCTGAAGTGACCTTGGGAAAATCAAGATTTCTCCTAGATTGGTTGGCCAAATGACTTTATTGATGAGTCAAATGATAACTAGATACAAATATATTTCCAATGAGCTATCATGAGTTCAATTTGGAGTTGAGGAAGACCTTCAAAAGTTGACTGCAACAGCACTCTGCCTTGAGGCAGCCTCATTTTGCACATTTTGACCAGTCTTGAGATATTTGATTTTTTACAAGGCAAGTAGACTCAATAATCTTTCCAATGAGCTATCCTGCGCCCAATTTGGACATCGGGAAGGCCTCCAAAAGCCTCCTGCAAAAGGGCACTATGCATTGGGTTTGTGGTGCGACACATAGAGTTGCAAGCCCAATTTCACCATAAACTTCTCCAAATTTTCCAAATGTGCTCAAATCTGTGGTGTGCAAGTAAGTTAAGAGTTTTTTCCATTGCAAGTGAATATTTTTTCTCATAATTAATGGTGGTTTAGTGTGCGAAAGCTCATCATTCAGTCAAAAGCACAAAGGAGACAAAACAAAGTTTGTAAAGTGAAATGTCAAAGTTTACAACATTATAAGGTGGATTTTTCAAATGAGAAATTTAAATCCTTGGCATATAAGATATTTTCAAATTTAAACTTCATTTGTGTGCCAAGAGACAACAATGAGCAAGAGAAGAGGTGTGAGGAGTGAAGGAAGAAGCTTGGAGGTAGAATTGTGGCGAAGTTACAGAGTGCGGTGCATTGGGCAGCCAGCGCGACGCACTGGAGGAGCGTGGCACATTGGGCCTGCCTCCCCAGTGTAAAAAATAGATTGGCGCGACGCATTGGAGGTGCGCGGCGCGTTGGGTTAGGTGCGCGACGCACATGGCAGAAAGCAAATTTTTTGCTATTTTTTCCAACTTGTCAAATTAAATCGGTCAATCTTTATCCAAGTAGGTCCATGCAATCATTCCATTGCCATGAATATGTATTTGGTGTTGTTTGTGAGGAATTGAACACAAAAAAACCAAACCCTATTCTCTTGTTGCTCCTAGGGTTTTAAGATTGGTTTTGGGTGTCAAATATTTCCACTTCCCTCACTTTCTTTTTCTCCTCCTCATTGTTCATTTTCTCACCACAGTCCCCTTTTCCCATTTCACCTTAAATCCCTATAGTCAATTATCCCTATCCTATTCCCATTGTCCCCATATCATGTGTGAATTTCCCTCAAATCCCAAGTTATCCCAAAAATTTAAGTGGCTGTCCGAACACACAGTTTTCAAACTCACAATTTCACTTGAGTGTAGCCCATCACTTTCATTACCCCATTCCTCCATATTCCCTCCCATGTGACACATATTTGGTGATCCAATCAAAAACACCAAATTCTCATACAAGAAAACACAAACCTTGCAAATTCTCATGGAGACGAATACTTCTTATGACCGAGACAGTGATTCCACCACTGAACTAAATGCACCAGGAGGGCACTAAAGCATCGCAAAAGGCATGATAGACTCCAAATTTTGGCCGAAGCTTCTTTGGACCAGCATTGTGCTTGATGGTGGACATCTAGCCCAAATTTCAAGAAATTTGGGAAACGTTTTGTCAATTTTGAGTTTTTGGGCCTAAAAACAGATTTTCCTGCCCGACGCGTAGCGCCACTTGGCGCGCGCTTATAATTGGCAGCTCTTCTGGAGGAAAAATTTGCATTTCTGGATTTTTCATCAAAATTTATGCATTCCTATGGATTACCTAAGGATTTTGACAAGTTTTGGGTTGCTTGAAGGGTAAAAAACACCTTAAAAATGGCCTTTCTGCCACTTTTTGCACACATAGGAAGCAGTGTTGGGAGATTTGATTTTTGGAGGGGCAAATGGCAACCAAATTCTAAAATTCCACTTGGGTTGGAAATGAGACAGGCAGAGCTTTCCAAAGAGCTATCCTGCACTCAATTTGGACTCTGAGAAGGCCCTCGAAATCAGCCTCATAGTTGTGCTACGCATAGAGATTTCAGGCGCGACGCATTGGGAAATTTGGCCTATTTTTCACTCAGCAGCTCAGATTTTTGCCTAGTTTTTGCTAGTTTGAATTTTTCATGTAACTCTTGATGTAATTTCATGACTTTCATGTAATTTTGGCACATTTTTACTCATCCTAGTAGATTCATTCACCAAAAAGTGAAATGTAAGTGAATGAATCAGTTTCCTATCATATGGAGGCAAGTTGTTTCATTGCCTATTTTCCAGTTCTTAGTTTAGATATGGTTGAAACATCTCCTAGAATGATGAGATAGACCCCTAGAGGCATGGGGATGAGTTAGGCTTGTCTATATCTTGTATTTTCTCAGTCATTTTTAGGGGTTGGACACTTGGGATTGCTTGGCACTTCATTGTACATTTCATCTCTGCAATTTTGGCAAAGGAATAGACCAGGGTTTGCAGCACTCTTTGGGATCCATGTGGCTCTGTGTTTTGATGGTGTTTTTCTCCATGTGATTGTAAGTTCACTGATGTTTATGTGTATCATTTCCCTTCTCCTTTCTTCTTAAATTAAACAAATGGGTGATAAAGGTGGAATTCATTAGATTGCTTTGCTCTGCCTTCAATTTTGTTTAATTTTACATTTTTTCATCTGTTTGAAGAGGATCCTTGAAACCCTCTTGCCCTCTGTAGCTCCTCATCGGTTTGAAATATCCATTCATTCAATCCAAAACATCAAAACAATTACCTTCCTTGCCCCATTCAGAAATCTGCGGAAACTAGGCCTCATCCCCGAACCCAAAACTGCCTTTCCCTTTGTTTCCAACAAAAACCCCCCAAAACAAAATCAAACTCTTTACTTATATACCTAGCCTAAAATTAGCTTTTATTTCAAGTCATCTCAAGCCCTATTGATTATTTTTGCTGAGATTGACCCGGAGAGAGCCCTCTCCTGATCTGGTAGGGCTAGCTACCAGACTGAGCATGGTTTGATGTTACCCTGAACTCTGCCTTCTTTCAGCCTGAGGTAGATTTAGGCAATAACATAGTGGCAACCATACTGGGGACGAGAAAGTTTTTTGTTTTCTTTATAAACAACAGACGGAGCCTGAAGTTAGCCAGGTAGCCTTCTAAACGCTCTTGCTTTGCATTAGCGTAAGTAGATGAATGCTGCTTCAGTCAATCTCCGGTCTAGTTTATGAACTGAACATTTGGTTTCCTCAGTAAGATCTAATCAAGTTCAGATCTGATTGTTGATGGTGGACAACGATCAGACACCACAAGGCTGAAATGATTCACTTGGCGACTCTAAATCAGTTTCGAGATCACATCCAAGGACTCCACTGGAGGATGAACCTAACCAGCAGAAACATGAAAGGAAAATATGGAAAGATCAGGTATTCAAGTTGGAATTTCATCCAAGACATTTTGTTCTTTGTCATAAATTATTTCTTCTCTTTTCCTAAGAATGTCAAGAAGGCTTTGCAAAGTATATTTTATTTGAGAAAATATCGTCGGCCTGCATTTGATTCCTTCCCTTTGAAGATTGTGAATACCAAAGATTTGCATGCTTTTGAGCTTGATCAAGACCGTTCTTCCGAATCTTGTGATGACCATCTTCAAGCTGTTGAACCTCAAGAGACCAAGACTGATTCTGCAGCATTTGTACATACCCCTATACCTTGTAAAATTCCAGATCGATACAAGCCTCTGATTTTACCTCCTATATCCCATGCTTTCCCTAAAAATCATGACCTACATCTACCAAGATTTGATGGTGAACGCGAAAACGTCACTGCTGAGAGACATGTTCTAAATTTTGAGTCTTTTCTTGACCTTTTCGAAGTTGATGAAGAGGATGTCAGTAGTAGGCTTTTTTCTCTTTCTTTGCAAGGAAAAGTCAAGAGTTGGTTCAAAGCCTTGCCTGATGCGAGCATCTCAGATTTCCAGGAGTTCGTCAAAATTTTTCCTCGACAGGTGGGTGATCAGACAGAACCCTTTCTTGAATATAGAAGAGTATAACCATCTGAAAAGACTGGCAGGGGAGACAATACAATATTTTTCTGCTGGATTTAACAAAGTATATTTTTCGATGCCAGTTGATATAAGCCCTCCTCTTGGATCTGCTCTCTTGCACTACCCGGGTGCCTTTGATCTGGAAATGGAGTTTCAGCTGAGAGAAAGGAATCTTGAAACACTTGAAGAGATGCAAAATAGTGCAGTAGATGTAGAGGCTCATTTGCGGATCCGAAGGGAAAGGTTGAAGGAAGAAGAGATGAAAAACATAGATCCGGAGGAATCGAAATCTCTAGAGGTAAAACTTGACATGTTGGTAAGTGTAGTGGAAGAGATGATGCAAAATATCACCAAAAGGAATGAGTATAATGTTCAAGCCCATGGCTCGCTGATTGAAGAAGAACAAGTTGCTGATCCAAAACATTTTTTTTCTTATCCCAGTTGTCATAAATCTGATAATGATTATTTTGTAGATCATCTTGTAGAAGATATATTTGTTGATATGACATGTATGCTTGATGATGCATTTTATACTGATGATTTTCTTGAGTTTGATCAGTATGATGATGATTATGTTCTCCAAACAGAAGCTAATCTTGCAGACAAAACAACAGCTAGTTTGTGGAAGGAGGAAGTTCACTTTCAGCAGCTTGAGTACAGTGATCAACCGATGCATATAAGCTATGACAGTGACGAGGAAAGTGCAGCAAATTTTGAAGTAAGTGAAGGATCTTTTCCTTTTTGTTTTGATTCGTTTCAGTTCATTAGAGACAGCATTCATGTAATCAGAAATCAACTATCAACAAGTCTTGATTTGGACCATCTTGAGGGCAATAAAAACCTTGTTCAAGACTTCTCATATCCAGATTTTCAGCCCCCGAATTCCATTGATTTTCATATCCTTCAATTTTTACACAGGTGTCATGGTTTTAGAGAAATGTCAAAAATACAGTTGCCTCAGGAGAATTGATGCACCTCTGAAGTGACCTTGGGAAAATCAATATTTCTCCTAGCTTGGTTGGCCAAATGACTTTCTTGATGCATCAAATGATAACTAGACACAAAGAGCTTTCCAATGAGCTATCATGAGCTCAATTTGGAGTTGAGGAAGACCTTCAAAATTTGACTGCAACAGCACTCTGCCTTGAGGCAGCCTCATTTTGCACATTTTGACCAGTCTTGGGAGATTTGATTTTTGACAAGGCAAATGAACTCCAAATTGAAATATTCCAGTTGGGTTGGAAAGTAGACTCAATAATATTTCCAACGAGATACCCTTCGCGCAATTTGGACATTGGAAAGGCCTCCAAAATCCTCCTGCAAAATGGCGCTACACATTGGGTTTGTGGCGCAGCGCATAGAGCTGCAAGCCCAATTTTACCATAAAATTCTCCAAATTTTCCAAATGTGCTCAAATCTATGGTGTGCAAGTAAGTTAAGAGTTTTTTCCATTGCAATTGAAGATTTGTTCTCATAATTTACGGTGGTTTAGTGTGCGAAAGCTCATCATTCAGTCAAAAGCACAAAGGAGACAAAACAGAGTTTGTAAAGTGAAATGTCAAAGTTTACAACATTATAAGGTGGATTTTTCAAATGAGAAATTTAAATCCTTGGAATATAAGATATTTTCAAATTTAAAATTCATTTGTGTGCCAAGAGATAGCAATGAGCAAGAGAAGAGGTGTGAGGAGTGAAGGAAGAATCTTGGAGGTAGAATTGTGGCGAAGTTGCAGAGCGCAGCGCATTGGGCAGCCAGTGCGACGCACCGGAGGAGCGCAGCGCATTGGGCCTGCCTCTCCAGTGTAAAAAATACACTGGCGCGGTGCATTGGAGGTGCGTGGTGCGTTGGGTTAGGCACGCGATGCACATGGCAGAAAGCAAATTTTTTGCTATTATTTCCAACTCGTCAAACTAAATCGGTCAATCTTTATCCAAGTAGGTCCATGCAATCATTCCATTGCCATGCATATGTATTTGGTGTTTTTTGTGAGGAATTGAACACAAAACAACCAAACCCTATTCTCTTGTTGCTCCTAGGGTTTTAATATTGGTTTTGGGTGTCAAATATTTCCACTTCCCTCACTTTGCTTTTCCCCTCCTCACCGTTCATTTGCTCACCACAGTCCCCTTTTCCCATTTCACCTTATATCCCTAAAGTAAATTATCCCTATCCTATTCCCATTATACCCATATCATGTGTGAATTTCCCTCAAATCCCAAGTTATCCCAAAAAGTTAAGTGGCTGTCCCAACAACATGGGCTTTTCAAAACTCACAATTTCACTCGATTGTAGCCCATCACTTTTATTACCCCATTCCTCCATATTCCTCCCATGTGACACATATTTATGATCCAATAAAAAACACCAAATTCTCATACAAGACAACACAGCACTTAAAAATTCTCATGGAGACGGATACTTCTTATGACCGAGACAGTGATTCCACCACTGAACTGCATGCACTAGGAGGGCACTAAAGCGTCGCAAAAGGCATGATAGACTCCAAATTTTGGCTGAAGCTTCTTTGGCCCAGAATTGTGCTTGATGGTGGACATCTAGCCCAAATTTCAAGAAATTTGGGAAAAAAATTTTCAATTTTGAATTTTTTGGCCTAAAAACAGATTTTCCTGCCCGACGCGTAGCGCCACTTAGCGCACGCTTATAATTGGCAGCTCTTCTGGAGGAAAAATTTGTATTTCTAGATTTTTCATCAAAATTTATGCATGCCTATGGATTACCTAAGGATTTTGACAAGTTTTGGGTTGCCTGAAGGGTCAAAAACACCCTAAAAATGACCTTTCTGCCACGTTTTGCACACACAGGAAGCAGTGTTGGGAGATTTCATTTTTGGAGGGGTAAATGGCAACCAAATTCCAAAATTAGAATTGGGTTGGAAAGTAGATAGGTAGATATTTCCAGCGAGCTATCCTGTACTCAATTTGGACTCTGGAAATTCCCTCAAAGTCAGCCTCAAAGTTGTGCTACACATAGAGATTTCAGGCGCGACGCATTGGGAAATTTGGCCTATTTTTCACTCAGCAGCTCAGATTTTCGCCTAGTTTTGGCTAGTTTGACTTTTTCATGTAACTCTTGATGTAATTTCATGACTTTGATGTAATTTTGGCACATTTTTACTCATCCTAGTAGATTCATTCACCAAAAAGTGAAATGTAAGTGAATGAATCAGTTTCCTATCATATAGAAGCAAGTTGTTTCATTGCCTATTTTCCAGTTCTTAGTTTAGATATGGTTGAAACAGCTCCTAGAATGATGTGCTCGACCCCTAGAGGCATGGGGATGAGTTAGGCTTGTCTATATCATGTATTTTCTAAGTCATTTTCACGGGTTGGACACTTGGGATTGCTTGGCACTTCATTGTACATTTCATCTCTGCAATTTTGGCAAAGGAATAGACCAGGGTTTGCAGCACTCTTTGGGATCCATGTGGCTCTGTGTTTTGATGGTGTTTTTCTCAATGTGATTGTAAGTTCAATGATGTTTATGTGTATCATTTCCCTTCTCCTTTCTTCTTAAATTAAAAAAATGAGTGATAAATGTGGAATTCATTAGATTGCTTTTTTTTGCCTTCAGTTTTGTTTAATTTTCCATGTTTTCATCTGTTTGAAGAGGATCCTTGAAAGCCTCTTGCCCTCTTCAGCTCCTTATCGGTCTGAACTATCCATTCATTTAATCCAAAGCATCAAAACAATTGCCTTCCTTGTCCCATTCAGAACTTTGCAGAAACTAGGCCTCATCCCCGAACCCAAAACTGCCTTTCCCTTTGTTTCCAACAAAACCCACCAAAAACACTATCAAAATCTTTACTTATATACCTAGCCTAAAATTAGCTTTTATTTCAAGTCATCTCAAGCCCTATTGATTATTTTTTCTGAGATTGACTGGGAGAGAGCCCTCTCTTGATCTGGTAGGGCTAGCTACCAGACTGAGCGTGGTTTGATGTTACCTTGAACTCTGCCTTCTTTCAGCCTGAGGTAGATTTAGGAAATAACAGGAGGAACCCTTGTAGCAATAAAATATGTTCCCAAGGATCAGCTTAGCCAAGGTATGCAAAAATTTCCACTTCCTATTATTTCAACACATCATATGAAGAGTTTTGGGGACATTCTATCAGGGAAATTGCATGACCTAGGGTCAAAGCACACTGTCGATTTGGAACAACATACTATCAATGCGTAGTGGACCCTTGACTGGTTCAAGGAGGAGAAGTATAGCATCCTGGTATCTCATTGTTGAGCTGAACACAACACTTTGGGTTGGAGTGTAGAGTTTTGGAGGATAGGATGAACATAATCCAAATCAATCCAAAGAAGAACTGTGTGTTCAACATTATGCATGATCATGAGACAACAGATGCACCATCATGGATATCAAAAACGCTGTCCTTGAGTAGTAGTGATGAGTTGGGGGGCCAACTATTATTGGAGCCTTCCAATGACCATTCTACTTGTGTAGCAATGGATAGGAAAATGGTTGATGGAAGACATCTTATGATGGATGACATCCATCTCCCATTATTATGATAGACCCTTGTTGATGAGCACATCACAACTCAAAGAGAAGATTTTTCCTACAACATAATTGGAACCTTATGGGTTCAACTTGGTCATTGATGAGTGGTCTTTATATGGAGATATCTAGGAGGTTGCACTTCAACATCCCATGAAGTGCAAAGGTAGTCATCATATTTGGGAGGGTGGCATTCTCCATTGAAGGGATACCAAATGGGAGCATGATAGGAGACACCCATAGTTGGTTGGATGGGTGATGATGATGGGTAGGAGGTTGGTGAGCCACTTGCATATCTATGACACAACGAAGCAAGAGGCATGGCTACGCTGGCTTCTCTTGACAGTGTTTGGAAATCATGTGACATATCTTATTCCAAAGGGTATGTTATGGTTTGAGACATGGCATGACACTTGCATAATGTGGTAGCAAGGAGTTTGGGTGTATTTGGGTGATGTTATATTTTTCATGTCAATCATCATATTTTTACTCCATGGTCTATATGATGATGGTGTGAGGAGGCAACAAGAGTTTTTGTTGCTTTGGATACTCTTGGGAGAGTATGGGTTGATTTTCTCGCATACCTTGCATGATGTTGTAGGAGTAGATGGTGGCACAATCATGGTGAAAAGGGGCTACTCCTTAACTTTGGAGGATCAGGAGGTACTTCCACATAGGAAGGAGTCTCCCATATGTAGCAGCATTATGGCATATGACTTTGGCATTTGGTATGTCAAATAATGGAGCTATGAGATGACAGGAGCCTTATCATGAAGGCCAACAACGTTTTCACTTGGGAGTTTTGATTTGTTGATGGAGTGTTCCCAGGATCAATTCACATATGATGCAATTGATGGGCAAGTAGGAGATGAGAGTTGTGGATAGGTGGATGGAGACATCGATTACTATGATATGATCTTCTTGACTTGGATCTCCAAGCATAAGAAGAAGGCTTTACATGCATCACATGGTGTATTTATTCCCATTCACCAAGGTCTCATGGAGACATATCAGACCACTATGGAGAGATCATCCATGGACATCATTATCAGCTTACTTTCAGTACATGGTAAGAGTTGTTTTTTTGCACTTATTGATCATCTAACATAGTATTTGAATTCTCTTGACATTTATATACAATGCATTGCTCCACAAGAGGGCAAGTTTATATTTGGGCTTCATGGTCTTTCTAAGACCAACATCAGTAATGGGGATAACCATTTCTTGTATGGCTTTGGGCAAGTATTATTTTATGCTTATGCTTAGTTTATACACAATGTAATTTGCTACTTTCTAGTAGATGAGAAAACATGCACAACTAGAAAATGGTTGGGATACAACTTGCCACATTATGTTCTGAAACAATAGTTAGAAAAAATGTGCTGTCACCATATGGGAAGCTTTTGGCACCATCTTTCACTACACATAACACTCAGTATCTCTTTTATTTGGATGCCATATCATGATGATATTCTATTCACTGTATGTGAGATGTCTTGGGCAAGAAAGGTTCATAGAACCAAAGAGGGGGTCTTTGAGGATACAGTTGCCTTTTTTACTCTAGAAGGAAACATTATTGCATCTCAAAATTAGCATCCACTCTACACCTATCATAATTGGAGAGAGAGGAAATATGGGGTAGAAAATTTGGTCTATCATGTTCATCTATGTAGCCCACCTACATTGTAGAAGCCAAAGGTGGAGGAGTTTTTCCATGAATTACCATTTTGGAGGGTGACTCATTTTGTATGGATGATAGCTTGGGGATGGGAGGTTCACATGGGAATGAAGGTTCCCTACATTTTTCAGATTTCATGCCTCAAGAAGGCCTCTAGACAATAGATAGTTGCCTCCATGGATATCCCACTTCTTCATGATGAGGGCCATTTGGATTTGTCACCAAAGGCTAGCTTGTACACTTGGTAGGAGAAACTAGGGGACATATTGATGAGAGAGCATCTTGTTTAGTGGAGGAGATTATCATATGAGGATGCTACAGGAGGAGGAGAGGATGCTTTTCAGTTCTATCCTTGAATTTGCTTGAGGACAAGAAACATTTGGGAGGGGAGGACTGTAATATTCCAAAATTAGCTTGCAGCTAATTGGAATATTAATCTCTGCTTTTGTCATTTAGATAGATGAATAAGTGGGTAGGGAGACCCAGAAACTTTCTTTAGTAGGAATAAAATCCATCTTAATGTGAATAGTGATCATATTATAACTAGATAAAGCACCCTCATGTGTGAACAAGGGTTGGAGCATGTGGATGGGGTCAATTTTGACCAAATCAACAGTGCTGGTATGGAGGGAGTGGATCATCAATGAGAGACAGTGCAGTGTTAATGGGAGGAAGTCTCCATGTTAGTAGTCGCTTTAATGAGTGGGGACCAAGGTGAGAAGGCTCACATTGCAATAAGTAGGGAAAGGAATCCATAGAAGGTTATGTTATTGATTATTGATTTTGTGGTCTTGTATGATTGTTTGCACTCTTCAGTCGTTTAGCAGAGTTTGTTGTGCTGTTTAGCACAAGGGTGTTCTCGAGCGAGAATCCCACACTCATCCTTGGGGGACTTCGAGTGCCCATTCAGGAGATATTTGTGAGCTGATTTTCTACATTTTGGCATTCAGGCCAAGATTGAGTCTTCAACTACAACACAATTTTTGTCAGAGTTGTGTTGTGTTGCAAGATAGAAGCAGTGGAGGATTGATATGGCCTATTTCTGAGTTTTTTTTTCAGTGGAGAGGTAGCCTTTCCATTGGGAGGCTAGAAAGGAGGGTCCTTGGGCTTTATTTTATCATTTGGCACTAGGAAAATCTATTATCTTATCCTACAACGCCGATTCCCTCATAGTTTACGTTATTTCAGTGAGCATTTGTAGTGGAGGATTCAATCCTTGATTTGGAGGGTGAGATCTTCAAGGAAGGGATCAACCTTTCACTTCGAGGATCCATTGGAGGATTTACATCTAATTATACATCAATTTAAGCCACATCCTTCTAGATATTCAGTTGCAGCTACTATTCAGCCCTAGGGTTGCATTCCAACATTTTTTTATTTTGGGTATTTCTGGAAACCCTTCCTGGGTTGTCTTGGAAATGTGCTTGGGAGCATAGATATTTATTCTCGGCACTATTTGAGCCATATATAAGGATATCTACATTATTAAATTTCCCAGCAGTAGTTAATCTCATTAAAACTGTGTTGTATTGGTTCTCCTGCATTTGTATAGCAGTTATTTTTCATGTTATGGCATATTTATTCATAGTAGGCTTGTTTGCCTTGATTATATGAGTTGTGCCTATATTTCTTGTACTTATTTGCTGCTGATACGATTAATAAAATGGATTTATCTTGGACACACCTGTTGGCATAATGTTATTCACTATTATTTCCATTATTTTTTTCTATATTCCTATATTTTCCATTTTGGAATATTATAAAGGAGAAAAATGATCACATTCAACCCCCACTGTATCTGGAAGGAGAGTAGAAGAGTAGATGGAAGAAATCATTAACACTTAGGAGAATCAGTTTTTATCCTATTCTGATGACGAGGGAGGTGATATTACTCTCCAAGAAGATGGGGAGGAACAAGAGGTTCCCCCAGAAGTCAGAGACATTGACATCTATTGCAGGCAGTGCATAGATTTCATGCAAGCTCAACTTCACAAGAAATATGACCTTAGTTACTCCCAAAAAAGAACACATGTGTAACAACAGAATGATGAGTTAGTTTCAAAGGGCCAAACCCCTCCCCTCTCCGTAGAAAAGGGAAAGATGAGATGTTTCTCGAGGAAACTAAGATATGCCTTCCAAAATAGGTTGACTTCAAGAAGGAAGAATCATATGAGATTTGTACCTTACAGTTTGACGGAGCTTACTCGAGAGAAGGAAATAGGGTATGTGTTCTACTGATATCCTAGAAGGTTGATTGATCCCTCTTTCTTTCAATCTGGAATTCGAAGCCACAAATAATGTAGCGGAATACGAAGCAATGATGATGGGATTACAAGAAACAATGAATATGAACATCCAAAGCCTCAAAGTGTTTGGAGATTCAGAGTTGGTGGTGAAACAAGTGAGAAGTCAATGTCAAGAAAAGCATCCTCGCCTCAGGGCTTACAGGAATGAGGTGTTGGACTTGGTCAAAATATCTTCTTGGCATTCAATATCCAATTTATGCCTCGGGACAAAAATCGAATGGCAGATTCACTAGCCATGGTAGCTAATAATTTTCATCCTCCCCAAAATCCATTGCTGAGATATGAAATAGAGTTGCGGTATTGTCCCTCAATTCTGGATAATGTTAAACACTGGCAAGTATTTGAAGATGATGAGCAGATCAAATGCTTCATGGAGATGGTAGGAGAATTATCCAGTTTAGTAATAGACCCGAGAGATAGCTCAGAGACCGAAGAACCAAAGACAAGGTGGGAGGAAACTCTTGCTGGACACAAAGTTCTGCAGCTAAAGGGAAATTTTATTCCTCAGGGTCTAATACCCCTGGAGAGGCTCTTTGATAAGAATGATATCCCTGTTAATTTTCTTAAGCCAGTTCTCGATGAGATAGTGAAAGACTTAAATATCAGAACATAGGAAGATCTGAAGTTCATAAAGCTGTCAAAAGGGGTTTCGAAAGAATATAAGAAACAATACTTGAATTTTTTCAGGTCCTACATAGACTTCTTCACTTGGTCATATTAATATTTGAAGAATTTTGATGTGGATGCCATACAACATAAAATTTCTTTCAAAGGGGATGATAAGCCCCATAAGCAGAAGTTAAGGCAAATAAATCCACTCCTTTTGCTCGCCATTGAGAAGGAATTCAAGAATTTGTTGTAAGCAAAGATTATTGTGCCCCTAAGGTATTCAAAGTAGGTAGAAAACCTCATACCCAAAATAAAGAAAAACGATGAGATTAGGCCTTGTGTAGATTTTCGAAATTTGAACAAGGCTTCACTCAAAGACAATTACTCCCTGCCCAAAATGGACCACATTCTACAGAAGGTTGTGGTCTCTTCCCGCATGTCCATGGTAGACAAATTCTCAATATATAACCAGGTGGAAATGCTCCCAGAGGACCAAAAGAAAATGACGTTCACCACACCGTGGGGAACCTTTATGTAAGCTCGGATGCCCTTTCGCCTCATAAAAATCGGTACTACCTTTCAACGCACCATGGATATCGCTTTTGTTGGGAATCAAGATAAGTTCGTGATTATCTACTTTGGAAAATATTACTGTCTTCTCCAAGGCAATTTCTGAGCACATTGAGCACCTAAAATGAACCTTCGATAAGTGTCGTAGATATGGTCTATCTCTAAATCCTCAAAATCCATATTTTCCCTTGAGGAAGGAAAATTACCGAGACACATAGTAACCAGAGAAGGGGTAAATGTCGATCCTCAGTAGGTGGAGGTGATAAATGGAATTCCACTACCAAGAAATAAAAAGGAGGTGCAAGTATTTTTGGAAAGGATAAATTTCTTAAGGCAGTTTATACCTAATTATTTCATATAGTTAGGAATGTTGAAAATGCAGCAAGATGATGGAGCTTAGTGAAATGAAGTCGCCTTCACTAAGTGGGCCCGCAGGCAAATTCTGGCGCAAAGTCTATTTTTAGACTATGTCTATTTTTAGACATATGGAGCATGTTCCAAGGGTTGCAGTATGTTATTCTTGGAGTATTGGTCATGTTGGTAAAAATAGATGGACCTCTATTTTTCGACCTATAGGTCGAAGTCTATATTTAGACTGCCTATCCTAAAAATAGGGAAGTCAAATATTATTTACCCTTAATAATATTTGGACTATAAACTTCAGTTTACTCTCTTGGAGCACTTCAGTTCGAGCCTTGGAAGTGGCTCATGCATCTGACAGAGGAATTACGCTATTCCTAAGGGTTTGGTGAGAACATGCATGGTTGACTTCAGTTAGGACTTCAGTGGCAGAAGTTTGGTGGAGTTAATGAGACAGCTAGTGGAGTTGTGTTCGGTTTAACTTAGTTGAACTAGTTGAGATTAGTTTAACTAGCTAATCAACTAGTAATGAGTGGAGTGAATTGAATATTATTTAATTCATTAATTAGTAACTCATTATTCAACTCAAGAACACATCAGTTCACTACAGTGCATGGACAGTTCAGTGGAGACCAGTGAAAGAGGTAGATGAAAGGGTGGAGTTAGCTATCAATGGCGACATCAGTTGTGCATGAGATTTGCACCACACTTGGAGGAATTTCCCATGATGATTGCGCTGTCAAGCCAAGGAGATTCGAACCTTGGATCTCTATATAGATAGGCCATGATTGCACAATAGAGGCAAGGCAATTGGCGGTGAGTTTTGAACCAGTAACCTGTTCAAAACTGAGCTAGTTTGTGTGTAACTTCATGAGAAAGTACTGAGTACTTGTGAGGAGTATTGTACTGAGTTTGTTACATGATTTCTCCATTATAATATACACAATAGCTGCGGGGTTTTCAGCTATAAGCTTTCCCCATACATACCGTGTTAATGTGTATGATGAATTGATGTGCTATCGCTTGTTTTATTTCCGCATGTTTGATGATCTGAGTGGAAGAGATTATGTGTTGCATATAAATTCGAATTGTATGTGATCAGGATAGTCTCGGTGGATAATTAATCATTATTCAAAAAATTTCTACATGGTATCGGAGCTATTGAAGCAGAGATTGATCATCACAGTGATTACAAACTTATTTCGGTAGACAGAGTCTGCATGCGGGCCAGGTAGCCTCCGGATTCATCTTTCTTCGGAAAGTGAAAGGTCTAGTAAATTCCCCTTGCAGTCAATCTCTGTGCTAGAAATAATTTGTTCTCACAGATCTAGAGCAGTTGAGCTTTGAGGTGGAATTTGAATTTTGCAGCAGTTTTGTTTTCTTGGTGCCGGTGTTGAAAATGTCTTTCAACGGTTTGCGACTCGAATATGCTCTTGAAGGTAGTTCAAATTATGTTGCATGGAAGGATCGCATGGAGGCAGTATTAGAAGATAATGGTCTGAAGGAGTTCGTAGATACGGATGTCCAAAAGCCCACTGATCCTGCTGAAGTCGAAGCATGGCAAAAGAAGATGGCAAAGTGTCGAAGGATCCTGTTGGAGGGCGTCAAGGATCATATTGTATCCAGCCTGCATGGAAAGGCTACTCCATATTTAATGTGGAAAGCTTTGACGGATCTATTCCAGAGTAAGAGCGACCAAAGGAAGCCGGCGCTCAAAGATAAGCTCAGGAACATCAAGATGGAGAAAGGCGACAGTATCGCCAAATACCTCACGAAGTTCACTCAGTGCAGAGATGAGCTGGGAAGTGTGGGGGTGACTGTCGAAGACGAGGACATGGTCGACCTGGCTCTCCTTGGTCTTCCGAAGGCTTGGCACTCATATAAAGATAGTGTCAATGGTCGGGAGAAGCTGTCGGGATGGGAGCGCCTTTGGGCGGATCTCATGCAGGAGGAGATAAGGAGGACTACTCGAGATGGATCTTCATCAAAGGGAGCTGATGAAGAAAACTGCGCTTTGGTTGCCAAAGCAAAGAAAGGGAAGGGTAAGAAAACCTCTCATTCTGGTGCAAAGGGCAAGAAGCTGGATATGGCGAAAGTGAAGTGTTTTCACTGCCATGATCACGGACATTATGCTACCAATTGTCCAAAGAAGAAGAAGAACAAGCAAGCGGGAAGATCTGCAGATGGAGAAGCTTTGGCTTCACAGTTCGAGCTTGACTTTTCACCGATCGCATGCTTGGTTTCAAGTGTGATGGAATCGGTGTGGTTCTTGGACAGCGGTGCGTCATTTCATATGACGGGAGATCGGGATTTGTTCTCAGATCTGGAGGACAAAGATTTGGGTGTGCACATCGAGATGGGCGATGATGGTAGATATAGTGCGACTGGTATCGGCACCATATCCTTTCAGAGGGAGTCTGGTAAACCCTTTGTATTGAAGGATGTCATGCATGTACCTGGATTGAAGAAGAACTTGATCTCTGTAGCGATGTTGGAAGATAAGGGGTATGATGTGGTCTTCAGCGAAGGAAAAGCCTTCCTGCGCAGTAAGACTACTGGAGAGACCCGGAAGATAGGGGTTCGAACCAAGAACCTTTATCAGTTGCAAGTAGATGGCTGCGCAACAATGGCATGCAAGGCGGGAGAAGTGGTGAGCCGGGATGATGAGGGCGAACTGTGGCACAGGCGATTGGGCCACCTTCACCATGGAGTTTTGAAGATCCTGCAGCAGATTTCTACTGGGCTTCCTAAGGGCACTCTTGCGCAGTCAGATCAAGGCAAGGGGTGTACTTTAGGGAAGTATGTGAAAGCCACCTTTCACGAGAAGGATAGTCGCGCCACGACGATCCTTGAGAGAGTTCACACAGACGTGTGTGGTCCTTTCTCAGTTGCTTCGACAGCAAAGCACAGGTATTATGTGATATTTTTTGATGATTTCTCTCGAAAGTGCTGGATCTTCTTCATGCAGAAGAAGAGCGATACATTCGCGAAGTTCTGTGAGTTTAAAGCACTGGTCGAGAAGGAGTTAGGGAAGAAGGTGATTGCTCTAAGGAGTGATAACGGTGGTGAATTCATCTCGGCTGAATTCAAGGAGTTCTGCAGCACAGAAGGGATTCGGAGAGAGCTCATCGCACCCCATAACCCACAAAGAACGGGGTACGAGCCAAGAAACGTAACCCATCGGGTGCCGCCGCACGGGCGATGTTGTATGATCGTGGCCTACTGTCCCCTTCACTTGTGGCTGAGGCATGCAATACATCGCTGTATGTGCGTAAACGCGTGTCCCTCACAAGGTTCTTGGCATGAGTACATCGTAGGAGGCTTATTCGGTAAGAGGCCCTCGATATTTCCCATTTGCGGATTTTTGCCTCTGTCCACATGCATGTGACGAAGGATGCGAGAAGGAAGCTGGATCCAACTATTGAGGTTGGAATATTTGTGGGGTACACTGATACACCTCACAACTATCGGGTGTATTTGTCAGACAGTCACAAGACTGTTGTGCAACGAGATATAAAATTTCAGGAGGAGAAAGCCATGTAGTGTTCGCTTGAGAGGGAGCTACACTTGCATGCTGATGAGGAGTTGTTAGTTCCTAAGGAGGAGCTTCCAGATGTGGATCAGCCACAAGAGGAATTTCAGGAGGTGGAAGAAACCACCCATGCAGCGCCAACCATTAGAGGGCGCATGCGCACTACGTGGGCCGAGCGACCGGCTCGAGATGCGCAGAAGGCGAGGGACCACCCACAACACAAAGGCAGAGAGAGGGCAAACACCGATCGGTACACACTCGATCTATTGCCTGTGAGTCAATGTGGAATGTGTCGTGACGGAGCGATCCTCTTTGGAGGAAGCAGGGAGGAACTCCGCAGGTAGATGCCAAGTGATCGAAGAATATGATTCGATCAAGCGGTCGAAATGTTAGTATGGGATATTGTCCCGAGACCGGAAGGGAAATCAGTGGTGGGTTCAAGATGGATATACAAAGTGAATTAGGTAGCTAACGAGAGTGTGGAGAAGTACAAGGAGAGATTTGTTGCCCGAGGCTTTTCACAGATAGAGGGGATCGATTATGATGAGAAATTTGCACCTGTCGCAAGGTATTCTTCCATATGGACGATTCTTTCTCTCTCAGTGCAGATGGGGTGGCACATTCATCAGATGGATGTGAAGACTGCATTCCTCAATGGAGTCATTGAGGAGGAGTTGTACATAGAGCAACCCGAAGGTTTCGAGATCTTCAACAAAGTGAGTCGCATGTGTGCCGACTCAAGAGAGTAACTCAGACGGTTGAAGCAAGCACTCCGTGCTTCGTACACATGCGAGACAAGATGTGGTACTATTTTCACCGGCTTGGATTCTCCAAGAGGAGGCGGATCCCACCGTACCGCATCGTGTGGAGGAAGCCGTTGATCATCGTATTGTATGTAGATGATCTGATTTTGATCGGGCGATGAGCGGGGCTGATACTTTCATGCAAGGAGGATCTTGCACGAGAGTTTGCGATGAAGGACTTGGGCATCCCTCATTATTTCCTGGGATTGGACATTTGGCAGCGCAGCGGAGGATTGTTTGTTTCTCAGGGCAAGTATGCCCGGGAGATTCTCGAGAGGTTCACCATGATGCAAGGCTGCAAGCTCGTTGACACTCCTCTTCCCGGTGGCCGGAGGCAAAGGAGTGATGCTGCTTCGGAGGTAGTGGATGCCACTATCTATCGACAGTTGGTGGGGTCGCTTATGTATCTGTTCAATACACGACTCGATATATGCTATGCAATTAACCAGCTTTCGCAAGCTATGGTTAAGCCTACCAAGCTCTATTGGAAGGCAGGCAAGCATGTATTGCGTTATATTAGAGGCACATTGGGATATGGATCATGGTACAGACAGGAGGATCAGTTGAGGTGGCATGGCTTCACGGATTGGTACCATCATATCAGAGATTGTGTTCAGCGGAGAATCATGATGCTTTCATATGTTCCCACGGAGGATCAGGATGCCGACATCCTGACAAAGGCACTCACCAGGAGCAAGTTCGAATTCCATAGAGGTAGGATAGGGGTTGCAGATAATCCATATCTTGCTGAGAGGTAGTGTTGAGAATGCAGCAAGATGATGGAGCTTAGGTGAAAAGAAGTCGCCTTCACTAAGTGTCCAGCAAATTCCCGCTTGCAGTCTATTTTTAGACATATGGAGCATGGTCCAGGGGTTGCAGTATGTTATGCTTGGAGTATTGGTCATGTTGGTAAAAATAGATGGACCTCTATTTTTTTGACCTATAGGTCGATGTCTTTTTTTAGACTGCCTATCCTAAAAATAGGGAAGTCAAATATTATTTACCCTTAATAATATTTGGACTCTAAAAAGCAGTTTACTCTCTTGGAGCACTTCAGTTTGAGCCTTGGAAGTGGCTCATACATCTGACAGAGGAATTACGCTATTCCCAAGGGTTTGGTGAGCACATGCATGGTTGACTTCAGTTAGGACTTCAAAGGGCGTGTTTGGTGAGCATGAGACGTATGGTGGAGTTGTGTTCGGTTTAACTTAGTTGAACTAGTTGAGATTAGTTTAACTAACTAATCAACTAGATATGAGTGGAGTAAATTAAATAATATTTAATTTACTAAATATTAACTCATTAGTCAACTCAAGAACACTTCAGTTCACTACAGTGCATGATCAGTTCAGTGGAGACCAGTGGAAGATGTAGATGAAAGGGTGAGTAAAGCTATCAGTTGGTAGATTTGTTTTGCATGAGATTTGCATTACACTTGGAGGAATTGTCCATGACAATTACGCAATCAAGGGAAGGAGATTCGAACCTTGAACCTCATTTAGACAAAGCATGATTGCACACAGGAAGTGTAGGGCCTGAGGGTGTCCTCCACTACCAAGAACTCCGTTCAAAACTGAGCTAGTTTGTGTGTAACTTCATGAGAAAGTACTGAGTACTTGTGAGGAGTATTGTACTGATTTTGTTACATGTTTTCTCCATTATAATATACACAATAGCTGCGGGGTTTTCATCTATAAGCTTTCCCCATACATACTGTGTTAATGTGTATGATGATTTGATGTGCTATCGCTTGTTTTATTTCTACATGTGTGATGATCTGAGTGGAAGAGATTATGTGTTGCATATAAATTCAAATTGTATGTGATCAGGATAGTCTCGGTGGATAATTAATCATTATTCAGCAAATTTCTACAAGGAACATCACAGAGATTATAAAGAAAGATAGTGAAGTAAGGTGGACTACTCAATCTAAGGAATCATTTTTCAGAATCAAACAAGCTTTTGCAGAGGCCTCAGTCTTAGCTGGCCCTGATTATCTAAAGCCGTTCCTGATTTTTTTCTTTCGCATCACTTCACACAATCGCTACAGTGTTGTTGCAAAAAAATGACAATGAGCATGAGAAGCCTATTGCCTTCTTCAGTCAAGTGCTCAGAGACGCAGAGTTAAAATACAACATATTGGAAAAAAAAGAATATGCCTTGGTCAAGGCCCTGAAGGCCTTTCGGGTGTGTATTCTACAATCCACTGTCATTGATTATGTGCCCATGATGGTCGTGAAATATATTTTGGTATAGGACGACAACAAAGGGAAAAT
This sequence comes from Pinus albicaulis, assembly GCA_034641835.2. Taxonomy (NCBI): domain Eukaryota; kingdom Viridiplantae; phylum Streptophyta; class Pinopsida; order Pinales; family Pinaceae; genus Pinus; species Pinus albicaulis. The sequence goes on along the minus strand of CM076577.1, from coordinate 18,077,048 downwards.
GGGTAAGTGGATAGCAGAGATACAATAGTACAAAATGGAGATTAAACCCACTAAGATGATAAAAGGCTAGGGATTTTCGAAGATCCTGTTAGAGTCAAACTGTCAAGCCCTAGGGATAAGCCTTTCAATGGTGAGAAATTAAGTAAAAAGTGATATGGGCCTACAGTCTGGAATAGAAGCCTCCACACAGAAGAAACATGTCAAGTACCTACTTTCCCCTTGGTATAAAGAAATAATGGAGTACATGTTAACGTTAATATGTCCACTTGAGTTTGAAAAAATGAAGTACCGCACCATGCGACTAAGGTCCCAGAAGTTCAAAATAGAAAATGGGTGGTTATATTGGAGAGACCCAGTGGGAATATTGTTGTTATGCCTGAAAGAGAAGGAGACTGAGGAGGTGATAAATGAATTTCATGGTAGAATATGTGGCAGGAATTATTGCTCGCATGCAATGACTCATAATATACTCAAGGCTAGTTTATTTTGGCCCAGGTTGTTTGGTGACGTTCAAGCTTATGTCAGAGGCTGTGAAAGGTGCCAAGTGTTTCCCAAGAAACAAAAGTTCACACCTTTCCCACTCATCCCTATGCACGTTGAAGAACCATTTAAATAATGGGGGATTGAATTCATTTGTTAAATTCACCCAGTTTCCAGCAACCAACATCGATGGATCCTCATTGCCACTGATTAATTTACTAAGTGGGTCGAGGCGGTGCCAGCGAGAAATGCCACAGATGTGGCGGTGATCAAATTTTTGGAGGAAAATATAGTGGAGAGATTTGGATGTCCAACGAAGATAGTCACTGAAAATTATCAGGCCTTCAGATCTCTGAAGTTCATAAATTTTTGTCATAGGTACAACATCTTGCTTGGAATTTCCACAACGTATTATCCCCAAGGGAATGGATTGGAAAAATCATCCAACAAAACCCTGGTAAGGATCTTAAAAAATAAAATCAATGAGAATCAGAAGAATTGGGATTCCCAACTGAAATTCGCGCTCTAGGAAAGTAGGATTAAGACCAAAAGGTCCACAAGAAATTCTCCCTATACATTGGTATATGGCAGGCCAACAGTTTTCCCCACACAACTTGCACTACTAGTAGTGCGGTTTTTGCAAGACAGTGAGGAAGAGCCAAATGCCCTCAAGAGGAGAATGAACCAGCTAGTTGAGCTTAGTGAAAACAAGGAGCAAGTGAACCTCATGATGGCTAGTTATCAAGAAAAAATGAAAATTCTGTTTGACTGTAAGGCTAAGGACAAAGGTTTCCAAGCAGGAGACCTGGTGATGAGATGGGACGTCAGAAGATCCAACAAAGGAAAACATGGGAAGTTTGATCCACTTTGGTTTGGACCATTCAGAGTTGCGGAGGCCAAAGGAAACAACACCTTTATGCTCGAGAATTTAGAGGGAGATATTCTTGATATGCCTGTCAATGGACAATTTCTCAAGTTCTATTTACAGCATTGACATGGGCATCTTTGGCCCGTTGTACATATCCTTCCACTGTAAATTTTCCATCTTTATTTTCTTTCTTCTTTATCTTTTGATTATATCAACAGAGGGTTTTCAAAAAAAACAATAATGACTCCATTCACCAAAGAGAACACAAGCACCTGGTCTGTAGGTTCTCAACGCATTAGAGGTAGCACGTTGTCCCCAAATGGAGCCAAGGTTGGTCTGTGAACGTATAGACATAGACATTAGGTCGTGCAGATCTAAGCGCAAGGACATGGGGGGAGGTAAGATAACAGGGGAAGCTTTGTACAATAGTTAAGGTGGGTCAATGAACATGTGGCCCATGAAGAAGCAACGCCTAGTCACCATGCAACCAGAAGGACAATAGTGCAACTCAGCGGAGCGCGTAGAGGACATTTCATTGGCAGTCAAGTCAAAAGGAGAAGGTGGAGCTGACCCGCTAGAATTGCTGACATCAGTAAATTGGCGAACCAATCAGAGAGGCTCTGGGGGGTGAAATTCCAATCTTCCACGGGCTCATCGACCCGTCGAAAATTCAGGTGGGGACCGCCCGACCCACGGAAAAGTGTGAAGGTAAATTATGTAAGGTAAAAGTTTAGGGTACGAATCTGGTATCATGCTTCAAGCACGCAGCCTCTCACCTACCCAGTGACCCTAATCCAATCTCTATGTGCCACATGTCCACCTCAGGACATCCTCCTGATGTCATCCCTCTAGTTGTCATCCTCTACCTCGCTCTGAAAGGACCCTTTCCCTCCACGTTTTATGCCTGACCTTTGTTTTTTCTTACTATTTGTATTGTTACTAGCTGAGCACTCGGGTAAAAGCAACAGTCTATATAGGTATTTTCTCACGTCTTTGTCATCACCTCAGGTATTTGGTTGGTCCCCTGTTGTTTTCTCTTGTGTTTTGCTGATTATGGTTGATAAAATGAAGAAAACTACCCTAGAGACCCCACAAGCCCAAGAGGCTAGGACCACCTCTGGCCTTGACCTGCTCATGGACTCCCAAGACTAGCTCTGCGATCCCATTACCCTTTTAATTTGGAAGATATGCGGTCTGAGCTCTTAGGGTATAAATGGCAGGGTGAAGATTTGTTTAGGGTGGTAGACTTTGAATTATACTACCAAATTCCCCCATCAGTTTATCACTTTCTTGAATTCATAACCCGGCTTGTCGAAGCTTATATTGAGTAGAAGGGTTTCTTCCTTTCCTCACAGGGAACCAAAATACTTGAAATCACCCCCTAGATAATTACGAAAGCCCTATGTTACCCCCCATCTCACGACTGCCTTGAGTTCACCGAGGTAACCCTCATGTGTCATTTTTCGAACCTTCCTCTCGAGAAACATAGGTCCCTCCTAGAGCTAATTACCACATCTCATATGTCTATTCTACCACCCACAGATAAATTCCATCTTTCTCTCTTCCTTGAAACCATCCAACCAATCATAGCAATTATATTAGGTATGTTGGCAGTAGACAATGCTGGTTAGGTAACTAATGCTTGTCTAAGATTTCTTGACCTCGTGATGTAGCCTGGTGTTTTTCTTGATATCCCCGATTTTCTAGCCTCAGTAATTCATGCTCATTTCCAAGACCTATCAACTTCAAGTTGTTTCAGGTACTATTATTTGGTGTTCTATTTGTTCCTATTCATACATGCAGACAAGTTCGAGTGCTTAGGCTTGGACAAGTTCTCTAAGCAAGGGGAAGAGCCAAAACATGTGTTTGAGTGGACCTTTTTAGTTTTACAACACCCCAGAGGCAGGGCATACACGAAATTCATCATGGATTTCATGTCCAGGGCCTATGAAATTATACATGGTAACCCTCCACCCAGGATTTTTCCTGAACAGAAAGAACTGCTTTAGTTCAGTGAGATAGAATCTGTAGGGGACTAGTCTTTGTTTGAGAATCATAGCGAAATTAGGGTTTATGGTTCTCAGATTCCTCCTTTCTATCTTCCAGCCTTCATGCCCATGAGAATATTCGCTCTCGAGTTCATCAGGTAAGTCCTGAGCGCAAACCAAACTCATTTTGTGCTTGTGCAGAAAGGTTATATCTTAAAGCTCCCGAGTGTAATAGAGTTGTTTACCATCAACTCAAGGCATGTACTTCCTTTGGCCGAGGGGCTGCTTCAGAAGATGAAATTCCTGCAAGGAGATGTATGGCATTATGACCCTAAGGGATTCATTGAACAAAAATGGAAGAATATTAAGTCTCCGACATGTGAAAAAGATCCTAGACCTCAAGTTGAATGGAAAGCTAACTTTGATTCATGGCCTTTGGATACAGAGATGGAGGTCGAATCCCCAATTTTTGAAGGAAGCTCTAGAGGAGACAATGCGCAGAATGAAGAGGAGGCTCAAGACTAAGAAAGCTACAGAATGGTACAGGATTTCATAAAAGTGGAAGAAGAGGGCCACATCAACAAAAATCAAAGGACATAAGGACCTAAAGGACATGTCATGGAACAACCTGACGAGGTGGTCCCTGAGTATATAAATTGAGGTAAAAAAAGTCGGGGTTACGAGTCTCTTTGGACAAAAATTATTCACAAGTGCCTTAAACATACTCACAAATATTTATCCCAGGGGATGGTCACTTAGAAAGAGACACGATATCGGGAATGGATTGGCCTCTAGGGGAAAATATCGAGGAGAAGATCAGTCGGCCAGAGAAAGGTTGAAGGAGGAACTAGCCTAGTATGTTCATAAACACCACACCTGGCTTTTGATAGCTCTTGACGTTGAAAATGACTAATTGGTGGTTGTAGTACAACATTCAACTTCTCATCCCATGCTCCTCAGTTCTAAGTACAAATCTTTGGAAATGATACTCGATCTGGCTTCCATTTCATTACCCAACAAGTTGAATCTCCATAAATAAATTGGATAAATGTTGCATAACGAGGTATTGAAACACACTCTTGCTTTGGAAGAGGCCTATAATCAGTTGGATAAGACAGTAGCTACCTTGAGAAGGGAAAGGGAAAACTCTAAAGCCCTTTCAAAGACGCTGGTTGAGTATAAGGAAATGATAAAGGGGAAGGGATCCGACTAGGACATAGCTATGTAGACTCTGCTTAGAAAGACAGAGCTGGGAGTGCAAGAGTTGTGACGAAATATGAACATCCCCTTCTCAAAACACATTTAGACAACCAAGATGGCCTTATTTGAAAAATAAAAGGAAGCCCTCTCAAAAATACTCTTCCAGAAGGGTGATGCGAGAAATGATCTAAATATAAGATTGTCTAAGTTGAAACAAGTGCAACATAGTCATGTTTTTCTGATCCTGATACCTAAGGACGCACATAACCCCTCAAAGCACTTGAAAAAGGCTCTGGCAAAGCTGAAGGTGTCAGAAGACAAAGCCCAGACAATTTGCATATATTTAGAGGAAGCGAAGGCTGCCTTGACTGAAAAGGAAAAGCTAATATCGTCTTTACAGAAGGAGATGGCCGCAACTCACAGGGAGTTCGAGGATCTTAACAAATCAGTCAAGGACTTGAAGGCTCAAATCAAAGGTAACATGTCCTTGGTGGAGGCCAGGTAGATGATCTAGAGTGAAATAATAAAGGAGGTAAAATATCATTAGGAATACATCACCTTGGATAATGATAAGAAGAGCATTGCCCGCGACTTCAAGGCACAATTGGATGAGTGTCACAGAGAGGAAAATGAGAACGTGTTGATCACATGGGGCTACATTTAGCTTATCAATGAACTCCCCACTAAGGAATTTGGGAATGCGTAAAGTGGTCGACCGTTTTGGGATGGTGATGGAGATCATGAGAATGATACATAAGGAAGATGCTCAAGCAAAGGCAGTCGACTGTATGGGGATAGTTTCCAGGGGAGTGGAAACGTTCGACATCGAATGGAATAAAATCATGGAGGTAGGATTGCCAGCATGTTGGGATTTTTTATGTGTACCCCTGGGCAACTTATGAGCAAAGAATGGTCAAAATCAAATGCAGAGCTGACTTAGCCCAGGAGAATACAACTCGAATTAAGGCTGAAACCTTGGTGGCATCTCTTCGAAACGAATTTCTATTACTGGCCAATGTTAAACAGTTTCTATCGGCCAACTTGGATTATTCTGAATTAACTCAGCTCCGTGTGTTGTTCGAACTTTTCAACAGTGTGCCATTTCCATTTCAAATCATGTGGAAAAGGTGTTATGGGCACACACATCTGCTAGTGGCGTCCACTTCGCAGTCGAGGATGCCTATGTCATCCCATCACTCTGGTTCGTCCTCCACTCTGATGCAGTCACATACTTCAGGACCTTCTACCACCCCGTGACACCCCAGATGAATGTTTTAGGATCCGGCTCATGTGGCCTACAAATGTTTTGTTTCATTTACTTTTATAGTTATGATGTATAGTCGGTGAAATCATAATTTCACCTCTGTTGTTTTTATTTTTCTATTATAGGAGTGATGCTCATAGCATGCTGTAGATATTGATCATGATGATTTTAGTCACGATGTATGTATAGGCCTATCAATAAGGAATATCCAGCCAAGAGCCCATAAATAAAAATCTATATGAAGGAAATTTAGAAAAAAATAAAGGGTTCTAGATTTTGTGGAAGTTTTGGGGTCATACTGTGTAATTTTTCATGTACAAGCTATTTTTGAGCTTTGAAATGCATATTTTGGAGAGATTTTTTTGAAGGCTAATATAATATGATTTTGTCTCCAACTAGATTTCAATTGAATTGATGAGCAATTGCCAATATGTATGTGTTTATCTTTTGTTTATTTAGAATTACCATTTCACTATTTGATATTCCAATGAATCATGTGTGAAAGACGCTGGATGTGTAGAAATTATATATAAGATGCATGTATATATCCAAATTCTCCTAATCTAAAAATATTTATCTTCTTGCTAAATACGGAATCCTTCCACTGTTAATCTTTTGTGGAAATTTAAAATCAATTGCAAACACATGAAGCAATAAAAACAATCGCACATAACACAGTTGTTTAACGGGAAAGCCTGAAGCTGAAAACCCCAACTATCATATATTATGTATCATGGAGATCATGTAACAATCTCATACAAAGCTTAGTACATCAAGCTCTTAGTACAATCAATCGTCACACACTAATCAGAAGAAATATGCAAATCCATGCATTGATTTCTTGCCACTTAATAGCCTGCCTCGACTACGCAGTCCCTGTTGAAGAAGACCCTTGAATTAATTTGAATCTACCTTGATTGCACTGCGCAATCCTCATTTTCAACTCCAATGTGTGTGTGGTGGAATCAATGCATCACTATAGTCACAACAGATAGTCCATCTTGCCCTTTCGCCTATCTCTGCACTGGGTTTCCACTGGAACTGACATGCACTGTAGTTAACTGTTGTATTTGTTCATTTGATTAATGAGTTATTATTTGTGAATTAATTAACTAATTAATTCACTCCACTCTCACTAGTGTATCATTCAGTTAGACTAGATACAACTAGCTCAACTGAGTTTAACTCCATTAACCGAGTTACACTGAATAACAAGTCCATCAACTACTCTTCCAACTCTGTCATAACTTTGCCACTTCAGTTCTAACTAAGTCCTCCATGCATGAACCACCATTAAACCCTAGGAATTTCATAATTCCTTCAGCCCACTAATTTTCCAAATTTGTACACTGAAATTAAGTTGTTGTTTATTTTCAGATTATTATTATCTATTTTTAGATCGACGATCTATAAATAGACTTCGCCCAATATTCTAAAAATAGAATTTCATATATTTTTCCAACTTGACCAACCATCCACAAATAGCATCTCGACTTACGAAATATGATCACCATGTCTAAAAATAGACATAGTCTAAAAATAGACTTACACCTAAAAATAACCTGCAAGTCCATATTTGAAGGTGGTGATTTTCACTCACCTCATCATCTTGTTGAATCTCAACACTCCCTCTCAACAAGATAGGGATTATCCTTCACCCCGATCCTGCCTCTATGGTATTCAAATTTTCTCCTGGTGAGCGCCTTCATCAGAATATCTGCATCCTGATCCTCCGTAGGAATGTACTGAAGCAACATGATCTTCCGCTGCACACAATCTCTGATATGATGATACCGGATATCAATATTTTTAGATCTATCATGAAACACAGGATTAACCGAGAGTTTAATGCAACTCTGATTATCACAATGTATCACTGTGGGATCTAAATGTGAACCGAACAAACCAACTAGAATCTTCCTCATCGAGATAGCCTCACATGCAGGTTGACTTTCTGCCATGTATTCCGCTTCTGATGAACTGAGTGCCACGGATATTTCTTTCCTGCTGCACCAAGAAACTGCCATAGATCCGATACTAAAAGCCCTGAAAGCCCCTCTCGATGTGCTCTTTACGTACGTTGGGTTGCACCCAATGTCTGTCGAAGCCATGCAACTTCACCTCATCCGTATGTCTGTACCATAAACCATACTCAGATGTGCCCCTGAGATATCTCAAAACATGCTTGCCTGCCTTCCAAAAGAGCTTGGTAGGCTTAACCATCGCTTGTGAAAGATAGTTCATCGCATAGCATATGTTCGGTCTTGCATTAACTAAATACATGAGCGAACCCACCAACTGTCGATAAATAGTGGCATCCACTACCTTTGCCGATGTAGAATCCTCTTTCCTCTAATTTCCTGGAAGAGGAGTGTCAATAGGCTTGCAGCCTTGCATGTGAAAGTTCTCCAGTATCTCCCAGGCATACTTTGTTGGGAAAAATACTGAGAGGGGGGGTGAATCAGTATTTACTGCATATTCAAAAATTTTACTTTTTCATGCTCCAAAACCCATACGCTACTTTGCTGAAGCCAACTAGCGTATACACGCGGATATCCTTCATAAAACTCGCGTATACACAGAGATCTAATTATGCCATTAGTTCTTCACTTATATAATTCCATCATTCATTCATTAGATGTTCTATAAACAGTAAACATGTGCAGTAAGAACAGAATAAACCATCACACAAAGCATCACACATGAACACCGGGATTTTTAGGTGGAAACCCAAGTCGGGAGAAAACCACCGCTGCAGTTGCTCGGCCTTCAATATTTTATTATAGAGAAAACATCTTACAACATATGTGCTGGCGCAGACTTGACCAGCACGCAGGCACCCACCTGCGCTCGTTTACCAGCCTCTCCTGGAAGGGAGCTCCAACCCCCTGACTCGTTTACCAGCCTCTCCTGGAAGGGAGCTACAACCCCCCGATCTCGTTTACTAGCCTCACCTGGAAGGGAGCTACAACCCCCTGACTGAAGGCTACAACCCTCAGCACCTCTATGGACCACGTTTCATCAATTTTCACACTGGATCCAAAGCTTCCTTTAGGACACCACTTGCAGACCACGTTTCATTATGTTTTCAGACTGGACCCACTCCATACATTAAAGCTCAATCATACATCAAACTGAAACTTATCAATTCAGACAACCCAGAACTGTAGAATACATCATTCACAGATAGCAGTAACACAGCAGAACAGATCAGACATTTCATACCCCTTGCTTCAGCAAACCCTAGTTTGCATACGCGCTTTCCTTTCACTGATACCGCGTATATACACGCTTCCAATCACATCAACCCGCGTATACTTCTGTACAAATTACAGAGCTGATTTCACTGCGCATACGCGCTTTCTCTTCAGCAAAGCCGCGTATATACGCGCTTCTTCTGCGGGGAACTAGCGTATGGTTCTTCAGACATTTAGGTCATTGCAATTCTTTAGAACAGATACATTACTCAGATTTTACCCTTTACTTCAGACAGATGTTCGCCTCTTCTCAGATCTAATCATCCCCTAAACAGATCTATCAAATACAAGTACATTTCAGATCTAGATACCCTTCTTCATCATTGGTGCATCATGCAATCATATCTATCATTCAACTGTAACCCTTTCCATTCAGATATACTTCAGAGAGAAGTATTCATTCAAGCTCAGACATCTTGCACCCACACTCATGATTTGCACAATGAATTTCTTCTCTTTATATAGGCTTACCCTTTTTCAATACCATGAGCCAAAACCACATTACTTCCGATGGTATTCTTGGACGGGGTCATTTAGACGAATCATTACCCAATACAATGGGTCAATACCATGGTGGTTACCCCTGGTTTTGCACTTTTTGAGCGCTTTTTCCCATACGCGACTTGGAACGTACTTAACCGCGTGCATACGCGACTTCTCCTAGACAAATCCGCGTATTCCTTGAAACATACTCTTTTCATCATGGATCTAGCACATATTGAATTCCTTTCTTCATTACCTTTTGTACTCTCTGTAGATACATCAGATTTACATCTTTAAACAGGTTCATCAAGACATATTCTATCAAGCACAACTTCATCAGGTGGGTTGCCATTCAAGGAAAACACTCTATCAAGTGGGTACTCATCATCATATTGTCAACAAACATCATATCACATCAGATTTACATCATTTACCAAGTTCATCAAGTCAAGAATAACTTCATCAGGTGGATTGCCATCAAGGACAACACAAGTCAACAATCTCATGTCTTCATCTTCATTCAGTGGGTTGCCATCAAGGACAATACTCTACATCATATTGCCAACAATCTCCCCCCTTGGACTTGATGGCAACCACGATGGTGTTTGGTTATCAAAACAGATAGGTACATTAAGAATACAATGACACCATGTCACTCTCCCCATTTTTGACACCATTCTTTCTCTTCATTCAAACACCATGTCACTCTCCCCCTTTGACATCAAGGGCAAAGGGCGGATCAAAACCAACACTCTCTCCCCCTGTTCTCCTTATGTAGAAGAAGCGTTCTGCAAATCTGATGTATACTGAAGTGACCAAGCTCCCCCTGAGTTCATGCTGAATCTTTAAACATATTTTTCAATGAAGTACATGACTCTATGAACTTCCTATCACCAAAGACTCATACTTACATCAAATATCCAACCAAGTGGATTTACATATGAGACTCAAGTACCCAACCAAGTGGGTTTACACATTTCAACTCAGCTACCCAACCAAGTGGGTTTACTCCCCCTGAAACTGTGCACCCAAGCATCCTTTCCATATGACCAAGGCTCCCCCTTAGTTTATGCCGCCTGAACACCTTCAACAGCAAGTCACCGACTACAATCTCTGCATGATCTGTCCTTATCTAATCATTAGCAGTCAGACTGATGCTCCCCCTGAACCTCTCTTCCTGATCTTCAGCTGTCGTCCCAATTCTCTTATCATTAATGCATACGCGACTGTGTCTGCTAGAACTGGAGAGTATACGCGACTTTTGTTCATCTAACCCACGTATGGAAAGTGAAGCATAGAAAATTTTACATTTCTTCAACTCCCCCTGAACTTATACCTCCTGTACCTGTCTTCTTCATATCAAATGATTTGTCAGGCAGAAACATAACCAGAAAAGCCAAACAGTATTGCAGAATGCTGACACCAACCAAAAATAGTCAGCAACTATCCATACGCGACTTTCTGTTCATATACTCACGTATATACGCGACTGTACATCAGGAAAACCACGTATCCTATTTAATCTTCTGAATTTATGCAGATTTGTTCTTTTGACTGGAAGATAACACTCCCAGCTTCTGTCTTAGATACTCGAACGCTTCCCTGGGCAGAGGTTTGGTAAAGATATCGGCAACTTGTTCTTTGGAGGGAACATACTCCAACTTCACCTTTTGCTCAAGCACTTGTTCACGTAAGAAGTGATACTTTATGGAAATGTGCTTGGTCTTCGAATGCATAACAGGATTCTTTGAGATACTGATGGCACTTGTATTATCACACACAATGGAGATAGGAGAAGCACATTTGATTTGAAAATCTTGTAAGGTTTGCATCATCCAAAGGAGTTGAGTGCAACAAGATGCGGAAGCCACATATTCTGCTTCTGCTGTAGATAATGCAATAGAATTTTGCTTCTTGCTGAGCCAAGATACTAACCGGGGTCCCATATAGAATGCACCACCACTAGTGCTTTTCCGATCATCAACACTTCCAACCCAATCTGCATCAGTGTAAGCATGAAGAGTAAGATCAACATTCTTTGGATACCACAGACCAAAGTCTTGATTTCCTTGAAGATATTTGAATATTCTTTTGTCAGCCTGAAGGTGAGACTCTTTTGGATTAGCTTGGAATCGTCCAACAATCCCAACTGCATGCATAATGTCTAGTCTAGTCCCAGTGAGATAAAGTAGACTTCCTATCATTGATCTATATTCTGGTTGATTCACCATGGGAGAATCATCATGAGAACTGAGATTGCATCCGATTATCATTGGTGTACTTACAGGTTTGCATTCTTCCATGCCATACTTCTTCAGAATTTGCTTAAGATATTTTTCTTGTGAAAGGAATATACCATTTGCAGTTTGATGCACTTGCAAGCCAAGAAAGAATGTTAGTTCCCCAAGTAAGGACATTTCAAATTCTTGCTGCATGACAGAAGCAAATTTTTGACTCATATATTCTTCGTTACTCCCAAAAATGATATCATCAACATATACAACCACAATCAATAGTTTATCATTTTCAACTTTTGTGTATAAGTTGCTATCAGCAGACCCCTTTGAAAAACCTTGCTGATGAAGATATTTGTCAAGACGATAATACCATGCCCTTGGAGCTTGTTTGAGACCATATAGAGCCTTTTTAAGTCTACAAACAAGATTTTCATCATTCCCAAAATGAATCCTTCCGGTTGTTCTATATATACTTCTTCTTCTAGATCACCATTAAGAAAAGCAGATTTAACATCCATTTGATAAACTTTGATTTGTTGATAACTTGAAAAAACAAGAAACATTCTTATGGCTTCAAGTCTAGCTACAGGAGCAAAAGTTTCTTCAAAGTCTATACCTTCTTGTTGAGTATACCCTTTGCAAACCAATCTAGCTTTGTTTCTTACAACATCCCCATTCTCATTTAACTTGTTCTTGAAAATCAATTTAGTTCCAATGACATTTTTATCATGTGGTCTTGGTACCAATTCCCAAGTGTCATTCTTTTCAATTTGATCAAGCTCTTCATTCATGGCTTGCTTCCAACATTCATCTTTGCTAGCTTGATTGACATAGTGTGGTTCAATTGTGGATAGAAGTGCCAGATGACTAGAAGATCCCACAAGAGTTCTCATTGTTTGTACACCTGATTCCTTGTCTTCCAAAATTTGAGATTCAGGATGATTCTTTTGAACATATTTGGATGGAGCTTTTTCGGATAGATCATCTTCAGGTTCTTCATTGGATCCACTGTATATATCATTTCTATTTGATGTAGAAGGACATAAGTCACCATCATCTTCTTTTGTTGTTTGTTTTTCTTCTTTAGGAGCTGCAGGAGACTCATCAATAACAACATCAATACACTCAACAATCTTTCGAAGCCTTTTATTGTAACATTTGTATGCTTTGCTTGTAGATGAGTAACCAAGAAATATCCCTTCATCTGATCTAGGTTCAAACTTGCCAAGCTTTTCATCATTATTTTTGATAAAGCATTTGCTTCCAAAAACACTAAAATGCTTCACAGAGGGAGAATTACCATACCAGAGTTCATATGGAGTTTTGTCACTATTTACCCGAACATGAGCCTTGTTGAGAATGTTAGCTATTGTATGTGCTGCTTCACTCCAGAACATGTCAGGAGTTCCAGAATCATCAAGCATAGCTCTAGTCATTTGTTGAATTGTTCTATTCATTCTTTCTGCTACGCCATTTTGTTGTGGAGTGCCTGCTATAGAGAACTGCTTTTTATGCCATGTTGTTTACAAAATTCAAAGAATTCATTTGATGTATATTCTCCTCCTCAATCAGATCTAAGACACTTGATTTTTAGATCTAATTCATTTTCTACCAATGCTTTGAAGCTCTGAAATTTTTCAAATGCTTCATCTTTGTGTATAATGAACCCGATCCAACACATTCTAGAGTAATCATCAATAAATAAGATGTAGTATTCTTCCCCATGTGGTGACTTTTTCCTCATAGGACCACATATGTCGGTATGAATGAGTTCAAGAGGCTTACTTGATGATCCTTATTTGGCATTAAATCGTACTCTGGTCTGCTTACCGAATTGACAAGATTTGCATATGATACTTTCTGGTAGATTAACATTGGGAAGATCACGAACAGCTTGAAGTCTGCTGGCTTTGTTGATTTGAGAGAAGCTCAGATGCCCCAGCCTTCTATGCCATAGCCAATTTTCTGAAGACTTTCTCAAGTAACATTGATCTATGTCGTTCAGTACATACAGGTTGCTAGGATTTCTTTTTCCTTTTATAATGATTTTACCTGTATCAAGATCACGAACCACACATTCTTTTGAACTAAAGACCACTTACGTTCCTTGATCACACATTTGACTTACACTTAACAAGTTATGCCTTAATCCATCCACATACATGACATCATTAGCCTTCACCTTTTCTTTTAGAAATACTGACCCTTTTCCTTTAATTACAGCAGGAGTATCATTTCCAAATGTAACTTTCTTTTCCTTTTCTAAGGCATTATATGTAAGAAGTTTGCTTTTGTCACCTGTCATGTGTCTTGAGCACCCACTATCAATGTACCATTGATTTTCTTCACCTTCTGCAAATAATGCTATCCCACAATTTTCAACCTGTATTTCTTTCTTTTTCCATATTTTAGAGCTTGAGGGAACATGTTCTTTTGGTTGGACCTTGCTCCTGCATTCAGATTCTTCATGACCAAAGTTATTGCAATAAGTACATTCAACTTCGTTTTGAAGAGGAGAAAAGTTGTTATAGGTGTTCTTCTTTGGTTCAATATTCATCCTTTTCTTTCTTGCTTCTCTTTTCATGATGGTTTTATATGCAACACATTGAACAACTTTATGACCAAAATTGTGACATGAGAAACATTTTCCATTGAAGTAGAAATTTCTGCGATCATGAAATCTTCTATTTGAATTTACCTGTTGGTTGTAGCTTCTTTGAAAGATCTCCCTGTTAGTGTTCCTTGAATTGAGATGGTCATGCTTTACCTGTAAAGATCCTTTGTTCCCTTGCTGAGAGGCAGAATATTGTAAACCAGTAGTTGCTGCCTTTAGATAGTTTGGTGCTGAAACCTGAGACGATTCTCCAATATATCCAAGACCTGTTTTTATGAGAGGAGAACGTTGAGCATTGATAATGTCATCTAAGGTTTCTGAACTTTTAGCAAATCTAAGATTGAGAGTTTTTCCTTTCTCATTATCTTTCCTTAGACTTACTACTTCACACTCCAATTCCTCAATGCGTTTTTCCTTTGCTTCAAGATGATTTTCAAGAGTCTCTATGATTATGTTCTTTTCTTCTAGGCTTAATTTGAGTTGATTGTTTTCTTCAAGAAAATCATTGTCCTCTAGAGCATCCACAAAAGTATCCTTTTCTTCTCTTTGTTCAAATTCCATGAGAAGTCTAAAATCTTCTTCACATTCTTCCTCACTATCAGATGACCCATCACTGTCTTCATTAGTATAATAACTTTTTCTTGTGCTAGATCGATTCTTATTCCTTCTTGCTACTTCTTTTCCTTTAGCCGATTTTTCTTTATAAGGACACTTTGCAGCATAATGACCAACTCTTCCACAATCAAAACATTTGAAAGGAAGCTTACCTTTGAACCTTCCGGTTCCTAGTTGGAGTCTTCTCACAAAATTTGCTTCTTCTTCTTCTTCAGATATATAGCTGGATTCCTTGACAACTTCCTTTTCTTTTCCTTTTGCAGACGCCTTAAAAGCAACTTCTTTGATTTGAGAAGGACCTCCTTGTCTCATTTCAAAAGCAGTCAGAATACCATGTAATTGAACAATAGTAAGAGTTTGCAGATCTTGCCTTTCTTCAATGGCTGAAACTTTAGAGTCAAATTTTGAAGTCAAGGATCTTAAGACTTTTTCCACCAGAGTAGTATCGGTTATGGTTCACCCAAATTTCTCATCCGATTTACAATATCATCTAGATGAAGAAAGAAACTGGCAACACTTTCATCACTATGCATCTTCAAATTTTCATATTCAATTCTAAGAGTTTGGAGTTTTGCACTTTTTACCTTTGTATCTCCTTCATAGCTCAGAATGATTTTGTCCCATATTTATTTTGCTGAATGTAGCTGCATCACTTTAGCAAATTCTGATTCAGACATGCTTCCTAATAAGACATTCACTGCTTTGGCATTGATTTCATACTTCTTCCTTTCAGCTGCATCAGTAGGAATACTTATCGGATATTGATAGCCTTCTTCCACGATTGCCCATACATCTGCACCAAGACTTTGCAGATATGCTTTTGTTCGTACCTTCCAGAATATCAGATTGCTTCCATTGAATAGAGGTGGCTTTATAGACATTACTCCTTCTTGAATTCCCATTGCGACGGATCTCCTTCAAGCGATCAAGCTTCTGCAGAAGGACCTGCTCTGATACCAATTGTTGGGAAAAATACTGAGAGGGGGGGGTGAATCAGTATTTACTGCATATTCAAAACTTTTACTTTTTCTTGCTTCTAAAACCCATATGCTACTTTCCTGAAACAGACTCGCGTATATACGCGGATACCCTTTATGAAACTCGCGTATACACAGATATCTAATTATGTTATTAGATCTTCACTTAAATCATTCCATCATTCATTCATCAGATGTTTAATAAACAATAAACATGTGCAGTAAGAACGGAATAAACCATCACACAAAGCATCACACATGAACACCAGGATTTTTTAGGTGGAAACCCAAGTCGGGAGAAAACCACCGCTGCAGTTGCTCAGCCTTCAATATTTTATTATAGAAAAAACATCTTACAACATATGTGCTGGTGCAGACTCCTACCAGCACGCAGGCACCCACCTGCGCTCGTTTACCAGCCTCTCCTGGAAGGGAGCTCCAACCCCCTGACTCGTTTACCGGCCTCTCCTGGAAGGGAGCTACGACCCCCTGATCTCGTTTACCAGCCTCTCCTGGAAGGGAGCTACAACCCCCTGACTGAAGGCTACAACCCTCGGCACCTCTATGGACCACGTTTCATCAATTTTCACACTGGATCCAAAGCTTCCTTTAGGATACCACTTGCGGACCATGTTTCCTGCAATATTTTAATTTGGACCCACTCCATACATTTAAGCTCAATCATACATCAAACTGAAACTTATCAATTGAACCAACCAGACGTAGGAATACATCATTCACGAATCGCTGTGCAAGTTGCAACAGTCCAGACATTTCATATCCCTTGCTGACAAACCTAGTTTGCATACGCTTTCCTTTCCTTAAATTCACACAGCGTATATACGCGCCAATGCCAACATCTTTGCGTATACTTGTTTTAATTCTGAAATTTGATTTCTTAACGTGAAACAACCATGTAAACAAAACACAGCGTATATAAAGCTATTCTGTAATAGAACAAGCATTGTAGTTCTTCAGACATTTTAGAGTCATTGCAATTCAGAAGAAATACATTACCGAGGATTTTACCCTTTACTTGAATGAATGTTAAATATAACTATGAGATCAATCGGCCCTAAGCAGATCTATCAAATACAAAACAAGTAAATTTGAGATCTTGATACCCTTCTTCATCATTTCTTCATTGGTGCATCATTCAGATCTATCATTCAACTGTAACCCTTTCCATTCAAATATACTTCAGAGAGAAGTATTCATTCAAGCTCAGACATCTTGCACCCACACTCATGATTTGCACAATGAATTTCTTCTCCTTATATAGGTTTGCCCTTTTTCAATACCATGAGCCAAAACCACATTACTTCCGATGGTATTCCTGGACGGGGTCATTTAGACGAATCATTACCCAATACAATGGGTCAATACCATGGTGGTTACCCCTGGTTTTGCACTTTTTGAGTGCTTTTGCCCATACGCGACTTGGCACGTACTTAACCGCATGCATACGCGACTTCTCCTAGACAAATCCGCGTATTCCTTGAAACATACTCTTTTCATCATGGATATAGCGCATATTGAATTCCTTTCTTTATTACCTTCTGTACTCTCTGTAGATACATCATATTTACATCTTTAAACAGGTTCATCAAGACATATTATATCAAGCACAACTCCATCAGGTGGGTTTCCATTCAAGGACAACACTCTATCAAGTGGGTACTCAGCATCATATTATCAACACACATCATATCACATCAGATTTACATCATTTACCAAGTTCATCAAGTCAAGAATAACTTCATCAGGTGGATTGCCATCAAGGACAACACAAGTCAAAAATCTCATGTCTTCATCTTCATTCAGTGGGTTGCCATCAAGGAAAACACTCTGCATCATATTGCCAACATACTTTCCTTGACACACAAACAATTCACCTTCCTGCTGCCATATTTCAAATCCAAGGAAATAATGAAGGAGGCCCAAATCCTTCATCTCAAACTACTTTTGTTAGGTCACTATATTACTAGTATAGTCCCTTATTGTTATTAATGTAACCCCCTTATTGTTATTATTGTACCCTTGTAACCCATATTTTGTTATTATTGTGCCCTTAAATTATTATTGTTAGGTCGGCTAGGATAACATTATGGCCCACTAGGATTACATTATGGCCACATGGACTCCTATATATAGAAAGGAGGTTTTTTAAATTGTATCATCCAAGAATTGTTCATTTATGTAATGTATTGGAGGTTTCCCCCTCGAAGTGGCTTAGTTCTAAGGCGTTGATATCTCTTTTCTTCTATTTTTGGAGCTGGTTACACAACATTTGGTATCAGAGGTTTAGATTCTAGGGTTTCGCTGCTCCAAATAGGTCATCGTGGAATTTTCGCTATAACGTTTTTTCTACGAAGTTTCAGAATCTGAAATTTTTAGGGTGTGAAGCAGAAATCTTGAGGAACATCGTCAAAAAATTTCAGAGCTTGGTTCACAATATTTTTGGAGATATGATCTGTGGAAGTTAGGTCTTTTTTCAGGCTCCTAAACAGGTCATCGTGGAATTTGCGCTATAAATTTTTTCTATGAAGTTTCAGAAGCCGAAAATTTTAGGGTACGAAGCTGAAATCCTAAGGAAAATTGTCAAAAACGTTTATAGCTTGGTTCACAATATTTTCAGAGATATGATCTGTGGAAGGTAGTGCTTTTTCAGGCTCCTGAATTTCATCTCAAAGAGGTGATCGTGGGAAAATATTCATAACTCTCTCTCTGAGCATCGGATTGGAGTTCCGTAAAAATTGGTCACAAGTACACAGATTTTAGTTTCTTGGCTATCAATTTCATAGCCAAAGGATGAAATAGTGACACGTGGCAAGTCATACAAGTTTGATCTACTGAACCAGTCCATAATTAGGTCATTGTGGGAGATTGGACACAACTTTGTCTTGGAGAATCCAAATCAGGTCAGTCCTGTGGCATTCGAAAGATAATTTAGAGGGCTACTTTGGTACCAAAATTCAAATATTGAAGTGCTGCAATCACAGATATAATCCAATTTCAATATTGAGCTCCTCAAAAGCAAGGAAAAGGTGTGTATTTTTTGTCCGAATTGCATAAGTCTTGTTTGAAGAATCAATTTGAATTGATTCCAAGGGAATATTGTAGATATCAGTATTGGGTTCTAAAATATTCCATGTAAAAATAATTCAACACCCATTAAGCCTTCAGACGGCTCTACTATGACTCATGAAGATGAATAATTGCAACATGACCTATCAAAATTATAGGAGCAAGTGCAACAAATTTCATTCTCGCAAAGAGCATTAAAAAATGAAATGGAAGTTTTGAAGAAAGGCATGGAAGTGAAAATGGATGGTTTGAAGAAAGGCGTGGAAGCTAAGATGGATGGCATGGAAGCTTGCATGGAAGATAATATGGATGGCATGGAAGCTGGCATGGAAGCTTGCATGGAAGCTAATATGGATGGAATGGAAGCTGGCATGGAAGCTAAGATGGATGACATGAAAGACAACATGGAAAACATGAATAATGATCTAAAAGCAGACATCGAAGGTTTGACAAAGTTGATACAAGAAATGTTTCCTAATGGTGAAAAGATAGTAGAAGAACCTCATGATGAGAACAAAACAAATGTTAATTGTGATTTCATAAACTCTAATGTTGGCGGGAAGAACCACCATATTCCAAAAATGGATATGATGAAGTTTGATGGAAAGGATCCTGTAACATGGATACTACAGATGGAGCAATATTTTGATCTCCATAATGTGAAAAACACAAAAAAGGTACGCATTGCAACTTTACATTTAGAACAAAATACATTTGTATGGTATCGATAGCTTTGCTCCCGTAAAAAAATTGTCACTTGGTCAATTTTTACGGAGGAAATGATAGCACATTATGAGGATACAAAGAGCAACACCTTCTTTAGCAAATTGATAAATCTAAAACAAAAGGGTTTAGTGGGGCAGCATATTGAGGACTTCCAAAAATTGAATATAAGGGTAACTGATATTCCAAAGGAACATAGGATTGATCTCTTCATAGGCACTTTAAAGGATAACATCCAACATGAATTTCACGTTTTAGAACCGGATTCATTGGAGAAGGCATTCAGGTTGGCAAGAAAAGTTGAATGTAAAATAATGGTGACAAGGAAGCCTACCACTCAATTCTATAAAGAAGGAAGTGTTGCTACGCCTAGATTTCCACAACCTACAAGGTTGACACCACAATAATTGCAAGAAAAAAGAGAAAAAGGGCTTTGCTATAGTTGTGATAGCAAATACATTAAAGGTCAAAAGTGTGCTGAGAAGAAATTATTTTACATAGATTGTGAAGAGGAAGAAGAAAATGAACAAGAAGAGAATATACACCAGGAACCAGCCCTAGACGAGGAAGAAATGAATCCTACCATATCATGTAATGCACTGGCAGGAATTACCACTCCTCAAAATCTCAATATAGAAGGACATATCCAGAAGAAAAAGGTAATAGTGTCGATTTATTCAGGTAGCACCCATAATTTTATTCATTGTAAGGTAGCCAAGGAATTAAATTTTTACCCAACACCAGAATGTCAAGTGATGGTTGCAAATGGAGGAACTATAAATTGCTCTAGAAAATGCCATAATATCAAGCTAAC
This sequence comes from Pinus albicaulis, assembly GCA_034641835.2. Taxonomy (NCBI): domain Eukaryota; kingdom Viridiplantae; phylum Streptophyta; class Pinopsida; order Pinales; family Pinaceae; genus Pinus; species Pinus albicaulis. The sequence continues at coordinate 18,056,441 of CM076577.1, read as the reverse complement.
CATGGGGGAATATGTATTGACTAGTCCAATTATTTCCTTTCCTATGGGAGGCGCTGATGTTGTACTAAGAGTACAATGGTTACAATCTTTGGGGATGGTAGCTTTTAATTTTCAAGAACTTTTCTTGAAATTTTTTTCAGAAGGAAAGGAAGTGGAATTATGGGGTATTGCAGGGAAGCCAGGAAAGATAATAAACTCTAATGTCATGAAAAATCTTCTAAATAAATAACAACGAGGCGTAATTGCACAATTATGCTCACTAGAAGTTCCAACATCAAAATCATCTATTTCTGCAAATCTCCAACAAGTCTTTGACAATCATTCCAAGGTGTTTAAAACTCCCAAAGGTCTCCCACCTATTCATGATCATGATCATGCTATTCATTTGATTCCAGGAAGTGTTCCTCCAAACATCAGGCCTTATAGATATCCTTACGTCCAAAAGAGCGAAATTGAACGTATGATTGCAGAAATGTTAGAGGCGGGTATAATTCAACCTAGTCAAAGTTCTTCCTCTGCTCCTGTAGTATTGGTACACAAGAAGGATGGATCATGGCGAATGTGTCCGGATTATAGGGAGCTCAATAAGCTCACCATTAAAGATAAATTTCCCATTCCTGTGATTGATGAATTACATGGAGCAATTTATTTTACCAAGTTAGATCTTCGTTCAGGATATCATCAAATTAGAATGAAGACTGAAGATATTCCAAAAACAACATTTCGAACTCATGAGGGTCATTATGAATTTTTGGTCATGCCTTTTGGCCTTACCAATGCACCTTCTACATTTCAAGGGTTGGTGAATTCCATTTTCAAACCCTTCCTTAGAAAATTTGTGCTAGTATTTTTTGATGATATACTAATCTATAGTAGGTCTTGGAAGGATCATGTTGAACATGTTGACAGGGTGCTCAAACTATCGCAGGAGAAACAATTATATGCAAAAAATACAAATGTTTCTTTGGAGTACAAGAGGTGGAATATCTGGGTCATATTGTATCTCATGAGGGTGTTAAAGTAGACCCTAACAAAATTAAATCCATTAAGAAATGGAAAGTCCCCACAACCATAAAGCAGTTGCGACGATTTCTCGGGTTAACAGGGTATTATCGCAAGTTTGTTAAGAATTATGGGAGAATAGTAGCACCTCTAACAACATTATTGAAGAAAGATGCATTTTCATGGACTCCTGAAGAACCTAAGGCCTTTGAACATCTTAAATAGGCAATGTGCCTAGCACCGGTCTTAGCTACGCTAGAATACAAAAAAACCTTTATTGTGGAATGTGATGCCTTAGGAAATGGAATTGGTGCTGTTTTAATGCAGGAAGGAAGACCCATTGCTTTTGAAAGTTGTCCAATCAAAGGAAAGTATTTAAATAAACCTATTTATGAGAAGGAAATGTTAGCAATAATTCATGCACTAAAGAAATGGAGAACTTACCTAATGGGAAGACACTTCAAGGTAAAAACTGATCATGATAGTCTTAAACACTTTTTGGAACAAAGATTATCTTTAGAAGAGCAACAAAAATGGGTCACAAAGATGTTGGGTTATGACTTTGAAATAATCTACAAAAAAGGAAAGCTTAATGTTGTTGCAGCTGCACTCTCAAGAAAGAATGAAGAGGTGGAAGCGTTGCTTTGTTCCATTTCTATTATCCAACCAGATTGGATAACCGAAGCAAGAGATGAATGGAAGAAGTACAAATATGTATGGACACTCATTCAAAATTTGCAGCAAGATCCTAGTACATCTGATACATTTAGTTGGAAAAATGATTCCTTATGGTACAAAGATCGCTTATATCTTTGTAAGAATTCCCAAATGAAACAAAATATTGTTCTAGAATTGCACACTTCTCCTTTAGGAGGACACTCAAGATTTTTAAAAACTTACCACAGGGTGAAGAAAGAATTTTTTTGGGATGGCCTTAAATTTCATATTCAAAATTTTATGGTGGAATGTTTGGTTTTCCAGCAGAATAAAGTGGAGACAATTAAGACCCCGGGACTTTTACAACCTTTATCCATTCCAAGTCAATGTTGGGAGGAGATTTCAATGGATTTTATCACAGGTTTACCTAAGTCTGAAGGAAAGAGTGTCATCATGGTGGTAGTTGATAGATTTACCAAGTATGCACACTTTTGTGCATTATCTCATCCATTTAAAGCAAGTACAGTTGCTACTACATTTATGGACAGAATTCAAAAGCTACATGGAAGCCCAAGGGTTATTGTGAGCGACAGAGATCCCATTTTTACTGGAAATTTTTGGACGGAGTTATTTTCTCGTTTGGGTACTCAATTAGCTCATAGCTCATCTTATCATCCTCAATCTGATGGTCAAACTGAGATAGTAAATAAATGTTTGGAAGGATATCTTCGTTGTTTTGTATCTGATAAACAAACACAATGGGCCAAGTGGTTACCTCTCGCTGAATGGTGGTATAACACTTCCTTCCATACTGCAACAAAAATGACCCCATTTATGGCACTTTATGGATATCATCCACCATACATCACATCATCTTTAAAGGAAAATTCGAAGGTTCAAGCAGTGGAATATCACATCGAGCATCAGCAAGAAGTTCTCCAACTCTTAAAGGATAACCTGAATTTGGCACCAAATCGAATGAAACAACAGGCAGATCAACATCGCACCGAGAGAATTTTTGATGTAGGAGATTGCGTATTTTTACGGCTACAACCATACAAACAAATGTCCCTCAAGCAAGATAAGAAGGATAATAAATTATCGCCAAAGTACTACGGTCCTTACAAGGTGTTGCAAAATATTGGTACTATGGCATACAAATTTGAGCTTCCTGCTTCTTCGTGAGTGCATCCAGTTTTCCATGTTTCATGCTTAAAGAAGGTTATAGGTGAAAATATTCCAGTTCAAACAATATTGCTAGAACTTAATGAGGAAGGAAAAATCATATTGGAACCTGAAGCGGTCACGGAAACAAGAACTCGACAGCTATGGAATCGATCAATTTCAGAGTATCTCATCAAGTGGAAGAACTTACCCACTGAAGATTCTACACGCGAGGATGAGAAGTTTATACAGAAGCACCCAGAGCTACTCAAACGTTGAGGACAACACTTTTTTGAAGGAGAGGGGCATGTTAGGTCCCTATATTACTAGTATAGTCCCTTATTGTTATTAGTGTAACCCCCTTATTGTTATTTTTTTTTTTTCTAAATTTGTCTAATTCTATTATGTAAATATTATAATACAAAACTGCCTCAGTTCAGCTTTGATAGCCTGAAACTGGGCCTGCAAACCATGCTTAATCCAAAAAATAAGCTGCCCATATAGGGAAACCAGCTCTGTAATGCCAGTCACACCGCCCTTGGTATGGGAAACCGGTGGAATAGTTATACTAATTGTTATGAGTCTGCAAAGAACTATCACTATCGAAGGCAAAAAACTAACACTATCTGCTGTGTAATGTAAAAGACCAGCAACTCTATGACAGTAAACAAGTTTAGAATCCATACTGGTCCGGGTCATAGCTGTGTCAATTGGAGTGGACCGGAGAGGGTTGCTCCTCCATGATTGGACATCCATATGCATCCTCAGGGTCGTCCACTTCAGCATCTTGATGAGGAGCCATTGTGCTCAGGACACCATCCGCGTTCACCTACATGGAGAAGAGGTCCGGGGAGGGAGAAGGATGGACAGAAGGCTCGCTCATGTCAGCTTGGGGCGTAGCAGCGGAAGTGGAACGAGGTTCGATGGAGGCGGGATGAGGGTCAAGGGGAGCAGGGGTGGAGTCAGGCCAAGGAGGAGAGCAGAGAGAGGCCTCGTTGCGCAGAGTAACAGTGATGAAGGCGGTTATGGAGGGGCGGTTGAAAGCGCTGTCAAAACTCAGCTCCGCCCTCTGCGTGGTTTGGCGGATGAAGTGACTGCGAGAGGGCTGAGGGGCGGAGGTGGAGGAGACATGAGGAGCGTCGCGCGGAGGGGAGGTGGGCAGTCGACTAGGAGGACCAGAAGGATAATCTAAGCTATGCCTGCTAGAGTTTGTGCGGTCAGCAACACAACTACCGCGGGTGCCTCCATGACGGGCGGTCATGCGTTGACGGAGTCGAGGCATGACTGTCTCAGTTTTGTTGATGTCTTGAGCCGGAGGAAGGGCTGGAGCAACAATCGGACCAGGAGAAAGCTGAACCAAGTGCGCACCCGTAAGAGCCGGAACCACAAGTGAGCCAGGCGAATGCTGAGGAATGATAAATGCACCAGGGCAGAAGGCACTGTTTGAGAAATGCACGCCCAGAAGAATCTCGATGCAACTGTAGAGAGAGCAGCGCCGGCCGGTGTTTTTGCGAGCGCTTGGCTCAGCACAGTGTGCAGGGCACGCACCGCCCAGAGGAGCCAAAGAACCACTCGGAGAGTCTGAGAGCACAGTGAAGAATGAATTGGCGTCCATAGTGCAGAAGCCAGGCAGAACAGAGTGGTTGTATCGCCGTCGCGGGGGAGAATAGTTATGGCGGTCAGTCGAATTGATTGCAGGCTTAATGGCGCCATGGAGAGCCATGTGGCCACCACACGCCTTGCGCTTTGGGAAGAGGCCGGGGCCATGTGGCCCATTAAATCTAAATGCCATCCGCATCCAGAAAATTTTGATCATTCTGCACCAGATTGATGCAATTCTGAAGAGTGTCCCTGTCATGTATGATTTGGAGAGGGCCATGGTTGAGAGTGTCAGAGCTTTCGACTCCTAGATTAGCTAGGAGGTCCGATATCTTGTTACCTTCTCTTTTGATATGAACAAAGGATATAGCTTGATTGTTGTCCAACCATTTGCTGAGATTGTCGAGTCGAGAGGCTAATCTCCAGCTTGTGGCCACTTTTGTGGTTCTGGTGCCTTGGAGAAGTTGATTGGCAGTGTTGATGAGAATCTGAGAATCTCCTTCCACTATGATTGGCGAGAGATTATATAGATGGGAAAGAACAAGACCTTGCCAGAGCCCTTCCAGTTCCGCGGAGTTGTTGGTATCCCAGCCTATCGAACCATAGTAAATGGCAAGAGTATCTCCTTTAGAATTTCTGAGAATGCCTCCGAAGCCTGCAGGTCCTGGATTTCCTTTGGAGGCGCCATCGAAGTTCAGCTTGTATATACCTGGGGGCGGAGGTGTCCAGGGGAGATGGGTACTGGGAGTCTTCTGCTTGGAGGTGTTTGGCGAGATCTCTATCCTTAACTGCCATTTTTTCCAAATAGCTGCTTCCTGTGGTTGTTTAGGAATATCCTCCTCCTGCCAAGGTCGAAGGGCGAGGGTCTCTTGGAGGTTATTGCTGAAGTTGTCCCAAATGATATTCAAAGGGCTGGCTTGATGTTTGAAGATTCTTCTGTTTCGTTCCTTCCAAAGCGTCCAGAAGAGCAAACCTGGGATAATTTGCCAGAGAAAGTTAAGAATGGGACTATTATAAGGTCGCTGGGGCCAGATGCGCATGATGCTGGTAAGGTCCCCTTTAGGCTTGCTTCGTTGACTCCTGAAACATATTTTTTCCCAAAGCTGATGTGCAAGATGGCAAGTCAGCATGAGGTGTTGCGTCGTTTCAATTTCCTGCTTGCAATTCAGACATTGTGAGGGGCCACGGAAGCCGTGCTTGAGCAAATTGTCCCAGGTGAGGACTCTTTTGTGGCTAAGTAACCAGAGAAAGGTGGAGACTTTGGGCCAAGTACCTGGAGCCTAGACAAATTTCCAGAGCCTGTCTCTCGGAAGCTGGATAGGATGCAATAGAGAGAAGGCTTCTTTCGTTGTGAACATGCCTTTGGGCAGGTAACCCCACCGAAGAATGTCCGCTTCCTCCGAGCATCTTATTTTCCGGCGTTGCAGTTCCTCTTGTAGTGCTTCCTGCGTGCTGCTGGGAGTGTTGGGCATCAATAGAATTGGGTGCTTCCATTGCCTGAAGTCGTTGCTTGCTGTGTGTGTCCAGCTTTGGCTGACTTTGATTTCCTCTGGGGGATTGGTGCACCCATTGTTGGAGAGGCTGAGAGTATCCATAAGTTGAGGGTTTTGCTGCCAAGAGTCGGTCCAGAATCTGGCTGTGTGCCCATTTCTTATTTCCCAAAAACTGTGTTGTTGTATGAGGGAAAAGTGTTGTTTGGCAGCATTCCATATGAGGGAACCAGCTCTTTCAGGATGGAGCCTGACGAGTTCTTCAGGAGGTCTATTATTGGCATATTTAGCTGTCCACATTTTAGCCCATGGTTTGATTGGATTCGAGAGCCAATTCCACCAAAGTCGTGCCCCCATGACTTCGTTGCTGTGAATGGGATTTCTGAGACCAAGACCGCCAGCTACTTTTGGAGAGCAGACTGTGTTCCAATCGACCAGGGCCCATTTTCTTTTTTGATCTGAGGATCCCCAAAGGAATCTACGTTGCAAATTCTTTATCTGATTGAGAACCCATTTTGGAGCTGCAAGCACAGAGAAAAGATAGAGAGGCATGGCTTGCAGGACAGCTTTGATGAGGACAAGTCTACTGGAGATATTGAGAGCTCTATAATTCCAAGAGGAGAGACGGGCTTCCAGTTTTTCCAGGAGATGATTCCAAGTGGAATGCTTGATGGCAGTGGAAATCAGAGGGGCTCCTAGATACTTGGAAGGGAGCTGAGCAATAGAGAAGCCTAGAATGCGGGTTATGTTGCTTTGGATTAAAAGAGGGGTGTTGAAAAAGAAAAGTTGGGATTTGGACACATTGACAGACATGCCAGAGGCTGTGGAGAAGAGGTTAAGAATACTTTTGATAGATCTAGCTTCTTGGACTGAAGGGAACCCAAACAACATGTTGTCATCAACAAATTGTTGGTGAGTGGTGAGGGTGTCATGAAGGGAGATACCACGCAGTTGGTTTGTGAGGATAGCATTGTGGATGAGATTGCTTAGGCCTTCGGACATGAGGACAAAAATGAAAGGTGAAAGAGGGTCGCCTTGTCTGACTCCTCTAGAAGGTTTGAACGGCTTTGAGGGGATGCCATTGACAAGAATGGAATACAGGGGTGTGGAAATAAGTGACATAACCCATCTTATCCACATATGGTCGAAGCCAAAGGCTGTTAGGATGCTTTGGATATAACGCCAACTCAATTTATCAAAAGCTTTAGATAAATCAATTTTGAGGAGCATACTTGGCCTTTTAGAGCTTTTGAGAGTGTGTATGACTTCGTGCATGAGAATGATGTCGTCCATGATTTGCCGTCCTTCTACGTAGCCTGTTTGCTCAGGCGATATTAGGAGTGGGAGCAACGGCTTTAATCTGTTGGCTATAACCTTAGATATGACCTTGTATATCACGTTGCAGAGTGCAATGGGTCTAAATTTCTCCGGAGTGCTAGGTCGCTCTTCTTTCGGAACCAGGGCTATGAAGGTAACATTCAAGGAGGGGAGGAGCCAATGTGCAGCTCTGGATTCCTCAACTAGCTGCCAAACTTCTGTTTTGATAAGTTCCCAGAAATGGTGGAAGAAGTTGGAGGTGAATCCATCAGGACCAGGCGCCTTTCCCTCCTTCATCTGTGTCATTGCAAGTTCGACTTCTTGTAGAGAGACCGGGAAAAGTAGCATCTTGTTGTGCTCTGCAGTGACCAGTTTGGGAATTAGTCGGGAGATCTGGTCGATAGCCGGCTGTCTGTCTACTATGTGGTCCTCTTGCTGTATACTTTGGAAGTAGTCTAGTAGAACTTGTTCGATCTCCTCTTGTTGTTCTGCCTGTGCTCCCTGTTGATTGGTGATATAAGGAATGTGATTTTGCATTCGTCTTTGTATTGTTGACCTGTGGAAGAATTTAGTGTTCTTCTCTCCCTCCTTTAGCCAATTTACTCTAGATTTCTGCCGCCACAGTAGTTCTTCTTGCTTGCGTCTCTCCTCTAGTTGCTGGTGGAGATCTTGTTCTTGAGCAGCAAGTTCTTCAGTTCTTCCTCCATTTATGATTTTTTGTTGAGTTTCTTCCATTTTAATTTCGAGGATTTTGATTTCCTGAAAGATGTTTCCAAAAATGGAGGTGTTCCAATTCTTTATGACTGCTTTGAGATTCTTGAGCTTTTGTTGAAATTGGTACATCTTCGAGCCTGGAGGAGGGATGAAGCTCTTCCATGCCTGAGTGACGACTTCATTGAAAGAGGGGTGGGAGAGCCAGAATGCTTCAAATTTGAAGGGTTTTTTGTATTGAAGGCCAACATTTTGCCAGTGGAGCAAGATGGGCCAGTGATCCGAACCAGTCTGCGGAATGATTGAAGCCGATAAGTCCCCGCCTATGTGGATGGCATTGTCAGAAATGAGGAAGCGATCTAACTTTGAAGCAATGTGTTGAGTTCCCGTTCTTTTATTGTTCCACGTGAAGGTGCCATTGGAGAAGGGGATGTCTATGAGCCAGCTGTTGGCTATGAATTCTCTGAAATGTGTGCTTTTCGGATCTGCTCTGGATCGTCCTCCTGTTTTTTCTCCCATCTTAGTGATCATGTTGAAATCCCCTGCTGCTATCCATAGGGGATGGGTTCTATTTGAATTTAGAAGCACCATAGAATGCAGTAGATCTATTTTCCCTGCTAGATCCTGTGGGAAGTAGACGTTGGAAAGATGACCATGGATGTTAGATCCAATGGGGTGAAAAGTAGATTGTATGAGATGATGCGTAGCATGGAAGTTGGATAGATTTATGGACAGAGTATCCCAGGCTATAGCAAGACCCCCTGAGGTGCCGGAGGCGTCCACTGCCACTGAGCTACAGCTAGGCCAAGCTTTGGACAGGATTGATCCTAGCATTTCGCTATTGCATTTTGTTTCTTGAAGAAAGAGAATGTTTGGTCTTTCTTTCTGTATCATAGTTTTGAGAATTTTGTGTTTTCCTGGGCTGCTAAGCCCTCTAATATTCCAAGAGATCAGCTTCATGGGGAACTATTTGACAGGGGTTTGAAGAACCTTGTAAGCTTGGGATATCGACCAGAGTCGACCAATATTTTCCCTATGGTGATGGTGCGCTGCCAGTCCAGCTTTCGACCTCTTTTCTTTGACTCCTTTATGATTTTGAGACTGTCCCAACGGCTGCCAGGCTGGATGCCGAGTTTCTTGTGCTGATGGACGCTTGAGAAGACCTTTTCCAGTTTATCAATTTGATGAGGGTTGATGGTATCAAAATCCTGGTTTTTGCAAGCCTCCTTGAGACCTTGTATGTCGAGTTCTCCTAGGTCTAAGCCTTCAGAGTCCTCTTCCATAAAAGTCTCTTGACTGCTGCTAATCAGAGCTTCGTTGGAAACATCAGGTTGGGTGTTGGTTTTGTCAACGTCCATAGTGGCTGGGTGCCAGGGTAGTAGCTTGATATCATTGGAGAGGCCTTCAGAGGTTTTGTCTTTAGAAAGCTGCTGAAGCGGAGTTTGAAGAGGGTTGGATTCGACTGAAGGCTTTGGTATATCCAAGGGTTTTGAAGGGGTTTTGATCTGGTTGTGGGCTAAATCAGAGGCGAGATCAGGGTTGGAAAGAACAACAAAACTATTACTGGTGGAAGGAGTGTTGGAGGGAGGAGAGGGTTTCTTACCAGTCGTGGAGGTCTTTTTTCCCTGCCTTCTTTGCGAGGGTATCTTGGTGAAACCATCAGCTTCCTGAGTGGCCTCAGCTTCCTTAGCCTGATCCTGTTTCGTGAGGGGGAAATCTCTGAAAAGATGCCCATGAGCATGGCATCTTCGGCATCTGAAGGGGACATGCTCATAGTCTAATGGCTGGATCCATTCAAAATCATCATGATATATACCCACAACATCCGGTAGGGCTTTGTCTAAATGCATATAGACACAAATACGAGCATAAGAAGTATATCGATGAAGCTTGGTTTCCTCTGCAATCTTAATAAACTCACCTAGACCTTTGGAAATAGCTTGGAGTGATTCTTCGTCCCAATATTCTATGGGTAGCGAGTACAGAAGGATCCAGACGGGAGCCCAGTTGAAGTTTTCTCTATCTGGGTTGAATCTTTCAATCCAGTTCTGTAGGTATAAGCCAGCTGAGTTGAAAAAGTAGGGTCCTCCATCCATTACTCTATTTCGGTCCTCGATGCAGTTGAAGATCGCGGTGAAGAAACCCTTTGGCCCAAGCTGTAGGGTTACCTGCCCTTTGGGTTTCCATTTGGAAGCAACCCAACCATATAGGGCTTTTTCAGTTGGCCAGAAGCCAATAAATTTTCCAATGAGGGCGTGGTCCCTCATGTACTGTATCCGAGCATTTATCCGATGGCTGGGCAATTCGATTTTGGGCCTTTCTGTCGCAATGGGTTTGCAGGTAGAGGACGTGGGAGCCGTTGCCTCCTGCTGGGATTGCATGTTCGGCGCTTTTGGTGGCAGAACTTCCTGGCTTTTGTCGGCGCTCTCATTGCTTTGCACAGAGCTTACGAAGGTGCCATCGTTGTTGACAGGGGGGGGGGGTTGTCCTTCCCCCCCCGAGCTTGATGCCATGGTCAGTTACCAAGCCTCGTTGAGAGGTTTCGCGCAGTCGAATTCAGTAGAATGGTAGTGCGATCGGGCTAGGGTTTCTGCAGGGAAGACCGCTCCCGTTTCAGCATCGCTCTTACACCTTCACACATTCCATACATTAGAAGAACCCCCTTATTGTTATTATTGTACCCTTGTAACCCCTATTTTTTTATTATTGTGCCCTTAAATTATTATTGTTAGGTCGGCTAGGATTACATTGTGGCCCACTAGGATTACATTATGGACACATGGAATCCTATATATAGAAAGGAGGTTTTGTAAATTGTATCATCCAAGAATTGGTCATTTATGTAATGTATTGGAGGTTTCCCCCTCGAAGTGGCTTAGTTCTAAGGCGTTGATATCTCTTTTCTTCTATTTTTGGAGCTGGTTACACAATACCTTTGCAAGATTTTCCTTGCATGAGTGTGTCAACTACTCATCACCCGTTAGTATTAAATCATCAAAATAAAGAAAAATGATTAAAAGCTTACCCTCCACCACAATTTGGCACAGGTTTGCATCTGCCTCACTCTTGGTGAAGCCAAGTCCAGTGAAATAGCTGTCGATCTGTGTGTACTAATCACAAGGTGCTTGTTTCAGCCCATACAACGCTCTTTTGAGCCTGCACACATGCGACTCGCTATTGAAGATCTCAAATCCTTCAGGATGCTCAATGTATAGCTCTTCCTCAATGATCCCATTAAGGAACACAGTCTTCACATCCATCTGATGAATGTGCCAACCAATCTGCGCTGAGAGAGCAAGGATGGTCCTTATGGAAGAATACCGTGTGACAGGTGCAAAGGTTTCTTCATGATCAATCCCCTCAAGCTGTGAGAAGCCTCTAGCAACAAATCTTTCCTTATAGTTCTCGATGCTCCCATCAGCAGCTTGGTTTACCTTGTAGATTCATCTTGATACTACAACTAATTTTCCCACCGGCCTTGGAAAAATCTCCCAAGAACTGTTTCTAACAATGGAGTCATACTCCTCCACCATGGCATCTACCCATGTGGGCTCCTGCACTACTTATTCAAAAGAATATGGCCCTGTCACGATACACTTTCTCATAAGAGCCATGTATCCAGTAAATTGGTCAGGTGACTATCTCTCTCTGTGCTGTGATGTAGGGACTCCTACATTCTATGCCGCATCAAGCTTCAGTCTCTCAGCTTTTGTGGTACGTTTTCTACCTTGTCTGATGTTTGGCTCTGCATGAGTGGACTCCTCCACTCCATGAATCTCCTCTTGTGGCTGATCCACATCTAGAGGCTCATCTTTGGGAACAAGAAGTTCCTCCTCTGCATGCAAGTGTAGCTCCCTCTCAAGCGACAACTTCATGGCTTTCACCTCATTGAATTTTATATCCCGTCACACTATAGTCATTCGACTGTTTGGAAAATACACACGATAATTATGGGGTGTTTCTGTGTACCCCACAAATATCCCAACTTTTGCAGTCGGCTCCAGCTTCTTCCTGGTGTCCTTTGTCACATGAATGTAAATAGATGAGCCTAAAATATTCAAATGATAAATATCAAGCTTCTTACCAGTAAAAGCTTCTTCAGGTGTACTCATGCCAAGTACTCTATAAGGACAACAGTTTTTCACATAAACCATAGTGTTTCATGCTTCCACCCACAAGTGCATCAGTAGGCCTTGGTCATGCAACATCACTTGTGCAACACCCACGATCATTCTGTTATTCCTCTCTATGACCCCATTCTGCTGTGGGTTACGAGGCGCGATGAGTTCTCTTCGAATTCCTTCTTTGCTACAGAATTCTTTGAATTATCCCGAGATATGTTCACCACCATTATCGCTCCGTAGAGATTTCACTTTCTTCCTGACTCCTTCTCCACCAATGCTTTAAACTCACAGAACTTTGAGAATGTTTTTCTCTTCTTCTGCATGAAGAAGATCCAACATCTACGAGAATAGTCATAAAAAAATATAACATAATACATGTGTTTTGCTGTTGAAGCAATAGAGAAAGGTCCAGACACATCTGTGTGAATTTTCTCCAGGATCATCGATGCATGGTTCTCCTTCTCATGAAAGGTGGTCTTCACAAACTTACCGATAGTACATCCCTTGCACTGATCTGACTACGCAAGAGTACCTTTGGGAATTCCAGTAGAAATCTCCTGCAAAATATTCAAAGCTCCATGGTGAAGATGGCCCAATCTCCTGTGCCATAATTCACCCTCATCCCGGCTCACCACTTCTTCTGCTTTACCCATCATTACAGTGCAGCCATATAACTCCAGCTTGTAGAGATTCTTAACTCAAATCCCTATCCCCTTGGTTTGACCCATTGTTTTATGTTGCATGAAAGATTTTCCATTGCTAAAAAAAACGTCATAACCTTTGTCTTCCAACATTGCGACCGAGACCAAGTTCTTCTTCAGAACTGAAACATGCATAACATATTTCAACAAAAATGGATTACCTGACTCCCTCTCAAAGGTAATGGGCCCAATTTCGGTCGCATAGTATCGAACATCGTCACCCATATATATATGTATTTGAAGGTCCTTCTCCTCCAAGTCACTAAACAACTCCTTGTCTCCCGTCATATGGAAAGACGCACCACTATCAAGATACCACACCGATCCCATTGAGCTTGAAACCAAGCATGCGATCAAAGAGAAATCAAGTTCAAATTATGAGGCTAAGGCCTCTCCAGCTACATCTCCATCAACCTTCTTGTTCTTCTTCTTCTGTGGGTAGTTAGTGGTGAAATGCCCATGTTTGTGACAGTGAAAAAATTTCACCTTGGACAAATCCCACTTCTTGCCTTTAGCCTCAGATTTTTGATGGGATTTCTTCCCCTTCCCTTTCCTTGATTTGGCAGCCAAACTGAAATTATCTTCCTCTTCATTCTTTGATGAAGAGCCATCCCTGGTACTTCACCTTATCTCCTCCTGCACAAGATCCAACCAAAGTCGCTCCCATCCCGACAGTTTCTCCCGTCCATTGACAGAGTCTTCGTAGCTATGCCAACTCTTCGAAAGCCCAAGGAGATCCAAGCTCACCAATTAATTATCATCAACAGTAATCCCCACACTTCCCAGTTCATCCATACAGTGTACAAAATTCGTGATATATTTTGGAATACTGTCGCCCTTCTCCATTTTTATTTTTCTGAGCTTATCTTTCAATGCCAACTTCCTCTGGTCACTGCTGCTTTGGAACAAATCTGTCAAAGCCTTCCATATTGCAAATGGAGTGGCTTTCTTGTGAAGGCTAGACAAAATATGGTCCTTCACACCTTCAAACATAATTCTTCTTTTCTTTCCTACCTTCTTTTTCCATGCGTCAAGTAATGCAGCATCGCTAGAACCAAGCTTAGGAACATCACTATCGATGAACTCCTTCAATCCATTATATTCCAACACTGCCTCCATCCTATCCTTCCAGGATATGTAATTTGAGCTGCCATCAAGCTCATACTCCAATTGCAACCCATTGAAAGAAATTTCAATGTATACTCAACTATCGCACCAAGAATTTTATGAAGCAAATTAGAATTGTCCACTAGCACAAACTCAACTTCTTCATAACTGCAATCTTCAAGAATTATCACTGCTTTGACACCATGTAGAAATTATATCCAAGATGCATGTATATATCCATATTATCTTTATCTAACAATATTTATCTTCTTTCTAAATAAAAAATCCTTGCACCATTAATCTTTTGCGGAAATTGAAAATCAATTGCAAACACATGAAGTAATAAAAACAATCGCACAAAACAAAATTGTTTAACGGGAAAGCCCTAAGCTAAAAACCCCAACTATCATATATTATGTATCATGGAGATCATGTAACAATCTCATACAAAGCTTATTACATCAAGCTCTCAGTACAATCAATCGTCACACACTAATCAGAAGAAATATGCAAATCCATGCACTAATTTCTTGCCACCTGATAGCCTGCCCCCACTGCGCAATCCCTGCTGAAGAAGACCCCTGAATGAATTTGAATCTACCTTGCTTGCACTACACAATCCTCATTGGCAACTCCAATTTTTGTGTGGTGCAATCAATGCATCACTATAGTCACAATAGATAGTCCATTTTTCCCTTTCACCTATCTCTCCACTGGGTCTCCACTGGAACTGACATGCATTGTAGTTAACTGCTGTATTTGTTTAGTTGATTAATGAGTTATTATTTGTGAATTAATTAACTAATTAATCCACTCCACTCTCACTAGTGTATCATTCAGTTAGACTAGATACAACTAGCTCAACTGAGTTTAACTCCATTAACTGAGTTAAACTGAATAACAAGTCCATCAACTACTTTTCCAACTCTGTCATAAATTTGCAACTTCAGTTCTACCTGAGTCCTCCATGCATGAACCACCAGTAAACCCTAGGAGTTGTGTAATTCCTCCAGCCCACTGATTTTCCAAATATGTACACTGAAATTAAGTGCTCCAAGAGAATAAGTTGATGTTTATTTTCAGATTATTATTAAGAGCTAATAATAATCTGCACTTCTATTTTTAGATCGACGATCTATAAATAGGCTTCGCCCAATATTATAAAAATAGAATTTCATATATTTTTCCAACTTGACCAAACATCCACGAATAGCATCCTGCAACTTTTGAAATATGATCACCATGTCTAAAAATAGACATAGTCTAAAAATATACTTACACCTAAAAATAGCCTGCGGGCCCACTTAGTGAAGGTGACTGATTTTCACTAAGCTCATCATCTTGTTGAATCTCAACAGGATGTAAGTTGTTTAACTCATGAATTTCTATATGTTCTCGTAGAGGAAGGATGACACTCATGTGTTCAACCATTATGCAGCGTTAATATCACACTCCGTGAGACTCTGTAATCACTCATTTCTGACTTTCCATCTTTTCTTCCAAATTCTTGGAGAACTGGATTCTTACGGTGATTAAACCCATCTCTCTAGAATTACTCTGCTAAATTCTTATATTCATCTCTCCATTATATTGAAATATCTATTCATTGGTTTCGTACATGGCCCATTTGAAGCATCATAGACGCATACAACCTCCCAAAACCATTCTGAGTAAAACATTTATTGCATGAGCTAAATACCAAGAATCATCATCATCCCTGAACCACTGTTCTATGAATTATTTGTAAAGACACTATTATAGGAGTTCACAAGTGAATGTATCTAAATCCTCTAATCTTAAGATTTCCTAGGCATTGGTCTTTAGCAACTCAGGGTTGTCTCTAGGAGTTACAACACACATCATAAGATAATATATTAATATTTCACCATTGATATCATATTTCAAACTCAGGGGCTGTAATACATTCATGATGACTTCTACCATGGATCACAACCATTCGAAGCTTTCATACTCATAATTTTTGCATGATGACTTTTGAATATACTGCAATCTATTTCTTGATGATAAAGCTTGTGGATAGAGCATGAATTTGGTATGAGGGATATATCAATGATGAAAAATGTTATCATTCAAAAAAAATGAAACATCATTTGACAAAGTCTTAGAGGTTCATGTGTAAAAGGTAGGGTCATAGAATTTATTTTTCATTACTTGGTTAGGGAAAATAATTTTTTCTTATTATCTTATCCTAAAGTCAAAAAATCACCCTCATTCAATTTTTTTCATGTCACATCAGTCATTATTTTCTGACATTTTTCATTTCCAAAGTTTATAGCTCTGAAAAAATAATTTTAGCCAAGAATCCCTACTTTCGTAGCGAAATACATAGAGAAAACATACTTTTTGCTACGAAACTGCTAATACTTTCGTAGCGAAACTGCCCAGAATTACACTAAGCACGCTACGAAAGGAGGAATTCCTGTCTGTCTTGTCAAAACAACTATTAGGTGTCAGTAAATGATTGAAAGGGATAGGGTAGATTCTATTCGATTTAGTGAGGGATAATATCTAGGTACAATGGTCATAGTTGAAGTCATTATCACCATTTTAAGCATGTATGAGTCATCATTATGCCATGAGTTGTCATCAAACTTCAAAATATTTCTAAATTGAGTCATTTGTCATTCTCCATTCCCTCTTTGCGTGTTATTGAGCTCTAGATAGTTATTTCACTGAGCCCAATCTGTGGCTGGTATTTTCAAAGGTTTGTAGGTATCATTGATCAAGCGAGGCAAAGAAGACATTAAAGCACCATGGCTGCAAAGAGGAAGACCAAAAAAGGTGGCCACTTTCTTAGATATGAGCCATCAGACATGAACCTGATAAATGAAGACCTAATAGCTTCAAAAGTTTTCAGAAGAGCAGGGTGTTTGCAGTTTTTTCCAATATTTCAAGGATGCCATGTACAAGTTTCTAAAGAGTTTTCCCTAAATTTCAATGGGACATCTACAAAATTGGGAATGTTGAACCTCACTATAACACCATAAACCATTGCAGCAGTAACATGGATTCCAACAAGATAATAAAAATGGCAGATAAAGTTCAAACTAAATCTGAAGGAAGTGAAACCTCACTTTTTCATCACGGTTTAATAAAAGTGCGTGTTTTAGATGAGTTACAAAGACTAGGCAAAGACTGGTATTATTTTTTGTTTGTTATTGGTTTTGAAGTGGATATCATTACCCCTAAAATAACTCCTAAAACTAGAGGTATACCATCACCTTCAGTAGTAAAACAAAGTGAACCTTTAGTGGTAGATCAAAGTGAACCAGTAATCATGGAAATAGAGAAATTACAGAAACTTGATACACCTACTATTTCACTTGCAAAACAAAAGTCAATTGTGAGAAAACCTACAAAACAAGAGCCAACTATGAGTAAACATGGCAACAAAAGGATTACAAGGATCCAAACAATGGCTAAAGGCAATTTATAAGACATTCTACATGCTATTGATATTGAAGAGACTCCCATAGTTTAAGTTGAGGATACAGATGAGGGAGGAAAGAAGCTCAAGAAATCTAAATCAACAAAGAAGTTAGAGTTTGAAGGTGAGGATGCAAGTTTTATGTTTCAGGCTATAAAACCCATGGCAAGGCATGCTAGAAAATTTTTGGAAAGCAATAAAGAATTTCATCTAGCCACTGACACTGTCCAACCACCACAAAACATTATTGACCTTTCATCACCTGTAGAAGAAGTTCCAGCCATCAAGCAAAGGAAAGGAAAGGACAAAATTATTGAAAAAACAGAGATTGAGGTCTTAAAGGAGCAATTGAAGTTAGAAAATCATGAAATAGTAGTCATGAAGAAAGAGGCAAGGAAACATAATGTACAAAAAGTGTTGTTTGAGAAAATGAAAGAGATTTGGGAAGAGCAGGTTGACAGTGTGTCAAAGACATTAGATGATACACAAAAACTAATCAAATGGACTATGCCATTGAGGAAAGAGTTGCAACATTTTAGAAGAATGAACCTGCACTTGAAATATAGCAACATAAAGCTGAAGGACCAAGTTAAAGACCTCCAAGAGAAGTTATAATTGATCCATGAGGAGCTGGAGAAGAAGGGTTTAAAGATGATTGTAGTTGAGGAACCCATAGCTCAACTCATCATTAATGAAGAGGAAACACCTCAAGGCTCTTAAGTTGAGTTTGTTTATGTTTTGAGAGGTTAATGGCATGTTGAAAACCAAGTTTATACAGCTGGAAGGTAACTTTTTGAAAGAAGGTCAAAACCTGGAAATTGCACAGTTTTCCATATGTTGGCAATATGATGCAGAGTGTTGTCCTTGATGGCAACCTATTTGATAAAGTTGTTCTTGACGGAAACCTATTAAACTTGATGGAGACATACTTGATGAATTAAGGGGGAGATTGTTGGCAATGTGATACAATGTATTGATCTTGATGGAACGTGCTTGATGAGTTGCCTATGATAAGCAACCTATGTGTTAAATTTGTAAGGATCATGTATCTTGTGTTAAATAAGAAAGGATGATGTATCTACAGATCAGCTCAGAAGCAATAGAAGAAAGGAATTCAGAAAATGCTAGAATAATGTTGAACAAGGTATGTCATAAGGAATACGCGGGTTTGTTAAGGAGAAGTTGCGTATGCACGCTGAAAATTACGTGCCAAGTCGCATATGCCAATTTGCACTCTAATTTTATAAAACCAGGGGGCACTACCATGGTATTGGCCCAAAGTATTGAGTGCTTGATTATCTATTTGACCCTGTCCAGGAATACCATCAACGGTTGAGTGGTTTTGACTCATGGTATTGATAAAGGCCAAATCTATTTAAGGAGAAGAAAATCATAGTGCAAGGAAGAGAGCAAGTGTCTGGGCTTTAATGAATACTTCACTCTGAAGTATATCTGCATGGTTGAACTCTGTTCTTAATTGATAGATTTGAATCTATGATGCACCTATGAATATGATGAAGGTTCAATATCTCTAGATCTAGAAATGATGAATCTCTAGGATGATCTGAAAAGAAGTGATGAAGACCTGGCGCAAATCTGATGAAGAAATTGAAAAAATATGGGTAAGTTCATAGATATGATTTGTTCTGCAAATTTTATCTTTTATATATATATAGGTAGGTTCGTTTCATGAAAAGCGCGTGTATACGCGGATCTGATAAAATAAAAGCGCGTATGAGAAGTTAGGGTTTTTCTAAGAGATGCACAGATGTATACGCGGGTTCGTTTCATGAAAAGCGCGTGTATACGCGGGTCTGATTAAATAAAAGAACGTATGGTATCTGAACTAATGATTGCTCAAGGTTGAATGCATTTCTGCATATCTATTCTGAAGTCTGGGTTATCTCTGATATTCTAGTTACAGTGGTTTCACTGTTCTGTTTGAAGCATTGGGTGAAGTATATTTGTTGATAAGTGAAGAGATGTGTTGAAGCTATTTGATCCAGTTTGAAAATTGATGAAACGTGGTCTGCAGTAGTGCTGAGGGTCGAAGCCGTCAGTGAGGGGGTAGTAGCTCCCTTCCAATGGTAGTTGGTAAAAAAGAGCAGGGGGTTGTATCTCCCTTCCAGGAGAGGCTGGTAAACAAGAGCAGGGGGTTGTATCTCCCTTCCAGGAGAGGCTGGTAAACAAGAGCAGGGGGTTGTAGCTCCCTTCCAGGAGAGGCTGGTAAATGAGAGAAGGTTGTAGCCTTGTGCAGGTGGGTGCCTGCATGCTGGTATGAGCCTGTGCCAGTACATTGTTGTAAGAAGTTTTCTTTATAATAAATATTGAAGGCTGAGATGACGACAGCGGTGGTTTTCTCCCGACTTGGGTTTCCACCTTAAATATTGGTGTTCATGTGTGTTGCTTATGTGTGATGGTTCATTCTGTTTTTACTGCAAATGCTTACTGCTTAACATCTGATGAATAATTGATGCAATGATTTAAGAATCAAATACATAATAAGAGCTCTGAGCATACACGAGTTTCCTTAAGGATATCCGCGTATATACGCTAGTTTTGTTCTGTAAAGTAGCGTATGGGTTTTGAGAAAAGAAAAATAAAATTTTTATCAGTTAGCTCAAAATACTGATTCACCCCCCCTCTTAGTATTTTTCCCAACAATTGGTATCAGAGCAGGTCCTTCTGAAAAAGCTTAGCCGCTAGAAGGAAGATCAAGCAAGATGAGAAATCAAGATGGAACAACATCTATCAAGCCTCTACTCTTTAATGGAAGCAATTTAATCTTCTCGAAAACAAGGATGAGATCCTATCTTCACTCTATGGGAACAGATGTATGGGCCATTGTTCAACAAGGATATCAATATCTAGCTACAATACCAACAGATCCGACTGAAAAGAAGAATTATGAATCAAATGCAAAGGCGGTCAATGCTATAACGGGAAGTTTGACTGAATTTGAATTTTTCAAAGTTATGCAGCTAAATAAAGCAAAGGAAATGTGGGACAAAATCATTCTAAGTTATGAAGGTGATGCAAAGGTAAAAAGTGCAAAACTCCAAACTCTCAGAATTGAATATGAAAATTTAAAGATGCATAGTGATGAGAGTATTGCCAGTTTATTTTTACGTGTTGATGATGTTGTAAATCATATGAGAAATCTGGGAGAAACAATAACCGAATCTACTTTGGTTGAGAAAATTTAAGATTGCTAACAGCAAAATTTGAGTCAAAAGTTTCTGCTCTTGAAGAAAAACAGGATCTTCAAAATCTTACTGTGGTACAACTTCATGGCATACTAACCGCATATGAAATGAGAAGAGGAGGACCATCTGAAGTCAAAGAGGTTGTCTTCAGAGCTTCTACTAAAGGGAAAGAAGTACTAGAAGCAGAAGGATTAGGGTATATCTCAGAAGAAGATGAGGAAAATTTTGTAAAGAAACTTCAACTTGGCACAGGACGGTTCAGAGGTAAGCTTCCTTTCAAATGTTTTGAGTGTGGAAGAATTGGCCAGTATGCTACTAAGTGTCCTCATAAAGAAACACCTGCAAAAGGGAAGGAAGTAGCAAGAAGGAATAAGAATCGGTTTAACACTAGAAAAAGTTACTATACTCATGAAGGCAGTGATGGGTTATCTGATAGTGAGGAAGAATGTGAACAAGATCTTAGACTTCTCATGGAATTTGAATCTAGAGAAGAAAAGGATACTTTTGTGGATGCTCTAGAGGACAATGACTATCTTGAAGAAAAAAATCAACTCAAAATACGCTTAGAAGAAAGTAAAATACTCTTAGAAGAAAGGAAAATAACCATAGAGACTCTGGAAAAGTAGGTTGAAGGAGCAAAGAAACACATTGAGAAATTAGAATGTGAAGTGGTAAGTCTAAGAAAATATTTTGAGAAAGTAAAGACTCTGAATCTTAGATTTTCTAAAGGATCTGAAACCTTAGATGAGATTATCAAGGTACAACGTTCTCCTCTTATAAAGACAGGTCTTGGATATACCGGAGAATCTTCTCAGGCTTCAGCACCAAATTATCTAAAAGCAGCTACAACTGGTTTACAAAATTCTGCCACTCAACAAGGGAATAAAGATTCATTATAGGTAAAGCATGATCATCTCAATTCAAAGAACACTAACAGGAATATCTCTCAAATAAACAGCAATCGACAGGTAAATCCAAGTAGAAGATTTTATGATCGCAGAAATTTCTTCTTCAATGGACAATGTTTCTCATGTCACAATTTTGGTCAT
Organism: Pinus albicaulis; assembly: GCA_034641835.2. Lineage (NCBI taxonomy): Eukaryota > Viridiplantae > Streptophyta > Pinopsida > Pinales > Pinaceae > Pinus > Pinus albicaulis. Next base: position 18,034,866 of record CM076577.1, on the reverse strand, counting down.
AAAGTTGTTCAATATGTTGCATATAAAACCATCATGACTAGAGAAGCAAGAAAGAAAAGGATTGAATTTGAGAAGAATACCTATAACAAATTTTCTCCTCTTCTAAATGAAGTTGAATGTTCTTATTGCAATAACTTTGGGCATGAAGAATCTGAATGTAGGAGCAAAGTTCAGCCAAAAGAGCATTTTCCTTCAAATTCCAAAGTATGAAAAAAGAAGGAATTACAGGTTGAAAATTGTGGCATAGCGTTATTTGCAGAAGGTGAAGAAAATCAATGGTACATTGATAGTGGATGCTCAAGACACATGATAGGTGACAAAAACAAACTTCTTGCATATAGTGCTCTATAAAAGGAAAAGAAAGTTACATTTGGAAATGATACTCCTGCTATAATTAAAGGAAAAGGGTATGTGTTTCTAAAAGAAAAGGTGAAGGCTAATGATGTCATGTATGTGGATGGTTTAAGGCATAACCTGTTAAGTGTAAGTCAAATGTGTGATCAAGGAACTGAAGTTGTCTTTAGTTCAAAAGAATGTGTGGTTCGTGATCTTGTTACAGGTAAAACAATTATAAAAGGAAAAAGAAGTCCAAGCAACCTGTATGTATTGAAGAACTGCAAAGAACAATGTTACTTAAGTCAATCTTCAGAAAACTAGTTATGGCATAGAAGGTTGGGGCATCTAAGCTTCTCTCAAATCAACAAATCAAGCAGACTTAATGTTGTTCGTGGTCTTCCCAATATTACTCTACCTGAAAGTATCATATGCAAATCTTTCCAATTCGGCAAGCAGACCAGAGTGCAATTTAATGCCAAGGAAGGATCATCAAGTAGGCCTCTTGAACTCATTCATACTGACATATGTGGACCTATGAGGAAAAAATCACCTCGTGGTGAACAATACTATATCTTATTTATTGATGATTTCTCTAGAATGTGTTGGATTGGGTTGCTTAAACACAAAGACGAAGCATTTGAGAAATTTCAGATCTTCAAGGCTCTGGTTGAAAATGAATTAGATCTAAAACTCAAATGTCTTAGATCTGATCGAGGAGGAGAATATACTTCAAACGAATTCCTTGAATTTTGTGAACATCATGGCATAAAAAGACAATTCTCTGTAGCTGGCACTTCACAACAAAATGGTGTAGCAGAAAGAATGAATAGAACAGTTCAACAAATGGCTAGAGCTATGCTTGATGATTCTAGAACACCTGACACATTTTGGGGAGAAGTAGCACATACAATGGTAAACATTCTCAACAAGGCACATGTTCGTGTAAATAGTGACAAAACTCCATATGAACTCTGGTATGGTAATTCTCCCTCTGTGAAGCATTTTAGAGTTTTTGGAAGTAAATGCTTTATCAAAAATAATGATGAAAAACTTGGCAAGTTTGAACCTAGAGCGGATGAAGGAATACTTCTTGGTTACTCCTCTACGAGTAGAGCTTATAAATGTTACAATAAAAGAATTCGGAATATTGTTGAATGTATTGATGTTGTTATTGATGAGTCTCCTGCAGCCCCAAAAGAAGAAAAACAAATAAAAAATGAAGACGATGGTGACTTATGTCCTTTTACATCAAATAGCAATGATATAGACAGTGAACCCAATGAAGAACCTGAAGATGATTTATCTGAAAAGGCTCCATCCATATATGTTCAAAAGAATCATCCAGAATCTCAAATTTTGGGAGATAGGGGATCATGTGTACAAACAAGGAGGACTCTTGTGGGATCTTCTAGCTATCTGGCATTTCTATCCAGTATTGAACCACACAATGTCAATCAAGCTAGCAAAGATGAATGTTGGGTTCAAGCCATGAATGAAGAGCTTGATCAAATTGAGAAGAATCACACTTGGGAATTAGTACCAAGACCTCATAACAAAAATCTCATTGGAACTAAATGGATATTCAAAAACAAGTTAAATGAGAATGGGGATGTTCTAAGAAACAAAGCTAGACTTGTTTGCAAGGGGTATTCTCAACAATAAGGTATAAACTTTGAAGAAACTTTTTCTCCGGGAGCTAGACTTGAAGCCATAAGAATGTTTCTTGCTTTTTCAAGCTTCCAACAAATCAAATTTTATCAAATGGATGTTAAATCTGCCTTTCTCAATGGTGATATAGAAGAAGAAGTTTATATGGAACAACCAGAAGGATTCATTTTGGGAAATGATAAAAATCTTGTTTATAGACTTAAAAAGGCTCTATATGGTCTCAAACAAGCTCCAAGGGCATGGTATTATCGTCTTGACAAATATCTTCATCAACAGGGATTTTCAAAGGGGTCTGCTGATAACAACTTATACACAAAAACTGAAAATGACAAACTATTGATTGTGGTTGTATATGTTGATGATATCATTTTTGGAAGCAATGAAGAATCTATGAGTCAGAAATTTGCCTCAGCTATGCAGCAAGAATTTGAAATGTCTTTGCTTGGGGAACTAACATTCTTTCTTGGCTTGCAAGTGCATCAAACTACAGATGGCATATTCTTATCACAAGCAAACTACCTTAAGCAAATTCTGAAGAAGTATGGCATGGAAGAGTGCAAACCTATAAGTACACCAATGATAACCGGATGTAATCTCAGTTCTCATGATGATTCTCCCACGGTGAATCAACTAGAATACAGATCTATGATAGGAAATCTACTCTATCTCACTAGGACTAGACCAGACATTGTGCATGAAGTTGGTATTGTTGGACGATTCCAAGCTAATCCAAAGGAGTCTCACCTTTAGGCTGTCAAAAGAATATTCAAATATCTACAAGGAACTCAATACTTTGGACTATGGTATCCAAAGAATGTTGATCTTACTCTTAATGCTTACACTGATGCAGATTGGGCTGGAAATGTTAATGATCGGAAAAGCACTAGTGGTGGTGCATTCTATATGGGGCCCCGGTTAGTTTCTTGGTTCAGCAAGAAGAAAAATTCTATTGCCTTATCTACATCAGAAGCAGAATATGTGGCTGCCACATCATGTTGCACTCAACTTCTTTGGATGATGCAAACCTTACAAGACTTTCAAATCAAATGTTCACCTCCTATCTCCATCATGTGTGATAATACAAGTGCCATAAGCATCTCAAAGAATCCTGTCATGCATTCCAAGACCAAGCACATTCCCATCAAGTATCACTTTTTACATGAACAAGTGCTTGAACAAAAGGTGAAGTTGGAGTATGTTCCCTCCAAAGAACAAGTTGCTGATATAATGAATAAACCTCTGCCCAGGGAAGCGTTCGAATATCTCAGACATAAGCTGGGAGTAGTCTCTGCCATGTAGAAAATCATAACTGCGTAAATTCAGAAGATTAAATTGGATACATGGGTTTCTTGAAAGACAATCACGTATATACGCGAGTTTATACAAAGAAAACCGCGTATGGTTAGTTGCTGACAATTTTACTTGGGGTCAGCATTCTTCAACACAACTGCAGTGCTGTTTGGTATCTCTGATGATGTTTCAGCTCTCTTATTTTTGTTTCATTCTCTGATATTGGGTAAATATGCCTTGATGATTGGCTGTTGAAAGTGATCAGGTTGCACAAGCTAAGGAGGAGTTTCGGTCATATGGAAAGGATGCATTGGATGCACAATTTTAGGGGGAGCATTAGTCTTGCTGAATGTAATGCATTGTTGGCATTATGATGTTTCTGAAATATGATCTCTCTTAAGGTATTTTTGATATTGGTTATAAAAATTCATATGTGTAATTTGATGAAAAGGCTATGACCTGTGATGTAAATTGTAATATTCAGTCATGTAAAGGGCTTGTTAAAATGTGTAAACCCACTTGGTTGGGTACATGAGTCATATATCTAAGTCCACTTGGTTGGATCTTTGATGTAAGTAAGAGTCCTTGGTTATAGAGTCATGTACTTCATATGTTTGACGATTCAACATGAACTCAGGGGGAGCATGGTAACTTCAGTGCACATCAGATCTACAAAGCTCTTCTTGTTTTGATTTTGATCTGCCCTTTGCCCTTGATGTCAAAGGGGGAGAGTAGTATCATGGTGTCATATTTTTTATCATGATGTTTGAATAGGGGGAGAGTATCATGGTGCTTGCATCATGATTATCTATTGCGATGATCAAACACCATCATGGTTGCCATCAAGTCCAAAGGGGGAGATTGTTGGCAATATGATGCAGAGTGTTGTCCTTGATGGAAACCTATTTGATAAATTTGTTCTTGACGGAAACCTATTAAACTTGATGGAGACATAATTGATGAATTAAAGGGGAGATTTTTGGCAATGTGATACAATGTATTGACCTTGATGGAACCTGCTTGATGAGTTGCCTATGATAAGCAACCTATGTGTTAAATTTGTAAGGATGATGTATCTTGTGTTAAATAAGGAAGGATGATGTATCTACAGATTAGCTCATAAGCAACATAAGAAAGGAATTCAGAAAATGCTAGAATAATGTTGAACAAGGTATGTCATAAGGCATACACGGGTTTGTTGAGGAGAAGTTGCGTATGCACGCGGAAAAGTACGTGCCAAGTCACGTATGCCAATTTGTGCTCTAATTTTATAATACCAGGGGGCATTACCATGGTATTGGCCCAAAGTATTGAGCGCTTGATTATCTATTTGACCCCGTCCAGGAATACCATCAACGGTTGAGTGGTTTTGACTCATGGTATTGATAAAGGCCAAATCTATTTAAGGAGAAGAAAATCATAGTGCAAGGAAGAGAGAAAGTGTCCGGGCTTTAATGAATACTTCACTCTGAAGTATATCTGCATGGTTGAACTCTGTTCTTAATTGATAGATCTGAATCTATGATGCACCTATGAATATGATGAAGGTTCAAGATCTCTAAATCTAGAAATGATGAATCTCTAGGATGATCTGAAAAGAAGTGATGAAGACCTGGCGCAAATCTGATGAAGAAATTGAAAAAATCTGGGTAAGTTCATAGATCTGATCTGTTCTTCATATTTTATCTTTTATAGATCTATACGCAGGTTATTTTCATGAAAAGCGCGTGTATACGCGGATCTGATAAAATAAAAGCACGTATGAGAAGTTAGGGTTTTTCTGAGAGATGCACAGATGTATATGTGGGTCTGATTAAATAAAAGCCCGTATGGTATTTGAACTAATGATTGCTCAAGGTTGAATGTGTTTCTGCATATCTATTCTGAAGTCTGGGTTATCTCTGATATTTTGGTTACAGTGGTTTCACTGTTCTGTTTGAAGCATTGGGCGAAGTATATTTGTTGATACGTGAAGAGATGTGTTGAAGTTGTTTGATCCAGTTTGAAAATTGATGAAACGTGGTCTGCAGTAGTGCTAAGGGTCGAAGCCATCAGTGAGGGGGTAGTAGCTCCCTTCCAGTGGTAGTTGGTAAACAAGAGCAGGGGGTTGTAGCTCCCTTCCAGGAGAGGCTGGTAAACGAGAGCAGGGGGTTGTAGCTCCCTTCTAGGAGAGGCTGGTAAATGAGAGAAGGTTGTAGCCTTCTGCAGGTGGGTGCCTGCGTGCTGGTATGAGCATGCTCTAGTACATTGTTGTAATAAGTTTTCTTTATAATAAATATTGAAGGCTGAGACGACGGCAGCGGTGGTTTTCTCCCGACTTGGGTTTCCACCTTAAATCCTGGTGTTCATGTGTGTTGCTTATGTGTGATGGTTCATTCTGTTTTTACTGCACATGCTTACTGCTTAACATCTGATGAATAATTGATGCAATGATTTAAGAATCAAATACATAATAAGAGCTCTGAGCATACGCGAGTTTCCTTAAGGATATTCACGTATATACGCTAGTTTTGTTCTGTAAAGTAGCGTATGGGTTTTGAGAAAAGAAAAGTAAAATTTTTATCAGTTAGCTCAAACTACTGATTCACCTCCCCTCTCAGTATTTTTCCCAACACCATAGTTTCATAGTGTTTCCTAGGCTTGAGGCCAGGAAAATGCTACGAAAATTTGTGTAGCTTTCTTTTTGCTTCTAAAACCAATTTTTGTAGCTTTTATGGAGGGGAAATGGTAGTGATGATGTGTCAGGTCATGATGGACACCATGCAAGAGAAAATAAGCATAAATTTTGATTGAAAATGTAATTTTTTGTACGCTACGAAACTACCATGCTTTCGTCACGAGCTATTTTGAAGGTTTCTGAGTAGGTTTAAGAGAATTTTTGGGCAGGTGGACACATTCAATAGTTCAAGGGACCTTGCCAACAATCATTCATGACTTGAAGACCATGAAATGGAGACAAATCATCAGTTGAAGACTTCGTTGAGGATAGGGTCATTCTTTCCTAAAAAATAGGGTTTGTTTCTGTATGTTGAGGAGGATATTTAACATTTCAAGTAGTGATGAGCTATGACATAGCCCATTCAAACATGTGAAGCATTAGTTGTCAGATATGTAATTTTTTTAAGAGATAAGATAGTTTGATGTAATAAATAGGAGTTTGAGTCCTATTGGGAAAAGGACTATTTTAGAGTGTAGCTATTTTTCTCATTAAAGCACATGTTTTCCTGTTATGCAAGGTGTCATAGGAAGAGTTGGATGAATCTAGCCAAGAGGCAGATCATCTATGATGTAAGAAGGTCTATTAAAGGGAATGTTATTGAATTTGTAAAGGGTTGGAGATTTTTTGCACTACTGCAACTTTATGTTATTTGATTGATATCAGTAATATAGAGGAATTTTTCTTGACAGACCTGAGATTCTCATGGAGTCTGTAGTTATTTTCTGATCTATATTTTTATGTGTACTACTTCCAATGGATTTCATCTATATTACTCAGAATTCATATGTGTATGCTATGACTTCCTTTATTGACGAAATGGTTGTGTTTCTCTATGTTCCATGTGTGATGTACCTTTGCTAAAAACGCCTACCTGCCTCAGCTTCCATGTCAAGAGACCTTACCACTGAACCTACTGATTTGTAGACTCCATAAGCCCAATGGTTTCATACCTGTACTCCTTTCAACCTACATACATCAAAATCAAGTTATTTTTCAAATAGAGTTAGCCATCTAGTTTCATCATTATCTAATATCATAAACCCCTTTGAGAGAGCCCTCTTAGACTGAAGTGGCTTAGCTTTAGTCACAAGATGGTTTGAAACAATTACATAGAGTTGACTGATTAGTAGCCAATCAAGTGAAATTTTGTGATAACATTTTGGTGCGTCTGCCAGGAGCCTGAATATATACTTTCCCGAAATTTTGAAGCTGAACTTCTGAAGGTAGCAAAAGCTCAAAAAGCTGTTCAAGGTTGCATCTACCTTGGTTACTCTATTCAAAATTCATATGATCAAAGGTGGCTTCGAGAAGGAGATACACGAGGAGTAATCCTGACCCAGATCCACCTACCATTTTTGACAATCCAAACACCATCTCCAGAGGCAGTCAAGGAATTTCTGCAATATCATGTACTTCATTGCATACAAAATCCTTGTCCTTTGAAGTTTTAAGAAGTCCCGAAGATAAAAAGTTTGATGATAAAATTCAGGAAGTCTTATTTAGGTCTGAAAGTAAAAAATAATTGATTGAAATTATCTTAGACCCACATAAAAGAGGTATTGATACCTCAGCCTTAGTTACTAAAAAATATAAAGAAGAGTTTTGGGAAGCAGTCACTTCAGAGTTACTGTTAGAGAAATAATCTTTGGATAGGTTGAAGGAACTAGACCCATTTGAAATTTTGTTAAGAAGAAAAACTGGTGTCCCTCTTCCTGATTGGACTTCAATTGTGACTAGACAACAAAGACAAAACAACCCTCCTCCTAACAGTTCTTCTTCCTCTACTGATGTTCTCCCTAAAACTACCACAATCCCAGTCATCATGGCAGGAAATGCGCCACCTCCACCTGCTGCTGCACCTGCTAGGTATGCCCCTCTTGTTCTTCTAGCTGTCCTAAATTCCCTTCCTAGAAAATATTCTAATTCAATCAAAACTTTGGGAAGTGATGAAGAGATTACAACTGAAGAGCATGTAGACCAGTTTAATGACTTCATTGATAGAGAGGAGGTTGACCATGAGGATTTCAATATGAGATTGTTTTCTCAAAGCTTTACTAGTGAAGTTAGGAAGTGGTTCAAAGCCCTTGCTGTAGGAAGCCTACATAATTAGAAGGAATTTGAAGATAGCTTCTTGAAGAAGTGGGAAATAGAACCAACCCTATACAAGCCTTCACTGAGTATAATAGTTTGAAAAGAGCTGTTGATGAAACTATTCAAAACTTTTCAAAGAGATTTAACAAATTTTATGACTCCATCCCTACCCATCTAAAGCCTCCACCGAGAGCAGATTAGCTGAGATATACTGAAGCCTTTGATTATGATTTTTCTATCCTCCTAAGAGAAAGAGAATCCCCTTCACTTGCTGAAATGAAAAGTGATGCAGTGAAGGTGGAGGTCAATATGATAGCAGCACAAAAGTCCAAGATGGGAAAGAATAAATTTAAATAAGAAGGTAAGCCTTCCACCTCAGATGAAAAATTGATTCCATGGTGAAGACAATGGAAAAACTGATGGATAGGCTTGCCCTTGGGAATGCCTCTGCTCCTCCTGCACAACATGAACCTTAGTTTAGAAACCCTCAGTTTAGAAGACCTCAAAACCAGTAGAGACCAAGGGAAAACATATATCAACCACCTGACCCTCAAGTAAGGCCTCCTTTTCAGAAAAATTTAGTTGATGAAGAATATCAACCTGAAATACAAGAAGACTCAATTCATTGCTTAGATAAAAAAATTTCAGGAATGTTTTTGACTAAGGAGGAACATGATGAGTCAGATCATGATGTAAACAAGGGTGAGGAACCATCTAATTATCTTAAAGGGTATCAACATGCAATCTTTGAGATGCATAAACATTACAACCTCAAAAACAGAAATGTGCCAACTACTGCAAACAAAACATAGCCCAAGAAATATGCCCCCAAGGCTATTGAGGTTAGGAAAGATACACAACCTCCTCCTCCTGTCAAAGAGACTGAAAAATCTGCTTCTGTTTTCATTTTGGAGAGTGAGATCTCTAAGATAAAAATTCCAGTACCTTTTAGAGAAATTCTTAAGGTGAATGAATACAGAAGTAAGATTGTAAAAATTTTGAATTCCCAACTAGGAGCTACTGATATCCTAAATGTTCAAGAAGATCATCCAACCATATAATTGGGTCCAAGATTAGAAGAAGAGCAGAATGAAGAGGTGCCTCCTTTTTGTGTTAGCCTTAGTATTCATGACATGACATTTCATAATTCCATGCTAGATTTAGGAGCCTCTCACAATATTATGCCCAAAGTGATCATGGAAAGGATGGGATTGGAAATTACTAGACCATATAAGGATTTGTTTTCCTTTGATTCAAAAAGAGTTTAGTGCATTGGTTTAATAAAAGATGTTGTTGTTGGTCTCACAAAAGTCCTGCCAAGACAATGGTAATGGACATTATGGTAGCAGAAATTCCACCTAAGTTTTGCATGTTGTTATCAATGTCATGGGAAACAAAGATCAAGGGTACAATGAAGACGGATCTAACTTATGCCATCATTCCTGTTTTTGGTGATCAAAGGAGACTATATAGAGAAACAAGGATGGATTACATGGTAAGTAGTAAAGAAAAACCTCATAATTTTCCAATATATGTTGTTGATACTGAACTAGGATTTGCTATTATTTTCAATGAATTGACTGATGAAGCAGAAGATTTAAAGAAAGAATAAAATCAACAAACTGAAAATTAGCAGATAGAAAATCAGCAAATCAGTGAGGAGAAGGTGGAAGGTTGGTGGTTGTTACACTTTGATGGATCAGCAAGAAGAGAGGGGGCTAGAGCATGAATTTGGATCACAACTCCAGAAGATGAAACTAAGTTTTTTTGTTACAAACTGAATTTTGATTGCACAACTAACATGGCTGAGTATGAATCTTTATTTTTGGGCTCTTAGAAATTTTGAAAAGAATGGGTGCCCAAAATATTTCTATTTGTGGAGATTCAAAATTAGTTATTAAGCAAGTTGAGGGTGTATATCAAACTAAGGATGTGAGAATGAGGGAATACATAAATTTGATTATGGAGATGTTAGAGAATTTCCAAGAATTTTCATTTATTGTGAAGACTAGGGACCAAAACTCAGTAGCTGACTCCCTAGCTGTCTCTACAAGTCTATTGATCATCCCTACACATTCCATTGAAATATATGAGGTTGAATTTTACCATATACCTACTATCCCTCATAACATTATCCATTGGAAAGTTTTTGAGGATAGACACCAAGTCAACAAAATTATAGAACTGAAAGAGGAGTTTGAAAGTACACAAGTAGATTAGCAAAACATGCTTGCGGAAACAAAGGGAAATTCTGAAGTGTTACAACTGAAGAATAACTCTATACCCAAAGGTCTCATACTCCTTGAGAAGGTTTTTGATTAGAATGATGTGTTTAAGTCTCCTAGGATACAAGTTGACGATGAAGACGTAGAGAGTTGTAACCTTGGTATAGTAGCAATGCCAAAAATGATTAAGATTTCAAAGTTTCTTTCAGTTGACATAAAACAAAAATATATTGAGATGATGAAAACGTTCATAGATGTCTTTGCATGGAGTTATGTTGATTTGAAGAAGTATGATCCATCTATCATTCAACATACCATTCCCATTAAATAAAATTAAAAGCATTTCAAACAGAATTTGAGGAGGATTAATCCACTTCTCATGGCTATGATTGAGAAGGAAATCAAGAAACTATTTGATGCCAAAATAATTGTTCCAATCGGATTTTCAAAGTGTCTTGCAAACTTGGTTCCAGTCTCGAAAAAGAGTGGAGAAATCAAAATCTACATTGATTTCAAAAACTTGAACAAAGCGTCTCTGAAGGACAACTACCCTCTCCAAAAGATGGACCAAATTTTGCAGAACATTTTTGGTTCCCAAAGGATGTATATGCTTAATGGTTTTTCAGGGTACAATTAGATACTTGTGCATCCATAATAACAGGAGAAAACAACATTTACCACACCATGGGGCACATTCATGTATGTCAGGATGTCGTTTGGTCTGATATATGCAGGATCTACCTTTCAAAGAGCAATGGACATTGCCTTTACTGAGGAGAAGGACAAGATGGTGGTGGTCTATTTGGATGACATAAAAGTCTTATCAAGGAGAGAAGAAGATCACTTGAAGCACCTAGAAAAGATTCTGCTAAAGTGTAGAAGGTTTGGAATTTATCTCAATCCCACTAAAAGAATTTTTGCTCTGACTTCAGGGAAGTTACTTGGGCATATTATTTCTAAAGATGGGATTAATATTGATCCAAATAGGGTCAATGCAATTCAGAAAGTGGATCTGCCTAGAAGCAGAAAGGAAATTCAGTCTTTCCTTGGAAGGGTAAATTTTGTGAGGAGGTTTATTCCTAATTTTGCTGAGATTGTAAAAGACATAACAAAGATGTTGAAGAAAGGAGCTGCCATCAAGTGGAAATTAGAAGCAAAGAACTCATTTGAGGATATTAAGAAGGCACTCATTCAAGCACCAGTGTTGATCAACTCAGATTTTTCAAAATAATTTCTGGTTTTTACATTTTCATCAGAAAATGCAATTGTTGGAGTTTTAGTGCAGAAAGGACAACAAGGTACTGAGCAAACCATTTCATTTTTTAGCAGGACATTAGCTAATTCAGAGTTGAATTACAACATATTAGAAAATCAAGTTTATGCCTTGGTCAAGGCCATCAAAGATTTCAGAATTTACATTCTGCATTCTCATGTTATAGCTTTTGTTCCTAATGATGTTGTGAAGGACATCTTAACTCAAGTTGATCCTGATGGTAAGAGAGGGAAGTGGATAACTAACTCGCTGGAGTATGATATAGAGATTAGGCCCACAAAATTGGTCAAAGGTCAAGGCCTAGCAAAGCTGATGGCACAATCAAATTTTGACTGTCTTGATATGAAATTAATTGTAGAAATTTCAGAATTATTAAATGAAGATGAAGATTTGATTCCCATTGAAGAGAAGTACATCCTTTTTGACTGATACAAAGGCATTTTTTTTGTCTTATATCATCTTAAGCGCCTGCTGAGTTGAAAAAGTCCAGGGCAAGATTTTTGAAGTTAAAGTCTTTGAGGTTCTGCATCATTCATAAAAATATGTATTGGAAAGATACCGATGGTATTCTTTTGAATTGTTTGCTAGAAGAGGAGGATGAAAAAGTGATTGAAGAGTTTCAAAAAGGAGATTATGGAGGTCATCATTATTGGAAGGCTAAAACAAATAAGATTCTCAGACCAGGGTATTATTGGCCTACTATGTTTAAATATGTCTAAAAAAATATTGCTGCCTGCCATGAATGCTAGATTCTTGATGATAAGAAGAATCTTGTTCCTTTACCCTTGATGCCTATCTATGTTGAGGTGCCATTTCAGCAATGGGGGCTAGGTTTTATTGGTGAGATTCATCCATCATCTTCAGGTCAGCATCGCTGGATTTTGACAGCAACTGATTATTTCACCAAGTGGATTGAAGCAATCCCAACTAGGCAAGCAAATGATTCAGCTATCATTTCATTTTTGGAAAATAATATATTTTCTAGGTTTGGCTGCCCTATGAAGATCATCACTGATAATGCACAGGCATTCAAATCTAAGAAGCTGATCAACTTTTGCCATCAATATCACATTACACTTTGGCATTCTACTGCATATTATCCACAAGGTAATGGTCTTGCTGAATCTTCTAACAAGAGCATTGTGAGGATTATTAAGAAGGTGTTGCAGGAAAATAAGAAATCATGGAATTTGAAGCTAAAGTATGCTCCGTGGGCTAATAGAGTGTGCACAACAAGATTAATTGGAACTTCACCTTATGATTTGGTATATGGAGCTGAATACATCTTTCCTACATCCTTAGGAGTGCCTGTCATGAAGCTACTACAAGGATTAGAGGAGGAGCCAAATGAAATTCAAAGGAGGTTTAATCATTTGATAACCTTACAGGAGAAAAGGGAGGAAGCTTATAACAGTAATCTGCAATCTCAAAACAGAATCAAAAAGACATGTGACAGGAAGGTCAAGGAGGAAAAAATTCAAATCCAATATGTGGTTTTGAAATGGGAGGCCAGGATTGAAGAAAAGGGGAAACATGGTAAGTTTGAGAATATTTGGAAAGGCCCATTCAAAGTAGCTTCATTTCATGGGAACAACACTCACATTCTATAGGAGATGGATGGACAACCTTATGTTGGAGGGCCTATCAATGGCAAGTTTTTGAAGCACTATTCCTCTTAAATTTTGTTGATCATTCATTCCATTGTATATATTCCATTTTATATGTTTTTCTGCTAATAAAGGAAAGCTGATCATCAAGAATGAGCCTGAGGTGAAGGCCACTAGAGTTTTAAGGAAACCTTGGCAAATTTCAAAATTTGTGCTTTCAAGAAGATGGATAGCAGCACTGGAACTACATGTTCTTTTGTGTACCACAGGGGCACACCATCCCAAGTGGAGCCATTTTTATCATTAATGAAAAGGAAACAACTAAAGGCTCTTAAGTTGAGTTTGTTTATGTTTTGAGAGGTTAATGGCATGTTGAAAACCAAGTTTATACAGCTGGAAGGTAACTTTTTGAAACAAGGTCAAAATCTAGAAATTGCACAGTTTTCCATAGTTTCATAGCGTTTCCTAGGCTTGAAGACACGAAAATGCTACGAAAATTTCTGTAGCTTTATTTTTGCTTCTAAAATTAATTTTTACAGCTTTTATGGAGGGGAAATGGTAGTGATGATGTGTCAGGTTATGATGGATACCATGTAAGAGAAAGGAAGCAGAAATTTTGATTGCAAAAGTCATTTTTTGTATGCTACAAAAACATGCTACGAAACTACCATGCTTTCGTAGCGAGCTATTTTGAAGGTTTCTGAGTATGTGTAAGAGAATTTTTAGACAGGTGGACACATTCAATAGGTCAATGGGCCTTTCTAGCAATCATCCATGACTTGAAGACCATGAAATGGAGACAACTCATCAGTTGAAGACTTCGTTGAAGATAGGGTCTTGTTTTCCTATAAAATAGGGTTTGTTTCCATATGTTGAGGAGGATATTTAACATGTCAAGTAGTGATGAAATATGAGATAGACCATTCAAATATGTGAAGCATTAGTTGTGAGATATGTAACTGTTTTAAGAGATAAGGTACTTTTATGTAATAAATAGGAGTTTGAGTCCTATTAGGAAAAGGGTTGTTTAGAGTGTAGTTGTCATTTTCTCATTAAAGCACATGTTTTCTTGTTATTCAAGGTGTCATAGGAAGAGTTCGATGAATCTAGAAAAGAGGCAGATCATCTCTGATGTAAGAAGGTATATTAAAGGGAAGATTATTGAATTTGTAAAGGGCTTGAGATTTTTTTCACTACTGCAACTTTATGTAATTTGACTGATATCAGTAATACAAAGGAATTTTTCTTGACAGACCCCAGATTCTCATGGAGTTTTTAGTGCTTTTATGATCTATATTTTTATGTGTACTACTGTTGAGGAGGTAAATCCCCTCTACGGACAGAGGTGATCCCACTAGCCCAGCAACAATCAAGTCACGAAATGACGTTGGTTCCTAGTTACAAAAAGACAAAGATTGCGATGAGTAACCTACCTCAAATCCCACACAGTTGTCATTGGAGAAATATGATGTTTCCCGTCCCTCTCTTGAAATATCACAATCCTTCTGTTCGACATGTCCGAACACCTGTACACATGTAGGGAAACGATGACATACAACGTAACATCTAAAGCATGTAACTATATATCAGTCAAAGAGGATATAATTCATTTCATTACATAAAGAAATGAACACATGAATGGAGCCAAAATCAGAGTCGCTTATATAATAAATGACAAAAGGGAGATTAAAAACAAATGCTCTGATGCTATGATCTTCCTTCGGCGGGGCTTGCAACGGAGCGTGTATCAACAAACCCTGTCGGGAATCTGGACGAAGCTCTCTCTCTTATGATATTCTCTTCAGCTTAGCTCTCAATAGTTGCCCAGCTATAGTTTCCTTCTTACAAGTTCAGCTCCCAAGCGTTCAGCTAGCTTGGAAATGGAGAGGGCAAGCTTTTATAGATGGAGGAAGGGGAGTTGGGATCCCTATAATCATGGGATAGGCCCTATCTCTTAGGAAGGTTCCATGATAGGTGGAAAACCACTTCCTATACATGGAGATCCGGAGCCAAACCACTCAACTCCTTTTGCTGATTCATTCTAGAGTTTTTTAGAATCAAACTTCCACCATTTATTTTTAAAAAACATCCCTTACTAAGCTTGGCACGAGTGAAACACAGGGGCAGAGCACCAGTTGGCGCGCCCTCTAGTGTGGATTTCCCCCATTAGCGTGAGGAATGAACTGGCTAGTCGCGCCAAGGCTAAAACATCTATTTTTAGGGTTTTTCAGAGGAAATGTTCTTCAGGAGAATGTTTGTCCTTATACAAGAAGATGCCATGAAGGTGGTTTCAGGACATTTATTGTTCACAGGTCATGGGAATATTCCTCCAATCTACGGGATGAGGGATTGCAGGGATGGTGACAAAATGCTGTGTAACATATGCCCCCTAAAGCATGAGGTCTGAGAGAGAGGGAGGGGTGAAATGCTTTATGAGAATGCGCCTAACTGAAAACACTACCGTCGGAAGACCTAAAAATACAAATACAACTGATATCTTTGATACATGATATGTGGTATGGGCGCACCCATCCATAATAGAGTGTACAATAACCGAGATCCAAGGTGTGGACGCAGCCAACCAGCAAAGAAGGATGAACAAGTAGACTCAGGTATGGTCACAACCATCCAATCAAATGAGTCATGTAAATAATCATGATAATCCACAAAGAATTCGCAGCCTGGATTTTATCAGACAAAATCTGGGGTCTTGCACTCCATCTCGACCCAAACAGAGTACAAGTCTGAGCATGTGAATAAGTGAGCTGAAGTCAAACATGCAAGAACATCGTCTGATTACCAACCAATAATGAAAGCTGTTAACAGATGCAAGAGAAACCACCAAAAATGAGGATGGCCCTCAAGGTACTATAGGTACAATCCATGGAATGTGAATAGTGAGTTGGCGTCAAACACCCATAGAATCATCTGATCGAAGGCCAATAATGAAAACCTTGCGTCGAATGCGAAGAACCTGCCATTGAGGCATGTAGGCTCCAAGGTATTTGAAGGGAGTCTCTAGATCAACTTCCTGGATAATGAGCTGAAGTCGACAGGGAGTGACCTTGATCGAAGGTGGGCCATAGTGTTTCCCACATCATCAATGCGAGACAGAGGAACATGATGTTTGCGAATCAAGATCAACAGAGAATCAAAGGGAGGTTGAAAACTGCAGAGGTCAAATTCTCTTAAACATATCGGTAACATGACACTGGATTTGGCATTATTTGACATCAAAGGATCTAAGGTCATGATGATGTGGAAAAGAGAAGATGAGCGGTCAAAAGAGATTACCGAAACCTAAGGAGGCAAGTAGATAACGATATGAGATGTCCCCAACCCGACAAAAATGCAGACAAGTGCCATGTTCAAGAGCGACATACTACTGACACGACGGTGATACTGGTTCCATTTTCCCCCACCATTTCTGGCGAGTACCCCAATTATTTTTGGAAAAAAGCCTGAAGGGGATAACATATGCTTGCGATATAAGTTTTTCCTTCAGACAAATCCAACCTAGTACATTTAACGAGCCCTAGGAAAGAGGAACTCGAGTAACGTCATTACGACTGAGTCCGAGGTCATCAGTTTTTAACGAGTCTGACAAAGGAGGAACTTAGCATCTTTTCATGTTTAGAGAGTTTGAAAAGACAACAGAAAATAAAACTCCAGTGGTCCCTTTTCGTAGATAGTCTCGCAGATCTGAAAAGGTAGAAAACTATGTCTGAGAGAACCTCCTAGTCGCAATAGGCTAGGGTATTCCTTCTTCGTAAATAATCTATCCCAGCCTGAAAAAGGGGTAAAAGTATACTAGGTAGATATCGTTTTGCAACCATTTAACGAGTTCAAAATGACAAGCGACTCGAAAATCTTTTCAATTTTAGAGAGTCAAAAAAGAGCTGAAAGGTGACTCCTCCTGGAGGAACGAGTGGTATAAAGGGTAGCAACTAGTTCCAGTGATGGTGGAACTACTCAGAATAAGATAAAGGTCAAGAGGTTGGCTAACAAGACCACTCATTGCAACGGTTCCTCAGGAATGGGTAAAACAACCAAGTTAAGGCATATGATCGGCCATGAAAATGGTGATGGTGGAATGAGAAAACTAAGGGTCATCTAGAAAAATGGGCCAATAAAATGGAAATCACAAGAGGTAAAATGGGAATGGTTTCATTTTTACACAAGCTTGAAACAAAGATAATTTATGCTTGAAACCAGTTTCATTTTTACACAAGCTTGAAATGGAAACAAACTATGCTTGAAAAAGTAAGCATGCCCCCAACATGGTGACTCAATTCGAGGTACATGCCCCCCAAGCTTCAGTCCATATGAAAGACAGATGGAGTGAAGGTTCAAATTACGAGATCAAGAGAAAGACTCGACTGGGATTTTACGAGATCTTATCAAAGACTCGAATTGAACAGGAAAGTGTTTCATTATTTTAACGAGGTTGAAAAATTAAAAGAACTATCCTCATAAGAGCTTGTTTCATTTTTTAAGAAGCTTGACACAAGAAAACAGACTCTGCTCTGACGACCTTGTTTCATTTTTTAAGGAGGTTGACACAAGAAAATGAACTTTGCTTCGACGACCTTGTTTCATGGTTTAAGGAGCTTGACAAAAGCAAGTGAACCATGCTCTGATAACCTTATCATGATGAATAAGAAGTCATAGCTTCCAATGATTTCCCATCTGATGGAAGGAAAACATCTTGGGAGTCTGGACCTAGTACCCCCAGCACTCGATGTACAACAACACTATCACTGAATACGAGCACAGGACAGGTAGCCACATAATTGATATGCGGTGGGGATGACACAACCAGTGGATAAAGATCTGGTAGGGATGATGGTGGGCTAGCTGCCATAGTAGGACCAAAGAACGCAAGCTGATCAACAGTGATGATCCGACCTTGGTGCGGAAAATACATCACACGAAAGAGGGAGGAGACAAGCGCTCCCATGGCATAAGTATAATCACGGCCCAAGAGTAAATTAAAGTCCAAGGGGCCAGGAACAACCATCATGTCCATATGGATAGTTTTCCCTCCCAAAGTAACAAGCAACTTCAGAAGGATCCCTAACGGTTGACTAGTTCCTCTGTTAAACGCCAATAGATTCTGCGTAACAGGCACAAGCAACGGTGAAATGAAAGCTTGCCAAGTAGTTGAAGAAAAAATACTGACAGATGTGCCTTCATCTATAATAGTGCTGGGTACGACCAAATGGGAGGCCTATACTGTGATATCAAAGGGCACATAAGATGGAAGGAAATAGCCTGCGAATCGACCCCAATCGAAGGAAGCGACCAAACTACTTGGAGGGGGTACCATCAAACTGAGATGGTCTTCCCCTGGTGTTATAGGAGAAGAAGAAGCATCCTCTGCCACCTCCATCATGGAGGCAGAAGGAGTATCCTCTGGGACCTCTGTCATGGGAGGTGGAGGAATAGCTTCTTGAGATATAGGGACAGGAGAATCTTTCTCCAAGTCCGAGGAATCTGAAGAAACAAGAAGAACCTGAGGGGGATGAGATCCACTCTCGATGGAAAAGACCTGATGAACCATCGACGGGATCAAGTAAACCGATCCCATGACCAATGGTTGGTCAGGGATGGGTTCATGATGGTGAATCTCTGGGGGAGCAGGATCAAGCAAGGATGAATCTTGACTGATCATTGAATCAACTGGTGAAGGACTCAAAGAAAGCCATTTGTAACCAACTGGAAGGCATGGTGCAGAAACAGTCGAGTTGTCCAAAACTCTCTTGGCTTCATCCATATGCAGAAAAAGGTGAATGGCATGGTGCCCTTCACACAACTTACAGGGATTGGCAAGCTTACCCTGCTTCTTAGGAGCATTATTAGCACTAGTTGAAGACGTGCCCCCAACCTGAATCCTGGAAGCCAAAGGCAATGACAGACGACCATTGGACCATAATTTGAGCACCTTGGGAATGCTAGGGAAATCTCGAAGAAGATGGTTTCCTTGGCACAACATGCAAGGGAACTTAACTTTCCACGGAGGGTTGGAAGGTTCATCAAGAGAAGGTGTTTTAGAAGCAACAACTGCGGAATTAACCTCTCAATTATTTGACTTCTTATTCTTTGTCTTCTTCTTCTTCTTCTTAGCCACCTGGTTACTAGAATCCAAACTTTCACCAGGCAAAGTAGAAGAGGAGGACGAAGAAACATGCGAAGAAGGGGAGAGGGCCACTTTCGAATCAACATGGCATTGCTCAGGTGGAGAAGTGGATGGTACAGTAGCCGGAACACTTGAGACTAGAGAGGTTGAAAACAACCAAACATGCAACCCAACAGTTAACCCAGGGAGTGATAACGTGGCCATATAAGGAGCACCAATATTTCCTAAAGTAGGAAAAGGACTAGGAATCCCTTTAGAGGGGACTCCTTGATTGGAAAACTTTGGAAAAGCTACCATCAAAAATGACCTTGAAATAAAACAATAAGGACAAAAATTCTAAACAGGAATATTTCGTGGGCGATTAATTTTTAAGACACTGAAACCAGACTCTGCTGTTTCATATTTTAAGAGTTGAGAAACAAGCAAAAGGTGACTCGATCACTTTCAGGTTGGACACGAGCTTGAAAGGACAAGAGCTTGACGATTTTTTCAGTTAAAAGAGTCAGTAAAGATCAAAGTGACTACTCTGGTAATCTAGGCAAATGGGTGTACCAGATATCGGTGAACTACCATATACACCTTGGAAAAAATGAAAGAGAAATCAACCAAGGACTTCACGTACGTGCAGGTAATATCCCCGAATGTTGTGTTCGGTGTATCATGGGTAAGAGGTGGCAGACTCAGTTTCCTATGGATAAAGGATTTACAACCTAATGGGGTCTCCCTTTATATACGCAACGGTACAGGGAGCACAAGTCCGTACTAGCACTGTTTAAAGCCAGATGGCGAGTGACAACTGCTAGGTATAAAGATGCTGGAACACATCTCTACCTTATAGTACTAGATGTTCCATTAATGTTTCAATGTTGCCTTAGGTTAATTCAGTAAATTTTAAATTTGATCTTCAATTTACGTTTCGATTTCCAGGCCCTATCGAATGTTGGATCTCATAAAACATCTAAATGCAAACTGCATGCTACAAAACATCATTTTGTTCAATGAAGAGCTATCTACGGGAGAGTTGAGAGATTTTCAAATGAAAACAAAACAAAAGGCACAAAAACATCCACTATTGTTTCCAATGCAAGGTAATGAAACTAGAAAACTTCTCTCTTAGAGTTATATAACACTAGTAATGTGAAAGAGCTTTCAATTTTCACTAGGCTAATCAAATTGCAATGAAATTTGTTTTTGTATTTTTAAATATTTTAGAGAAAATGCACTAAATGAATGAGAAAACTAATGAAAACGCCAATTCAAGAAATGACAGTGAGAGAGCTGAAAAAAACAAGTCCACTCAATACAAACGCACGCAATCAAGACTCAAACTGATGAAGAAATCCCTCAAAGTGAAGAAGAATCTCAAAAAAGACTCACACAACCATGTAATCTAGGCTTGGAGTGACACAAAGCAAAACTTGAATGAAAGAGAGAACAATCACTCAACTAACACAATGATACAATGGAATCCAGCAAAAAGAATGCAAAGAAGCGAAAACAAAGTTCACCAGGAAAGCAAGGACCGCAAACTCTTACGGGAGGCTCAGCACACTGAAGCACCTAGAATCCCTAGGGTTAGAATGAAAAACTGATAGTAAAGGGAAAACAACCAGAGGACAAGGGCCAAACACAGTAAAAAATGACTTCAAGGCACTCAATCAATCAGAAAAATGACACCAAGACCAAAACTCAAGCTCAGAGAGCCCAAAAGCAAGCAAACCCTAACAAAAAACAGAGTTGGTTCTCCTCTTTGGTTGTAATATGCGCCAAAAAAGTGTTGGTGCAGGGGCCTAACTAGCAACAAGCACCAGTTGGCGCGATTGTCTAGAGCTAAACCGTGCCAATCGAGTTTACTATGGGAAAAATATGAAAAAGGACAAACAGAGACTGGATCTGGTCTTCTGGGGGCTTAACAGGGCTTTGACACCAAGGGAGGTGAACCAGAGGAGAAAATAAATAAATCAAATGCCAAAAACAACCAAAAGAGGAAAGACTAACTCCAACTGACTCCCTAGTGGAGTCACCAAATCATTGAGGAGGTAAATCCCCTCTGCGGACAGAGGCGATCCCACTAGCCCAGATCGGGTCTAGCAACAATCAAGTCATGCAATGACGTTGGTTCCTAGTTACAAAAATACAAATATCGCGATGAGTAGCCTACCTCAAATCCCATGCAGTTGTCGTTGGAGAAAAGATGATGTTTCCCGTCCCTCGCTTGACATATCACAATCCTTCCATTCGACACATCCAGACACCTGTAACATGTAGGGAAACGACGACATACAATGTAACATCTAAATCATGTAACTATATATCAGTTAGAGAGGATATAATTCATTGCATTACATAAATAAATGAACACATGAATGGAACAAAAATCAGAGTCGCTTATATTATAAATGAAAAATGGGAGATTACAAACAAATGCTATGACGCTATGATCTTCCTTCGGCGAGGCTTGCAGCAGAGTGTGTCTCAACAAATCCTGTCAGGAATCTAGACGAAGCTCTCTCTCTTACAGGGTTCTCTTCGGCTTAGCTCTCAATAGTTTCCCAGCTATAGTTTCCTTCCTACAAGTTCAGCTCCCTAGCGTTCAGCTAGCTTGGAAATGGAGAGGGCAAGCTTTTATAGATGGAGGAAGGGGAGTTGGGATCCCTATAATCATGGGATAGGCCCTATCTCTTAGGAAGGTTCCATGATAGGTGGAAAACCACTTCCTTTACATGGAGATCTAGAGCCAAACCACTCAACTCCTTTTGATGATTCATTCTGGAGTTTGTTAGAATCAAACTTCTACCATTTATTTTTTAAAAAAATCCCTTAATAAGCTTGGCGTGAGTGAAACACAAGGACAGAGCGCCAGTTGGTGCGCCCTCTAGTGTGGATTTCCCCCATTGGCACGAGGAATGAACTGGCTAGTCGCACCAAGGCTAAAACATCCGTTTTTTGGGTTTTTCAGAAGAAATTTTCTTCAAGAGAATGTTTTTCCTTATGCAAGAGGATGCCATGAAGGAGGTTTCAGGACATTTACTATTCACAGGTCACGGGAATAGTCCTCCAATGTACGGGATGAGGGATTGCAGGGACGGTGACAAAATGCTGTGTAACAACTACTTCCAGTGGATTTCATCATTATTACTCAAAATACTTATGTGTATGCGGAAACAATGTATCATTTTCATGTAGCATACTTGTTTTTCAATTTTCTCTCAAATGATAAATCAGATTCTCCTAAAATTTTAGGAGGTCGTTACCATTACTTTTATGCATATTATTGTAAAATATCCCAACCAATGGGTGCTTATAGCTTGAGAAAAATGAGAAATGGTTGTAGGAGATGATGACTAATTTATTGAAAAATATACACTAGAGTTTCTTGATTTTTTTTGTATTTATTTACCCTACCATGATGCATTTACCCTAAAAATTTTAGGACCAATGAATAAACAGTATGAAAGATATGGTCAAATAAATTTCTACCTTGTTTCACCATTCACGCTCCCAATGTTGCAAGAAAAACATATGCCACGAACTCATTTTAAGGCCAAATTGTGTGCTTTAAAAGGGAAATGGTGTGTTTTTACCTTTTTACCACCACATGCCTTTAGAACCCCATTTTGATGAAGAAAATATGTTGTTTTTTAAAAATAACAAATTTTGTCTCGATGTGTGGACAATGGTGAAAAATAAAAAATTTCCTTAGAAACCCCTATGAAATATCCTGGAAAACTGCTCTTTTTTGGAATTTTGCCCGCGTCTTACTCAATTTATCATACTCTGAGAAAACCCAGTGTGAATTTTTTATTTTTTCTCTAATTTCTTATAATTTTTGTGCCAAAAATGCTTTGGAACAAACCACTACAGCCAAAAAATAGGCTACTACAACCATAGATGTAGAAAATGAAACTTTCCGTAGTTGTTGCAGAAAATGTCAATTTCTGTAGCTATCTCTGTTTTTCTTTTGAAAGTTGTTTTCTCTGGGTTTGAACTGCTGATTTGGATTATGTACTGCATGTTGAAGTAGAGACCGAAACATATGATGCATGTTGACTAAAATAGACCAAATTATATTGATTTTCTTAAAAAATAAATCAATGAAGAAGAATTGTAGCGATGCCATCATGCTGCTACAAGAAACAAGAAAATGAATTGCTGCAAATTGTTTTTGATTCCATTTAACCATATAGTCTTCATCAAACAAAAATAAATGGTATAATTATTACCATGTGAGTGAATGTGTCAAAGTTGAGCATGGAAATAAATCAATGTATCGATCACTAATGAAAATCGTTAACTAATGCAAGACAACTCACCGATAATGTAAATGAGTGTCAAGGTACTTGAGTGCATTTTAATAGGGAAAAATGAATGTGTTGAACTCACGTCACCTACAAGATATGAAAATCAAGAGAAATTGTTATATTCCAATTATTTTCAGCTAGGAGGCTTTCCATTGATATATGCAAGTTCCAAGGCCCTAAAAAAATCTCCAATCTTGATCCCAAATAAGGTGTTGAAGTCGATGGGACAAGATCTGTTGGAAGGTGGGCCTTAAGGAATCCCACATCAGCCAACACCAGCATAGAAAAAAAATATTTGAAGACCAATAAAGAAAGATTGAAACCATCATGAAATTGCAGAACTTATTGTGAACTTTTCTAACCAGGTGTCTGGTTTTCAAGAAAAGCTCATGTCCAATTGCGCCAGTAAACTAGTTTTCACAATAGGACTTATTTTTCTCTTTACTTTTTTTTTATAAATATGTCCTACTATACTTGAAAATTAATTCTTGTTTAAGTATATTAATACTTCCAATGGAACCATGTGCGTAACAAGATCATATATAAAAACATATGCATGTTTGAAATATATGCTTTGATATATACTAGTATATGAGAGATCAAATTCCTTGATTGAGATGATGTCTAAGCACTTGAATCCAATGATTGTCTTGAACCAAGATTCAATGTAATTTTGTCTTCCTTGGCTTCCTTATATCATGCCATGCAAGTCTTCGGAGATGTGATCCACATTCATAGAATATGGTGGTAGACATGCAAGAAACTCTTCAATCTCAAGTTATAATGACTTCTCTCCATCATATGTGGTCCACAATTCTTTAGTCTTCTATAGATATTATTTTGGATGTTGTTCTTCAATGGTAGTTGGAAAATGTTTTTGCAATACCTCAACATTGTAAGTGGATTGAGGTGTTTTATTATTAGGGATCCAAAATGGTTGTGCAACTAATTGAGTGGGAATGGATCTTTGGGGTGCTTGTGTGGATGGTAAAGGGAAAGGTTGAATTGAGGTCAACTGAGGGTGCAACTGATGTTGTGGTGGGGGTGACTGATATGGATAAAATTGATATTGGTATTGAGGATAGTGAGGAAAATATTGAGGATATGGTGGATTTCCTCTATAAGGCCCTTTCCAACATTGATGCCAAGATTGGTTTTGAGGTTGGGATTGAGATGGCCAAGATTGCAAAGGTAAGGGTGTTTTCCAATTACTTTGAAATTGTTGTGCATAACCCTGAAATTTTGAATTAATATCTTTCATCATACTGGGTTGATAAGGCTGCCATGGTATTCTTAGATCTACAAAATAGGATTGCTCCAGTGTTTGATTTTCTCCTTGGTAAACTTCCTTTAACCATGGTAATGATGAACAATATTCAATAGTTGTATGTGATCCTACACATATTTCACAAATTTTAATTTTATCAAGTGGGCATTCATGCAAAGCATGTTTCTTTCTGCATTTAGGGAAAAATATAAATGAAGCAACAATCTCAACTTTTTTCTTGTTTTACATTGTTAGCATATCAATTTGTACATTTAAATTACCAAGAATGTATAACAAATTGTTAAGTTCAATTTGACTTACTAATCCTGATGTTGACTTACTTACTCTTTCTATAACTAGAACTTGAGGGGATCTTCCGTACTTTTATTTTCCTCTTGATATGTTCTTGAAAAATTCACAAATATCTTGAAATGACAATTGAGAGATATCTCCTTTTCTCATCAGGTTGAGAAGATCAATCCATTCATCGCGTATAGCTTTTAGCAGGAGAGGTTTTAATGTGTCTAATCCTAAATCATGCAATTTATATCTTTTAAAATTATAAGTAAAAATCTCCACCAAATATTCTAGGCTTTCATCCTATTTTTGGTTCATCTTAAAGAATTGATTTCTAAGGTCATGGTGTGTGTAATAATATTTATATTTTCCCAAAAATACTCTTTTCATATCATCCCTTTCCTTATAGAATTTGTTCCTAAATTCATAAACCATTTAAGAGATCTATCCTTCAATGTTGTTAGAAACAAATTCAATTTTTGAATATGTAATGAGTAGCCATAAGATCTACAAAGTATTTCAAATTTGAAAAGAAAGGTTTCTAGGTCTTCTAATCTCATACCTTTGAAGTTAGGAAGTACAGATGGAGGGATGTTCTTCATATGAAAGTTGATATTAGTTTATTGAATGGGAAATCCAAAAGGATCTTCCTCATTGTCATCATCACCATCCATTTATTCAACCTATTTTTTCACCTCTTCTTCTACCTGCAAAAATATGAATTCATGACGTGGAAGATGATGTGGCTCTGACTACACCACATGATTTAGTGGTGGTGGTAGGTGATTGAAGTATTTTTTTTTTTAATGAATGTACCTATACGATGTACTAAAATGAAATTAATATTATTGAACTAAATGTATGCAACTAAGAATGAGATGCAATTGAAAGCTAACACCTATGTACAATTCCCCGACAATGATGCCCAAATGTTGGGTAATTTTATTGACTCTAAAATTGCTTGAATTTATATGTCAATCCATTTATGTGAGCTTGTGAAGTACACTACACCGTATGTGCCAAGGGATTAGCTTTCAATATTTATGCATAGTTGAAATGAATTGGAAATTTCAAAAGAAAATTAGGTTATTTAGTATAAACTATGAAAGTACTAAGTCCTGTGAAAGGAAACTAATGTTAAACTAGAAAAAAGCATAAATATTATTAATCTAAGAAAGCATGATATTTTAACGTATGATGAAAGCATGGAGATTTTGTTCTAAAAATTACAAATTTAATCTATGCAATCATAAACATTTTACTCCAAGAAAGCATAAGCATTTACTATATGGAAAGCATGAGTATTTAATCTATGAAAAACATAAACAATTAATCTATGGAAAACATGAAATACTTGTTGAAATGATAATAATTTATAAATAAAACTGAGCATGTTAAGTAAAATATTCCACTGCAGATGAATTACTACTTTAGTATGAATGAAATGGAAATTGTTGATAAATTAAGTGGAAGCAACTATTCTAGACAGTCAATCACTAAGTATAAAACAAACCATGCATGAGAATAACCTAATAAAGATTGTATTTAAAGATGAAATAATTTTTTTTGTATTTTGTTTATTTCCAAGTGCTTTATCTGTAAAAAAAAATAGAGGAAAATAAGTAAACAAAGCGAAATGAATTCAAGCTAAAGGAAGTAGAAACATTAAAATGAAACATTTTTTTTTTTTTATCTTAAGCACAAAGCATAAACAAATTAAATGAAATAAATGGAAAACATCTATACTATTCACACAAATATATAGGGGGCTCTCCTTAGGACTACGAGGTGTTGAAAAATCAAATAAAGAGAATAGAATTTCCAATAAACAATAACATGAATGCCATGAACCATTTTTCTATTGTTGGAATGTGTGAAACAAAGTTTCAAAATTGCAGTGATAAATTAGACTTCCCAACCTTGTGATTTTCTTCTAGCTAAAGAATCTATATAGATTTTACATTCTAACTACATTGAAATCCTTATGGATAAGACTCATAACTGAAAGGAAACCTCATTGCCACAAATTTACTAAAGCACAGTTCATTCCAACCTCTGTTTGCTTGAATTGGAATTAATGGACACATTGGCACACTATTTTTTCACGCAATCTAGAAAATTGGGCTCCAAAGAACCTGGAAAATCTCTCAAAAAATAATGAATTTGAGGAAACCACTCATAAAGAACCTAATTGGGCTTGTGCTGAAAAAAAAACTCATATTTTCATTTTTCAAAAATCATTTTCATTTGCGCAGAAAACACGTTTTTAGTTGACTGAGCAAAACTGCTACAGTTTTCCTTTGAATTCTTGCTGGAGGTCCACACGTGCAAGCTGGGTGGAATTTGACCAATACAAATCTGTATTGGAAGCTTTAGAAACAACTTCCATGTGCTGAATTTTCTTCTAGAGTGGTGCTACACCTCAACCGTGGAGATAGCTATAGAAACTTGACTAAGCTGCACAAACTTGAATTGCCAAATTCTAATTAGTAAACCATGCATAACTATTCTTAATCTATTAAAAATAAAGGAAAATGATGTTAATTAACCACTTATACATGTAGAGGAAAATCATGAAGAATATTAGTAAAAATGGTGGCAAGTGAATGAAATGGTGCAATGGATGGTTGGAAGTAATGGCTTAATGAATAACAAAGACAAGTGAGAATGATGAAAAATCAGTGACCCAACACTCCCATTTCATGTATTGTAGGTATCCCCTTGGTAGGGGGATAAACAACAAATCCAAATTCACTATGCGTTGTTTTATGTTCGGAATGGACCACAAAAAAGGTTTGACTAGTCTTTAGGTCAAGGGTGATTCCAAGGTTGTCATTGATTGGTCCAATCGAAGGGCTTCAATGAACAAAATTGACATTGAGCCTCTTCTCTATGACATTCACCACGCTGCAGAATCGTTCGAATGGATCTATTTATGTGACATCCCCAAAGACTTGAACATTGAAATAGATGCCCTATCAAAGGAAGCTCTTTCCCTCCCTAATGGTTTTGTTGGTCTCTATGAATTCTTAGATGGATTAGAGGTGGAATCAATGGAATCTAACCTCTCCTT
Organism: Pinus albicaulis; assembly: GCA_034641835.2. Lineage (NCBI taxonomy): Eukaryota > Viridiplantae > Streptophyta > Pinopsida > Pinales > Pinaceae > Pinus > Pinus albicaulis. Next base: position 18,006,580 of record CM076577.1, on the reverse strand, counting down.
CTAGCTTGTATTTTTTCACTCATATTTGTTAATACATATTTTTAAAATATGCAACCCATAAGCTATTGATAAAAAGGGAGACACGACTCCAAGTTTGGCTAAAGATGAAATTTTATATAGTTTATCAGTTAGATCTAGGGAGGAATGATCCCAATTATTGTTGTCTTTAATATGAAGCAAAGTTTGTTAGATGATAAACAAAAATATGTATATAATTCTCATATATATATATATATATATATATATAGAGAGAGAGAGAGAGAGAGAGAGAGAGAGAGAGAGATATTGAAATAAATCAACTAACATAGATATTCAAATAGTTTATTTAAATTTAGTAGTAATTTTTTTTTTAAAAGCATAAGAATTATACATCTTTTTCACACTTAAAAGTGAAAATATAAGTTTTTTTTTTTTTTTTTTACATGTTTTCTTTAAAGTTGGTATAAAATTATGTTACTACATTGAAACATTGGGATATTTTATTTGTGGTTGAGAGTGAACCTGAAATAATTTTACAACATCTCCTTCATACCGAGTTGAAATATCAACAACAAACTAACTAGCCATCTATTAAGAATGAGAAACCAACCAAATTTTATTATTGCTTACATTTTTTTTTAATATACTTTTTTTATTTTATTTAAAAAATGACATGTTTCATTTCTAGCTTGAGAAAAAAAGAATTACACATCTTTCTCATACTAAATTGAAAAATAAATCTTTAGACACAACCATACCTAGTAAATGTATATTCATTATTCCATTTCTATTCATATTATTTATCTAAAAAAATTTCATATTATTTTATGATAAAATTCTCTTATATACTAATGTAAAACAAATCAATTAATGTTGAGGTTTTATATTTAACTCTATATGATATATAAAAAATTCAAGATGGCAAGGTTTTTTAAATCCCTTTTTCCATATATTATTGAAAATATTATAAATTATAAAATTTTCATTATAAAAAATTAACTTTTTATAATGTTTTTTCTAATAACAAAATTTAATAGTTATTATATTAAAAGATACTATGTTAAAACTAAATTTATATACATGATTTATATAATCAAGTTGTAACCAATAGATATGGTCGGAATGAATTATATATTATGACCATCTATAGAATTATTACCTTGAATATTTTGAACAAAATGCTACAATATCTACATTACTTAACTTGTACATTCAACAATACTAACCTAATAAAAACCAAAATTTATAAAACATCAAAATGTTATATTAAACTGTGAGGAATTATTCCTCCTTTTTAATTTATGAGTGCCTTGATTAACCATTAAGGAAGGGGGACACGCCCTTTTTACCTTGCCACCAAATTTTGCCTTGATTTAGCCGTGACCCCAAATTAGCCATGTGATCAACATTGGAGTTGTTTGATCTAAGAACATGGAGACATTTCTTATTGGGGATAGGATGATACAACTCATAAATTTGCTTGAAAATATAAATTAATTTTTTATCTAAGAGAAGAAATCTTGAATATAATGCTGAATTATATTCAAGAGAAACAACAAAAACAATTACCTCATGAATTCCCAGATCCACAATTACCTCAAACCCTAATATAAAACACAGGTTTCAACAATGTTGTTCGAAGTGTGACCTAAAACCCAAACATACCTATGTTATTCTTGATTCCGAGGACAAAAAAATACAATCAAACTCCTGTCACCACTCTAAATAAAAATTGTTTAATATTGTTACACTAAAAATTGTCACAGTGACATTTTAGTACTCCATTAGAAGTCTACAATATCAAAGTTCCTAAATTCAAGCCTTGAAATTAAGAGAAAATCTCATAAAAGTCTTAAAAACTCCGGTACCGCATTTTCTCTTAGTTTTGCTTGCAGTGCCGCACCTTTTGGCTATAAATCCTGTGGATCCAAACACACTATTTATTCACTAAGGGTGCAGACCCCTGTAAAATATTAGAAAGACACAAATAAAATCTAGAAGCTTAGTTTGAGTCATTTTTGGAAGCTTCTAGAAACATTCCTGCAGTGGAAAGTTCGCTCTTTTCAGGTTCATGTATCCCATCCATTAAGGAGCTAACCTCTTGATGTAAGGAACTAATCCCTTTGAAGGAGGATTATATCCTTTCTTGTATGGAGCTGTAACTTCCTCTCTTTCACTATAAAAAGAGGCATAGGGAAGCTTCAAGAGGTTACAATGGATGAGTTAAAGTTTTAGTATTGTTGGAGGTGAAGTGTTGTTGAAACTTAGACCCTTTTAGCTGAGATTTCATATGGGAAAGATCACATACCTGTATGTATCTCGGTTGGAAGAGTGCAAGGCTGGTCAGAGTAAAGGAAACGCCTGTTCTGGACCCCAGGAAGGCCTGTATGACATCAAGGCGGACATAGTTGTAAGGCTCTTCTTTATTTAAGTTAATACAAATAAGTCTGTTTTTCTCAATAAGCTATCAATTGATTGGTTTATTTTATGGATTCCTTGATCACCATAATAGATATGATTTATGAATATATGCTATGCAGGTGCTATTTAATGTTTTCTTGTTTGTGATTGCAGATATTCGAAGGCAACTCTTTCGGGCGACTAAAGGACTACTACTACAAACAAGTGTTGGATCAAAGGTAGGATTATTAAGCCTTTATAGCATTTAATTATGAATCACAATATATCTAGAGAAAGATAGTTTTATTTGTCCGTTTGTTGCTAGCTATCCGTAGGACACTTGGGAGGTCTATCTTGTCCACAAGAATGAATTATCCGTCCAACAAATTGGCCACCATACTGGGGATATTATCTTGAACTTTGATTTCTTTTATTTTTGACTTGGGAAAATGATTTTTCTGGTTCTTGATTGATGTATACTGGTTTGGGTGGCTTAGTTTAATTTTTCTGTACTTTGAAAATTTTTGTTTTCTTGAATTTTTCTGATCTCTGCACTTTGCATTCACAGACAGTGCGATCATCTCCGCAATTTTCTTGAGTAACCAGTGCGGTACCGCACTTGTTTACTCTGGATCCTGCAGACCCTGGGAAAATTTTATGAAAACTTACAATTTCCTTTTCAGGCTTAGTCTAGATTTAATTTAGGATTCTTAGCATCTACCCAGATCTGTATCTTTCTATCAAAAATCCTTGTTTATGAGTTTCTTTCAGCAAATTTTTCATCTCATCAATATCCGTTAAGTTAATTGGGTGTTTTGAGTATCTTTTTTGAGAAATTATTAATTTTATTTCCTTTGGTCATTGCTTGGAGGTTTGTCTCAGTATTTTCACAATTTTGCATCTTTTTGCTTTTGTTTTTGCAAAAAAATTTCCCCCTCATTCGCCCGGGGGGAGGGGGGGGGTGGGCTAAATTGTGTATGAGTGTTAATTTCCTTTGAGTGTTTTTATTTTTTTGATCTTTGGAACTATCACCCAATTTTCTTTACTTACACTTGATTGGTTCTTATATTACATTAGAATCATCTTGTGTTTGAGAATTCTCTTGCATCGATCACATTTGCATAATTAGAATTCTCATTTTCACAATATGAATGAAATATGTGCATAGATTACATTTGCATACTTTTCAAGTGAATTGTGCATAGATTACAATTGCATAGTTTACATTCTGAAAAAGTCAATCATAGATTTAGATTAGTTTCTTTGATTTGAATTTACATGTTTTTATGCTTGTTTTAAAATCACAATTTTTTTTTTTTTCAGAATTGATTAGCATTAGTTTTCTTGATGAAATTAGTGCATTAGAGAATTTGTTATATTTTCTCTTATCGATTAATTTTTTGCATTGTTGGAAGTGAATGGAAACTCTCTCCTTACTTTAATTAGGATTCATTGAATTGAAAAGATTACATTATCATATTCTATTGGATTCAGTTTTCGGTCGGGTCATAACACCATTGGTTTCATATCCATTTTACCCTTTGAGTAATAATACCCTAAATAACACAATCCTTAATAAAATTCATCTAGTAATTTTTACATTTCTAGGGCTCTTTTCATCAATATAGCTTAGGCTAGTGTCTTGGAATAGGTTTTAGTTAACTCTTCAAGACAGTAAAACAAACGAGTAGTCGATCTTGCGGTAGGAAAAATTCCAATTGTTGCATGTATGCTCTGGGAAGCTCCTCCTAAAGGAGTCAAGCACGAGATCATATCCAAACCAGTGAGGTAATCAATCCTTCCTCATTGGGAACGATAGAAGATATACACGTATTAAAAATGGTAAACCTCGGATTGACCATTGTTGAGAAGCTTGGGGTCACTTGTTGGTAAACCTTGGATTATGTCAAGGAGCCTTCAAGGGGATTGAGCTTTGTTACTCTGCCCTTGCGTGTGTGTCAGATCATAGACTGTTCCCCCAGGTATATTTTTTTCTGTTGGAAACCTTAGTGGCCATAATCTATAGCATTCTTTCCCAAGGTGACGGTGGAGGGAAGATCCCACTGTACCTGGAGCAGACGTTGGCTAGACTCACTTGGACTCTCCAGAGGGTTATCTTCACTCGAGATGGTATAGTGGAGAAACTTGCACCGAACTGTTTCATTAAGAATTTTGTCCAGGTAACTATTCCAACTGCCATTTCTGCATTAAAATTATACGATGTTGGATTTCATCACCAACTAGTGTTTTTAGTGCGGGAATCTACTGTTTGTGTGTGGTTTGACTCCTAGATTTGATAGCGTGTGTTCATTTTTTTGTTTTTACTCTTAGAGACCATAGGTGTCAATTGTGAATTTTAAATTTTTAGGTGTGAATTGTGAATTGTTAATTTTAGTTTTAAAATTTTTAATAAAATTCACTGAAGTTGAATCTAATGGCAACCGTTCTGGAATCTACCAACCAAGGAACCCCTCTTAACGAGAATCCTAGTAATTTTCCTTGCTTTGGAAATTTTGGTCCTCCTTATATGGCTACATTGTCATTACCTGGATTTACAATAGGTTTACTGATATGGTTATTTTCAACTTCGTTGGCCTCGAATAGTCCAATTGTTCCACCTCAACCAAATGCTTCACCTCAATAGAGTTCGCCATCTCAACATCACCAACCTTCTGTTGACCATTTATCTTCTTCGACCAATTTTTCTTCCTCCCTTTCTTCCTCTTCGCTTGGTAAAAGCCTTGACGCTAGTAACCAGATGACTAACAAGAAGAAGAAAGGGAAGAAGGAGAAGAAGCAAGATAAGAAAGAATTCAACCCACCAACCATGGTTGTAAGTGTTAGTAGTGTTGAAGAAACCTCCAACATGCATCGTAAACCCAAATACCCTTGTAGGCTTTGTAAGGGCGACCAATTCCTTATCAATTTTCCCGGTATTGCAAAGGTCTTGGAAGTATGGTCAGAGAAATCTTGTCAACTTACCGTTGATCCATCAACCAGTGATAGTCAGTTTCCTGGGAAAAAGGGTAAAGTTAGGTTTCCTTGTAAGTTATGCAAAGGGAGTCATCAAACTCACATTTTCCCTCACATGGATGAAGCCTCAAAATTGTTGGAAAACCTACTGTTCCACAGCAAGAACTTCCAACTGGTTACCGTCAACTTTCTCCCAACCTACTGTCAACTGACAGAGGGATTGATCTAATTCCAAGTACAATCGATCCCACTCTTCCATTGAAGAGTGAAACTCATATCACTCAGGTTGATGATCCATTAGTTGATCAAGTGGTCGATTCAATTTCACATTCGGTCGATCCCACTCTCACTGAAGAGAGTGAACTTCATACCGCTCCGGTTCTCCTTGTTACATCAGATTATTCTACGCCAGGGGGCATTTCACCTGTTCCTACAGAACCCCCTCCAAGTACCGAGGTCTTTTCCTTTGATTGGAATAGACTGATAGAACCTCATCTTCCTTCCTCCATCCCTTACCAAATAATTGTGCAGGTTTGTCGTAAGAATGTATGCCACACACATGTAGATGAAGGTGCTTCTGTTAGTATTTTATCCTCAACTGCTTGGAAAGCTTTGGGTTTCCCTCAGCTTGTGCCTGTTACACAGAATCTGAAAGCTTTTAACAGAACCATTAGTGAACCTTTAGGGATCCTTCCTATTTTTTCTATTACTTTGGAAGGTAAAACTTTATGTATTGATCTTATGATAGTTCAAGGCCCCTTGGATTTCAATTTACTCCTTGGGAGAGACTATGTCTATGCAATGAAAACTGTCGTATCGACACTCTTTCACGTGATGTCTTTCCCTCATAATGGAAACATTGTGACTGTTGACCAAATTTCATTCCCTAGTCTTGATTTGACTACCAATAATTCGAAAACCCTAAATGTTCCTTATACTAAATTGGTTTCTACCCCGCCAGAAGTTAATTATGTGGCAACTAGTCCCATGTTTTCAGTTACCGATGCAAGCGAGCCTCTCACTGTTTTCTCGTCTTCCTTTGACTTAGATCCGGTAATTGACATGGAAAACTCTATGGGATTATTTGAACGCGATGTCCTTATCCCTTTTGAGTCCCTTAACATGTGTTCCTTCTGGAGAACTATTCGTCCTTCTTATGAAGACCTCTTGGAAGCCATGATCAAGGTGTGTCCATTGACATGTGTTTCTTCCAGTTGGAAGCCATGATAAAGTCACAGTGAGGATAGTTCCTTTTATTGTGTCAACATCATTAAAAAATGAATCAGTTAGTCGAGAGCATAGTTCATTTTCTTGTGTCAAGCTCGTTAAAAAAATAATAAAATAAGCTTCCAATAGGAAAGTTCTTTTCCTGTGTCAAACTCGTTAAAAAATGAAAAATATTCTTATGAGGATAGTTCCTTTTACTATGTCAACCTCATTAAAAAATGAATCAATTTTTCAATGGATAGTTCCTATTACTGAGTCAACCTCGTTAAAAAATGAATCAGGTATGAGGACAATTCTTTTCCTGTGTCAACCTCATTAAAAAATGAATCAGTAGGTAGATTTTAGAGAGTAGATTGATAGATTAGAAATAAGTAGTTTCTGAGGATGGTTCCTGTTACTGAGTGAACCTCGTAAAAAAATGAATCAGGTATGAGGAAAGTTCCTTTTACTGTGTCAACCTCATTAAAAATGAATCAGTGGATCAAGAGGAAAGTTCCTTTTAATGTGTCAACCTTGTTAAAAAATGAAACATGTAGGTGAGGATAGTTCTTGTTACTGTGTCAACCTCGTTAAAAAATGAAACACATTGCCATGAGCATAGTTCTTTTCCTACGTCAAGCTCGTTAAAAAATGAAACAAATCCCCCCCTAATTGAGTCGAGTCTTTGAGTAGATCTTGAAAATGTTATGTTGTATATTTAGGTTAGTTATTTCATTTTTTGCATAATTTTCTTACAGTTTTAGGTCGGGTCTTTCATATGATCTCGTAAATGAACCTTCATTCCATCCAGCTATTAATTACCAGCAGTCTATTTAGTTGAATGAAATGAAGCTGGGGGGCATGCGCTCTAGTAGTTACGTTTGGGGGGCATTAAAAACTTATCTCAAGCATGATTTTTATTTTGTTTCAAGTTTGTGTAAAAATGAAACAAACCAATCTCAAGCACAATTTTCTTTGTTTCAAGCTTGTGTAAAAATGAAACACACCACTTTTAAGCATAGTTTTCCTACGTTTCAAGCTTGTGTAAAAATGAAACAAACCCTTTTTCAAGCATAATTTTTCCTATGTTTCAAGCTTGTATAAAAATGAAACTTATCTCGAGTCCATTTCAGTTATTATTTTCAAGACTCATTAAACTCATGAAAATCCCGAGCTTATTTTGCTATCTTTCATTCTTGTAAAACACATGAAAATGTCAAGTTCTTTCCTTAATTTCCTGCTCGTAAATTAAATTGAAATTCGACCATATGAGTACACTTTTTATCACTTTTTCGAACTCGTTAAAACTTACAGAAAAAAGCGAAAACCTGGAGTTCTCTTTTTATCCCTTTTTAGACTCTCTAAATATGAAAATATTGCCGAGTACTTGACTATTCAAACTTGTTAAAGGAAATGAACAGTCGTCCCTTTAGTATAAGTTTACCCCTTTTCTGGACTGAAATGGACTATTTACGAAAAAGGTATACGTTGACTAATCATGGTCAATAGAGTTCTCTCTCGCATTATTTTATCCTTTTTCGGGCCTGAGAGACTAAATTTACGAAAAAGAACACCCATGGAGTTTTCTTCAATTTTTCTTCTGACTCCCTATAAATGAAAAACATCGAGTTTCTCCTATATTGGACTCGTTAAAATTGAACAGTAAAGGACCTGTCGATTACAAACATGAACGGAACACTCCTTCTTAGGGTTTTATTTTAAACTAAGTTGGACTCATCTAAAGGATGAGCTTATAAACAAGCAAATGTTATCCTCCTCAAGCTTGTCAAAAATAAAGAGGTACTTTCCAGTAATGGTGGGGGAAAAGAGATAAAAACAGATTCATTTGTTACACTTTGATTTGTAAAAGCATTACACCACTCTTGAACACGACACTTTTTGTCGCACTTCTACCTGGGTTGAGAAATCCTTTTCCTATCAATTAATCAAACCACATTGAAGGTCTTCAGCTGGTTTCTGGGTATTAGCTTAGGGAAAATGTCACCAAACCATCTGTAGTGTCACTATGTGTTCAAGAGGTCAGTTGAATAAACCATTCATCTGCAAAAAATTGTCTCCATTCGCGTTGACCATCCCTGAGTCAGTCCTTGCAAAAATTTCTTCAAAACTTGATCTATGGTTTTGTGTCGTGAGCTTGCTTACGATGGATCGATTTCTATCGATGACAACTCATCATCTAGGAAGTTGATCTAGAATCCGTTAGTACCTTGAATTCTGCATGCCTTAATGGCAGGTTTCTTGCCTTCGATGATAGGTTGCATCATTGACCTTCGATCGAATGATTCCGTGAAGTATTCGACTTCAGATCACTTATTCACATCTCATGGATTGTACTGAGTACTTTGAGAGCCAAATTCATTATTGGTGGTTTCTCTCACACTTGTTAACAGTTCACATCATTGACTGGTAATCAAGTGGGTTCTACCATGTTCGACTTCAACACACTTAATCGCATGGATAGAATCGTACTAGTTCGGGAAGCAGAAATCAAGACCTTGGATATAGTTTCCACCATCTAGGCTACAAGGAGTTTTATTATTCATTATGCAGTAGACTATTCATTACAGATGGCTGCGTCCATGCTGTGTCTACAATATTGATGTAATATTAAAATCATTTATGTATCAGAACAAGTTTAGTTAGTTTTGATCTGAGTATGGGAATGCCTACCTCAGCGATGATATATATACATATATACATTTTGAATTTAATGTTTCTACTGGTTCTGACTGGGGTGTCCATAGGCCGATCCTTGAAATGATAAAGTACTTCACTCTTCATACATTACAGACTCACTCTTCATCTATTATAGAGTTCGCACTTTAGGGGGCAATCTGTTACACTTAAAATTGTCACCATGAAATTTTAGTACTCCCTTAGACGTCTACAATATCAAAGTTCCTAAATTCAAGCCTTGAAATTAAGAGAAAAGCTCATAAAAGTCTTAAAAACTCTGGTACCACACTTTCTCTTAGTTTTTCCCGCGGTGCCGCACCTTTTGGCTATAAATCCTGCGGATCAAAACACATTGTTTATTCATTAAGGGTGCGGACCCCTGTAAAAGATTAAAAAGGTGCAAGTAAAATCTACAAGAACAGTTTGAGTCATTTTTGGAAGCTTCTAGAAACATTCCTGCAGTGGAAAGTCCACTCTTTTCAGGTTCATGTATCCCATCCATTAAGGAGCTAACCCCTTGATGTAAGGAACTAATCCCTTTGAAGGAGGATTCTATCCCTTCTTGTATGGAGTTGTAACTTCCTCTCTTTCACTATAACAAGAGGCATAGGGTAGCCTCAAGAGGTTACAATGGATGATTTAAAGTTTTAGTATTTTTGGAGGTGAAGTGCTGTTGAAACTTAGACCCTTTTAGCTGAGATTTCATGTGGGAAAGATCAAATACCTGTATGTATATCAGTTGGAAGAGTGCAAGGCTGGTCAGAGTAAGGGAAACACCTATTCCGGACCCCAGGAAGGCTTGTATGACATCAAGTCAGACACGGTTGTAAGGCTCTTCTTTATTTAAGTTAATAAAAATAAGTTCGTTTTTCTCAATAAGTTGTCAACTGATTGGTTTATTTTATGGATTCCTTGATCACCATAATAGATATGATTTATGAATATATGCTATGTAGGTTCTATTTTATGTTTTTTTTTTTTGTGATTGTAGATCTTCGAAGGAAACTCTTTCGGGCGACTGAAGGACTACTACTACAAACAAGCGTTGGATCAAAGGTAGGATCGTTAAGCCTTTATAGCATTTAATTACGAATCACAATATATCTAGAGAAAGATAGTTTTATTTGTCCATTTTTTGCTAGCTGTCCATAGGACACTTGGGATGTCTATCTTGCCTGTAAGAATGACTTATTCATCCAACAAATATATACAGAAATTACATATATTTTTTAAAGGAACAGGTAAGGTTTTTTATATTAATAAAGTTGGATTATGGGCCAGAACCTTTACACAGTGCTTCTAGATTTAGAAAAAAGAGGAGATCAACAATCCGAACAAAATAAATGCTAGCTCTGAAGCTACAAATCCTTCTTATATTGAAAATATAACAACTATAGACTCGATGAAAAGACCCAAGTATCAATAGGAATTCCCATGGCAACATCAATAGTTAAAGTTTGGCACTACAACGAAACATCAACTGAAAGCCCAATGATCAACCATGGCTATGTTCCATAATACCAAACCCCCGTGAGTAATGAGGTCTTTTCCTCTGTAAGGAAGCATATGAACCAACTCCCCCCAAGTAGACTTGAGCTCCACCAATCTTGGAGGTTTACAACGCGAAAAATCGAACACTCAGGGAATCAACCTCCTCACAAAGATTGTTCAACATTTTCTCCATCTTGGTGCTTGAGCACTTTGGCCTCCAGAAAGAGTTGAAAATATTGCGTTTACTTTTCAACCATATCCTCTAACCACTAGATGGAAACTAGGACCGCTTCGATCACTTCCAACAACCTATTAAACATAATATTGACATTAATGTTGTCCTTATTTTCCGAGGGCTCCACTGCCACTAAATAAAACCTTTGCACCTAGCTAAATAATGCACATACCAGTATTCTCCATGCTCCTAACCAAACATGAATTAACAACACTTAGATAGACTGGGAGTATGGGTAATTCATTATGTTATCCATGATAAAAATTAGGTTAGTCTAGGGTGGTCTTAAGTTAAACAGGTTGAGTCAATTAGGTTTGAATAAGGTCTTTGGAATTCAAATTTTCAAAAAAATGCACATGTGAGGGGTCTTGAAGGTAATTTTTCATGTGATAGGAGTCATGTCAAGGAAAAATCTAAAACAAATCTCATGCATGAGAATAGAATAAAGTATTTTTTAAAGTATTAATAATATATTTATATGGTTAATCCATTATGTAAATAAAGTGACATGATATTGGCACATGAAATAAAAATCTTGCAGGATTTGAAGGGTCGAGGTCTTATGCGCTCAAATCAACGACGCGCATCCAAACCCGCACCTCGTGGTGTTTCTTAATGATATCCATGGAGGGGGGGGGGGGGGGTGAATTAATAGAATAAAGCCATTTCCCAAAACCACAGCTAATACGTGTCATTTTCTAGTTGAGACCGCACCGCCCCCTCCGAGTAGGCTTCAAAACTACCGTTTAACTATTTGACTCATTCCCTGCTATCTTGTCAACTTTTCCATGGCATCCCGCATGTTATATAGACTGCCCAGTAGTATAATCAAGTGCCAATGGTTTGTTTCAAAATTTAATGATCCAGTTGGAGGCTGATATCCCACACCATTGTGAGGCACTCATAACCATTGCACAGACATATAAGGATTCATGATGGATTTTTGTTCCAATCAACTATGCGAAAGCTAAAACCCTCATATGGCACGAAATGCATACGGGTTCGTTTTCTTTCTGACAAATTTCTAGCATAGATGTTTTGGGATTATGGCCGCAATACATTAGCGGAGCTCAATCATTTGAAAGACTATCAAGGAGCTCATGACTGCTTAGTTTTTATTTAGTTCTATGGTAAAGTTGATAAATTTGGTTATGGGATATTTCTCATCATACAACTCTTAAAACAAAAGCTGTGTTTCTCACTCTGACATATTGGGCAACATATTGATGCCAGTATTTATGCAAGATTTTTTTTCTCGAAGTGGTTGATCTCTTAGACAAGATTTTAGTTGAACTGCGATCATTCCAACAAAATACACAACAAAAGTTCCTAATACTCTGTATTTTTCAATGTTATACCCTTTTTTACCTTTTTTGGATAGTCAACGCAAAAAAAGGGTGGCCGAGTCATCAAATGAGATCAGGGATATCATTCAGTCATATGTTAAATGGGGCAGCTCAACAATCCACTCCACATAACTGACATGGCTAAAACAACTCATCATGATGCCACCTCACAGAAATGGACAAGTCATCTTCAATTCAGTTGTATAAAGACCTTAAATCCATTGTATCAGTTGGCCACCTCAACATGGAATTTTGATTCGATAGGGATGGCAAACATGGGTTGTTAGAAATTTTGTTTAAGTAATTAATAGTCATAGAGTCCTTTTGATTACCAACTATACAAAAACATAAATATCCCTATTATTCCTCAAAGTGATGTAATCCTAGTTGAATTAGGTCTCTAGGTTAGTATCGAAGTCTAGCCCAGGTGGCAGACCTTTGTAGCGTAGATATCACTCTATAAACGAGAGGTTTATTGAATTTGAGAGGTGTGGGTTGCTGAATGTAGATGAGAGGACTATTATGTAGTTTTGTTTCACAAAGCTAATATACAATTGCAGAAGTATTTTTTTAGACCTGAGATTTCTTTTAAGTTTAAGTGTCTATGTTTTTTCCATTTCTGATATTATCATCAACTTCATATTCTCATGATTACTTGGAGTTCATAGTATTATGCTCCAATTTCCTTCACGTGTTATGTGTATGCTATAAAAAGTTATCTTTTAAGCTTAACTGCATCAGCTTCCATGTAATAAATTTGCTTGTGATTGAATTCCCATAGCTGACTATGTGCCCAATGGTAGCCTTTCATACATATTCCACCTGCAAATTCACTTAAAATACAAAAAAAATTAGACATATGCAATATACGTTTCATCTTGAATATTCATTCTTTTTCTTTGAGAGATCCCTCTCTGACTGGAAGGGCTAACTTTAAGTCCAATGTGGTTTGAAATAGTTGCATTAGGTTGACTGTTCAACAACCCAATTGGTGCCAGCCTAGTGATAAAATTTTGGTGCGTCTGCTGGGAGTCAAAAGTTGTATTATCCTGGGTGTTTATTTTTAAATTATTTGAACTCTTAAGGGTAGAAAGAGATTAGAAATTTCAAGATTGTACTTCTACCTTGGCGACTCCATTCTTGAAGAATTCAAAATTCATAGCTTCATTGTGATTCCACTGCTTGAAGATCAGTAGTTTGAAGAAATTCCAGGAATGGTTCTACTACAAGAATAAATACCGACTATGCTCCTATGGATCGATCTCACATCTATGGTTTTCCAAATCCTTTGCCTTGTGTGGATTGGTCAACCCATCTTCCCATGTTCAAAGATGAAAAGAAAGATGATGCCGGTTTGCATTTGGTTAAATTCCATATACATGTATGTAGATTGAGGGTTGATTTTCCTAAGGATTGTCTCATGAAGATGTTTATGGCTACCCTAGAAGACAAAGCTAGAGTATGGTATGAAGGGTTGAAATCATGAAGCTTATGTTCTCTTAAATATTTCCATAGAATATTTTTTTAACATTACGGGAAGTCTCATCCTTCATCACCATTGTTTCAAAACTGTTGTAATATTTGGAAAGTTTTAATTCAATATATTAAAATTATTGATGATGATGTAGAATGCATGGAAGATGAGGAGATATTAGAGGCACTTTATGAAATTTCTTCACAAGCTAGTTTTCATGATGATCAAGAAATTTTCTAACACGAAGATTCCTCTTATTTAGTTGAAGATGAAATGGATAAGAAATTTGACAGTCAAGTCATATTACATGAAATTTATGAGGATTTGCAACCTTTTCAATCTATATGCATTCAAGGGTATGAGCCAAATCATTCAAATTGTTTTTGAGCCCATTCCTTTTCTGAGATTTTATGTCAAGAATAAACTCCTCAAGATCAAGTTGTTGAAAACACATGCATGGAAATTCTAAACAGTGAGGTATAACATGTGATGGAATTTCACTTTTAGGTAAACCCAAGCTACATGAAGAGATTAATATACAGGTTTTACCTATTCTATTTAGAGATAATCAAACTAACATGGAGGATATGCATAAAGTTATTTTTATAGGAGTTGTTAATGTTCAGAATCAAGATGACAAACCTCAAGAAAAACTACCAAAGATGATATCTCATTTGTTTGATAAGCAAAAGAGTAGTTTTGATACACACAATATGGATGTCATATTTGAATATGTTCAAGGATGCATGGATGGTTTTGTTGATTTACACGAAAGGGAAGACAAAATTGTTGCCTTTTTATTTGATGATGTTCTTGGAATTGAAGACATAGGATAAAAGAAGCCATCAATTATGAATTAATTCAGCTCCCATGGTTTTACTCATCAAGAAAAGGTGATTTTTCATGGTTTCCAAGATCCAATGGTAATTCTGTTGTAGTCATTAGTCAATACAATTTTTTTCTTTCTTATGGAGAAGGGATTTAATTTTCATTCCAAGTTGCCAATAGAAAATTATCAAAACCACCACTAATATGTGCCATTCTCCAGTTGAGACCACCCCACCATTTCAATTCCACTTACCATCCCCCCCCCCCTCCGGGTAGGCTTCAAAACTTCCCTTTGAATATTTGACTCATTCTTTGCCATCCTGTCAACTATTCCATGTCATCCCACATGTCATATAGACTGCCCAGTTGTGTAATCAAGTGCCAATGGTTTGTTTCAAATGTTAATGATCCAGTTGGAGGCTGATATCCCACACCATTATGAGGCACTCATAACCATTGCACAGGCATATCAGGATTCATGGTGGATTCTTGTTCCAGTCAACTATGCGGAAGCCAAAACCCTCATATGGCATGAAATGCATACGGGTTCGTTTTCTTTCTGACAAATTTCTAGCATGGATGTTTTGGGATTATGGCCGCAATACATTAGCAGAGCTCAAACATTTGAAAGAATGTCAAGGAGCTCATGACTGCTTAGTTTTTATTCAGTTCTATGGTAAAGTTGATAAATTTGGTTCTGGGATATTTCTCATCATACAACTCTTAAAACAAAAGTTGTGTTGCTCACTCTGACATATTGGGCAACATACTAATGCTAGTATTTAGGCAAGATTTTTTTTGCTCCAAGTGGTTGATCTCTCAGACAAGATTTTAGTTGAACTACGATCATTCCAACAAAATACGCTACAAATGTTCCTAATACTCTGTCTTTTTCAATGTTATACATTTTTTGACCTTTTTTGGGCAATTAACACAAAAAAAGGTGGTTGAGTCATCAAATGAGATCAAGGATATCATTTGGTCATATGTTAAATGGGGCAGAAAAACAATCCACTCCACATGATTGACATGGCTAAAACAACTCATCATGATGCAACCTCACAGAAATGGAAAACTCATCTTCAATTTATTTGTATAAAGACCTTAAATCTAGTGTATCAGTTGGCCACCTCAACATGGAAATTTAATTCGATAGGGATCGCGAACATGGGTTGTTAGAAATTTTATTTAAGTAATTAATATTCATAGAGTCCTTTTTTATTACCAACTACACAAAAATAGAAATATCCCTATTATTCCTCAAAGTGATGTATTCCTAGTTGAATTAGGTCTCTAGGTCAGTATTGAAGTCTAGCCCAGGTGGTAGACCTTTGTAACATAGATCTCACTCTAAAAATGAGAGGTTTATTGAATTTGAGAGGTGTGGGTTAATGAATGTAGATGAGAGGAATATTATGTAGTTTTGTTTCACCAAGCTAATATATAATTGTAGAAGTATTTTTTCAGACCTGAGATTTATTTTAAGTTTAAGTGTCTATGTTTTTTCCATTTCTGATATTATCACCAGCTTCATATTCTCATGATTACTTGGAATTCATAGTATTATGCTCCAATTTCCTTCACGTGTTATGTGTATGCTGTAAAAAGTTATCTTTTAAGCTTAATTTCCTAAGCTTCCATGTAATAAATTTTCTTGTGATTGAATTCCCATAGTTGAATCTGCGCCCAATGGTAGCCTTTCATACATATTCCACCAACAAAGTCACTTAAAATAAAAATAAAAAATTAGATATATGGAGTATAAGTTTCATCTTGAATATTTATTTGTTTTCTTTGAGAGATCCCTCTTTGACTGGAAGGGCTAACTTTCAGCCCAATGTGGTTTGAAATAGTTGCATTAGGTTGATCATTGAACAACCCAATTGGTGCTAGCCTAGTGATAACACTTTGGTGCGTCTGCTGGGAGTCAAAAGTTGTATTATCCTGGGTGTTTCTTTTTAAAATATATGAACTCTTGAGGGTAGAAAGAGATTATACATTTCAAGATTATACTTCTACCTTGGCGACTCCATTCTTGAAGAATTCATAAATTCATAGCTTCATGGTGACTCCACTACCTGAAGATCAGTAGCTTGAAAAAATTCCAAGATTGGTTCTACTGCAAGAATAAATCCCGAGTATGCTCCTATGGATCGATCTCACATCTATGATTTTCCAAATCCTCTACCTTGTGTGGATTGGTCAACCCATCTTCCCGTGTTCAAATATAAAAAGAAATATGATGTCGATCTGCATTTGGTTAAATTCCATATACATGTATGTAGATTGAGGGTTGATTTTCCTATGGATTGTCTCATGAATATGTTTATGGCTACCCTAGAAGAAAAAGCTAGATTATGGTATGAAGGGTTGAAATTAGGAAGCTTGTGTTCTCTTAAAGATTTCCATAGAATATTTTTTGAACATTACGAGAAGTCTCATCCTTCATCACCATTGTTTCAAGACTGTTGTAATCTCTGGAAAGTTTTCATTCAATATATTAAAAGTATTGATGATGATGTAGAATGTATGGATGATAAGGAGATATTAGAGGCACTTTATGAATTTTCTTCACAAGCTAGTTTTCATGATGATCTTGAAATATTCTAACATGAAGATGTCTCTTCTTTAGTTGAAGATGAAATGGATCAAAAATTTGATAGTCAAGTCATATTACATGAAATTTATGAGGATTTGCAACCTTTTCAATCTATATGCAGTCAAGGGTATGAGACAAATCATTCTTGTTTTTGAGCCCATTGCTTTTCTAAGATTTTATGTCGAGAATAAACTCCTCAAGATCAGGCTGTTGAAAATACATGCATGGGAATTCGAAACAGTGAGGTATAACATGTGATGGAATTTCACTTTTAGGTAAACCCAAGCTACATGAAGAGCTGAATATACCAGTTTTACCTATTCTATTTAGAGATAATCAAAATGACATGGAGGATATGCATAAAGTTGTTTGCATAGGAGTTGTTAATGTTCAAAATCAAGATGAAAAACCTCAAGCAAAAATACCAAAGATGATATTTGATTTGTCTGATAAGAAAAGAGTAGGTTTGATACACACAATATGGACGTCATATTTGAAGATGTTCAAGGATGCATGGATGGTTTTTTTGATTTACACGAAAGGGAAGACAAATTTATTGTTTCCTTTTTATTTGATGATGTTCTTGGAATTGAAGACATAGGATAAAAGAAGCCATCAATTATGAATGAAATCAGCTCTCATGGTTTTACTCATAAAGAAAAGGTTATTTTTCATGGTTTCCAAGATCCAATGGTAAGTCTGTTGCAGTCATCAGTCAAGACAAATTTGGTGTTTCTTATGGAGAAGGGATTTAATTTTTATTCCAAGTTGCCAATATAAGATTCACTTATGATGTCGTTCAAGCACAATAAAGAAGCCCAAGTGTTGGATCATCTATTTGACTGACTATACTAGAAATTTCATATTACTTGAGTTGAAAGTTTGGTTTTCATCTATTAGAGTAGGGTAATTGGTACATAAATAATCTTGTTGGGCAAGCATCTCCTTCAACATTTTGTTTGAATATTGTAGTTGTAATTTTTGGTTTGTACGGTGTTTTTCTTCAAGAGCATGTCATGGGACATATGCAGGCTAAAGAATATGACAAGAGGTTGGGATCAACCCAATGGATAAGTCACCTGGTCTACTGGTTCTTTGTTGCACCACAGGGATGCAACATCCCCATTGGAGCGACTATTATCCATGATAACAATTGGGTTAGTCTAGCTTGGTCTTAATTTAATTAGGTTGAGTTAATTAGGTTTTAATAAGGTCTTTGGAATTCAAAATTTCAAAAAAAATCAACATGTGAGGGGTATTGAAGGTCATTTTTCATGTGATAGGGGTCATGCCAAGGAAAAATCTAAAAACAAATCTCATGCATGAGAATAGAATGAAGTATGTTTTAAAGTATTAATCATATATTTATATGGTTAATCCATTATGTAAATAAAGTGACATGATATTGGCACGTGAAATAAAAATCTTGTATATTTGAAGGGTCGAGATCTTATGCGCTCAAATCAATGACGCACATCCAAACCCACGCCCCCCAGTGTTTCCGAATGATATCCACACTAGGGGGGGGGGGGGGGGGGTCCGGGTAAAGCCATTTCTGAAAACCACCACAAATACATATCATTCTCCAGTTGAGACCGCACCCAACCCCCCACACACCTCCCTTCAATTAAACTTACCATCCGCCCCCCCCTCTGGGGAGGCTTCAAAACCACCCTTTGACGATTTGACTCATTCCCCTCCATTCTGTCAACTTTTCCATGTTATCTTGCATGTCATATAGAATGCCCAATTGTGTAATCAAGTTCCAATGGTTTGTTTCAAATGTCAATGATCCAGTTGGAGGTTGAGATCCCACACCATTGTGAGACACTCATAACCATTGCACATGCGTATCACGATTCATGGTGGATTCTTGTTCCAGTCAGCTATGCGAAAGCCAAAACCCTTATATGGCACGAATTACAAACGGGTTCATTTTAATTCTGACAAATTGATAGCATGGATGTTTCGAGATTATGGCCGCAATACATTAGCGAAGCTCAAACATTTGAAAGACTGTTAAGGAGATCATGATTTCTTAGTTTTTATTCAGTTCTATGATAAAGTTTTTAAATTTGGTTTTGGGATTTTTATCATCATACAAGTTTTAAAATAGAAGTTGTGTTGCTCACTCTGATAGACATATTGGGCAACATATTGATGCCAGTATTTATGCGAGATTGCTTTTGCTCCAAGTGGTTGATCTCTGAGACAATATTTTAGTTGAACTACGATCATTCCAACAACATACACTACGAAAGTTCCTAATACTTTTTCTTTTTCAACGTTATACATTTTTTGACCTTTTTTGGGTAGTCAACGCAGAAAAAATGGTGCCTGAGTCATCAAATGAGATCAGGGATATCATTGGGTAATAAGTTAAAGGGGGTAGCTTAGCAATCCACTTCACATGGCTGACATAGCTAAAACAACTCATCCTGATGCGACCTCACATAAATGGAAAACTCATCTTCAATTCAATTATATAAAGACCTTAAATCCAGTGTATCAGTTAGCCACCTCAACATGGAAGTTTGATTCGATAGGGATGAAAAACATGGGTTTTTAGACATTTTGTTTACCTAATTAATAGTCATAGAGTCCTTTTTTATTAACAACTCTACAAAAATAGAAATATCCCTATTATTCCTCAAAGTGATGTAATCCTAGTTGAATTAGGTCTCTAGGTCAGTATCGAAGTCTAGCCCAGGTAGCATACCTTTGTAACATAGATCTCACTCTATAAATGAGAGGTTTATTGAATTTGAGAGGTGTGGGCTAATGCATGTAGATGAGCGGACTATTATGTAGTTTGTTTCACTAAGCTAATATGCAGTTGCAAAAGTGTTTTTTCAGATTTGAGATTTCTTTTAAGCTTATGTGTCTATGTTTTTTCCATTTCTGATATTATCATCAACTTCATATTCTCATGATTACTTGGAATTCATAGTATTATGCTCCAATTTCCTTCATGTGTTATGTGTATGCTGTAAAAATTTATATTTTAAGATCAATTGCCTCAACTTCCATGAAATACATTTCCTTGTGATTGAAGTCCCATAACTAACCCCATGCCCAATGGTAGCCTTTCATACATCTTCCACCTACAAAATCACTTAACATAAAAAAGGCGTTAGCCATATGCAATATAAGTTTCATCTTGAATATTCATTTGTTTTCTTTGAGAGAGCCCTCTCTAACTAGAAGGGCTAACTTTCAGCCAAAGTGGTTTGAAATAGTTGCACTAGGTTGACTATTGAACAACCCAATTGGTGCCAGCCTAGTGATAACACATTATATACATAGAGTTAAGACCCTGCCACGAGCCAAACTGCAACAAGAATTCCAAAACCATATAAATGTCCCTAAAATTATTATGAATAGACAAATGATGAATGCCATGGGACAAACGGGTTAAGGCTATCCCACTACTAAATGAGTGAAACTCCAAGGTTGAGTAATTCTAGAGAAAATACCACCGAGTATGCATTAAGCACAATAGACTAAAAACTACAGCAAAGAAAACACACCATCAAAAAATATGACCTGGAGGCAAAAACAATTGTTGAGCAATTTTATTAATTTTCTTGGAATGAGTACAATATTGATGCTGGAAGGCTTGCACTTGGGCCTGCTAGAAGAAGGTTGAAGAACAAGTTGAACACAAGCTAAATGTCCCCTTGGAAATGGCTTTGTGTGGCTCTGTCTCTCCGCTACCTAGCCCGAAAATGATGCTGCTCACTGAATTCTGTTGAGAATGCAACAAGATGATGAGCTTAGTGGAAAGGAGTCACCTTCACTAAGTGGGCCCGCAGGCTATTTTTGGCGCAAAGTCTATTTTTAGACTATGTCTATCTTTAGACATATGGATCATGTTCTATGAGTTACAGGATGCTATTTGTGGATGGTTGGTCAAGTTGGAAAAATATATGGACTTCTATTTTTAGGCATACTAGGCAGAATCTATTTTTAGATTGCCAGTCTAAAAATAGATATGTCGAATATTATTAGCTCTTAATAATATTTGGACTCTAAACATTATCTTATCCTCTTGGAGCACTTCAGTTAAGTGCACAGATGTGGCATAGGAGCTGAAAGAAGGAATTATGCTATTACTAAGGGTTAGGTGGAGCTATTGCATGGATACTTCAATTAGAACTCATGCAAGAGAGTTTGTTGGAGTTGATTGAGGAAGTTAATGGAGTTGTATTCAGTTTAACTCAGTTAAACATAGTTGAGCTAGTTGTATCTAGTCTAACTGATTGATACACTAGTGAGAGTGGTGTGAATTAATTATTAATTAATTCACTAATTATTAACTCATAAATCAACTAAAGAATACATCAGTTAACTTCAGTGCATGGACAGTTTCAGTGGAGACCAGTGAAGAGATAGGTGAAAGAGCAGTGTGACTATCAGTTGTGACTATACTGGTGCATGAGTTTGCACCACACATTGATTGGAGATGCCAATGAGGATTGCGCAGTACAAGCCAGGTGGTTTCAAGTTATTTATGAGCCATTCTTCAACATTGATTGCGCAGTAGAGGCAAGCTATCAGGTGGCAGAGATTGGAGCATGTCTTTTGCTAGATCTAGCTTGATTAGTGTGTAGCAATTGGAGATTGTACTGAGAGCTTGTGAGGATTTTGTACAATGATTGTTACATGATCTCTATCATTATAATATGCAGATAGTTGGGGGTTTTTAGCTTTAAGCTTTCCCATAAATACTGTGTTTATATGTGTGATTGTTTATGGTTTTAATGTGCGCATGCGATTGTTTATATTTCTGCAAATTGATGATCAATAGTAGAAGAGGTTATGTATTATGCATGAAGCTCAAATAGTGTGTGATCAAGATAATCTCAGTGAATAATTTAACAGTTATTCAAATTTCTACATGGTATCAGAGCAGTATTGATCATTGGAGAAATTGAAAAACATTGAAGCGGTTGAGTTTTGTGCAGGTGGAATTCGAATTTGCAGCAGTGTTTTCTTAGTGTCAAAGTTGAGATGTCTTTCAACGGATTGCGATTGGAGTATGCCCTTGAGGGCAGCTTGAATTATATTTCATGGAAGGACAGGATGGAGGAAGTGCTAGATGAAAATGGGTTGAAGGAGTTCATAGATGTTGAAGTCCCAAAGCCTACTTCTATTGATGCTGCCGTACTTGACGCATGGCAAAAGAAGACAGCAAAGTGTCGAAGGATTCTATTGGAGGGCGTGAAGGATCACATAGTGTCTAGCCTGCATGGTAAGGCTTCTCCATTTCTGATGTGGAAAGCCTTGAAAGATTTATTCCAAAGCAAGAGCGACCAGAGGAAGTTGGTGCTCAAGGATAAACTCATAAACATAAAGATGGAGAAAGGCGACAGTATGCCCAAGTACCTCACGAAGTTCACCCAATGCAGCGATGAGCTGGGAAGTGTGGGGGTGACTGCTGATGATGAGGACTTGGTGAGCTTGGCTCTCCTTGGGATTCCGAAGAGTTGGCATTCCTATAAGGACTCTGTCAATGGTCGGGAGAAATTGCCAGGATGGGAGCGACTTTGGTCGGATCTTGTGCAAGAGGAGATAAGGCGAAGTACCAGGGACGGATCTTCATCAAAGAACTCTGATGAAGAGAATTTCGCTTTGGCTTCCAAAGCAAAGAAGGGGAAGAGCAAGAAAGCTTCTCATTCTGGTGCGAAAGGCAAGAAGCAGGACATGTCCAAGGTGAAGTTCTTTCACTATCACCAACACGGACATTATGCCACAAATTGTCTACAGAAGAAGAAAAATAAGAAGGCTGCTGGATCTGCAGCTGGAGAGGCCTTACCCTCATAGTTTGAGCTGGATTTTTCACTGATCGCATGCTTGGTCTCAAGTGTGATGGGTTCAATGTGGTTTCTGGACAGTGGTGCGTCTTTTCACATGACAGGAGATCGAGATTTGTTTACTGATCTGGATGAGAAATATATTGGAGTGCACATCGAGATGGGCGATGATGGTAGATACAGTGCGACCGGTATCGGTACCATTTCCTTTGAGAGGGAGTCTGGTAAACCCTTCGTATTGAAGGAAGTGATGCATGTTCCAGGGTTGAAGAAGAATCTTATCTCTGCGGCGATGTTAGAAGACGAGGGATATGATGTTTTATTTAGCGAGGGAAAGTCCTTCCTACGCGATGAACTAGCTGGTTTTGTGAGACCGGAGGATAGGGGTTCGAGTTAAACTTTATCAATTACGGGTAGATGGGCATGCGGCAATGGCGAGGAGCAAGGAAGAAGGAGTGGTGAGCAGGACGATGACAGTTGTGGCACCGAGGAAGTTGGGCCACCTTCACCATGGAGCTTTGAAGAAATCTTTGCGACGATTTCTGCGACTCC
Source organism: Pinus albicaulis (assembly GCA_034641835.2). NCBI lineage: Eukaryota > Viridiplantae > Streptophyta > Pinopsida > Pinales > Pinaceae > Pinus > Pinus albicaulis. Next base: position 17,982,984 of record CM076577.1, on the reverse strand, counting down.
CCTGAGGGTGCTCTTGCGTAGTCGGTCCCGATTACCAAGGGGTGTATCTTAGGAAAATATGTGAAAGCCACCTTTCACGAGAAGGATAGTCGAGCCACGACGATCCTTGAGAGAGTTCACACAGACGTGTGTGGTCCTTTCTCAGTAGCTTCGACAGCAAAGCACAGGTACTATGTGATCTTTGTTGATGATTTTTCTCGGAAGTGCTGGATCTTCTTCATGTAGAAGAAGATCGATACATACTCAAAGTTCTGTGAGTTCAAGGCACTGGTTGAGAAAGAATTGGGGAAGCAGGTGAAGGCTCTTAGGAGCGACAATGGTGGTGAATTCATCTCTGGTGAATTCAAGGACTTTTGCAGCGCAGAAGGAATTCGAAGAGAGCTCATAGCACCTCATAACCCATAGTAGAATGGGGTTGTTGAGCAGAAGAACAGAACGACCGTGGGTGCTGCACAGGCGATGTTGCATGATCAAGGCCTACCCATTCACTTGTGGGCGGAGGCATGCAATACTACAGTATATGTGCAGAGCCATTGTCCTCATACGATACTTGGCATGAGTACACCCGAGGAGGCATTTTCTGGTAAGAAGCCCGATATTTCCCATATGAGGATTTTTGGTTCACTTGTTTACATTCATGTGATGAAGGATGCCAGGAAGAAGCTGGAGCCGACCGCAGAGGTTGCGATATTTATGGGGTGCACTGATACGCCCCACAACTATCGTGTGTATTTTCCAGGGTGTCGCAAGACTGTTGTGCGACGGGATATCAAATTTCAGGAGGAGAAAGCCATGAAGTGTTTTCTTGAGAGGGAGCTACACTTGCATGCAGATGAGGAGCTATTAGTTCCTAAGGATGAGTCTCAGGATGTGGATCAACCACAAAATGAGGTTCATGGAGTGGAAGAGATCACTCACGCAACGCCAACCATCAGAGGGCGGAAGCGCACTACAAAAGCTGAGCGATTGGCTCAAGATGCAAAGAAGGTTGTAGGACCACCTACAACACAGCGCAGATAGAGACAGTCACCTGATCGGTACAGTGGATACATGGCTCTCGTGAGCAAGTGTATCGTGACAGAGCCATCCTCTTTCGAGGAAGCTGTGGAGGATCCCGCATGGGTAGATGCCATGGTGGAATAGTATGATTTGATTGTCAAAAAAAGTGCATGGGATATTGTCCCGAGGCCGGAAGGGAAATCAGTGGTGGGTTCGAGATGGATCTACAAAGTGAAGCAGGCAGCTGACGGGAGTGTGGAGAAGTACAAGGCAAGATTTGTTTCTCGAGGCTTCTCACAGATAGAGGGGATCGATTATGAGGAGACCTTTGCACTTGTCGCAAGGTATTCTTCCATACGGATGATTCTTTCTCTCTCAGCACAGATGGGGTGGCACATTCATTAGAAGGATGTGAAGACTATGTTCCTCAACGGGGTGATTGAGGAGGAGGTGTACATAGAGCAGCCCGAAGATTTCGAGATCTTCAGCAGCGAGTCACATGTGTGCAGGCTCAAGAGAGTATTGTATGGGTTGAAACAAAAACCTCGTGCTTGGTACACATGGATAGATAGTTATTTCACTGGACTTGGATTCTCCAAGAGTGAGGCGGATCCTAACCTATACCAGATTGTGGTGGAGGGTAAGTTGCTGATCATTGTACTTTATGTAGATGATTTGATTTTGACGGTGTTTGTTGATGCTCTCATCGAGAGGATCTTTTAAAGGGTTTGAGATGAAGGACTTGGGCCTCCTTCTTATTTCACGGGATTGGAAATTTGGTAGCGCGATGATGTTTGTTCTCGGGTAAGTATGCACGGGGAGATGCGGAGAAGTTCAACATGCATGGTACATAAGCATTGATACTCCTCTTCACGGTGGTTGGAGGAAGAGGAGGATGCTACTTCAGCGGAGGTAGTGGATGCCACTGTTTATCGACAGTTGGTGGGGTCGCTTATGTATCTGGTCAATACACGACCCGACATATGCTATGATGTTAACCGGCTTTCACAAGCTATGGTTAAGCCAACCAAGCTCTACTGGAAGGTAGGAAAGCATGTATTGAGATATCTTAGAGGCACATCGGCATATGGATTTTGGTACAGACAGTCGGATGAGGTGAGGTTATGTGGCTTCACGGATGCGGACAGAGCGGTATGGACGAAAGAGCATACGGAGGGGATTTTCGGTATCGAGGTCGACGGCGGTTCTTGGTACATAATGAAGCAGAGATCCGTGGCACTCAGTTCAGCGGAGGCCGAGTATATGGCAGAGAGTTTGGTTGCATGCGAGGCTATATGGATGAGGAAGATCATGGTCGGGTTGTTTGGTTCACACTTAGATCATACTGTGATATATTGTGATAATCAGAGTTGCATCAAACTGACAGTTAATCTAGTATTTCATGATATATCTAAACACATTGATATCCGGTATCATCATATCGGAGATTTTGTGCAGCGGAAGATCATGTTACTTTCATACATTCACACGGAGGATCAGGATGCTGATATCTTGACGAAGGCGCTCACCAGGAGAAAATTCGAATACCACAGGGGCAGGATAGGGGTTGCAGATAATCCTTATCTTCTTGAGAGGGAGTGTTGAGATTGCAACAAGATGATGAGCTTAGTGGAAAGGAGTCGCCTTCACTAAGTGGGCCCGCAGGCTATTTTTGGCGCAAAGTCTGTTTTTAGACATATGGATCATGTTCTATGAGTTGCAGGATGCTATTTGTGGATGGTTGGTCAAGTCGGAAAAAATAGATGGACTTCTATTTTTAGACATACTGGGCGGAATCTATTTTAGATTGCCAGTCTAAAAATAGATATGTCGAATATTATTAGCTCTTAATAATATTTGGACTCTAAACATTATCTTATCCTCTTGGAGCACTTCAGTTAAGTGCACAGATGTGGCACAGGAGTTGACAGATGGAATTATGCTATTCCTAAGGGTTAAGTGGAGCTATTGCATGGATACTTCAATTAGAACTCATGTGAGAGAGTTTGTTGGAGTTGATTGAGGAAGTTAATAGAGTTGTATTCAATTTAACTCAGTTAAACATAGTTGAGCTAGTTGTATCTAGTCTAACTGATTGATACACTAGTGAGAGTGGTGTGAATTAATTATTAATTAATTCACTAATTATTAACTCATAAATCAACTAAAGAATACATCAGTTAACTTCAGTGCATGGACATTTTCAGTGGAGACCAGTGAAGAGATAGGTGAAAGAGCAGTGTGACTATCATTTGTGACTATACTGGTGCATGAGTTTGCACCACACATTGATTGGAGATGCCAATGAGGATTGCGTAGTACAAGCCAGGTGGTTTCAAGTTATTTATGAGCCATTCTTCAACATTGATTGCGCAGTAGAGGTAGGCTATCAGGTGGCAGAGATTGGAGCATGTGTTTTGCTAGATCTAGCTTGATTAGTGTGTAGAAATTGGAGATTGTACTGAGAGCTTGTGAGGAGTTTGTACAATTATTGTTACATGATCTCTATCATTATAATATACAGATAGTTGGGGGTTTTCAGCTTTAATCTTTCCCAAAAATACTGTGTTTATATGTGTTATTTTTTATGGTTTTAATGTGCGCATGCGATTGTTTATATTTCCGAAAATTGATGATAAATAGTAGAAGAGGTTATGTATTATGCATGAAGCTCAAATAGTGTGTGATCAGAATAATCTCAGTGAATAATTTAAGAGTTATTCAAATTTATACAAATTTGAGCTGATGGATAGGTGGCTTCCCTTGCAAAGAAAATTCTGGGAATTGGACACTAGACTCTACTCATCAAACCAACAAAAACCTAGAAATGGTTTGCTAAAATATCGACCCCAGAAATTGGCCCTCTTGGGCTTGACTAAATGAATTGTTGGGGAAATTGAAACACTGGAAGGAATTGCTGGAAAATGCCTCTGGAATCTTGCAATAATACTTGGTAGGAAGTGACTAGCCTCCCCTCCAAATCGCCTATTGTGAATTCCCTTCTCTCCAACCTCATGGAACCAACTCCTCTTTGCACTACATCCTGCACTGCGCAATCTCCTCCTCCTCTACGTAGTCCCGAAATTCCTACGTTCCTCCTGATGTTGTTGATGGAAAATATCCCCAAAAGGTGTGGAACTCCTCTCCTGAGCAGACACTCGAAGTCCCCCAAGGCATAGGTTTATATATTTGCTTGAATATCTCATGTGCTAAACAACTCTGTATACTTGGCTCTCCATATTAACATGCTCTGTCGAAATGACAAGAAGAGAATAGCTGAATGAAAAAAAGAGGAATGAGAGCTCTCTCCCTCCCTTTTTCAATTGAGGCTCAACGTAATCCTTGGGCCCCATCTTGCCTCTGCTACCTCTCCTTGAGCCACTCACACACTGCCTCTATCCAACCACTCCTGAGCTACCTCCTTCACTTTGCTACATAGGGACAGCTCGACCCCACCAATAGAGCCACAATTTTTCCCTTAGAAACATTAGAAAGTGGCTTTATTTTGGAAAAACGTCATTTGTGGGTCCCCTACCCACTTTATTCCTGTTCAACATTAGGAAAGGCAAAAATTAATCAAAATTAATATTCCAAGTAGCTTAACTTCTAATTTGGAATATTACAGTCCTCCCCACAAAAATGTTGCTTGTCCTCAAGCAACTGAAAATATGGGTGTTGAAGAATCTGTTCCCCCTCCCAAGTGGCATCCTCATATGGAAGGTTCCTCCATCTGAACAAATATTCCTTCACCACCTTGCTCCTCAAGCACTTTTCTCTGGTATCTAGGATGGACTTTGGCTGAAGCACCCAATGCTCCTAATCATCTGTAGGGGGGAGCTCAGTAGCTGTTGTCACTTGCTGTCCTAAAGCCTTCTTTAGGAAGGATACATGGAATATGGTATGGATCCCACTCCCCTGTGGAAAATCCAGATCATATGCTACCTCCCCAAATCGTCGAACAACTTTGTAAGGTCCATAGAAGTGAGGCTTGAGCTTTTCGGCCACCTTTTGCTTCAGCGTGGATTGCATATATGGCTGAAGTTAGAGGTACACCAAGTATCCTACCTCGAACTTCCTCTGCACGAGGCCCCGGTCTGCATACATCCTATGTTGGTTCTGCGTTGTCCTCAATTTGTCCTTGATATCCCTAAGGATATCCTAACTCTCTTAGATTGAATATTTGGTCTTGGGGGCCTTACTAGCTCCACACATGGCATTCAAAAATGTCACTGCATCATAACCATACAAAGAACGGAAAGGAGACATGCGAATAGACATGTGGAAAATGGTGTTGTAGCAATACTCCCCCAAGTGCAACCATCAAAGCTAGGCCTTATGCTGCCCTGTGACGTAGTTTCGCAAGTATCCTTCCAGCCACTTGTTCACTATTGTTGTCTTTCCATCGGCCTATGGATGGTAACTTGTGCTTCGTGTGAGATTTGTGCCCACCAATCAGAACAACCCCTGCCAAAATCCTCCCATAAACCTGTTGTCCTGACCACTAAATATAGACTTGGGAAGACTGTGAAACCTGAAAATGTCTCTAAAGAACAACTCGTCCACCTGTGAAGTTTTTTACTGAGCTAAAATGGAAAAAAAATGTGCATACTTCATCAGTCGGTCAACCATGACGAAGATACAATCCTTTCCCTGCAGCATGGGAAACCCAGTGATAAAATACATCGATATGCTCTCCCACTTCCCCTTTGGAGTGGGAAGTAGATGCAACAGTCCTGCTAGATGGGTCAACTCCCCCTTGTTCCTTTGATAAACTTTGCACTCCCAGACATGTCGGAGTACATCCTCCTTGAGGCCCTTCCAGGAGAACCTCTCTATGATGGCCCTATAGGTTTTGGTGGACCCCTGGTGCCCTGATAGTGGGGAGTCATGTTATGCATGTAGGATCTTCTCCTACCACTGGGAGTTGGCTACCAAAAAGATATGGTATCGATAATAAATGATCTCGTCCATCACCCTGTACCAGTCATCTGTCACCTGTCCATCCAACACCTCACATGAAAACCGATCTGCGTCTATACTCATCAGGGAGAGAGACACTGGCCTCTGAGATAAGGCATTGACCACCACATTATTCTTCCCTTTGACATACTCGATGTCAAAGTTGTAGGCTTGAATATTACTGACCCACTTCTGCTATCTTTCTTGCAACTTCCTCTACTCTAGGAAATACCAAAGAATGTTATGATCTGTCTTAACCTTGAACCATTTCATCACCAAGTATTGGCTGAACTTGGACAATTCATGCATGATGACCGACATCTCTTTTTCATATATGAGGTATTGCCTCTCATGAGGCAAGATATTACGGATCTCGAAAGTAATGGGGTTTCCATCCAACATCAAGACTGCCCCTACTCCTTCCCCCGATGCATCGCACTTCAAGACAAATGGCTTGGTGAAATCAGGAAGTGCAAGTACTTGGCAACTACTCATCACCTGCTTGAGGTAGTAAAAATCCTCCTACATTTTGGGGGTCCAAGTGAATTCTCCTTTCCTGGTCAAATCCGTGAGGGGTGCAGCTAGCTGAGAGAATCCCTTCATGAACTTCCTGTAATAGGTGCAGATGCCCACAAAACCCCTCATATCGGTGACATTCCTAGGCTCTGGCCAATCTCTGATGGCCCTAATATTCTCCTCGTGCACTCATACACCATCCTCTCCTATAATGTGTCCCAAGTATAGCATCTCTGTCAGTCCAAATTTTCACTTGGACAACTTCGCATAAAAACTCTGCTCGTCTAAAATATCCAGCACTGCCTCCACATGCTACAAATTCTCTTCCCATTTTCGACTGTAGATCAAGATTTCATCGAAGAAGACTAGCACAAACATCCTTAACTGGCCACAAAAAACATTGTTCATATAAGACTGGAATGTGGCTAGAGCGTTGGTTAGCCCAAAGGGCATCACCAAAAACTCATAGTGCCCATAATTGCACCATAACATTGTCTTAGGGACATCCTTGTCCCTCACCCAAATCTGGTGGTACCCTGATCTCAAATCTAATTTGGAAAATAGCTTGGCCCCGCTCAACTCATCCATCAACTCATATATCCACGGAATAGGGTAGTGGTTCTTCATTATCTTCTTGTTCAGGGCCCTATAATCGATACACATTCTCAGTGTATCGTCCTTCTTCTTCACCAGAACAAATGATGAATCAAAGGGGCTCGAACTCAGTCGAATATGCGCCAAGGCCAAAAGCTCATGTATGGACCTCTCAATATCATCTTGGTAGGCCTTGGGGTGCTTATACGGAGTAGAGATCATGACCTAAATCCTAAGCTCCAACTCAATGGTGTGCTCAAATCCTCAGTCATGTGGCTACCTTGGCGTAATATCCCCGAAACCGTGGAGTATCAGTTGAGGATGGCCTGTAAATATGGATGAGTGGGTTTAGATGTACCACCTGCCTTTGAAATCCTCAACTCAACTAGCCACTCTATATCTCCCCGTCTGAAATATGCTTCCATCCTATGCAAATAGACTGTCTGAGGTGGATATGAATGCATGCCCTTAAGCATCACCAGTTTTCTGTTCTTGTCCAGGAATTCCATGTCCAGTTTTTGCTAATCTGTAGTGACCCTACCAAGGGTGTAGAGCCATTAGACCCCCAACACTATGTTGGTGTCCGGAATGTCAACCAAAAAGAAATGATCTGTCACTAAGTAGGTCCCCATGGTCGATGTCAATGTTGGAACATAACACATGCACTACATGGTCCTAGCACAAAAAATCCCTCAAACCCCTCTTCCTGGATGCCCCTTCTCTGCACCATCTGGGAATCTATGAAGTTGTGCGTGGCTCCACTTTCCACAAGCACTGAGACACGCTGTCCCTGAACTTCCCCCTAATCATCAATGTCAAATATTTGGGCACCCCACATAAAGATGCAAGGACCCCTACAGTTGGTGCAAACGTTGATCCTCCTATTGCTGGTCGGGGTGGAGGTGGATGCCCTTCCCATTGAGATACTGCGTTATCTTCACCTCCCATCTCAAATAGTGTCTCCTCTTCTCCCTCGCTATCTGAGAAGACCTCGATGTAGTGTGCCTTCCCTTCTGCACACCTGTGACCTAGTGCCCATGGCTCCTGGCACGTGAAGTAAAGATTCTTCCTCCTCAAATATCTCCAGGTGTCATCATCTAGTGGTTCCAAACCCTAGTTCCCTCTTGGGGGTGGATCTCTCACATCTCTTCCTTTTTGTTGGAGGAACATCCTATTGGGCATGGGGGATTTAGCCCTTGGTACTACATCCTGAAGATCCCGTAGATCCAAAAACATCAATGACAACCTCAAGAACTCAAAAATATATACTTCCAGACTCCTTTTTTTCTTGAGTTTGGTCATCTCTCCAAAATACTCTTCGAGATACTTCCAATCGAATCTCTCCAACACTCTCCTCGTGAAGTCGTCATACAAAGTCACCCCTTCTTGACCCCATGTAGTCAACCCATTAAACCACCAATCATGGGCTTCTCCCTCCAGGTGAAGTGTAGGCACCTTGATGGCCTCTATCTCTGTCATCTGGTTCAGCTAGAAATAAACATGCAGCTTCTCAGCCCAAGCCTTGGTTGAGCTCTTTGCAGATCCATTGAAGGTTGGAAGGAATAACCTTCCCATATTGTGTTGAAGATCACTGTTATGAGTGTAGCCTCCTCCACTCTGGTTCTTGGGTTTTGTTATTGCCTAAATCTACCTCAGGCTGAAGGAAGGCAGAATTCAGGGTAACATCAAACCACGCTCAGTCTGGTAGCTAGCCCTACCAGAACAGGAGAGGGATCTCTCTAGGTCAATCTCAGCGGAAAGTTATCAATAGGGCTTGAGATGACTGAAATAAAATATAATTTTAGGCTAGGTATATAAATCAAGGATTTTGAAATTATTTTGTAGGTTTTTGTCGGAAACAAAGGGAAAAGCAGTTTTGGGTCCGGGGATCAGGCCTAGTTTTTGCAGAATTCTTATTGGGGAAGGGAAGGCAATGGTTTTGATGCTTCGAAATTTAATGGATGGATGGTTTAGACCGCTGAGGGGCTGAAGAGGGCAAGATATCTCAAGGATCCTCTCCAATCAGATGAAAACATGTAAAATCAAACAAAACTAAAGGCAGAGCAAAGCAAGCTATTGGATTCCACCTTTAACATTGATTTGTTTAATTTAAGAAGAACAAAGAAGGGAAATGATACACATAAAAATTCAGTGAAACTTAAAAATAAATAGAGAAGAACACCATCAAAATACAAAGCCACAATGATCCCAAAAAGTGCTGCAAACCCTGGCCTTTCCTTTGCAAAAAATGCAGAAGTGTATGTACAATGAAGTGCCAAACAATTCCCAAGTATCCAACCCTGAAAATGACTCAGAAAATACAAAATATAGACCAGACTAACCCATTCCCATGCCTCTAGGGGTCGAGCTCATCCTTCTAGGAGCTGTTTCAACCAATTCTAAACTAGGAACTGAAATCTAGGCAATCAAACAACTTGCCTCTATATGGTAGGGAACTGATTCATTCATTTAATTTTCACTTTTTAGTGAATGAATCCTCTAGAAAGAGTCAAAATGTGCAATATTTACATCATGGTTATGAAATTACATCAAGGTATATCAATAGTTACATGAAAAACTGAAACTAGTCAAAACTGGGCGAAATTCTGAGCTGAAAAGTGGAAAATAGGCCAAAATTCTCTATGCGCCGCGCCCAAAATCTCTATGCGTAGCAGAAATTTGGAGCTGATTTTGAGGCCCTTCCCAAAGTCAAAATTGAGCTCATGATAGCTCGTTGGAAATCCCTTCCTGTCTAATTTCCAACCCAAGTGGAATTTCTGGATTTGGTGTCCATTTGCCCCTCCAAAACTTCAATCTCCCAAGACTGGTTCCTGTGTGTGTAAAAGGTGGTAGAAAGGCCATTTTCAAGGTGTTTTTGACCCTTTAGGCCACCCAGAACTTGATGAAATCGTTAGGCCATTCTTGAGAATGCATAAATTTTCATAAAAAATCCAAAAATGTCAATTTTTTCTCCAGAAGATCTCCCAATCGTAAGTGCGCGAAAGGTGGCGCTACGCGTCGGGCAGAAAAACCTGTTTTGTGACCAAAAAAATTCAAAATTGACAAAATTTTCTCCAAACTCCTTGAAATTTGGACTGAAGGTCCCTCATCAAGTACCATGCTCAGCCAAAGAAGCTTCGGCCAAGATTTTGAGTCGATCATGCCTTTTGCACCTCCTTAGTGCCCTTCTCAGCCTCGCTTTCAGGATCTTGATCTTCATGTGTCGGAGCATGTTCTTCTCTTTTTTCGCCTTCTCCAACAGTTTCTCAAGATGCATGTTGACTCTCTCCAGCCATGTCTCTCTATCTGCCTCAATCTCCTGCTCGATAGGTGTCATCTCGGATGGGCTTCTCCGGGTAGCTTGTCGGTTCTCACAGATGTTTTGCAACTCCATGATCATCTGCTAATCCTCCAGCTGCTTATTCCGCTGCTCCAGATAGTTAATGATCCACTGAGCTCTCTGCAAATTTTCATTCAATGTGTCGATCTTATTTTTCTGCTCCTAAATGATCTCCCTCAGTTTTGAGCTAGGAGAGCTCAAATCAACATCAATGAGTGTAAAATCAGTGTCTTCGCCTCCTGAAGGGCCCTCATCGTGCATAGGCCTCTTGCCTCTGTCCTGTACTTGTGCTGATGTCGAAGGCGAGACCCCTTCCACCCCAAGTGGAGATAGTACTCGCGCTGCTGATGAAGGTAACGAGACACCTTCCACCCCGGGTGGAGATAGTACTCGTCGGGCTGCTGCAAATAGTGATCTCGTGCCTCTCTGATAAGTAACAAATACTGGCACATCGATGATAGGCTCTGTCTCATGACCCCCAAACTGATGTGAAGGCTCACCTGCACCATGAACAATCTCCAGAAGAGGGTGATGGGCTGTAAAAAAGTCATGGGAAATGAAATCCTCCCATGAAATGCCCTGCAATCCAAGCTGATGTACAACAATGATCTTGATGAGCGCATAATGAAAAATGTTGTTATGCTGCTGCTCGGGAGTCTTCTTCTGCACAAGAGTAGTCATCCGCTCTATGTTTCGACACATGAAATATGGAATTCTCATCATCCTCACTCTCATGAAATGCATCAATAATCGAATATGGTAAGCATAAAGGCGCGAGAACCGGCCCTCACAACTGAAGTATCTGATGATGAGTTTCATCAATGGTGTATAGGACTCCTTCAAGAATCTGAAAGGGAACACCCTGCTGAGCTGCCTCACATAGCCAGGCCTAATGTATGGCTCATAATACACTTATTCTAGCTGTTGTCTCTTGTTCCACTGTTCACCTACATTCGGGATTCTTGTTGCCTGAGAAATAGTTTCTGGTGTCAAGGTGAAATTTACACCAGCCAGAGTTACATGACCGTCATGCAAATGTAAAACAAACAAGCGAACCAACTCCTGATGATGCTGAGTTTGAGCAATCATATCACAATACTGAAAGCATGATTGTTGCTGAAAGCATGATATGGCAAGTGGGTAGGCTTGCAGCTCATTCAACGATGTGGGCTCTTCTCTTGCATGTTTGCCACCTTTTCGAGGCCTTCTCGGTACATGCAGCTCTGTGGTGGAATCACTGTCTTTCTCATATGATAAATCTGTGTCCGTCTCCATGGTGCTGCAAGGTGTATGTCAAGTATGTGTTTGGTTTGTTTTAAAATGTAAAATTGGTGTTTTGTTTTCAATGCCAAATGTGCCAAAGGGAAATGAGGGACTATGAGGAATATGGAACAGTGGGAAAGTGGAGTTTATCAAGTGAAATTAATGTGTGCTAATAGTCACTTGACTGGTGGGAATTGGGAATTCAGGAAATTTTCAAATAATATGGGAGAGTGATGGTTGTGGGGAATAGTAGGGTTTAGGAATAGGGAAAATGGGAAGATGAAAATAAGTGATATGAGTGTTTTTTGGAATATAGGGGAATAGGAAAGGGATTGTATAATGATGTGACAGTGAGGGGAAAGGAATCACGGGTGAGAAATGATAGTATGATAGTGAGTATTCAGCATGAAAATGATTTTTTAAAACACCATTTGAAACCCTAAGGAACATATTTTGATATGAATATAGGGTTTATATTTTCACCAATCAAACTCTTATATTTTTCCCTCCAAATCACAGCAAACACCGTTTAATAGCAATGGCAAAGGCATCACACTCTTACTTGGATCATAGATGACAGAATCGATTTGAATTTTGTGAAGCAGGGGTGAAATTCTGCATGGAGGCTCTGTGCGCCGCGACAGTCAAAATTTACACAGTGAAAAACCTCTGTATGCGCTGCGCTGTCTATGTGCGCCACGCCTTCCTCCCAATGCGTCACGCAACTATCTTCACAGACAGTCCATCTTGAAACTCACAGTTTCACCCTCCAACGTTTTGAATTGGCTCAATGATGTCTCTTGGTGTGCAAATGGATTGCTCAAACACCAAAAATATCTTATATGGCATGAACTTTGATTTTTGTGTTTAGAAAAAACCCCTTTTCTAATGTTTCAACTTCGGCACTTTTCAGTTTTAATACAAACTCTGTTTTTGTTGTTTCCTTTTATTTTTGACTGAATTGATGAAACTCTTGGCTATTTTTTGCAGGGATGATGGCATTGGATTTCGGCAAAGGATGACCAGGGCTGTGCCTGAAGAACTGTAGAACTTGAAAAACCTTAAAAATTACATATTTGTTACAAAAAATAAATTTGACGGTTTCTTCTTCAAAATAGAGTTTTGAAGAAGAATCATTCTCAAGAATTATTGATGATGAAAATTTTGGAATGAAAAATTATTAGAAACATCCTCATGTGCCTGCTGGCATTATCAGTCATTTTGAGGACTAAATCAACTAAACCCTAGACCTAAAAATACCTAAAAACCCTAAAATGACTCTTTGCTGACCAAGGGACCATACAGGATTATGAATGACTGTGAAATTGATTTGATGAACATACCTGAGCCAGCTAGATAAGGCATGAGGGGTATGAGTGATAAGGCCCTTCCGTCAGATGATGGCATGCCCCTAACGGAATGCAACTGAATGAACTGAATGAGACACCTAAAAATGAAATGCAATAAGAGAAATGATCTCTGACGGAGGGATGAAAAGACTGACTCTAACATTGGCTCCAATGGGGATGGTAGCTCCTGAGAGGTGCTAAGAACGGCAGATCTCTGGGAGAGATAGAAAATGCCTTCGTCCATTGGGCTATGGAGTCATTGACTTGAAAAAACTCTTGACTCAATTTATTGAGTGAAACTTGACTCAAATCGACTCAATTTAAAAACTGAAATGACTGAAAAATTGACTCGACAAACTGAAACCAAAACTGAAATCCTTCTTCAGAATTATAGCCTTCACTTTGGGCCCTAGACCGAAGAAAATATCATAGTATACACTTGAGATGAAACTGAAATAAATGGTATGTACAATGACAATGTGATCAGCAGAAAACATCTTAGAAATGGTACCGCTTGAGCAGCCGACCATTGACCGGCCCTCCTGGACAATCTTCCGCATTCATATCCTTTAGAAGAAAGGCCTTCTGACCTCGATATGCAGCAATCTTAAAGGGACCTTTCCAAAGATTTTCAAACTTACTGTGCTTACCCTTTTCCTCATTCCTTGCATCCCACTTCAGCACTACTTCCTCCAATTGGAATTTGTCCACCTTCGCTTTTCTGTCATAAATTTTCTTAATTCTCTCCTGCAACTTGAATGTGTTCTGAAAAACTTCATCTCTCGTTTGCTGCAAATGAATCATCTGATTTATTCTTCTTTGCATATGGCTTTCTTCACTGCCAACTTCCTGAAGAAGCTTGACCACCGGAACAGCAAGGGAGGTAGGAAACACCGTGTCTACTCCATATACCAACTCAAAGGGAGACATACCAATGGATTTTTTCTGACTCACTCGGTCCGCCCAAAGTGCATTGACTAAATTTTTATGCCAACCTTTTTTATTGATTTCCAGCAACTTTTTAATGATGTTGACCAAAGATTTGTTGGAAGATTCCGCCAATCCGTTGCCTTGCGGATGATAGGCGATTGAGTGTCCCAAAGTGATATGATACTTGTTACAAAACTCAACCATCCTTTTTTATTTGAAAGCTGCTGCGTTATCAGTGATTAACTTATTCGGGCAACCAAAGCGAGACAAAACATTATTTTCAAGGAAAGAAATGATTACCGAATCCGTAGCTTGCATGGTGGGAACTGATTCAATCCATTTCGTGAAATAACCTGTCGCTGTGAGGATCCATCTATGTTGAGCTGAAGAAGGAGGATGGATCTCCCCAATGAAATCCAAACCCCACTGCTGAAAAGGGGCACTTACCTCAATAGTCTTAAGCGGCAAAGGCTGCAATTTCTACCTTCCTTCAAAAATCTGACATTCGTGACAGCCTTTGACGGTCTTATACACATCAGAAAAAAGTGTCAGCCAGTAGTATCCAGCTCTCAAAATCTTATTAGCCGTTGTTTTCCAAAAAATATGACCCCCGCAGTCTCCTTTATGGAAATCCTCCATTACCTGCTTCGCTTCTTCTTCGACCAAACAATTCAACAAAACACCACCAGGATCTTTCCAATAAAGTGCAAAATTCAAAATACAAAATTTTGCAGCCTTCAATTTCAAAGTTCTACCTTTGTTTTTAGTCATGCCGGGCGGTGGTGACAAATTTTGAAGAACATACACAATATCTAAATACCACAGAGAAGAAACAAAAATTTCCGATACCTGAAGTGGCGAATTCTCCTCATCCTCATCAGACATAGCAGCAATCAGATTTATGTCTAGTCAATGCAAATTCGATTCAGCCATAAGCTTCGCTAACCGCTGTCCTTTAATAAGCTTCGTGGGCTTTATCTCCACATCATACTCCAGCAAAGCTGCAATCCACTTGCCTCGTCTTCCTTCCGGATCAGTTTGTACTAAAACATCTTTCACGGCAGCGTTAGGAACATAAGCCAAAATATGAAAATGCAGAATGTATACCCGGAAATATTTTAATGCTTTTATCAGTGATAGAGATTGCTTCTCAATGATTTTATATTTCAAAGCTGCATCTCTTATAGTTCGACGGAAAAAAGCTATTGGCTTCTTATGCTCATCTTTTTTCTGCATTAACACAGCTGCCATGGTATGCTCCAAAGCAAATGAAAACAAAATAAAATCTTGGGTGTAATCCGGGCTGATTAAAACTGGAGCTGAAGATAGTGCCAACTTCACCAAATTAAAGGACTTTACAGCCTCTTCAGTCCACTTCACTTGGCTATATTTTTTAAGCATGTTTGTAATCTCTCTTAGATGTTCAGCAAGATTAGGCACAAAGTGGCGTAAAAAGTTCATCTTACCATTAAAAGACTGAATCTCCTTCTTGTTCTGGGAAGGGTCAATTTGCTGAATTGCTTCTACAAATGCTGGATCAATACGAATGCCATCTTTTGAAATAATGTGACCAAGTAGTTTGCCCTCATCCATGGCAAACAAGCTCTTCTTCGGATTAAGTGACAATCCATATTTTCTGCACTTTTGAAAGACAATTTTCAAGTGATACATATGCTCTTCATCAGAATTGGAAAAGACCGTCAAATCATCAAGGTATATAACAAGAAAAACATCCTTCTCATTCACAAAAGCCATGTCCATCGCCCGCTGAAATGTCGCACTAGCATTCTTTAAACTGAAAGGCATCTTGGCATAGTGGAAAGTTCCCCACGGAGTGGTGAACGTTGTTTTGTCTCTATCGTCCTCATGGACCAGAATTTGGTTATACCCGGAGTAACCATCGAGTAGTGACATACGATATGCTCCAACTACTTGCTAAAGTATATGATCCATTTTGGGCAATGGATAATTGTCCTTCAATGACACCTTGTTCATATTTCGGAAATTAATGCACAACCGAATCTCACCTGTCTTTTTCCGCACTGGCACCAAATTGGAAATCCAATCAGAAAATCTGATGGGAACAATGATTCTTGCTTTGTACAACCTGTTTACCTCCTTCTCAATTGATGGCAGCAACTTTGGGTTGATTCTTCTTAGCTTCTGTATGAAAGGATTCTGATTACGCTTGATTGGAATAGTGTGTTGAATTATATTTGTATCATACACCTTTAAATCTGAATAATCCCAAGCAAAAGCATCAGCAAAAGAAGACAAAAAACTAACATATTTTGCTTTTACCTCCGGTGGCAATGATTTTGACAATTTCACCATCTTTGGATTCTCAAATGATCCAATGTTTACATCTTCAACTCCCTTTTCAGTTGGCCGTAAGGTTGGTTTTTTAGCAACGTCATCCTGATCGAAGAGCTCTTCTAAAGGTATCAAACCTTTAGGAATAACATTATCTTTCAGCTGCAACACTTCCATTTGATTGAATTGCACATCAGCTTCACCATCATCATATTCTACATCAATTGAGGTATCTTTGAACTTACCTTTGTTTTGCAAAAATTCATTAATCTCATCATCATCTTGGAAAACTTGCCAACATCTTTGATTATCCGGGACGGTAGGATGGTGCTTCACATGGATTTCGAACTTATTACTTGAATTCATTGGGATCTTCAAATTACTTGCTGCCTTAGCAAGTGCATCTGCAATTCCATTTTGAATGTGAGGAATACAAGTCAAGGTATAATTTGAAAACAGCTTCAAAATATCAAGAACAACATTTCGGTAAGCCCGCATCCGGGGATGCTTCGTTTGGTATTCACCCTTCACTTGCTTAATCACCAATTCGGAGTCGCCATAGACTGCAATTCTCTTAGCATTCAAATTTCTAAGATTTTTTAGGCCAGCAATCAGAGCTTCGTACTCAGCCTCATTGTTCGAAAAATCGAATGCTAGCTTGTAAGAACACACCCGTACATTGCTCGGTACCTTGTTTGGAGCGGGAAAAGGACTGCGTACCCAAATACCAATTCCAGCACCATCATTTCCCACTGCACCATCAAAATCCATGGTCCATAGACCCTCTTCATCATCTTCTAAGTGCTGAAATTGTGCTAGCTCTGTTTTTTCTGCTTGCTGTCCACTATCTTTAGCTGATTGCTCAACTGTGCTTTCCAGTTTTTTCCTTTCTTTCTTAAAAACTTCTCTGAAATTCTCGGTAATCTCTGGAATATCTTCTGCTTTAACTAACTGACTATCTACATCATTGAAACTATCGGCATACAAAACAAAAGACTCTAAATCTGTATGTACATAATTAATCAGATGATTAACCGGTTTCTCCTTGCTTGTAATCATGTACTTCATTTTTTGTTCCCGGTACAACTTTCTCATTTGGCCAAACATGGGAATCGTTGCATGGGAGAAATCTAATTGTAATGTCCCTTTCAATTTTTCTCCCCAAGATCTGGAAAGTAGCATACCAAATCTGGGAGGAGTGTCTGCCACAACTACGTCCATCAAAACATTCTTTGTTGGAATTTGATCCAAACTAACAACCAAGTCTTTAATGAGCCCAATACATCTCACTCTGTTGGAATCAAATGAATAAAGATCATGGTACTTCCTAGTGATGTCCAAACCCAAATTTTCCATGATTTCCTTCGGCATAAGATTATGGGAAGCACCGGAATCAAACATGGCATTATGCAATACAAACTCATGAAATTGAAGACTGATATAAAAAGGAGGCACTTCGCTATCTGGAGACTCACCATCTAAAGTTGGTCCAAATATCAGTTCAGGTTGATCATCTTCAATATTCACCATATTAGACATAGGATCGAAATTCAAAATTTTAGAAACTTGACCTCTATAACTGCTATTCTTCATTATTTCAGTCAAGGGAATGGATACCGTTAATTTATAAATCTCATTCTCCAAACTAAAGGCTGAAGTCTTTTCGATCTCTTTGGCTGGAACATCTTTCTTTTCAGCCTTCTCCCTCGATGTAATTGGCTGATTTGATTTTTTTTCTGATGATGACTTAGTGGCAGCGGGATCAACTATCTCTTTTTCTTTCTTTTGTGCAACAGGTGAATCGTTTTTAGGTGCTGAAACTTCCTTTCTCTTTTGGATTGGGTTGACAGGTACATCTCTGTTTATAAGAGAATATTGCTTTTTCTGGGCTGACAAGGCATTCATATAACCTCTCTGATACTCATCCGACTCTTCCTCAAGAGCTGCATCATTGGCCAAGATAAAATCCTCATCTCTTTGTACAGCTGAACTTTCTGCATACTCCTCATCTTCAGTGATATAAATGGGCAAATAATTAGGAGTAAAGAAGTGATTTTCCTCCCCTATTACATCATCTTCATCATCTGAATCCTGACCAACAAAATTTTGCTGAAGAGGTGTCTTTACTTGCTACTAGACTGCTGGTTCTTGTGCTCGCTGCTCTCGTTGTTTGATCCTGAATTGTGGCTGCTGATGACCATGGAAATTGGGATTTCAGATTTGCGGTTTGGGCTTATCAAGTGTGAACCTTGCGATAATTTTTTCCACCTTGCGAAGTAGCTGATCTTATGTAGAAGCTTCTTCTTTTATCGTGACTTTCTTCTTAGCTCTTAATCTATCTATCTTGTCATTCAAATTAGCTTCAACACTAACGGAAATTTTCTGCATATCCTCTAAGGTGGGTGGATCTCTTTTGCGTAATGAATAGGCCATGTCCAAATCAAAACCATTCGGAAACTTAAGAAAAGATGATTTCTTAGATGGCCTTAAATCATCAGGAATTGCATTATAAATCACATTAAATATAATAAAATAGTCTTGGACAGACTCACCAACATTACGCTTGATCTTGGTATATTCAAAAGTGATTTGAAGTGGATCTTTCTTTATTTCCCACCGATCTAGAAACTGTCTCTGAAGCTTGGCCAATGTAGCAATACTTCTAGGTTGCAAAGCTTTGAACCACTTACGTACCTCACCTCCAAAATTTTGCACAAACAATCTCATGGTGACATTTTCTTCATCAATTTCATGGAGATCAAAGAAGTCTGTCATTCTATCAATATGCTGCTGAGCAGGAACACTCTGAGGAGTTCCATCAAACAATGGGATTTTACTCTGATAATCAGCGAGCATGGCATCCAATTTTGGAGGCAAGACAAGGGGTGCGAATCTAGCGGCCATTGCTCTTGGTGGATTTATAATCTGTCTTGGAGAAACGGGTGGAGTAGGAGCAGTAGATGTATGAGGTGTATGTGGTGGGGATGGAGGAGGAACTACTGCAGATTTTTTATCAGATATGGATGGTTGCACGGGAATGGTAGGAATGAAGGGAAGCTCGGTGTGGACTTGTGAATCAGAAGTAACTGCTGATGGACCAAGAGTTTCAGAAGAAGATTCGATAAACTCAGGAATATTAGTTGCCACAATAGAGTTTTGAATGTTCAAGATGTAACTATCAATGGATCTATTAGCTTGCTCAATCTCAAGATACTTGATAAACGCGGGATTTATGACAGTAGAACCAGTGGAACTTTCAGATTTAGTTTCAAACAACGAAAACTCGAATTGATCATCAAACTCAATATCTTCAAGGAATTCAAATACAGTAGGGCATGAATGAGATTTAAACAAAGGGATCATGAGACTTTCTCGACGGAGAATTCTTGAAATCAGATTGGGATTCTCATACACTGGAGGTGGATCGGGATCCGGATTTTCTCTTGTATGTCTTCTGGAAGCCAGTGTGTTGGATTAATTTCAAAATCAAAGGGACAAAACCAACTTGTTCAGCTTATCAAATTCTAGACTCATCACCTGAAAGTCCAGAACGATCTGATATACTGGGTATTTCACAAGTCAAGTGTCACGTTCACAAGCTAAACTGGAGATTGACTGAAGCAACGTTTATCTACTTCCGCTAATGCAAAGAAAAGGCGTTTCGAAGGCTACCTGGCATAACTTCAGGCTCCGTCTATAGCTTATGAAACAAATAACACCAACAAGCAAATCATTTTTTTCCCCAGTATGGTCGCCACTATGTTATTGCCTAAATCTACCTCAGGCTGAAGGAAGGCAAAATTCAGGGTAACATCAAACCACGCTCAGTCTGGTAGCTAGCCCTACCAGAACAGGAGAGGGCTCTCTCTGGGTCAATATCAGTGAAAAATTATCAATAGGGCTTGAGATGACTGAAATAAAATCTAATTTTAGGCTAGGTATATAAATCAAGGAGTTTGAAATGATTTTGTAGGTTTTTGTTGGAAACAAAGGGAAAGGCAGTTTTGGGTCAGGGGATCAGGCCTAGTTTTTGCAGAATTCTTATTGGGGCAGGGAAGGCAATGGTTTTGATGCTTCAAAATTTAATGGATGATGGTTTAGACCACTGAGGGGCTGAAGAGGGAAAGAGATCTCAATGATCCTCTCCAAACAGATGAAAACATGTAAAATCAAACAAAACTAAAGGCAGAGCAAAGAAAGCTATTGGATTCCACCTTTAACACTGATTTGTTTAATTTAAGAAGAACAGAGAAGGGAAATGATACACATAAACATTCAGTGAAACTTACAAATAAATAGAGAAGAACACCATCAAAACACAGAGCCACAAGGATGCCAAAAAGTGCTGCAAACCCTGGTCTTTCCTTTTCCAAAAATGCAGAAGTGTATGTACAATGAAGTGCCAAACAATTCCCAAGTATCCAACCCTGAAAATGACTCAGAAAATACATAATATAGACCAGCCTAACCCATTCCCATGCCTCTAGGGGTCAAGATCATCCTTCTAGTAGCTGTTTCAACCAATTCTAAACTAGGAACTGAAATCTAGGCAATCAAACAACTTGCCTCTATATGGTAGGGAACTGATTCATTCATTTCATTTTCACTTTTTAGTGAATGAATCCTCTAGAACAAGTAAAAATGTGCCAGATTTACATCATGGTCATGAAATTACATCAAGGTAGATCAATAGTTACATGAAAAATTGAAACTAGTCAAAACTGGGCGAAATTCTGAGCTGAAAAGTGGAAAATAGGCCAAAATTCTCTATGCGCCGCGCCCAAAATCTCTATGCATAGCACAACTTTGGAGCTGATTTTGAGGCCCTTCCCGAAGTCAAAATTGAGCTCATGATAGCTCGTTGGAAATCACCGCCTGTCTACTTTCCAACCCAAGTGGAATTTCTAGATTTGGTGTCCATTTTCCCCTCAAAAACTTCAATCTCCCAAGACTGGTTCCTGTGTGTGTAAAAGGTGGTAGAAAGGCCATTTTCAAGGTGTTTTTGACCCTTTAGGCCACCCAGAACTTGATGAAATCCTTAGGCCATTCCTGAGCATGCATAAATTTTCATAAAAAATCCAAAAATGTCAATTTTTTCTCCAGAAGATCTCCCAATCGTAAGCGTGCGCAAGGTGGTGCTACGCGTCGGGCAGAAAAACCTGTTTTGTGACCAAAAAAATTCAAAATTGACAAAATTTTCTCCAAAATCCTTGAAATTTGGACTGAAGGTCCCTCATCAAGTACCATGCTCAGCTAAAGAAGCTTCAACCAAGATTTGGAGTCGATCATGCCTTTTGCGCCTCCTTAATGCCCTTCTCAGCCTCGCTTTCAGGATCTTGATTTTCTCTTTGCAGACATGTGTGCGTGCCCAATAGTGGTTCTTCATGTGTCAGAGCATGTTCTTCTCTTTGTTCGCCTTCTCCAATATTTTCTCAAGATGCATGTTAACTCTCTCCAGCCATGTCTCTCTATCTGCCTCAATCTCCCGTTCGATAAGTGTCATCTCGGATGGGCTTCTCCGGGCAGCTTGTCGGTTCTCACGGATGTTTTGCACTCCATGATCGTCTGCTAATCCTCCAGCTGCTTATTCCGCTACTCTAGATAGTTAATGATCCACTGTGCTCTCTGTAACTTGTCATTCAATGTGTCGATCTCAGTTTTATGCTCCTGAATGATCTCCCTCAGTTTTGAGCTAGGAGAGCTCCAATCAACATCAATGAGTGTAAAATCAGTGTCTTGGCCTCCTGAAGGGCCCTCATCCTGCATAGGCCTCTTGCCTCTGTCTTGTACCTGTGCTGATGTCGAAGGCGAGATCCCTTCCACCCCAAGTGGAGATATTACTCGCGCTGCTGATGAAGGTAACGAGACCCCTTCCACCCCGGGTGGAGATAGTACTCGTCGGGCTGCTGCAAATAATGATCTCGTGCCTCTCTGATAAGTAACAAATACTGGCACACCAATGATAGGCTCTGTCTCAGGACCCCCAAACTGATGTGAAGGCTCACCTGCACCATGAAAAATCTTCGGAAGAGGGTGATGGGCTGTAAAAAAGTCACGGGAAATGAAATCCTCCCATGCAATGCCCTGAAATCCAAGCTGATGTACAACAATGATATTGATGATCGCATAATGATAAATGCTGTTATGCTGCTGCTCGGGAGTCTTCTTCTGCACAAGAGTAGACATCTGCTCTATGTTTCGACACATGAAATATGGAATGCTCATCATCCTCACTCTCGTGAAATGCATCAATAATCGAATATGGTAAACATAAAGGCGCGAGAACTGGCCCTCACAGCTGAAGTATCTGATGATGAGTTTCATCAATGGCGTATAGGACTCCTTCAAGAATCTGAAAAGGAACACCCTGCTGAGCTGTCTCACATAGCCAGGCCTGATGTATGGCTCATAATACACTTTGTCTAGCTGTTGTCTCTTGTTCCACTGTTCACCTACATTTGGGATTCCTATTGCCTGAGAAATAGTTTCTGGTGTCAAGGTGAAATTTACACCAGCCAGAGTTACATGACCATCATGAAAATGTAAAACAAACAAGCGAACCAACTCCTGATGATGCTGAGTTTGAGCAATCATCTCACAATACTGAAAGCACGACTGTTGCTGAAAGCATGATATGGCAAGTGGGCAGGCTTGCAGCTCAGTCAACGATGTGGGCTCTTCTCTGACATGTTTGCCACCTTTTCGAGGCCTTCTCGGTACATGCAGCTCTGTGGTGGAATCACTGTCTTGCTCATATGATGAATCTGTGTCCGTCTCCATGGTGCTGCAAGGTGTATGTTAAGTATGTGTTTGGTTTGTTTGAAAATGTAAAATTGGTGTTTTGTTTTCAATGCCAAATGTGCCAAAGGGAAATGAGGGACTGTGAGGAATATGGAACAGTGGGAAAGTGGAGTTTATCAAGTGAAATTAATGTGTGCTAATAGTCAATTGACTGTTGGGAATTGGGAATTTAGGAATTTTTCAAATAATATGGGAGAGTGATGGTTATGGGGAATAGTAGGGTTTAGGAATAGGGAAAATGGGAAGATGAAAATAAGTGATATGAGTGTTTTTTGGAATATAGGGGAATAAGAAAGGGACTGTATAATGATGTGACAGTGAGGGGAAAGGAATCACAGGTGAGAAATGATAGTATGACAGTGAGTATTCAACATGAAAATGATTTTTTAAAACACCATTTGAAACCCTAAGGAGCAGATTTTGATATGAATATAGGGTTTATATTTTCACCAATGAAACTCTTATATTTTTCCCTCCAAATCACAGCAAACACCGTTTAATAGCAATGGAAAAGGCATCACACACTTACTTGGATCATAGATGACGGAATCAATTTGAATTTTGTGAAGCAGGGGTGAAATTCTGCTTGGAGGCTCTGTGCACCGTGCGCACAACCCAGTGCGTCGCACGCACAACCCAGTGCGCTGCGCGCACAACCCAGTGCGCCGCGCTGTTTATGTGCGCCGCAACAGTCAGAATTTACACAGTGAAAAACCTCTATATGCACCGCGCTGTCTATGTGCGCCGCGCCTTCCTCCCAATGCGTCACGCAACTATCTTCACAGACAGTCTGTCTTCAAACTCACAGTTTCACCCTCCAACGTTTTGACTCGGCTCAATGATGTCTCTTGGTGTGCAAATGGATTGCTCAAACACCAAAAATATCTTATATGGCATGAACTTTGATTTTTGTGTTTAGAAAAAACCCATTTTCTAATGTTTCAACTACGACACTTTTCACTTTTAATACAAACTCTGTTTTTGTTGTTTCCTTTGATTTTTGACTGAATTGATGAAACTCTTAGCTATTTTTTGCAGGGATGATGGCATTGGATTTCGGCAAAGGATGACCAGGGCTATGCCTGAAGAACTGTAGAAATTGAAAAACCTTAAAAATTACATATTTGTTACAAAAAATAAATTTGACGATTTCTTCTTCAAAACAGAGTTTTGAAGAAGAATCATTCTCAAGCATTATTGATGATGAAAATTTTGGAATGAAAACTTATTAGAAACATCCTCATGTTCCTGTTGGAATTATTAGTCATTTTGAGGACTAAATCAACTAAACCCTAGACCTAAAAAGACCTAAAAACCCTAAAATGACTCTTTTCTGACCAAGGGACCATATAGGACTATGAATGACTGTAAAATTGATTTGATGAACAGACCTGAGCCAGCTGGATAAGGCATGAGGGTTATGAGTGATAAGGCCCTTCCGTCAGATGATGGCATGCCCCTAACGGAATGCAACTGAATGAACTGAATGAGACACCTAAAAATGAAATGCAATAAGAGAAATGATCTCCGATGGAGGGATGAAAAGACCGACTCTAATAGGTTTGTTGTTGGTTTTCAGTTGGAAAAAATCTCTAAAAGTGATGGCTCTCCCAAAATCCAAACTGTAATATTGGTATTATGAAAAATATTCCCCATAGTTAGCTTCTTCTAGTTCTTGGTGCCCTCTTACTCCCGAAACTATAAATTTGGGAATGGTAGAGCGGGGTGGAGTATGGGGTGTAACTGGTATGGTGTTCTGGGGTGCTATCTCGTGCTATGAAGTGCCAGAACTCTCTCTGATTTGGAGCTCGCCTTGGACTCGTTCCTTTCCTTTGCTGCCATCGCTAATATTTTATCCCATCTCCTTGATCTTCCTAGAAAGGTACTAAACTGACTTCAACAGAAGGTGAGCAAAGTCCTCTTCCTTGCTCCTTTCCCCTTCTGCGTCCCCCATCTTCTCTCCTACTACCACTCGAACGATGTCTACTGGATCAAGAGTGATTTCAAGCTCTCTATCTCTACTCCTGTAGCTCTATCGCCGATAAGTTATGTTCTGCTTGTCTTCTGGTGTCATAGACTACGCTGCTCCACAGGCTGAGCCAAGTCTTTGTGCTTTGATACCATTTTAATATCCCAAATTGGGAATAGACAATAATATTAAGCACAATAAACTAAAAACTACAACAAAGAAAACACACTATCAAAATATATGAATTGGAGCCAAAAAAAACTGTTGAGCCATTTTATTAATTTTCTTGGAATGAGTACAATATTGGTGTTGGAAGGTTTGCACCTGGGCTTGCATGAAGTAGGCTAAAGAACAACTCGAACACAAGTTGAATCTCCCCTACTGGAAATGGCTCTGTGTGGCTTTGTCTTTGTGTTGCCTAGCCTAGAAATGTTGTTGTTTGCTGAATTCAAGCTACTGGATAGGTTGCTTCCCTTACTCAGAAAATTCTGGGAATTGGACACTAGACTCTACTCATCAAACCCACAAAAACCCAGAAATGGTTTGCTAAAAGATCGACCCTGGAAATTGAACCTCTTGGGCTTGGCTCAATGAACTGTTGGGGAAATTGAACCACCGGAAGGAACTGCTGGAAAATTCCTCTGAAATGCTACAATAATCCCTGGTGAGAGAAGACTATCCTCCCCTCCAAATATCCTGCTCTGAATTCCCTTGTCTCCAACCTCCCGGAACCAAATCCTCTCTGCACTGCGTTCTCCAATCTGCAATATCCTCCTCCTCTGCACAGTCCTGAAATGGCTACACTTCCTCCTGATGCTTCTGATGGAAAATATCCTCACAAAGGTGTGGAACTCCTCTCCCGGGTAGGCAATCGAAGTCCCCTGAGGTAGAGGTTGAGATCTCCGCTTGAAGATCTCATGTGCTAAACAACATTGTAGACATGGCTCTCCAACTCAAGTGTGCTATGTCAAAATGACAAGAAGAGAATAGATGAATGAAAAAAAATTAGGAATGAGAGATCTCTCCCTCCTTTTCCAATTGAGGCTCAACGTACTCCTTGGGCCCCACCTTGGCTTGTGTTTCGTCTCCTTGAGCCACTCACACATTGCCTCTCTCCAACCACTCTTGTGCTGCCTCCTTCATGCCTCCTTCACGCTGCCACCTAGGGACAACTTGAACCCACCACTAGAGCCACAAATTTACCCTTAGGAACTTTAGAAAGTGGCTTCATTTTGGCAAAACATCATTTTTGGATCCCCTACCGATTTTATTCCTGTTCAACATTAGGAAAGGCAAAAATTAATCAAAATTAATATTCCAATTAGCTTAACTGCTAATTTGGAATATTACATAAACACTCAATATTAGAGAGGGTTAATGAGACATGCCACTTGTAGTTGATAACATGACACTAGGAAGGTTCCTCAAGGATCCATGGTCGTAAAAGGAAAGGTCGTTGGATCCCAAGATCCTTCATTTTCTGGTCCATACGAGCCAAGGAATGAACTGAGCATGAGATAATTAACCGCCAGCCTATTCGGGAGATTGAACAATGATATCAAAATAAATAAGGACAAAATTACACCTTGGGATTCGAATCATGGCTCAAGGGATGGGGAAATTGGTGAAACAATGATTTATTTCCAAACTGCCTTGGTCCAAAAATGATCATTTTTTTGGCCGGAGTGTCCACCACCAAATTCAAATGCATATACTTGTAGAAATAAAACCGACTAATTGAAAAGCAGTTACAATAATTCTTCGAAGCAAAGGAGAGAGATCACATCATGTCGATTTTAGAGCCTTGATCACTTGATGGATGTCAATCATTGAATCGCTGAAAATCATTAAATTAATCATTTTCTTTGCAGTAGTATTTCCAACCCTTTCCACAAAGGAAAAACTCCGCTTAATTATTGATCGCTAGGCTAAGTCTCCAAACATATTATGAAACAATATTTTTATTGAAATTGAATAAAGCCCATATTTTCATTGAAATTGAATAAAGCCCTTCCCGCTTCAACTTCCACCAAAAACTAACACAATTTATTATTAAAAAAATATTAAATTTAAATAAAATTAAAATAACAGATGTACAAAATAAATCGGGAAATAATTTTATGGAATAAATTATCTTTTTTAAAAATTATTTTCTCATACTTTTTACTTGTAAATTATATACATGTATGTTATCATTCATTTATCAAATTTCAATTAAATTAACTTCAATCTTAAGTGATTTTTTTGACGCTTTCAAATTTTAATTTGAAATTTATCATTTTTATCTCATGTATTTTTAAAATTGATTAAAGAAAGATATTATAGTTAATTCTTTTCATCTAGTCATTATGTTTAAAGAATTAAAATTGGATATTAAAATATTGTTGTTGGTTAGATTAATTTTTTTAGAATAAAGGATTCGTAAAGTTTATAGAGTTTAGTGTGTATGTTTTATTTTCTTTTAGATTTGAATGTGTAAATTTTTAGAATTAAATACACGTTTTTAATTATTGAACCCAATGAAGTTATAAAATGATATATTTTTAAAAAAAGAAACATGATAGAATATTACAACGTTTTTTTGGAAGTTTGGTAGTGTCATTCATTTTTCTCTTTTTTTTTTCTTCAACAACATGTCCAGATACATCACTTCAATCCGGGAAGGTAATTGAACTTGTGATGAGTGCTATAACAACCAACCTCATCACCATTTAACCAAGAGCCCATAGACTAGAAAATTACAACGTTACTCAAGTGACAAACAAGTTTTTTTTCTCAAAAAATCTGACAGTAGAAATACTTGAATCTTGGATTTAATGGTGGAAATGGATTCAACACTATAAAAAACCACCAAAACACCCAAAATCTTCAAACTTGATAAATGTAACTGGGATTTCCAAAAATTTTACTAAATTTTATCAAAATTTTATGAAAATTTCCATTATTTTCAAAAAAAACTTAACACCTATTTATACTAAATGAAAAATTACTTAACAGTTCACTAACTTACAATTAAAATTCCTAAAAGACTTTAATTTTTTATTTTAATTTATATCTAATTTAATAAAGAATATAAAATTTTAAATATTTTTACAAAAATCTTCAAAATATTTTTTATATTTCATGAATAACATTTAAGCTAAATATCATAGAGTATAACTCTATTACATTGTATTTTATTTTCAAAACACATTTTAATAAAAGGGGTGAATATTTTATTATTTGTAATGGAAATGCAAATAAAAGAACTTAGGGTGTGTATTCGACAAACCATGGGTTGGTAAATATGACACAAACAAAAGTTCAATGGGTTTAGCATAATGGTGCATGCATGGAGATATTACGTTTTAATAATGCTGTAAATATTTAATTTATATTGTATTTTACGTTTGATATAATTAGAATTAGTTTAGTTATTTAAATTAAATGGTTGATAAATATAGATATTTTATTGTATTGTACATTGTTTGATATAGTTAGAATTAGTTTAGTTATTTAAGTTAAATGGTTAATAAATATAGATATGTTTAAAAATTAATGTAAGTAAGATAATTATAGAAACAAGATTGGTAAGATTTTAAATCTTAGAATTGGAAGTTACTTAAAAATAATGGAAGATGGATTCATTAGGTAGTTTTGATTGTGTGAGTATTTAGGAGTTAGAGCCCATTTTTTGGGAATTTGTTTGATCTCTCTAACTAAATGGACTCATATAATATGTGTATATTTTGATTGATTATTCAATAAATGAATGCAACGATGTGGCAGTCTCAGGGGCTCTTTGCCTAAAAGCTGTAGGTTTTATTCTCAATTCGATTTGTCTTCCTATAATGAATGCAACGATGTGGCAGTCTCAGGTGCTCCTCACCTAAAAGCTGTAGGTTTTATTCTCAATTCGATTTGTCTTCCTATTGTTTTGGTTGGTATCAGAGCGTTAGGGTTGAGTTGAGCCCTTGTGGTTGAGACTAACGCAGTGAGCCTTGGTGGTTGAGAGAAACTAGTGAGCATGGAGCCTCCTTTGTTAGTGATTGCAGGTGTGAAGATTTGTTGGAAGAATCAAGATATGCCATATTTATGTGTGGAGCATTGTGATCGCATTGCAAGGCTACATTGTCCATTTGTAGATCGAGTCACTATCTGGAGCACAGTGGATCTTAGTGTGGATCAATGGAGGAGAGCTGAGTTGGGTTTTGTCAGGGAAAGAAAGGTTAGATCTGACTTGCACACCCTCAATAAATTATACATTACGTAGTTTGGCAGATTGCACAAATTTTCTTAAGAAAAAGTGAGCAGATTTGTGCAAGTTATATTAAGGAAAAAGTGCACAAATTTGTGCACCTTTTATTAAGGAAAAGTGCTCAGATTGCATAGTTTTTATGAAGAAAAAGTGCACATATTTGTACAATGTTTAATAAGGAAAAGTGCTCAGATGATGAAAAAATTATATATTTTTCTCCTACGCACTATGTTTGTTGTAAGAGTGCACAAATTCATTTTTGTGGAAATTATAAATTGGTTGAGCTTCATTTGTTTTTTTTTTTGAAGCTGTGGAGCTTGGACATTGTTGGGGTTGTGGATTTGTCAATCAGGGATTCATGGAGCTATTGGTGGTTCTTGTGAAGTAAGAAGTTGGGCACTACTGGAAATTGGGATTTTTTTTCAAGATGGTTAATCCCCTTGAAGAGACATACTTGAATGAGGCCAATCAATTGGAAGGATCAAATTATGTTAATTGGAAATTCAAGTTATAGACACTGCTGGAAGGTTATGTCGTTTGGACCATCACAAAGGGATAAGAAGCAAAACCTCTTGCAAGTGCGAAAAATGCATCAATTAAAGACTGGGAGAAGAGGGAGAACAAATCAAAGGTATCACTAAGAATGTATGTTAAAGATAGTATAATCCCTCATATTCGTGACTACAAGACATTTAGTGAAACCTAGAATGCACTTAAGGAATTATATGAAACTAAAAATACAAATCGAGTCCTCTTTTTGAAAAGTAAGCTCATGTATATTAGAAAGGAAGAAAATGAATTTGTCGTTGCCTTTGTTTCAAGAATTAAAGATTCGAAATATAAGTTGGGAGATATAGGAGAATAAATACCTAGTACTGATCAATTAACAGTTACATTAAAATGGAATGTCATAGGGCTATCAGATGTTTATTATAGGTCTTGCAACAAGGGAGAAAGCACCAAATTTTGAGGAATTGACAGGTATACTGATGCAAGAAGAAGAGAGGCAAATTAATTTGAAGCATCATAATCCAAACTTGACACTTATAGAAAAGAAGAAATTATTCAAACGAAAATAGGGAGGAGGAACTAAAGGTGGAAGTCTATCTCAGAAAAGGCCATTTCAAACACGGAATCAAGGTATGTCATCTGTTAGAAATGATTTTTATTTTTTTTTAATTTTTAATTTTTTATTGTGGTAGAAGTGGGCATATTTCCAGATATTGTTATAAGAAGAAAAGTGATGAATCTAGGTATAAACATAGAAGACAGTTAAGAAATTTTGTAGGAGAAGCCCTAAATTTTGATCTCAGATATATTAAGTTGTTTGTGTCTAATGTTATGTTCGCTACTGAAATGGATGATGCTAATACTTTGTTTGTGGACTCTGGAGCTTCGATTAATATGACATGTAACAAGAGTTGGTATGAGAATTTCAATGAGGTATGAAATGGTGCTAATATAGATCTTGGAGGCGATCACCCACATTAGATCAAGGGATGTGGGGATATCCCTGTAACATTGCCAAGCAGAAATGTGAGGCACATCCATAATGTTATGTATGTGCTTGGGATCAAGAAAAAATTGATATCTATGTCTAAAATTACATATAATAATATGAAGGTTGATTTTTTCAAAACACATTGCATAGTGAAAGATTTTCTGGATCACTACAAACCTATTGCTTCAGGAGTCAAAGTTGGAGGCCTGTACAATATTGATGTTATCATCAAAATGGCATCAAGCACTGACTTCTACAACTATGTCAACATAAAACATTTGGCATCCGAGGTATGGTCCATTAATTATTATTGCTATAGAAACAAAGTATGGTTGAAGGACTCTCTGTGTTAAAGAATGAGTATGATTCTCGTGAAGGTTGTGCATTAGGAAACATTCACAGAGATGAATTCCCCTCTAATTATAATAGGAGGAGAATAGATGTATTAGAACTTGTACATTTTCATGTTTGTGGACCCATGCTGACTAGATACGTAGGAGGTGAATTTATTTTTTTTGTTTATTGATGATGCACAAGGTACACTTGGGTGTACTTTGTCAGGAAAGAGAGTGATGTTTTTGAGTATTTTAAAGAGTTCAAAAACATGGCAGAGAGGAAAACATGGAAGTTCATAAAGATCCTACATTCATATCAGGGGGGAGAGTACATATTTGGGAACTTCACCAAGTATTGCAAGGCTAATGGAATAATGCAACAATTCACAATAACCTACACTCCACAACAAAACGATGTTGCAGAAAGGAAAAAATGAACATTGGTTGAGTGTGCACGGAGTATGATCAAAGGAAAGAACCTATCAAATTATTTTTGCGAAGAAGACATTAGTATTATTTTTTATTTCAAGAATATAAGTCCAATAGGGTATCTTTATCTCAAGACCCCATTCGAATCCCTGTATGGTTTTAAACCAAAAATTCATCATTTAAGGGTATTTGGGTGTAAGACCTTTGCACATATTCCAAAGGATAATAGAAAGAAGCTTGATGCTAAATGTATCAAATGTATTTTCATAAGATATTGTTCAAGACTTAAATCTTATAAAATGTTTGATCCCTCTACTCACATAGTGTTTGCAAGTAGTGTTGAAATTTGCAGCAAGAAACAGTGAAATTGGCATCCAGAAACAACATCTAGAAAATGGCATCCAGAAATGGCTACCATGGAGGCTTTTGATTTAATAATTTTTTAATTAAATTAGAAGAAATGTGTGTCAAATTTATTTATCCCTTAAATAAATTAGACAATAAATTGTAATCTTATCTCATAATCACTTGTAATAGTTAACTAAGTGTGATGGACTTAGTTAGCTCATGAAATTCGAGTTGAGGGTGGTTGGTGAGGCATGCAACATGATTCTATGTGTTTTAGAGCTCAAGTTGCAGTGAGTGCATTAGTTTAATGTATGAGAAATCAATTAACTCAGTTAAGTGAGTTAGAGTTAGTTTAACTAGTTGTAACTGATTGTTGCACTAGTGAGAGGTCAAGTGAGTTAAATCAGATTTAATTCACATGCATTGAACTCTCAAGTGACTGATGATTTACTATTAATAGTTGCATGAATGTCAGTTCTATTGGAGACCCATTTGAGACAAAGGTTAAAGGGAAGTTAACTATCAGTTATATTATTAGCAAACTTCCCGGATGTAGTTAAAACACCACAAGATTGCACATGATACTGGTGCAGTTGAGAAAGGATGAAATTCCTAAGGAATAGGGATTGAATTCCTCATGAATTATGTGAGAAAGGCAGGCTGAAGACAAGCTGAGAATTGGCTAAGTATTGGCCCAATTTTGTTTGGATCAGTGTGAGACGATTAGCAGAGTGCAAGAGACTCTTGTGAGAAGAGTGCATTGTAATTTTTTCATGATTCCTTGGTTCATTATACAATATAGATAGATGGGTTTTGAGTAGAAAGCTTTCCCCGAGAATATATCTGTGTTGTGGTTTGATTTGCTTCTTTATTTACTTGCTGTGATTGGTGATGGTGTTTATTTTACGCAATTGATTTGTAGAAGTATTCAATATCTTGCTTTAGTAGATCGCATGATCGGATTGAATCTATTTATATGCATATTGTTTGTATAATTTCTATAAGTAACGATGTAATTTTCCATGAGCAGGCATACGAAGGCAACAAGGATAACAACTATGAAAGGTGGCACATACTTCCTGAAGTTGAAGACAAAAAATCAGAAGCAGAAGAAAATGAGCAATAGAAAATTGATGAAGAATTTAGTGGTATGGACATCACCAGTAGTTAGAGCCCACCCATAAGTGGAGAAGTACTTTCAGAGAAAAAAAGGTGAAAACAATGAAGTGAGAAAGAGATATAATTGGCAGATTCGACTACCCAAAAGGTATAACGACTATGCCATGATGAGTAGTGTTTTGGATGTCATATAACCCATGAGTTTTAATGAATCTAATGAACACGAGTCAGTGACGAAAATAAATGAAGGAAGAATATGAAGCTATAATTAAAAAAAAATCTCAGAATTGACTGAAATGGCTAAAGGAAAAGAGCCCATATGATGTAAATGGTTGTACAAACCCATATTTAAAGCAGATGGCAGCATAGATAAATACAAAGCTAGATTGGTTGGAAAAAGGGTACTCGCAAAAGGAGGGCATTAATTATGCAGAAACATTTGCACATGTAGCTAAATTAAATATCATTAGATTGTTAATTGCATTAGCTACAAAGCACCATTGGAATTTTCACCAATTAGATGTAAAATCTTATTGTCTGAATGGTGATTTAAAGGAGGAGGTGTATTTGACACCACCTGAAGGGTTTGTGAAAAAGGAGAAGGAACATTTAGTTTTCAGAT
This sequence comes from Pinus albicaulis, assembly GCA_034641835.2. Lineage (NCBI taxonomy): Eukaryota > Viridiplantae > Streptophyta > Pinopsida > Pinales > Pinaceae > Pinus > Pinus albicaulis. The sequence goes on along the minus strand of CM076577.1, from coordinate 17,949,360 downwards.
TAAACAAAACTTTGTATGGGCTAAAGCAGACGCGAAGGTCATGGTATGAAAACCTTCTTTATTCAATAGGGATTTATGAGGAGCCAAAGTGACTTGAATCTATATATAAAATTTGATGCAAAGGGGCACATAGTACTACTAATTTATTTCAATGTATGCTGATGATTTAACCATTACATTAAATTCAGTCAAACTGATTGATGAAATTAAGGTGTAGATGTCGCAAGTATTTGAGATGAAAGATCTTGGTGAGTTACATTATTGTCTAGGTCCTGAAGTGTGGAGAGATGCTGGCTAAAATTTTGTTACCGAGGGTAAGTATGTCAGAGAATTACTTAAAAGGTTTAATATGGATCAATGCAATCCTTCTTTTGTTCCATTGAAATAGAATGTGAAACTTCATTTTGATGATGGCTCAAAGGAGGGAGATGGTACATTGTATATACAACTGGTGGGAAGCTTGAATTATCTTACTACAATTAGACCTAACTGAGCATGCTTTATTAGTGTGTTATGTCAGTTTATGGCGAGACCTCTAAAAAGCCATTGGAGAGCAACAAAAGGAGTACTCAGGTATGTTAAAGGAACCATTGATTTTGGTCTTAAGTATACTGATTCATTTGATGTTGAGATGACATGTTACTGAGATTAATATTGGGCAAGTAATCCGGATGATAGGAGAACTACTAAAAGTTAAGCATTCAACGTTGGATCTGGGATTGTTTCATGGAACAACAAGAAACAATCTACTATAAATTTTTCATATATTGAGGCAGCATATAAAGCTTTGTGTGCAACAACTTGTGAAGTTGTTTGGTTGAGGAGAACCCTTCAAGATGTTGGAGAAGAACAAAAGAAGGCTACAATTATCAAATGTGACAACGAGAGTTCGATAAAGTTGGAAAATACTCTAATAATTTATGTGAGGACAGAGCATGTTGATGCTTAGTTTCACTTTATTAGAGAGAAGATACAGTATCAGGAAATTTTTATTGAATACTGTAATACTTGTGAAAATGCTAGTGATATTTCACAAAGCCCCTTGGGAAGATGAAATTTGAGTTGTTTAGGGAGATCTTAGGTGTGCAAATAAATTCCTTCTCCATTAAGGGAGAAACTTGAAAACAATGGAGAATGGATTCGTTAGGTAATTTTGATTGTGTGAGTATTTAGGAGTTAGATCTTATTTTATGGGAATTTGTTTGATCTCCCTAACTAAATGGACTCCTATAATATGTGTGTCTTTAGATTAATTATTCAATGAATGAATGCAACGTTGTGGCAACCTGAGAGTTGCACATTTCATTCTCAATTTGATTTGTCTTCCTATTGTTTTAGTAAGTCTCAACTATATAACTAAAAAAACCTTTTAATAATACAAAAAATCACAAATCTCCATTGATAAAATACGAGTAAATTAATAAATTTAATTACAACGTTTCTTTAAATCTTGATGATAACAAATAATATAAATATATAAACACACCAATGGTTAACCTCTAATTTCTTTAGTGTAAAAAAATGGATTAAAGAAACCGATTTATGTTTGTTAAACCACACAAAACACACATACCCATGACGTGTTGAAAATGTAAAATATGAATAAAAAATATATATAAAACAAATTATTTAAAATTTTAATTAATTATATGGAAAGTAGTGAGATATATTCACATTTTAATATGATAATATTAATAGTAAAATATAATATTTAATTATATAAATAAAAAATTAATTTTAAATTTAATTTTCTCTTCCGAATTAAGAAAAAGATCAAACAATTAAGTAGAAGGCTATGTTTTATGTCAAGGATTGAATATAGCAAAATGACTATAGGAATCAAAATTTAATCATTTTGGGAGATTCTCAAATTATGTTTGAGAGTTTAAAAAGGAAATCACTCCCAAATGACACTCACCTCAAGGCCATAACAGAAAAAGTAAAAGGGCTCTTCTCAAAGATAGAAAAAACGAAAATATACCACATTGTGAGGCAGCAGAATCAATTAGCTTATTCGTTTGGAAAATTCTCATCCATTTTTTTTATCAGTAGAATTGATTTGCAAATTGATTCTGGAATTGCTGCATCAGGTAGGTAACCCCAAAAAATTAGAAAGAAGGATTATATAGGACAGACTCAATCAACTGGAAATTTACACTAGATATCATGGTTGAACAACATCATGGATATCATCATGGTTGAACAACATCGTACCATCTGAAGAAATGAGGGGACCAACCTCCACTTTGCATTGAATTGTGGACCAACCTTATCAAGCACTGAGAGGCCTATGGTAGCTCAACTCCTAGTGAGAGGTCTATAGTAGTTCAACTGCTCCTAGATCTGAATGTCAATGAAACTACTAGGAAGAAAACACGATAGAAGGTTTTCCCACTAGAAATTATACATGCTTTTATGTAAAGGTTGTTGACTGTTGAAAAACTTTTAAATTTTGGGGAAAAGGAATCTAAAAAAAAAATAGTGATATAAAAGCTATATTTATTTCAAGTCTCAGATTTTGAAAGATTGCAACAATGTGATAAATCTATTTGTTGTGCAAATATTATTCTTATTCTTTCTATTATACACATTTTATAATTAAATATAAAATAAACTATTTTAATTTAATATAAAAAATGTTATTATAGTATTATTAATATATATTTATATTAATTTTGAATTTATTAGATAAAAGAGAGATTAAATATTTTGAGATGTAAATTTTTTATGTAAAGGTTGTTGACTATTGATAGTTTTTTGGTGCATATATGGTTATATACATACTAGGGAAAAACTTTTAATTTTGGGGAAAAGGAATCTAAAAAAAAATTAGTGATATAAAAGCTATGCCTAATTTAAGTTTCAGATTTTGAATGATGCAACAATGTGATAAATCCATTTGTCATGTAAATATTATTCTTATTCTTTCTCTCACACATTTTATAATTAAATATAAAATAAACTATTTCAATTTAATACAAAAATTGTTATTATAGTATTATTAATATATATTTATATTAACTTTGAATTTATTAGACAAAAGAGAGATTAAATATTTTGAGATGCAAATCTTTTATGTGAAGGTTGTTGATTGTTGAAAGTTTGTGACAGCGTCATTAAAAGTTAACTAAGTGTTAACTAGTTAAAGACAATTTGTTTAATTTTCTTTTATCTGGCAAGAAAAACTTAAATCATTACTGTTGATAAAGAAAATTATTTAATTTTCGACTTATTAATTAAGAGAAATTAATTAATGAAAAGAAAATATTTTTAAGCTGATGGTAAAAATGTTTCCAAGAATAGGAGGTGGTTGGGGACAGTTGTGATTCAGATTTATGCAGGAACACAACAGAATAAACATATAACCATAAATACAGAGATTCAGCGGAAATAAAACTTCATTTCATTAATATCAAAGAACTGAAATTTGCTTATAGACAGAATGGAAATAAAACTAGCTAGGGCGTTGGTAGCTATCTCTGAGAAGAGATGTGGCGGCTACAGGCCTCTGAACTGAGTTACAATGAGGCTCAAGGGCCTATTTATCATTTAGAAACAATGGGAAATCCTAAACAACCAAAACCCTAACCCTAGGAGATGAAGCGCCAAAACTATGGGCCCCGTTTGGGTAAATTGGTGTTTCAACTTCCCAGGGGTGTAACTTTGGCATACGATCTCCGTTTGACACGTACCATACCTCGTTAGAAAGATCTATCCGAGGACTACAAATTTTGAACAAGCAACATTGGTCCATGGACTCATTTTACTCTCCATTTTCCCAAAAAATTTCGTTTAGGTCCTTAAAACGGCTCCGAAAGTTCAGGACCCGAAAAACTGCTAAAAATAGTAAGTTGTGCCGAAACTGAAAAAATGAAAGAGACAATGGTGGGGCCCCAAGTGGAATAGGTGAGTGACCACCAATATCCACCTGGATCAAGTTGGAAAGATAGTTACCTACTCCTCTGAGGATAAAGCTGAATCCCAAAGGAGGAGTAGGGGTTCTGGGCTAAATGGTAAAGGGGAGTATTTTCTAGAGCTAGTTGTAATCAGTTGAAAATAACTCACAGCAACCCTTGTGAAACCAGACTTTCTGAGTTTGACTGGATTGGCCATCTAGAAGTCATAACAGAAAGAGAAATCTATTCCACTGTTAACCCGGGACACCATCAAGATTCTGGAGCTACGGGGCAAGTGAAGGACGTAATAGCATCCCTTGATGGTTGGGAGGACCACAACTTGAATCTGCCTAATTCAGATAAGTATTACTGTGAATATTAAATTTAGCTGAAACTAAATTTGAAGGATTGTCCACAGTGTTATAGAGGAGTAGTTATCGTTTCGAAGCGAACAATATATATATATATATATATATATATATATATATATATATATATATATATATATATATATATATATATATATATAACTGAGGCAGGAAATGAAATCTGTAGGAAACAATACTCTTTCCTGATAATATGATAGGACAAAAGCATTTAATATAAATACTAAACCCTTCTCTGTTGTCATTACTTGCTAGAACAAGTTAAAGTAATACATATTCCCTATATGTCGTGAAAAATATAACAGAGAAACTGATTATGTATAGCAGTTGAAAATAACAAGAAAAATATTGCAGCATAAACAAAAGTAGAATATAAAGAATGTAGGTAAACGATGTATAAAGCATTAAGCATAATTTTCTATGCTTTTCTTACTACTGTAACAATTGCAGGCACATGTATATTTCTTAACAGGAATAGAATAATGTTCGATAGATAAACGAAATTATATTTCTGCAAATATAGACTAGAACCATCAGAGTAAGGTATTAACGGGCTCGACGGACTGTCGACCTTAGTTTTGGGTATGTAACCAAAGCCAAGATGCATTGCCCACGACCATTAAACCAGGCTAAACACGGACAATATCTTGCGGTGGTCCAGTCACCGTAACATGGAACTAAACAAGTATTGCAGGGAAAAAAACTAAGGTATAAAAATTCTGTGAAGTGAATAACTGAAAAGGAAAAGGGTATGGGACCCATTAACTAGTAAAAACTTCGCATGAAACTTCTTTTACCAGGAAGAGAAATTGTAGGAAATAAAAGTCATGAGATAACCCTATAGTTTGTTCCTGATAATACTATTTAACTGTGAACAGACACATTGTATAATTTACGAATTGTAGCATAAAGGGAAATTTATATGCAAAAGGAAAAATTCCGAGGATGAATCGTAAAATCTTTCAACCCTGAAGTGCTTGACATGTATTGATAAAACTATAGCAAAAAGAAAATATATAAATGATCAGAGCATAATATTACATTCTCGGGCTCAGTCCCAAATTATATAAAATGAAATTGCTCAGAAAGTTCAATAGAAAATAAGTAAACCCTTATTTGTTCATAAATATGAATTCTTGGGTAAAAACCCTATGGATTCCTCTCGATTGACAATTTATTATCACAAAATTTGAAACGCTAGGCCGGGTTTAAAAAACCCACTTTACTGTTTATACAGATGCCATACGAAAGCGAATACACTAATCAAGTAGCGGAACAAAAGACCGGTAAAATCTAGGCTACAGTCTCCCTTCAAAGGGGTAGAGTACGTGTTAGTAAAGAACGAGAATTAGCCAAGGTCGTGTTGAACTGCAGAAGAGAACACTAGTAGGATTTCGTAGATTGGAAAACACTAACCTGAAATATAATAACACAACCCAATATGAGAATCAAGTTTATAAGTTAAAAACCAACATTTGATCTAAATTGCCTGAGTTCAATATTGAATGGCGTGAATAGTTACCTGAATAGGGGAACTTCATTCACCGGCCCTGCGAAATATAAATAAACAATAAAGTTACACTTCTAAAATATAAAACGAAAAATGTAATGTATTCAATCTTGTGGCAGGAAAAAAATGAAGAAAACCCAGAAAAATGGTAAACAATAGATAAGCTTACCTTGATACTTGCTAAGCACCATAACCTCCTTGCATCCGCAGACCTAAGAACAGAACATACGTGCCACTTCTCTGCAGGGTTTAATCCACGAAAGAAACAGAACTTAGCTAAAATAAGTTGATGGGTAGCTCTAAAAACCAGAAATAGAGTAATCAGAACTGCGAAAGCAGAGCGATGGAGTAAATTCCGCAAGGGAAGTAGCAGACCTAAATGGGAATCAAGACAAAGTACTTGAAGAAGAGGCTGAGCTCCGAAACACGCCAAAAATCAATGAAACAACTCTCTAGCTCTCTGTTAACCCGCGATGGACTCCGGGGTTTCCCTCGGAAACCATGCAGAATTCGAGGCAATCCACAGTTGTCCATGGATAATAAAGGCCTAGTACTGTTAAGAATTAAATGGAGTTGACATAAACGCTACAGTTGGGTTAATATATTTGCCAAGTGGAGTACTGTATATCCCAAGGATCAACGCTGTCGTAAATTACCCTGATAAGATTTGATCCGCATATAATATAAGTGAGGCTTATCACTGTTGAGTTATGAATAAATATTTATAATGATCCAAACTCAGTTAAAAAATCCAAAGTATTGGTTGGTACATTTTATACGTGGATATTATTCATACTGCTGTTTCTAACAACTATCATAGCCGAAATAATTGAACCAACACCAATTGCATTGGATGCTGAATAATAACCTTGGTATATGTATTGCATAGTATGGTGAGTGGAATTTATGTTTATATTTTTGCAAAGGTAAATAAAAATAAATTTTTATTTACTTATAGTAGTAATTAAATTAATAATGAAGGTGACAAAGTTTTTTGGTGCATATATGGTTATAGACATACTAGGGCAAAACTTTAAAATTTTGGAGAAAAAGAATCTATAAAAAAAAGAAGAGTAGTGATATAAAAGCTATACCTAATTCAAGTCTCAGATTTTGAATGATTGCAACAATGTGATAAATCCATTTGTCATGCAAATATTTTTCTTATTCTTTCTCTCACACACATTTTATAATTAAATATAAAATAAAATATTTCAATTTAATATAAAAATTGTTATTATAGTATTATTAATATATATTTATATTAATTTTGAATTTATTAGAAAAAAGAGAGATTAAATATTTTGAGATGCAAATCATTTTTAAAATATAAAATTTAAAGAAAATTTGCACCTTAAAATATTTGATTGTTTTTGGCATTTCATAGTTTAGGATATATATATATATATATATATATATATATATATATATATATATATATATATATATATATTCCATGTTGAACATGAAAGAAATCACATATCTCATTCATCTTGAACATGTTAATAAAATGTTTTAGTCATTCGAAATTTTTTATTTTCATTTTCTTTATAAAATATATATTTACATGACATTAAAATATTTTACTCAACTTTGTTATTCAAATATTTTAATTATGACCTATATTTCACATGCTATTTAATGGTTTTATGTTATTAATGTATTTTTAAATATACGTCCCTCTCATATTAAGAATTGAAATAATTACAGATCTCCCTCATACCTTGAATTAGAGAGAATAAATAATATTAAAATATTTTATCGAAAGTGAATATTGAAATATTTTATTTATAACATACATTAATTTTTTTAAAGGTTATATATCAAATTTATATTAAGAATTAAATGATGATGATGATTAATGTCCACTAAGACCAATATGGCCCATGGAAAATTTTAGGGGATAATATTCGCAAGTGGGCTAATTTTCTATACCTTTTTCCAAAAACAATATTGACTAATTTCCATTTTTTCCAAAAATGATTCGCCCAAATTTTACAATATGAAATTATTTTCCCCTAAAAATTCCCAAAAAATTATATAGAGGCTATATAAAATTATTAGAAATTTGAATATTTTTACAAAAATATCTCCAAACATTTTGTAGATTGCATATTATGGACTAGTGGGATTCGCCAAAGTTCTACACTTTAAGATGAATTTCCATCCTTAAAATTTTCCCTGATATGGTCTATTGGACCTTAAGAAAGTAAGAGATCAATTGAGATCCTTCAATATTTATATGATCGAAAATAAGGGAGAGAAGTGTACCTATATCACCATAGTTTTGCTTATTGAACAAGTCAATAAGGTTGGTAGCATGGCAAATATTTTGAAAATTAGAACAAATGCAAGTAAGAGTTGGCCAATCCAAGAGAAAGTGATTTTCATCTTCAACCTTATTAGTATCGCAAAGGTAACATACTATTTCATCCTAAGGTGTCTTGGGAATAGACCAACGTTTGGTTTCACTTTGAAGCTCATGAGAATTAATTCTTATATTGTTGATGTTCATTTTCTTCTTAGCACTGGTTAAGATAGAAATAATTATGGTTTTTGAGATTGGGGGTTGGTCACCATAGGGGCTTCACTGGGGGAGCAATACCATACCACGTGTGTTCATATTGGGGATATATATTGAGGAAAAAATGACATAATATATTGAGCATATAGTAGGGGGTAAAGGGTTTTTATATTGACAAGTATAACTAAATGGAGCTCAAAGTTAATGAAAAAATATAAAGGGGTATAAAAAATATTAATGAAAAAATGGATACCTACAATATCTAGTAAAAGTAGGGGTTTCTTAAATTTGGAAGACATATTGGGTTCATATTGGTAGGGGGTTAAATAATGTGTTTTTAAGAAGTATTTTGCAAAATGTAGTCAGAATAAGGGTATTGTTTATTATGCCATGAACACACGTGATATGTCAAAGGTTCATTGAGTGAAGCCCCCATGCTGATCACCTCCTTATAATACTCGAGCTTCCTTTTTCCCTCTAAGTCCTTATCGTCCCACAAATTTTCCTTAAATTTGGAAGTAATAATATTCTTAATATTATTCTTATTCTTCAAGATGATGTCCTCCTTTACCCCCCAATGGTCTAGCCAAGATTGGGCATCCTTATGCCAATCTCACTTGAGTCGGAGGTGGGGGTTTTGGCTTGAGTTAGAAGGAATTTTAGGATACCTCTTGGCTTCCATGTTGTACGGTTTCTTTTTATACATAATATACTTAATCATAACCATGCTTTCAATGGGGGAAAGGCCAACTTCAATCAAGAGAATAGGGTAGGGAGTACTTTTTTTAATCTTGAGGTTGTAGGTTATAAATTAATTTTGGATCAAATCAATCTTCCTCCAGGATTACCTAGATATACCACAATCCCAAACGGGGGTGAGGAGAGCCTCAAAGAGGAACTTTTATTTACTCCATGCCCAAATATCCATTGACTTCCAATTGTTTTCAATCCCATAATAAGCTTTCTAGCATCCAATTATCCTTTTCTCAATGCTATAATTCCAGTTGAGTTGATGATGAATATGGATTCCCAAATATTTGTATGAAGAAACTATATCCAAGTAGTTATTGTCATAATTTAAATTATCATATTTGATCTCTTTGGATTTAATTATCATGACTTTATTCTTGTCGGTATTAAAAATCATACCCATCTTGGAGCAGTAATCTTGGAGGATTCTAAGCTACTTTTAGAGATCGTCATGGATCCTAGCCAAAAGAACAATACCATCAACATAAAGGAGGAAAATAATTACCATACTAGTGGGCTTGAGGCCATCACTTCCTGCAACTTCTAGACACTCTTCTAGCTTATGAATGTAGATGCCAAAAAGGGTAGGGGAAAAGGGACATCCTTGCTTAACTCTGATAATGCATGTAATTTATTCAAACCAACCATCGGTCGTCCTCAGCTTGACAAAAAAATTATCATATAGCCTAGTTACAATAACCCTTAACTCAGGAGGAACCATTCTCTCTTTTATCATCTTCCATAACTTATTGTGAGGAACAATGTCGAAAGATTTTCTAAAGTCAACAAAACAACATAAGATATTATTATTATTATTGTGGCATTCCTCTACAATGATCCTAAGAGTAACACGATGACCTATAGTTGAGTGATGTCTCTGAAATCCAACATTCCCTTTATCTCTTTTACCATTAATTTCAAGCCAAAGGCTAATCTTCTTTTCCAAAATGATCCCATACAACTTGGCTAAAATGTGGTTAATCATAATGGTCTTGTAGTTAGAGGGAATGCCTTTATCCCCACTTTTAAAGATAGGCATTGTTGGCCTGTGACCACACATAACATGGAGAGTCGGTCCCTATAAGGAAATCACAGGGCAGAGGCACAAAGGTTTAAGAGGAAGGACAAGCTATTCAAGCACCGGCCGGAAGAACACCCCGTAATCAAAGAGAATAGTCAAGAGTGGGAAACCACACCCTTTACTTTTAAATCAAAGAAAATCATAGAAATGGCGTATTTTCAGGGTTTTGAGGAGGCGCAAATGGGAAAATAGGCGGTCAGGATCAAAAGCACAGATTTGAAGCAGAGAGATGGACGACGAAGATCAAATCACACATCGCTCCCCGCAAGTTTTAGGTTTTACCTCTTAAGACTTAGCCGAAACTTGTTTGTCAGTTGATGCAATTTGGTGGGACCCATCCAACCTTACCGCATTACTTAATCGCACGAAATACTTTGTTTCCACTTTTCCCTTATCTTTTTTCCTTTTCGCACTTCCCGACATCTAAATTCCCACATATCACACTTTGCAACAAATAACATTTAACCCCTGCCATGTGCATTATAAAACTTGCGATTTGCGACTTGAAAGCTTTGTCCCACCTCTGTTCCATGTCACCCTTCCCCCATTGTCCATCACATTTTGCAAAATTACAACTTATTCCATTCTTCCAAAAGTTAAAACCTGCGATCGTTGATGTGTGATTTTGCATCGCAAAAGTTTTTAACTTACCTTATGAAATGCCCACAACCTATTTTGTTGAACTTGCGATGCGGTCGGGTTCCACCTTCCCTCCACGTCAATTACCCTCTCCCCCGCACTTCGCACTTCGCTTATTTTAATGTTTACCACCTCATCTTATGGATAAATCTTAAGTTTTGTGATCTGCGGGCAGCAATTGTGGTCCCACCTTCCCTCCACATCACCTCCTTCCTCCCTGAACTTCGCACATTTTAGAGTTTACCTTTACTAATTCATGGTAAAGAGTTGCGATTGTGATGCGGTTTGGCCCCATCATCACTCCCACCATTCCCATTCATTATCACACATATCATCATCGCTAAGCCCTTCGCATCCCTCCGTCACCTCCACTTCACCCCAATACATCTGACGGTCCTTGTTTCATTTCGCACCCCTGCAACCTTCGAACTTTAACCATGGGGGGGGGGGGGATTCGAAAAGGGAAATATCCATTCCCACCCACTCCTCCACATGTAGTCCTCCCTTCATTTCGCACCCCCCCTCTCTGGTACTGCTTACCACTTGAGATCCCCTCCGAAATATGAATCCCGTTTTGCAATTCAAAAATACCGCATGGGATTTTGAGGTAGAACATGTAGTTGTGGTTTATGTAGTCTTCTCAGAAGATATCCGCTAATGAACAAGGTGTGCTTAGTATGACAAGCCTCTTCATAAGGGATTAAGGGGAAATCACTAGACTGAGGGAGTGGAGGTTTGCAGGCAATAGATGGAATCGCGAAATGACAGTCAGCCTGTCCACCTATGACCACTCCTCGCCATACCGTCTTGAAGGCTCCCATTATTAGCCTTAATGGGTGATCGTGTCCTTTTTGTTTTTTTTGTCTAATTTTGATGATTTTGCTGGTGAAATATCAATTATACCCCATTCCTTTTTTAATTCTCTTAGTATAGAAGTAATTTCTCAATGTACGCTCTGCAAGTTAGGTAGGATGTTTTGATTTCATAGATATGGGTCAATCATAAATGATTAAGTACTGTAGACCCTCCAGGAGAACTCTATATATAGTAATTTCTAAGATGAAAGAAGGGTTCTGGAATTTTAGAAGAATTTTATTGTAGTTTTGTATGATTGTGCTCCCTGTGCTCTGAGAAACATATTTGGGAGAGTTGTTTGAACTTAATATGATAAAACGTTGTTATTTGGATTCCGATTGGAGAAATGAGTAGTATGTATTTTTTTTTCATCTGTTATCAGTAATCTCCTTTTTTAGTATAATCATCTATCATGCTATGATGATTTGAAGGTCTGTGTAATATAGTTGCTGGTAGTCTGCAATTTTATTCATGAATTCATGTTTGCATAATGCTCAGGTGTTAACACTCATGTATTAAGCTTGCTGCACTCCCTTAATTTTCGTTTCAAGAACCTCTGTTGTTGCCAATATCTCAATCATATCTGCTTCCTCTGAGGTCGTGGGGGACATATTCTTAAATCTCTTAAGCCTGTCTCTTATGGGTTCCTTCTCCACTCTTCCTCAATGACTATGCACATTTTAAAGCTTCTGCTCATTGTTTTATACTTGGCCCATCTAAAATCCATTAGCCTCATAGCCTCCCGAGCCCTCTCACTATTTGGGGAATTCACATGAAGCAAGATCAAATGGTCTTCTCCATTCTTGAACCACCAATACCATTTTTCTCTTGATTCCATATTTTTTCAGAGGCATTTATACAATTGTCCACAATTGACCTTTTATTTTAAGATTTTCTAGGCATTGGTATTTTGCAACTCAAGGCTGTCTGTAGGAGCTACAACATCTTTTTGGAACCGTTGTCGAGGAGTTGAATTAGAAAACCTTTTCCTTGGGATATGACATTATCTTCACCCTTCAATCAGGTGAGCATGAAGGGTTGAGAATTGCATAGCCCTCACCTTGGTGACTCCACTATTATTAAAGTTAAAGTGAGTCATAATATTGGCTTACAAAAGGCCTCACACTTGATCAGATATTTTCCAGCAGAAAACCCCTTCTGTGTCTGAACTTGAAAATATTATATTTAGGAGAGTCTGGAAGGAGAAACAACCAAGCCAGGCTGACCTTCCCTCATTAATCTAGAAGCTTTGCCTTCCTCATCTCAGAAAGCTGACATCTATGGTCCTGACACCACAACTCGCGTACTTTTGTATTCTCTAGAAGCCTTTGCTTTAGCCAGCTCAATCATAAGAAACGAAGCTGAATCTGCTAATATTTATTTTCCTCCCTTGCACCCTATTCCCGAGGCTGAATAAATTAAAGAAGTTGCAGTACTCCATAGCTTTTTATAGACCAATATAGCAACCTCTATTCAACACACACCTGTTATAACACAACCAATTCATCGTCAAAATTTACCTCCACCGCCCCTTATGGATATACCTGGCTTCCTCCTCAATAAATATGCTTGAATGGTTTTACCTCAAGTATTGAAAGACATGCCTCAATATTATCTAAAGCTCCTGCCTCAGTTCACCAGGGAAGATAGTACTTTTGCGCAGAGACATATTGAAACATTTTGCACCTTTTCCGAGAACGTAAATGTAGAGAACCTAGATGCGGTGTTGAGGCCTTTAGTCCAATCCTTGGATGGAGAGGCTAAAAAATGGTTCAATTCTCTTGTTGATCACACAAACACCACTTGGGAAGAAATGGAGAATTCCTTCACACTAAAATGGGGAGAAAAGAGGGATCATGGATATGTCCTCATAGAGTTTAATGCTCTCAAGAAGAGACACAATGGGGATGTAACAAAATTTATAAAGAGGTTCAATAAGCTTTATAATAATATTCCTATGGAAATAAAGCCTCCCTAAGCAGCTGCTAAGGTGGTTTTTGTAGGAGATTTTGAACCAGAGTTTGGGTTCACCCTAAGAGAAAGAAAGTATGCATCTCTAAATCAGATTCAGAACGATGCACTAGAAGTAGAAGCAAACATTTCTTCTACTGGTAAATTAAAAGGCAAGACAGAGCATGAAGCGAAAAGAAGGGGTGGGGAGTAGGCTTATACCTCTAATTAAGAAAGGGAATCACAGGAGTATAGAATCGAAGAGATGAGTAAGCTGATTAAGAACATCTCAAATAAGCTGGTGAAGCTTGAATTAGAGGCCAAGAATTCCCCTCCTCGTCCTAAACAAATGATTCCAAACCATGGGTTTAATCCCCATTACTGGAAGCCCCCTATATAGTTGTTATAGTGAGAAAGAAAAGAGTAGAAAGATCACATCCAACCTCCTCTATACCTAGAAGGGGAAATGGAGGGACAGGCCAAGGAAGTCACAGACAGTCTCAATTCCTTGCTTACTTAGAGGATGAAGAAGGTGAAATCACCCTGCAAGAAGAGCCATAAGAGAAGGAAGTCCCCCTAAAGGATCGAGATATTGACAATTACTCCAGGAAATTTGCAAATTTCATGCAAGTTCAACTCCACAGGAAGTATGATCTCAGGTCCTCCAGGAAGAGAACCTGAGTGGAGGAACAAGACGAGGAGTCAACATCAAGAGAACATACCCCTTCTTCTTCTTCCAGTAAGGGAAAAAAGCCTCTAGAAGAGTCTGCCCATCCTAAAGCCTCTGCGCCCACCTCCTCGAAACATGGCTCTGATCCTCCCCAAAATGAGAGATCCACAGCTATACCCTTGAAATTTCCCAACCCTCCTAAAGAGAATTTCAAATAAGTTATCACAGAAAAAGCTCCCATGACCTTTAGCCTCAAGAAAGAATTAGAAAATGTCAAGATCTTGGTCCCCCTAATCGAGCTCCTAAAAAACCCTCATACAAGGCCCAAGTGTCTCAATTCATGCTGCCACAGGGCATAGGCCCTCTCCCTGACAACCTCAATCTCCAAGAAGAAAGACCCATGGTATTTTTTGGACCTCATGTAGACGAGTTGGATCCAGCCACCCATCCATTCTATGTGAATCTAGTTATGCATGACCTGTTATTGCACAAATGCATGCTAGATTTCAGGGCTTCACATAATTTGTTGCCATTGTCTATCATGGAGAAGTTGGGTTTGCAGATCACCATGCCTTATAAATATCTATATTCTTTTGATTCCAAGAGGGTGAAATGCTTGGGCATGATAAAATATCTGGTAGTAAATTCAACCCAGATTCCGGCCAAAAGCATAGTAATGGACATTTTTGTGGCCGATATCCCAGCTCGGTTTAGAATGTTGCTATCCAGATCCTAGGGTACCAAGATTGGAGGATCCATAAAACTTGACCTCACCTATGCCACTATTATAGTATTCAGAGGGGAGGAAAGACGATTATACCGAGAGTCCAAATTCGTGAATATGGTCATCAAAGCTAATGGTTCCACAAATTATCCGGTATATACTAAGGAGGGTGAATTCTCTTGTATTATGCTTGAGGAGGACAAAAATTTCCTGCAAGAAATGAAGATTTGTCCTCTAATCCATGAGAATTCAATGAGAAGAGAGGAAAATGAAATATAGACCTTGCAGTTTTATGGAGATTAATCACAGGAAGGAAACGGGGCCGTGGTAATCTTGAGATCACCAAGAGGATGCTTGGTTCCCCTCTCCTTTAAGCTGGAATTCGAAGCCACAAATAACGTGGCTGAGTATGAAGCCCTGCTGTTGTAGTTGTAGACAACGTAGAACATGAACATACATAACCTCAAGGTGTTTGGAGATTCAGAGCTTGTAGTGAGGCAAGTTAGGAGCCAATGCCAAACTAAACACCCGCGGCTCATAGTTTACAAGAATAAGGTATGGGATTTAGTTGAGACCTTATTTTTCTTCTTTTAACATTTAATTCATGCTGAGGGAAAAGAACAGAATGGCAGATTCACTAGCTGTGGCTGCTAGTAACTTCCGCCCTTTGAAGAATCCTCTACTCAGATATGAGGTTGAAGTACGATACTTCGCCTTCATTCCGGACAACGTTAAGCATTGGAAATTATTCAAAGATGAAGAACAGGTCCAGTGTTTTATGGAAATGGTGGGCGAGTTCTCAAATATGGTAATCGATTCAGCCCCGAAGGATGACAGTGAGGAGCCAAAAACAATATGGGAAGAGACAATGGCTGGGCACCGTGTTCTACAATTAAAGGGAAATGTAATCCTGAGGGGTCTTGTGCCATTGGAGAGTCTGTTTAATAATAATAATATCTCAGTGAATCCCAAAAAAATTACCCTCGACGAGCCTGTTAGGGACGTGAAAATTGGGACAAAAGAAGATCCAAAGGTGGTAAAGTTGTTGAAACAGGTCCCTGAAGAATACCAAGGTCAGTACCTCAGGCTGTTTCAGTCATATAGTGATGTCTTCTCCTGGTCATACCAGGATCTAAACACTTTGATATTGATATTATATAGCACATGATACCACTCAAAGAGTACGCCAAGCCTCATAAGAAAAATATGAGACATATCAATCCCCTTATTCTCCTAGCCATTGAGAAGGAAATAAAGAAGATGTTGCAAGCCAAGATCATTGTCCCTCTATGGTACTCCGAATGGGTGGCGAACCTGGTTCTTGTTAGAAAGAAGAATGATGAAATCAGGCTTTGCGTGGATTTCCACAATCTAAATAGAGCCTCACTCAAAGATAACTATCCCCTCCTGAAGATGGACCACATCTTGTAGAATGTGGTGGGATCCTCCCGCATGTCCATGATGGATGGATTCTCAAGATATAATCAGGTGGCAGTTCTCCCGGAAGACCAAAATAAGACAACGTTCACTACACCTTGGGGAACCTTCATGTACGCCAGAATTCCCTTTGGCCTGATAAATTCCGATGCCAGATTCCAGTGGGTGATGGACATTACTTTAATAGGAGAGAAAGCCAAGTTTGTGGTGATCTACATGGACGAAATCACCGTCTTTTCAAAGAGAGACGCTGAACATATAGAGCACCTTCGACGTGCCTTTGATAAATGTCACAGGTATGGCCTGTCTCTGAATCCTCAAAAATCCATGTTTTCCTTGGAAGAAGGGAATTTACCGGGGTACTGTAATATTCCTAAATTAGTAGACAACTAATTGGAATATTAATTTTTGATTTTTCTCTTATATAGAGGAATAAGAGGGTATGGAGACCCATAAATCTCCTTATAAGGAATAAAAGACACTCCTATTATGAATGGAGGTCATATAAAAGCTGGATTGAAGACCTTTAGGTGGGAAAATGGGCTGAAGCATGTTGAATTGGTTGACTTTGACCAGATCAAACAACGTTGTTATGGAGGAGTGGAATTAATGGTGAGACAATGTAGTTTTGGAGGGAGATTGATTGCATGAAGATGGAAACCCTAATGAGTGGGACCCAAGGTGAGAAGGCTGACATTGTTTATAAGGAAGAGGATGGTAGCCATATGGGGTTAGCTTATGATTATTGTTTTGATATGTTTGTTTAGACTTTTTATCTCTTTAGCTATTTAACTAAGATTGTTGGTGTTGTTTAGCACTGGGTGTTCCCATCTTGGAATCCCACCTCTTTCCTTGAGAGGCCTCTTTGGAGAGTACTGATCCATCATTTCCACATATTTGGCATTCTGGCCAAGCTTTCTTCTTCAACTACAGTGCAGTGTCTGTTCATATCTGAGTTGTATTGCAGGGTGTTGCAGTGGAGGGTTGAGAAACCCACTTTCTGAGCTAGTTTCCATAGGAGGAAGGATTCCTTCTCTTGGGAGATGAACAAGGAGGGTTCTTGGGAAAATTTCAGATCTTTGGCACTAGGCCAACTTATCTCCATCATTCACAGTGCTGTTTCAGCTGGGAATTGCATTATTTTGGAGGGCAGTCTTGGAGGAGGATCTATTGTCTATTTTAGAGCATTTTCCTGTAGGTGAAGGGTTAAACCTTTCATTGGAGGAGACCCTTTGAGGAGATCTACATTAGATCCACATTATTTCAGAATTATATTTCATGAACTTTAGTTTTCAGTGGCTCTTCAGTCCTAGGGCTGTAGATCACCATTTGTATTTGGGTGTATTTTCGGAAACCCTTCCTGAGTTCTCTTGGAAAGGTGTCTAGGAGGTGAGATCTTCACTCCTAGCATTATTTGAGATATATAACAGCAAATCTAAATTGATATATCCTTATGTAGCAGTTAATGCCCTAAAACTATGATGTCATAGCTCAAGTATTTGTATGGTGGCTATTTCTCATGTATTGGCATATGTTGCTTGTAGAGGCTTGTTTTGTATTGCTTGAGTGACTTGATCCTCAAGATCTTGTGCCTAATATTTGCTGATATGTTTATAATATGGCTATAAATTTGTCTTGTATCATGGTGTATTGATTTATTCACTGTTATTTCCATTATTTTGTTCATATATTGCTGCTTCCCCATTTGGGAATATTACAGTGGTATCAGAGCATAATCTTGGCTCAGCCTATGGATCTCAGCCATTATGCTATCAGAAGAATAAGGAGAAGGAGAAAGAGATCAAAATGATGGAAATAGTGAGTTTCATCTCATATGTTTTCAGATCTAAGAAGGACCTCACCAAGGAGGTCAAGCACAGAAAAACAGAGAAAAGAAGTGAAATCAAACTAGGGTTTCAAGATGAGGAAGGTCCATGTACTTCCTATCAGCAAAAAGAAGATCCGGTATTGCATAGAGCTCCAAAGAAACATGCTATTGCCTTTTATTTTGAAGACAAGAGGCATGAAGATGGAGGAAACTTAGATCATGAGATTCTAAGTGAGTATCTTGCAGAATATAAGTTTCAACCTAGAGCTTTCAAGGAGAATCTAACTCTCCCATAGTTCATTTAGCTTAAAGAAGAAAGGAGACCTTGCAGCAAAGAAAAGAGGGCAATATATTTCTATTGTCACCTTTTATGGTTCATCCACATGCACAACAAGGGCTTGAGGAATGACGTTGGATGCATTTTTTCTACTACATCCAGTAGTAGAGAAAGAAGCTGCTGAGATTGCAGTGTTTCACCTTGAGGGTGAAGCAAACATTTGGTGGTTCAGCCATTTGAGTCATGCAAAGGTGACTGCATATGCAGATTTTACTCAAAGTTTGATCAAGAAGTTTGACAAGAAGAAATCAGAGGAGAAGAAGCCTTCACCACCACTTGCTGTAGAAGCACTTGCATCAGGAGAAAGAACCCTTGCATCTTTGCAAAGTGGTCTTAATCTCTTGACATATAGAGTCCCATGCACTATTCAGGAGATGCATGAGGAGGAGGAAACTTGTACCAGTGCTGATGAAACCATATAAGAGAAGCCATCATCATCAGTAGTTAGGGAAGCCATCACACTAGAAGGAGGAAACCTTGTAGCAATACAAGATGTTCCCAAGATTTACCAAGGTATGCACATGTTTCCACTTTCTATTATTTCAACACATCATATGGAGGATGGTGGAAATGTACTTCTGCATGACTTAGGGTCAAGATGCATTGTTGATTTGAAGTAGCAGAATATAATTGCACTGAGAAATATTGATTTGTTCAAGGAGAATATATACATACATCCTAGTGCATTATTTTTGAGTGGCACACAACTCTTAGGGTTGGAGTGTAAATTCTTGGAGGATGGAATAAGTATTGTCTTGAACAATTCAATGCAAAACTATGTGTTCAGCACTGAGCATGATATTGAGACAAAAGATGCACCATTATGGACATCAACAACGTTGTCAATGAGAAGTAGTGATGAGTTGGGGGCCCAACCATTATTGGAGCATTCCAATTACCTTTCTACGTGCATAGTAGAGGATAGGCAGATGGTTGATGAGAGACATCTTATTATCCATTGTTATGATGGATCTTTCTTGATGAGCACTTCATTGCTCAATGAGAAGATTTTTCCTTCACTATATTTGGATCCTTATGGGATCAACTTGTTCATTGAGGAGTGGTATTCATTTGGAGATCTCCAAGAGATTGCATTTCAACATCCCATGAAATGCAAAGATAGAAATTTGATTTGGGAGGATGGTATTCTCCATTAGAGGGATGAAAATTTTGAGCATGATGATAGACACTCACCATTGTTTGGATGGGTGATGTTGATGAGCAAGAGAATGGGAAGAAACTTGCAGATCTATGACACATGGCAGTAGGAGGCAAGGCTGCGTTGGTTACTCTTGAGAGAGCTTGGTCATCATATGACACATTCTATTTAAAATAGTAGGTTGGTGGATGAAACTTGGCATGGCACTTGCATCATATGGCAACAAGGAGTTTGGATGTATTGGGGTGATGTGATATGTTTCATATCAACAATCATGTTGTTGCTCCATATTTTATATGAAGTAGGAGATGGCACTATCATGGTGCAAAGGGGCTACTCCTTAGCCTTGGAGGATCAAGAGGTATTTCCACTTTGGAAGGAAACTCCCAAATATAGTAGCATTATGATTGATGGCTTTGACATGTGGTATGTCAAAGGATGGAGCTATGAGATGACAGGAGCCTTATTGCAAAGGCCAACAACACTATCACTTGGGAGCTTGATTTTGTTGATGGAGTGTTCCCAGGATCAGTTCACATATGATGCTCTTGATGGACAAGTAGGAGATTAGAGTGATGGAGTAGTGTATGGAGACATCTATTACCATAATATGATCTTCTTGACTTGGATTTCCAAGCATAAGAAGAAAGATCTTTGTGCAACACATAGTTCATTCTTCTTCATGGGAGTATATCATACCACTAAGGAGGACTCATTCATGGATCTTATTATTAGCTTACTCTCAGTACATGGTAATAATTATGTTTTGGCACTTATTGATTATCTATCACAATATTTGCATTCTCTTACCATCTCTTTACAGTGCATTTCTCCACAAGAGGGTAAGCCTCTATTTGGGCTTCATGATAATTTTTGGACCAACATATATGATGGATATAGCCATTTCTTGTATGGATTTGGGCAAGTGTTATACTATTTCCTATATTCTCAATTGATATACAATGTCATTTACTATCTATTAGTAGATGAGATGACTTGCAGAACTAGCAAATTGTTTGGAAACAACTTGACACATCATTTTTTGAAACTGCAGTTGGTAAAACTGTGTTGTGAATACTTGAGAAACTGTTGGTACCTTCCAGCATTGTATAAAACCTTCAGTACTTCTCTCATTTGGATTCCATATGGTGATAAGTTCATATTCATTTTATATGGGATGATTTGGGAAAGAACCAAAGAGTGGATCTTTGAGGATACTATTTCCTTTTTTATTCATGAACGAAACAATATTTCATCCCATATTCAGCAGCAACTCTACACTTATCATAAGTGGAGAGAGAGACATCGTGGGATGGACAATTTGGTCCATCATGTTTAGCTATGCAGCCCACCTTATTTGCAGGAGCCTAAGGTGGAGGAGATGTTTCATGAGTTGCCATGTTGGAGGGCAACTCACTTCTTGTGGATGATAGCTTGGGGATGGAGGCTTCACATGGGAATGATAGTTCCCAATATATTTCAATTTCCATACCTCAAGAAGGCCTCTAGACCACACATAGTTGCTTCATGATGAGAGCCATTTGGAATTTTTACCAAAGGCATACTTATACACTTGGGAGGAGCAACTTGGAAACCTATTGATGAGACATCATCTTGTTCATTGGAGGATCTTATCACATGGAGATGCTACAGGAGGAAGAGGAGAGGCTCTTTAGTTATATCCTTATAGTTTCTTGAGGACAAGAAAAATTTGGGAGGGGTGGATTGTAATATTCCTAAATTTGTAGACAACTAATTGGAATACTAATTTCTGATTTTTCTCTTAGATAGAGGAATAAGAGGGTATGGAGACCCATAAATCTCCTTATAAGGAATAAAAGACACTCCTAGAGTGAATGGAGGTCATATAAAATCTAGATTGAAGACCCTTAGGTGTGAAAAGGGGCTAAAGAATGTTGAATAGGTCAAATTTGACCAAATCAAACAATGTTGTTATGGAGGAGTGGCATTAAGGTGAGACAAGGCAGTTTTGGAGGGAGATTGATTGCATGAAGATGGAAAACCTAATGAGTGGCACCCAAGGTGAGAAGGCTGACATTGTTTATAAGGAAGAGGATGGAAGCCATATGGGATTAGCTTATGATTATTATTTTGATATGCCTAATTAGAATTTTTCTCTCTTTAGCTATTTAGCTAAGATTGATGGTGCTGTTTAGCACTGGGTGTTCCCGGTCGGGAATCTCACCTCTTTCCTTGAGAGGCCTCTTGGGAGAGTGCTGATCCATCATTTATAGATATCCAACATACTGGCCAAGCTTCAGTCTTCAGCTACAGCACAGTGCCTGTTCAGATCTGATTTGTATTGAAGGGTGTTACAGTGGAGGGTTGAGAAACCCACTTTTTGAGTTAGTTTTCCATAGGAGGAAGGATTCCTTCTCTTGGGAGATGAACAAGGAGGGTTCTTGGGCACATTTAAGATATTTAGCACTAGGAAAACCTATCCCCATCATTTACAGTGTTTTTTCAGCTAGGAATTGCGTTATTTTAGAGGGAAGTCTTGGAGGAGGATCTATTGACTCTTTTAGAGCATTTTACTATAGGTGAAGGGTTCAAAATTTCATTGGAGGAGACCATTTGAGAAGATCTACATCATATCCATACTATTTCAGCCTTCTATTTCATGAGCTACAGTTGCAGTGACTCTTCAATCCTAGGGCTGTAGATCACCATTTTTATTTGGGTGTATTTCCGGAAACCCTTCCCGAGTTCTCTTGGAAAGGTGTCTAGGAGGCTAGATCTTGACTCCTAGCATTATTTGAGATATATAACAATATATCTAAATTGATCTATCCTTATGCATTAGTTAATGAACTAAAACTACACTGTCATAGCTCAAGCATTTGTATGGCAGCTATTTCTCATGTATTGGCATATTTTTCTTGTAGAGGCTTGTTTTGTATTGCTTGAGTGACTTGATCCTCAAGATATTGTGCCTATTATTTTCTAATATTTTTAATAATATGGCTATACATTTGTCTTGTATCATGGTGTGTTGATTTATTCACTGTTCCTTCCATTATTGTGTTCATGTATTGCTGCTTCCCCATTTGGGAATATTACAGGCACATGGGAATGAAGATCGACCCAAAGCGGGTAGAGGTGATAAAAGACATTCCCCTACCAAGAAACAAAAAGGAAGTACATGTGTTCTAGGGAAGAATAAATTTCCTCTGAAGGTTCATTCCCAACTATGTTGATATTGTCCGAAACATCATTGGGATACTAAAAATTAATGGTGAAGTTAGATAGACCCTTGAGTCTAGGGAATATTTTAACATGATCAAACAAGCCTCTGGAGAAGCTCTAGTACTGGCAGGTCCAGATTATGGGAATTCATTCATGATTTTCTCCTTCGCCTCACCTCACACAATAGCTTCAGTACTTTTACAAAAAACAATTGATGGGCATGAACAACCCATTGTGTTCTTCAGTCAAGTCCTGTGGGACACTGAACTGAAATTTGATATCCTGGAGAAGCAAGCTTACGCTCTGGTCAAATCATTGAAGGCATTCCAGGTGTATGTTTTACAATCAGCCATAACAACTTATGTACCCACTGCAGTAGTGAAGGATATTCTGGTACAGGGTGACAGTGAAGGGAAAAGGGGAAAATGGATAGCTAAAATGCAGGAGTACGAACTGGAGATAAAGCCTACTAAAATCATCAAAGGTCAGGGGCTTGAAAAAATCCTATCTGAGTCCAACTGTCAAGCTCTAGGAATAAATATGTCTATGATAGGAGAAGAGGCACAAGGGGACACAGGTGCACACCAAGGCATAGAATATTTCACTAAGAAAACACATGTCAAGAACCTCATATCCTCAAGGTATAATGATATAGTGGAATATATTTTAACGCTGAGATGTCCCCCTCACTATGATAAGACCAAGTATCACACTTTGAGACTGAGGTCTCAAAAGTACATTGTGGAAAATAGATGACTCTATTAGAGAGACCCGACGGGAATCTTATTATTGTGTTTGACAGAGCAAGAAGTTGACCATGTGATGAACGAGTTCCACGAAGGGATATGTGGTGGGCATTATAGTTGGCGATCCAATGCACACAACATCCTGAAGGCATGGTTCTTCTGGCCTAAGATGTTTGGCGATGTACATTCCCACGTCCGGGCCTGCGAGAAGTGTGAGGCGTTCGCCGAAAAACAAAGTTATGAACTTCTCCCATTAATTCCAGTACATGTTGAAGAACCTTTTAAACAATGGGGGATCGAATTCATAGGAGAGATTCATCCCACCTCTAGCAATCAACATCGATGGATCCTCACTACTATAGACTACTTCACTAAGTGGGTAGAAGCAGTGCTTGAAAGAAATGCTATAGACTTAATGGTGATCAAGTTCTTGGAGGATAAAATAATAGCTAGGTTTGGATGCCCAACTAAAATCATTATAGATAATGCCCAGGCTTTCAAGTCAGCTAAATTTGTTAATTTCTGTTAGCGGTACAACATCCTGCTGGGTCACTCCACTGCATACTACCCACAGGGGAACGAGCTCGCAGAATCGTCCAACAAGACACTGGTGAGGATATTTAAGAAGACCATCAACAAAAATCAATGGATGCATACCCAAACTTCTTCATTTTACTGTTCTTGCACTTTGTGAGCTGATTTTTCATATTCTCCACAACTGCCTCTGATCAATTGAAAATGGTTGGTGCCATGAAGCCCACCGCAGTCTGTAGTGGAGCCTTGGTGGTCTCATATGGCGCTTTCACCCCAGCCACAAGTGTAATGGTATATAGCACTACTTTGAGCAGTACATTTGCCATCGTGCTTATGGATAATCTTTCTACTCGAAGATCTTGTTGCCTCGGAGCATGCTCTCCCAATGAGGATGTTCATGCTTTCGCCCATGATTTGGGATACAGTCAACCATGCTCTTGCCCCTCTACACAAGAGGCCAGTAATGAAGTAGATTTCATCCACTTCAATTAGAAGTTCCTTGTCACCAAGAATAAACCTCTCTTGATCCATTTCCCATATACTGATCAAATATTGTAATAGATCTAGTTGGGCTCTTGTGCCATAGGTCATGGAGAACTTGAGGAGCCTGTAGTTCCTTAATGAATTATTGCAATCCCTATTCTCCATGGTTACTCTTTCAACCTCTTCATGATCTCTCTCTTTCCATTCGATCACCGCGATTGATGGCTCTCCTCCCTGCAAACAACATTCAAATGGTCTCTTGTCAGTGTTTATGCTAAAAAAATTGACTTAAATAAATTGTTTTGAGGGATTTTTCTGTATTTTCGGACTCTGTGGGTGGCACAACTATTTTAAAAACAACAGCATTGATCGACGCCTTCCCGTTCTAAAAACGGTAGTCCAACGCGATCTCGACATGGGATCCCCATGCCGATCCTCTGCAACCATTAGTTTAAAATCCCTCTCACAAAATTTAAAATATGCCATGAAAAACAATAAAACAAGTATTGAAATGCAGGGAAGGAGAGTGCCTCTTACCTAGCACTGACAGTTCATTGATTGGCTTCCTGGATCTCCCATAATCTACTCCTAAAAAACTAAGGTAAAAGAGGGTAAAAAACTTCTTCTTAATAGTGTGAAAGTGAAAAGTGAAATGTTTTTTAATTTCTCTATTTTTTATAAGTGCTCAAGGTCACTCTAGGTTTTTTATCATATTTTAATAATATTTTAATGTTTTTTCCTCGAAATAACTTTATGGGTTTTTTCTTGTGCAGTGACAGGGTCAATTTCTTCACATACAACATATTTACGAGTTCTAGTTTCTTACTTTTTCAGACTCGATTAAAAATAAATGAAAAGGTAACCCTCCTGGAGTCATCTTTCAGCTTTTTTCTAACTCTTTAAACATGGAAATATTGTCGAGTTCTTGTCGTTTTGAGCTCTTTACAATGCACAAAACGTTATTTACCCAATATACGTTTACCCCTTTTTCGGGCTGGGATAAATTATTTATGAAAAAGGAATACCTTAGTCAATCACAACTAAGAGGTTCTCTCACACTTCATTTTATACCTTTTCGGGTATGAAGGAATATTTACGAAAAGGACCATCTTGATTTTTATTTTCACCTCTTTTCAAACTCTCTAAACGTGAAAGGATGCTAAGTTCCACCTTTTTCAGACTCGTTAAAATTTAACAGAATTGGATCCGTCATCATGATGACACCGAGTTCCTCCTTCCTAGGGCTCATATAATGTACTAGGATGGATTTGTCCGAAGGAAAAAATTATATGACAAGCGTATTCTATCCCATTCAAGCTTGTATACAAAAATAATTTGGGTACTCGCTAGAAATGGTGGGGGAAAATGGAAAGTATTAATCAGTTGTGTTGGCAGTATGTCGTTCTTGAACATGACACATCCTCTGTTTCATGTTGGGTTCGAGATATCCTACATTCACCACTTTGCCTCCATGGGTTTGGGAAATTTGTTTTGCCTCTCATGCCATTATCATATTCGTTAAACATGACCTCTGATTCCATTTGAGTCAAATACTGCCAATTTCTGGAGTCGTGTCTCTGATATGTTCAAGATAAGTTCCTTCTACGTCTCATTCATTGTCTGATTCTCTGGTCACCTTCATTATTATCTTATTGCATTCCTCTCATGTTGATGATGTAGGATGCATTATGGCCCTCCTTCAGTGGATTTCTTCCTGTTGACTTCAGCTCATTATCAGGGAAGTTGATCTAGAGATCCATTTTTCAGTACCTTAGAGTCTGCATGCGCCAATGGTAGGTTGTTCACATCCAACGACAGGCTTACATCATTCTCATTTGATCTGGTGATTTTGCGGGTGTTCGATGCCAGATCCTTATTCGCATCTCGTGGATTGTACTACTAGTACCTTGAGAGCCATTTTCATTATTGGTGGTTTCTCTCGTGCCTGTTAACAGTTTACATCATTTACTAGTAATCAGGAATTTTTCTTGCATGTTTGACTTCAACTCATTTATTCGCATGCATGAATTTGTACTTGATCGAGTTGTGATGGAGCACAAGACCCTAGGTTTTGTTTGATAAAGCCTAGGTTGTGAGGCGATATGTATTATTCATGATTGTACATATGAATCCTCCATTTGGATGGATGTGACCATACCTTGAGTCTATACTTATGATCCTCTTTATTTGGATGGTTGCGACTATACCTCAGATCCTATTTCATGATCTCGTTTATCGATGGTTGCGTCCATACCTCATGCCATGTGATTATTTCAGAGATTTCAGTTATGTATATATGTGATTTTTTGCGCAGGTTTTTCAATGAGAACGTCTTGGTCCTGGCATATACTCATAAAGAATTTTTACCCCTCACTCTCGTTCGAACTTCATGCTTTAGGGGGCATCTGTTACACAACAATTTTTCGCTATCCTTTTGCTCCCTATTCCTGATCCTAGAGACCCCTAACAGTGAACCTTGTGTCTATTTTCCATCATGAAAATGTGCCATCATATCCCTTCTAGCATTATGAGTAAACTCTTTGTTGACCATTCCTGAAGAAGCTCCTTAAAAACATGGTTATATAGAGATACGCACCCTTTGCATTTTTTGCTCACGCTGATGGCTCTTTTTTGGTCTAGGGTAGCATCTATCGGTGCTAGAATGAGGATGATACCCATGCTGATCCTCTTCTGGAATTTTTTTTTTTAATGGAAGTGAAGCTTTGAGATCTAGAAGCTTCGTGGCAGAGAGCTAGTTGTTTGTTCCTGAGGATAGAGTCGAGCTTCTCCCTTTGGGCTTATTGTTCCTACAAAGGTGGAACTACCCAAAGGGATAACAAATTTCCCCACCTTAAGTGGATCCATGCTCCCTCCTCCATTTCTATAAAATGGACATTCTCCCATAGCTCTTCTAGTTAGAATAGAGATAGAATAACAATAGAGAGATATTTGTTGCTATAGGTATCGAGTGAGAGTTGAGACCTTTTTCCCTTCACATCAAGTTCAAACAAGCATTTTGGAGATGTGCCTGGATCCAGACCCATTGAAGGAGAGATGCAACATCAAGGCACAGGTTGTAACTCCCCCTCTCTATTTTAATATAATGCAATTGATTCGTGCTTTCCATTATCTTATTTAATGTATGATTGGATTCTTAGTTCTCCTTGATCAACTAGGTAGATTTTATATGCAAGATATATGTTATGCTTTCTTGTTTGTTGTTGTTTGATCCCTTGTACAGGTAACCAAGCACCGATAATGGCTACAGAGTGCGAAGGATCAAAGGATTCAAGTGAGGAATAGAATCATATCAAGGTAGGTGATCTATTCACGATCTGTATGAATTTACAATCTAGGAAGGTAAGCTTATAATTGTTCCCTGTTGTTACTAGACCCAACCTAGGGCTAGAGGGATCGTCTCTGTCTGCAGAGAGGATTTTCCTGCATAGCAATAATGAAATAGATTTATGTTTCTTTCTTACCCAAGATACCAGGAAGTTTCCCAGAAATAATGATGCTCCACTTGTTCTCTTCTTGTGATTAATGCTATGTACCTAATCAGTATCAATGTATTCTTAAAAATTGAACTCTTTAATTATTTCATATTGTTAGTGTAAATTCTTAACACAAGTGTACGAAAAGAGATCACTTTATTTGTGTGTGACAAACAACCCTAACAACAAATATGGTTGCTTAAATTTTTTAGATATGCAATCGATAATTAAATAAAATGCTGCAAAAAACTAGATCTATGTAGTAAAAGCAATTAAATAGTAAAAATAAATAAGAATTGCTCCATGCATCCATCGGAAAAGACAAGGTTTAAATAATTTTGAATATATTTTAACACTTGGGAAGGGAAAAAATAATAGTGTTACTATTCCCCCTCAATGGGATGGGTTCTTGGTTGTCCTCAACGCTTCATATCCATAAGTTTCTCTCTCTAAATGGGAAAAAAACCCAAAATGTGTTGAACTCGATGGGAGCTCAAGAAGAAAAAGAAAATAGTAGCAATAATGAGAATGATCAAAGCGTGTCTGTTAGGGTCCTATAAATTATAGGATCTCAAGGTAATTGAGTATTTCATAAGTTTCAATTTCATATTGAGTATGATTTTCAATATTCAAATGATTTCCAAAAAAATATATATATGAAAAAATAAAATAAAAGAGGGTATATTGAAAAAAGAGAAAAATAAAAATAAAGAACTCCCCCCACCCCCCCCCCCCCCCCAAAAAAAAAAAAATAATAATACTGAAATTGCTACAAATCAAAATGCCATTGCTGATTGGATTAGTTTGTTCAATCATACAGTTTAAGAATGATTGAAAAATTTTAAATTTATGTTGATAGGTTAGAAAATAAGGATTTTCCAAACTGTTTAAACTTGGAAGATCAACAGTTAGGTAGAAGTAAAATTGAATCAACAGTTTAAACTGAGTCAATGGAAGGGATAAGGGATAGATGTAGGTTAGAGTTTTATAAAAAAAAGTGATCTGGGTCTGCAAGCCTAATTTCACCTTGCAAAAGAATGAAAAATGTTAGATTAGTGAAATGGGTAGGTAGAATGAAAGATAAAGAAAATATGGAGGAAACATGAAATTTATTTCGAAATTTTATCATAAGAATTTCATGTATTCGCTGGTCAAAGAGGAAAAATAAAAAATAAGAGTTCTAACCTAAGTTTTGGAATTAAATACATTTGACATATTTATGTCCTATCCCCCATATCCGAAGTCTCAAAAATATACCCCGCTCTCCATTTAACCCACCGACCCCACCATCCACTTACCTATCACATCACCACTAAACTCCCACCATCTCCTATCTCATCTCCGCTCCTCCTTTTCATCCGACGACTCATAGTCATTTCCAAACCCCCCTCATCCTCCGAATGTTAATGTTGGGGGTGGGGGGGGGGGGGTCCAAAATGGACCGTTTTCCAAACCACCTCGTCCGCTACGTGTCACGTTCAAATCATTTCGGAACCCCCACCCCCCCACACTCTTTAGTGTTTATCGGCTTGCACCCCCTGCTAAAATTTGTTTTCACTATGACAAAATCATGCCCCTGACTGTTGCATACCCGCCATTACCATTGTGCCACGACAACTACCCCTGTCACCTCCATCCAATCACCTACACTCCTGCCTAAATCCCATTAAACATTTAATGTCTTAGGTCGTTACCCAAAGGGCCCATACCATGTCAACGATAACTCTGTCACTCTATAAAATCAATTTCACGCACATGTTGCAAGGTTTATAATTTCTCTTGCATTCTATTGTTACATGTGATTATTTTCAAGGATTTTCAGATCAAAGAAAAGTGCAGAAAATATTTAAAATTATTTACAGGATCAGTAGAGTTTCACTTTCTGCAATTTCTTCTCCCCATTCCCCATTCAGATCAACATAGTTTCCCTTTCTTATTCCCATCTTCTTCTAATCCCATTATTCTGTGCATTTTATATAAAAACACATTTAGTTCATTTTTCAAGTGAAATTATGCCTCCAAAGAAGGAGCAACAACCATTTAATCCAATGGTTTACCCTTAGGTGGACCTGGATCATGTGGCTTTGGCTGACAGTGAATTCAAAATACATGAAACCAAGTTGGAATTTGACTTATTTGATGTCTACTGTTTGCTAGAGGAAAAGCTGATCGACGAAGTTTATGATATAGGGTTGTGGGAGACTAAATTACTCTATTTCATATTCCCAAAGACCCACAGTTGCCCTGAGTTTGTTAGGAAATGTCATGCATGATATGATATCAATCAGAGAGCTGTAGTACCCCCCATAGGAGAAGTCCTCTTTACTATAAGTTCCCAGTCAATCCTGCAAATGATGTAGGCTCCTACTTTTGAAGAAACAATACCATTTTTTTATGAAGTTATCAAAGAACAATACCAAAAACTAGATTTTTCTAGCAGAGAAAAAACACTAGAGTTGTTCATGGCTACAAACACTCCATTAACAGAAAATAATCCTCCATATCCCTCATCTACTTTCCGTAATGGGACCCAACACATTGTCACTGTCCTTTCATACTTGTTAGGGTATCATTCAAATCAATGGATAGATGAGGAAATGATAGGTTTCCTGTCCATTATTTCATCAAAGTTGATGGCATGCCTACTTGCTAAACCCACATTTTGCACTCTCTTGTGTATAAAATGCCTTCCAAATTTAGCCAAATAATTTTAAACTATCTGGGCAACTTCACAATGTTCTATTTTCTGGACTGGCATTTTAAATTCAATATCTCTGGAAGCTTAATTCCAATTAATGGTTAAGAGCCAATATAAATTACTCTTCATGCAATTCCATAAGTGCAGGGTTACCTTTCACTGACCTATGGTTACAACCATGGTAAATTTCATTACTCCTTACACAAAGGTTATAAACCCATACATCCAAATAATAATACTTGTGCGAAAGCTCTGTCTCCTTTCTCCTTCAAAGAAAACATTATTATATGTTTGACTTGCCTCACTATGCGCTTTAACACACATTAAACCTTCGACTTAGTCAAAACCCAAGGTACCGACTATATATGGGCCTTCACCTTTTAAACTTAACCGACGCATCCTATTATCAAAAATATTAAAAGGCCTAACCTTTTTGGTTTAAAACCTGACACCGAACCGTATTAAGGTTCTAGGCCCCACAACAAATCATAAAAAAATCATCGCACAGGTCTTATAACGTACCTCTTAAATCGATGGTTGCAGTCTTATCATGTTCCACTTTGATAAATCAACGGTGGTCGCTTAACTAATGTGAAAGAGAGTTAATCTTCCAAAATTGCGTGATGAATTGGGTCCCAGTGCTTAACTCACCCTTCTCATCTAACGGCTGAGGCGTCATCGCATCAACATCGATGATCCAACAAATTAAAACGAATATCACGTTTTTTCTCTATCCAAGCTTTAACGCTCCAAAATAACGTGAAACTCATGGTTTTTGAAAACCACTCTTCACCACGTGCCATACAATGAGCCTTATCACATTTTTTTTTGTGATTCAGCTTACCGCTTAAAATTTATGCGAAAACCATAAATGGTTTTTGGGTTCCACCTTCGTGGTTTTACTGTTCACTTACTTAGGTTCCATTTTTCAACTCAAGGTTCCGTTCCTCTACGCATCTCTGCACTTTATATCCATTGATTTCATTCCTAGATGGTTTAATTCACCAATTCAACAGGATTTTGTAACAAACCCCCAATTGTTCAATCAACACGCAGTTCTAGTTTAACTCCAATCAACACGCTTATGGGTATTCAAATCAACCCTCGGCCTTGGCGGTTAAAACTCGAAGTATGGACTTTGATTCTCGCCACATATAATTATATATATGCCAAGACTTTAACAACCCGAGTGTCAAAGACTGATATCTGACATTAAAGCAATAGACTTTGATTCAAATATTCAAAGCATTACCGTTGGTATAACTCTCAAAAAAACGCTGTTCCTTTTCTTTTAATTCAGCTTTTAATATAACGCTTCACACAGTTCAAAGACCGACCCATTCAACATTTAAACACAAAAATCCCATAACCATATGGCTCAGAAATAAAACATGAATTCAGAATCAAATATTCTGTATAAACACATACAACAATTACATCAAATTTATTTCTTCCTTGGCCTGATTTTCAATCAATGGTCCTGTCTAGAGCTACTCGCGGGCTTAACAAATAAAACTATGCTCTCCCCTATCTTGATGCCTTTGGCTTACAATTATACAAAGCACAAATTAATCAATTCAAATTCTTTACAGCTCAACAGAAACTCTTGAAATTCTCAAACCCTAAATTTAGCCTAACTCCCTAAATTACTAAAAATGACTTCACCTAATCAACTTCTCCTATCCTCTAATCATTCGAGTGCAGTTACAACTCTCTCTACATTTAATCAAAATTAATTAAAACCCACTGATCTCATTTCATAAAATATAACCCCTTTGAAGACTTAAAACTCCTAAGCCTATAAAACTACATGGAATTTGTTTTAGCCTAATGCCCCTACATCAAAAGTCCAAGCCTTCAATCATGTTTAACTTCATTTAATTCTTTGCTAATGCTATCCACGATAAATTTTTTAAATTCCACACAGAGGAAGTGTTTAAGTACACTTCAGTTTTAGTTTACATGTTTGTCTATCTTTCAGGCCAACAGATTCAATTTCACAATGAGGAAAGTTAATGAGGACTCCCAACCTCAATCAGTAATCTTTTGTACAAACATGCTAATGAAGGAGTAGAAGGACTACACCTACAAGAGATTTTTTGATGCATTTGTGACACTAGAAATGAGTATCCTCTACATTACAGTGGAACCAAGGATAAATGTAGATATGATGAAGATCATGCAATTATCATATCAAGTGAGAACTGGAGACTAGTACTTGTACAGGAAGTACACAAAGATCATAATTTATGGGTGTGGGTTGGCCCCTTACAAGCTGCCAAATTTCCTCCCAATGAGGATCTTTTCCCTAGAGTACATCAAGAAAATGATAAAAATAGATGGGATTCACTTTGTATCTGCCAAAAAGAAGTCCCAATTTAGGATCAAGTTCCAAGTTGGTCCTTTCATCTACAATATTAGAGTAGTAGGAGAGGAGGCTGATAGAATTTTGAGGGAAATGAAGTTTAATCACAGATTCACTTGGTCTTATGACCCACTGGGCGTCATCTCCAAGAAAATGGTGGATATTAAATCAACCCCATATATCCACACCTACAAGCCTGAGATTGATAATTTTATGAGCCAAGCAGAATGGGAAGCAAATAAATTACATGAGGCTGAAGAACATGTGATTTCAACCTCAAGTATACAAACCCATACTCCACAATAAAAATAGACTGCAAAAGACAAGGAAGACAGAGGAAAAGAAATAGATAAAGAGACAACATGAAAGAGGCCCAGAGATGATTAGCCTGCTATGGAAACTGATATATCTAGCATATAATTCAAAATAAAGTACAGGAAAAGAGCTAGAATCCATATGGACACAGATCAGAATAAGGAAAGAGAGCAACAAAAAGTTATAACCATCAGGGATTCTCCTTCTTCTCCTGGAGCTGGTCAAACCATTTTTTCTACATCTTCAACCACAATTCCATTTCAGCAGCAGAATCTACAAACAACTACATCTACTTCTACTACTAGACTAAAGGAGGAAAACATCTATGACACTTTTAGGGAAATTAAAAGGAAGAATGAGATATTGAAAACCAACAGTTCACAAAGCAGGCTTTTATTAGCCTTTGACTCAGAGAAAGGAAAGATGAGAATGGATTTATTTGAAGCCCAAATTTCTCAGCCTAAATCACCTACAGAATTCAAACATACAACTTTTGAATTCAGTGTCAAGGACATCCATCTAATAAACCAGATGGAGAATCACAAGAAAACCGAAGAGATGATCTCCTCCACACTAACAAGCACTGCAATGAGTCTATCTAAGATGCAGGTATCACTGGCTAAC
The DNA here is from genome assembly GCA_034641835.2 of Pinus albicaulis. Lineage (NCBI taxonomy): Eukaryota > Viridiplantae > Streptophyta > Pinopsida > Pinales > Pinaceae > Pinus > Pinus albicaulis. Next base: position 17,915,148 of record CM076577.1, on the reverse strand, counting down.
ATTCAATATTAGCTTAAAATGGAGAAGATTTATTATATGGCCAAACATACTAGAATGAAATCCCTGGAAGACTTAGTGGTAAATATTGGGTATGACCCAAAAAATGTAGAGGAAGTGGAAGGGATCCTGAAAAAGAAGAACACTGACATATAAGCCCTCAGAATACAACTCAAAATGTCAGCTACTGAAGACCCTTTAACAAAATACATTGAGGAGAGTGAGGCACAAAAATCAGGGATGATGAAACTAATAATGGAGCAGTCAGTGCAACTAAAGAAATTGGAGACAGAGATGGAAAAAATTGTTAAAGAAAAGGAAAAAGCAACAAAATTAGCCATCATCCCATTCGATGTGGTTCCTAATGCAGTCATTCCTACAACTACACCGACAACAAGAGGCACATCAGGTGGTGTAGAACAGTTGGCCAAAGCCATGGAGAACATGACCATAAAAACAACAGAAATAAAAAATCTCGAAGCAAAAATCAACACCCTGAAGGATTTGAAGAAAAGGTATGATAATGCACATGAAATTGAAATTCAGAGATCTCAAAAACATATTGAAAAACTGATAAAGGCATAAAGTGAAGCTTCCATTGGTAATACCATTGGCCAAGAAAAAGAGATTATTTGGACCAACACAATAGAGTCCACGAACGAGATATGGCTTTCTATTCAAATGATATTTGAATAGAAAGAGCTAACTGAATAGGTAAATCAAGCCACAGAGAAAGAAACCATGGAGCTTGCAGGGATGCCTGAGACAACAAACAACATTTATCATATTCTTGAATTCTAAAAATAGGTTTGAATTAGAGGCACTTGGAGTAGAGGATAGAACAACAACCATTCTAGAAGTCAAGAAGGTGCTTAAGAAGAAGATTTTGGTCACATACTTAGAAGAAAAGTGCCATAATTTAGAAGTGGGTGTCATCAAATTCTTTAACAGAATCGAGCCATTGACCAAAAGAGGGTTACCATAATTTTTTGTAATCAATGACAAGCTCATGCCCATGCAAGATTATGTGAAGAAACTGAAATATATTGCCAAAGACACCACCAAGTTTGTAGGGATTAAAGGATCAATGACTGGGAGGGATTTCCTTGAAGCTATGGGTAATGGTTTATTCATACAACACGAAATCAAACACATTTTTGTGTTAAGGAATAATTTTATGAAATTCATGGAGACAGATGAAATTTATAGAAAATTGATCAGGATCAAAATCCCAAATGAAAAACAATGGGAAAAATTGTGTGATTACCAAGAAGGGCGACAACCAACACATCAAAAAATTATCCAACTCAGCAAATCAGTAAATACTGCAAATCAGTGTATCAACTCATCATATCAACATCAAATCATCAAAATATGCCAAAACAACAACATATTAAAGCAAGCAACAACAACCTTCTGGAGAATAGGTCCAAATGTCACAGTTGTTCTATCATGTCCACTAGTCAATTTTAAATTATTATTGTAATTAATAAACATATTTCCCATGTAGATACGACAAGCACTGTAGAGTTAGTTAAATACTGCATTTTTCTTAGTATCAAGGGTTGGAACCGAGATTGTAAAACATTTTTGTTGGAGTATTGTAATTTTGGAGTTGGAGCATCAATAATAAAACACAATTTTGCAATATTATTGAGCTATATTTATCTGGTGATGTATTTCCTTTGTTGTGTTTAATGTATTCCATTGTTATTTATTTCAGTGCATCATTTAATTCTAATTATAAAACATAAATACGAAGAATGAGATTTTCAACTAGAGCATCTTAATTCTTGTTGTGTTTACAATATAAATATTTTTCCTCTGAAGTCTGGTTAAGAAATACTTAACTGCTTTTTAACCAATACTGAATTCACTTTTTATTTCATCTCATGATTCATTGTGTTTTAAAAGATCCAGTAAGTATAGTTAGCTTGCCTTGTAAATGATCTTGAAAAATTGATGCAACAACCCAACATTTTATGACTCCATAGCCCAATGGAATTAGTTTAAGTAGATCTCCTAATCCAACCAAACAATCAATCAAAAATCAGCCCCCCTAACAATATAGCTAGCATAATATCATAAATCATAAAATATAAAGCTAAATTTGAAAGGGAGATCCCTCTCTGAGTCTAGGAGGGCAAGATCCTAGGCTCCAAAGCGGGTTTGATGTTGTACTTTTATGATTATTCTTTCTAATCTTAAAATTATAGAATGATAACATAGTGGCGACCACATTGGGGAACTTAATTGAAAAAATTGTCTTTTCATTTGAATTCGAAAACCCTGGTTAAAAGCATTATATGATAGAAGTATTTTATAAGATTGGTTTCTTTCAGTTTTTGAAAATAATTATTTTTGTCTGTGCTTCTGATTTGAATTCTGGCTCCCAAAATAATTTTTATTATATCCCATCCCGATCCAAATCCTCCTCCTATAGTGGACAATCCTGAGAAGATTTTAAGAAAAACTCCTAGAACTGAGAGCCAAACAAGTACCAAATTTCTCCATAGAGAAAATTCCCTCCCTGAAAACTTTGTCACCTTACACCACATTTAGTTTGATTTACGATTTTGAACAAGGTTTATTCATGACTAAATCTGATAATTGGACAGACTAGACAATATTTGATCCATCTATTTTGCAACAAAGTCCAGTGAGAGAAGCTTACTCACAAATTCATTCTAATCTTCAGCTTCTCTAGGATTTTGACACTCTCTAAGATTTGGTAACAAATTTTAATTCAACTGTTGATGATGCTTACCTTCAAAAATATGTAGAATTAACTGCATTTACTATAGCATCTTCTTCTATTACCTCTCAGACTACACATCTTAAGTCAGCTAGTCCTATTGCTTCCACAATACCCACCACTTCTTTTATCCTTCCTCATAAGAGCACTCAAACCTCCACACATCATTAGGGGAATTTTGAGGTCTAAAATGGGCCTCCTAAGAAAAATGTACAACCAAAATAAACTTTATAAGAACCAATAAGATTCAAGGTTATGATGTCAACCATGGGGTATGATTCACCATTTTTTAAGTAAAAGGGTAAAAAGATTAAAAAATAACAAAATAATAAAAGTAATTTTTCAATTCATATTTTCAACTTATCTCCCAAAGTTTTTACTCAAACTTTGAGAAATATTACTCGTTGGATGTAAAATTTAATTCCTCATCCAAGGAGTACCCATGTTGCATACTTTTGATGGACCCTGCTACACGAAAAATGAGAAATACATGAAAAATGTGATTTCCATCACGTTTTTCATGTATTTCTCATTTTTCGTGTAACAGGGTCCATTGAAAGTATGCAACATGGGTACTCCTTGGATGAGGAATTAAATTTTCATCCAACGAGTACTCCTGCTCAAAATTTGAGTAAAAAATTTGGGAGATAAGTTGAAAACATGAGTTGAAAAAGTAGTTTTTTCTTTTTTCCCTCTAAAATTTGATGATGTAATGAAATATTATTTTATAATTTCCACTATTATTTTATAATTACCTTAGGAGGCACATTTTGGACCTCAAAACTCCCCTAATGACATCTTCTCCAATCATCCATCCGACTTCATCCACTGTCCACCTTCCTCCACCACCTCCACCAATCATGGCAACCAAATACACCCCATTGGTGTTTTCGGCACCATTGGTACCTATGCTTCAAGATTACCAGTCTAAAATTACATTATATGATGGAACTAGTCCTGTAAATTCCCAACAACATGTTGAAAAAATGAATGAATGTTTTGAACTTCAAGAGGTAGATGAAGAAAGTGTTAAGTTAAGGATGTTTGCTCAGAGTCTTAGTGGAGAAGTTAGGAAATGGTTTAAATATTTACCTACAAACAATATCAATGAAATCCATGCATTTAATCAAACATTCTTAAATAGGTGGGAAGTAAAAAGGAACCCTCTTTAAATTCTATGTGAATATGAAAATATTATGAGGGCCCCAGCTGAAAGTGTTCAGGATTATTGCACCCGAAAACAATTTATATAATGAAATACCTGCTCATATAAAAACACCAAAAGGTTTAGCCTTGGTTAAATTCCCATATGTTTTTGAAATTGAGATTTCTTATCAGCTAAGGGAAAGAAACTCAACCACATTTGAGGAAATGCAGATAGTGAGTGTGGAAGCCAACCTGTTAGCAAAAAGAGCTAGAATGAGGACTAAAAGAAGAGTTACTATAATAGAACCTTCAACTTCCACATATGATGCTAAAATTGACTCACTGGTTATAAATATGGAGAGAATGATGGAGAGAATTAATTTAAATGAGAGAAATTTTCCGAGAGAAAATAAACCAGCTCCTCAAAATAGAAACCAAAATCCTAGGAGAAACCCTCCTCATATAAGACAAAGAGAGAAAAGAGGTCCTGATCAGAAAACTAGGCCTCCATTCCAAAGAATTATGTTTACGAGGATGAAGGAGTAGTTGACGAAGTAGAAGAAAATCTGATAAATTTGATGGGAATTAATGAAGATGACTCTGTTTTTCTCACCCAAGGAGAACACGAATTATTTTCGTTAACTCAGATAGAGTTGGAATCTAAAGAATCTAATGATTGTAAACAAGGATTTGATAATTCTATCATGGAGGTTCATAGCCAATATAACCTTAGAAGAAAAAAAAAACTTTGATAATTCCAGCAAAAATAATTCAGAAAATACCGCCAAAAAAGTTCCTGAAACTGATCTCAACAAAACAAACACTGTTACCAATGAAACATGAAATATTACCTCAAAATGGGAACTCTAGTCCAAAAACACACAAAAAACATGAAAAAACACCCCAAAAACAAAAAGTGTGTATTCCAAAATCCATTTGGTTTTTTCTCAAGGTCAAATTTCAACATTTTATAAAATTATGCTAAAAACGAAATTGTTTCTTGAAAAGGATTGAAAAAACACCCTCAAAACAAAACCAGTTGATGCTGGAATGACAAAAAAAACATTGTGTCACACTTTGACACATTGTAACAATGGAATTAAATACAACATATTAGGACATTGAAAAATCGTAAAATTCTAAAAATTTTGATAGATGATGTTAAAGATAAACAAAAACATGTCTGCAGGGCTTATTATTTCGAACAATTTTCATCCATGTTGTTAAACATAAAATATCTTGACACTAAACAACCCTAAAATTGTAATTATTATCAACCATAACATTAAAGATAAAATTTTGTAGCGCATAAAAACCTTAATGACAAGTTGTAAATCTCAAGTTTTTCAATCTTAAGTTTTCAACATACTTGAACAATGAAATTATGGAGAAATTATATGACTTAATCGATTTTTAAAAATGAACAAGTAAATGAAAAATTTATTATTCCAAGAGTAATTTTAATTTTAAAGGATAAAAAATTATATCTTTTCAAATCTTAGCAGAAGACAAATTTAAATCTAATTGCGACCAAAACCTAAAAATCAAGCATCAAAACAAAGTGTCCCCTTTCAATTACGCATATAATTATTAAAAATTTTAAAAGTATCTTATACCAAATGGTAACAATACATAATATCATGGTAATATCACCGCATAATCTAAAAATTCAACATTAAATTCTATTTTCTACTTTACTTTTAATCAAAATATCAACATTGGTACATTGAATATAACATAAATTATTTTTGTAATTCATTGTTCCGTTGTCGATATTCTAAAGAGATAATTTCTTCATAATTAAAACATATAATCCAACAAACATAGAAATGCCTCATAACTTCATGAAAAAGCAGATGGAAGTAAATTTTTTTATTTCAAGTTACCATGCAAACATCAATTACATAAAAGCGTCTTAGACAATTATTCAAAATCAACCATAGGTTCTGGCACACCATCAGAACCTACATCTTCGGATGAAGATGATCCATATTCTTCTCTTTCATCAACTAGTGATCCATCTGAGTCAACATGCATGCCCACCATTTCAGAGTTCAAATGTCTTGTAGATATACGACTACATTCTGCAGATTCCCATCTCAACAGTAATTGTTCTGGTAGAAACTTCTTCAAAATATTTATGGTCTTCAACAGAAGAGTTCCTCTCTTTGTCAAATTGAAGTCATACACAAGTATGTAAACATCCTCCAATTTTAAGACATCTGTGCAGTGAAGATTTATATTTGTGCCCTTTATTTTTCTCTTTCTGCCAATTTTCTTTTCAACTACCATCTCTGGCTTGTACACACCATTGAAAGGGTGGGTACTTGTGGCATACCAATGTACATCAACAGTTGTAATATCTTCATTTTAATAAATTACCTTTCTAACCTTGGCAATCCAAAATGGACAGCCAAGTGGATCTTCATCTGCTAACACTGCTATCGTGAAACCCTCCTCAACATTCTGCACAGAACCCCTATAAAGGTCTTCCATGGCTTCACGTTGTGCACGTGATCTTCTAGAACCAATATAGATTTCTCTTTCCTCTACCTGTGGGGAATTAATAATAGTTTGAGGCTATTGTTTTTCAACAATGTGTGTTTCCTAATGTCAATGTGTGTTTCCTGATGTTCATTTGGCATATTTTGTGGCAAAAAAAAAGGAGTCTTCAAAAGCGTATCCACATTTATTGATCTTGAAGTCATATCACTTTGATTACTGAAAAAAGACTCCCACCAAACTGAATCAGCAACATCGAATTACTCATATGTATCTCTAATACATATTTTAATTTCCTCCAGATATTCAAAATAATTTATGTCTCCCTTATGCCTTCGTGCATTATGGAGTTCAACAACTAACTGTAATAACAATATCTTTGATGAGAATATTGGACACTCTGGAATGAACTTAAAAAATGCTAAACCTGATGATGGCCCCCATTCTACAAAATTTGAATACTTCTTGCCCCATATAAGTGTTATCCCATCAATTTTTTTGATATGAAATTGATGTTGGAAGCTTATGTTGTTAAGTTGTTCAATGCATTTCTCCTCACCATGTGATCCTGAAATAAACCTTCGCATGTCAATAGTTTCTTCCAAAACATGAAAAACAGGCTCTTGAATGTATGATTTCTTAATACATTCAATTAATGATGGCAGGCTCCCAAAACCTTTCCTCCTTAATGTTACTGAAAAATGACTGAACATTTGATCAATATGATCATGAGTATGCCCAACAAGAAGGAAATCAACCCTTATCTTTTTAAAAATTCCCAATTCAACGAGCATGTTTAGATACCCAAAATGAACTTGATTTTTGTTTTCACAACTTGTGTTGTCTAATTTTAAATACAAAACTTCAGGAAGAATAATAGAACAATGAGTAATCAAATCATGGATTATAGTTATGGTCATATTTTCATCATTGTGAATATTTGGAGCTGTGAAGAAAACTCTTGGAAAAATATTCTCATTAAATACCATACAACCAACCAAGTGAAACTGAATGAAAATTTTCTCCTGTAATTTTTTTGGCTTGTGGAAAAAGTGTGGAAGAAGTGTTTTCTTTTGGTCCATACCATCAATTATCAAACCCAAATATTTATTTGGATGATCATACCACTTCTTTCGATGTTTGTACAACTTTTTCCTTTCACTTGTTTGCTGATTGCGATGGTCTTGAAGTTCTTTGACAATGGAATCTGTACATAAAATAAAAGAAACATATGAATAAATATATTTTCATAGTTGATAACTATCCAATTTTAAAAAACAATGTTTTGAATGCATACCTCTTTCTGCCCCTTGACATTTATCTGTTTTTGCATTAAGAGAAGCACATGTGCTGCAAACCCCCATCCTTGTCTTCTTAGGAATATGAACATTGTTGAATTCATTTTTCCATAACCTTGTACAATAAGAATATGTAATAAAATTACCAACTCCTTCAACAACTTTTGCATAATCTCTGTATAAGATGAATATTTCTCGTCTCAAGAAATTATCTAGACTATGTATTGCATCTTTATTTGGCATACACTCTCCATGATTTGAAAAGAATTCTTTCATCCATGTCTTAGCAGTATTTGCAAACGGCCCCACCTCCCATTTATAACGTACTTCTAAATAATATGTGGGATCCTTTTCCAGTTTTTCTTGGATTCTTGACAAACGACAATTACCAATTGAATGCAACATTTTGAAAGCCTTTCTGCGAAGAAATACATTCCCAATATCATAATCATAACCCGCTAGTGTAGATTGCATGCAACCCACTAAATATGAATTTTGCATACTTTTATTCATTGACATATATATTTTCATTTTATCCAAAACAAAGTTGAAATCCATATGTTTCAAGCAATCCCTTCAACAACATTCACTTGAAATCAAATGAATGACCGAAATTTTTTTTGGGAGAAATTTTGTCCTCACCCTTGTATAACTGTTATGTTTTGGATTGATATGAAAAGGTATACTCCTACTCCTAGTTGCAATATTTTCTTGCAACGGCTTCATCATTCAATCATCCTTTGTAAAAGCAATTTCATCACCATTAGGAGGAATATTATCCGCACTATCATCATCCTCAACATAGTTAAGAAATTCATCAACATCATTGCCTGGAAAATTTTCTTTACCATCATCACTTGAAGAAAATATTTCACAAGAATCATCGACACTTTTGTAACCCCGACTCAGACGAAATTCTTCACCATATTGATCCATCCTTTCAAATTCTTCCCTGGGAGGATTCAATTCTTCATTACCATGAGTGCCTTTGAAATGATCACTTAGAGAAAATGCAATATTCAGATCTATGCCTATAAAATTATCATTTGCAAGAAACTCTTCATCCTCCCATTCCTCAGTGGTGCTCTCATAATCCTTGGGATTAGGCATAAGTGGAAGCTTTGAATTTGTATTCACTAGAATTTCTTCATCCTGCCCTTCCCCTTCCTCACTGGTGCTCTCATAATCCTTAGGATTAGGAATAAGTGAATGCCTTGAATCTATATTTATTGGAAATTCTTCATTCCCCCCTTCATTAGTGGTGAACTCATAATCGTTACGATTAGGATGAAGTGAAAATTTTGGCTTTGGAATTCATCCCCCTCTTCATCAGTGGTTCTGGCATAATCCTTAGGATTAGGACGGAGTGGATATTTTGACACTGAAAATTCTTCATTCCCCTCTTCATCGGTGGTGCTGGCATAATCCTTAGGATTAGGACGAAGTGCATATTTTGACTTCGCAAATTCTTCATTCCCCTCTTCATCTGTGGTGCTTGCATAATCCTTTGGATTAGGACGAAGTTGATATTTTGACTCTGGAATTTTTTCATCCCCCTCTTCATCAGTGGTGCTCGCATAATCCTTAGGATTAGGATGGAGTGGATATTTTGACGCTATAAATTTTTCATTTCCCTCTTCATCAGTGGTGCTGGCATAATCCTTAGGATTGAGATGAAGTGGATGTTTTGACTCTGGAACTTTATCATTCCCCTCTTCATCAGTGGTGCTGGCATAATCCTTACGATTAGGATGAAGTGGATATTTTGACTCTGGAATTTTTACATCCCCCTCTTCATTAGTGGTGCTGGAATAATCCTTAGGATTAGGACAAAGTGGATATTTTGACATTGCAAATTCTTCATTCCCCTCTTCATCAATGGTGCTGGCATAATCCTTAGTGTTAAGACGAAGTGGATATTTTGACTTTGCAAATTCTTCATTCCCCTCTTCATCTGTGGTTCTCGCATAATCCTTAGGATTAAGATGAAGTGGATATTCTTCATCTCCCCCTTCATCAATGGTGCCCTCATAATCCTTAGGATTAGGATGAAGTGGAAATCTTGACTCTGGAAATTCTTCATCATGCCCTTCATCACCGTTGCTTTCATAATCCTTAGGATTAAGAGTAAGTGGAATAACTGACTCTCGATTTACAGAAATTTCTTTTTGCTGTACCTCATGAATTTTGTTCTCATCATCCTAAGGATTACGACCAAGTCGATTTTTTGACTCTCTATTCATGGTGAATGAACTTCTGTTATATTCATCACTCTGAATAGAGTTGTTGTGTGACGAAGATGTTGATGTTGTACAAAGAAAAACTTCACTATCAAAAGAAACCATGGCTTTCAACAAGAATAGGTTGAACGATACAAATGTCTCTCCCACTTACAATATATAGCTTAAAGACTGAAAATTTCCCTCCAAATTCCCCCCCAACAAAATTTCACGAAAAACTTTCCCTCCAAATTTCCCTCCAAAATTTTCATTTCAAATATTTCGTACAAAATATTAGTAAAAAAATGTATTTAATTTTTTTTAATAAATTGTTTGTGTTGAAATATTTTACCAATATTTATATTCAAAATATCCACAAAATATTTCTATCATGCATGCCTTCCAAACTAAAATAATGTTGTTATTTTAATGATTTAACATTGATTACATGTAAGTATTAACTATAATATTACTATAATACCTACATGCAAATATTAACTATTTTAACTATAATTACTACATGTAAATATTTAAAATTTAAAATTTTAAACCTACATTATATTCTTCTAAAATATATTTCAAAATTTCTTAATAAATTGCTGGTCTTGAAATATTTCACCATACTTTCTATTCAAAATATCCACATAATATTCCTTTCATGTATGCCTTCCAAACTAAAATAATTTTCTTATTTGAATGATTTAAGATTGACTACATGTAAATATTAACAATAATAGCAACATACAAATATTAACTATTTTAACTATAATATTAACTATAATTAACTACATGTAAATATTTTAAATTTTAAAATTTAATTCCGTGATTTTAAACATTGAGTACATGTAAATATTAACTATGATAACTACATGCAAATATTAAGTATTTTATCTATAATATAAACTATAATTAACTACATGTAAGTATTTTATATTTTAAATTTTAATCCAAGATTATATTTGAATTATTTAACATTCAGTACATGTAAATATTAAATAATATATTAAGTATGATAACTACATGCAAATATTAAGTATTTTAACTATAATATGAACTATAATAAACTACATGTAAATATTTTAAATTTTAAATTTTAATCCCACATTCATTAAACAGTAAACCAATCACACAATATTCGTTATATAATAAGAATCATTGTTTCTATTCATCACATCACATAAAGTATTTTGGTATTGGTTAGAGCAATTTTTCGGAGGTGTTGCATTGGCATTGGTAACTTCGTGGAGGCATTGCATTAGCATTGGAGGCGTTGTGTTGTTATTGGTAATTTTGTGGAGGTGTTGCGTTGACATTAGTAACTTTGTGGAGGCATTGCATTGGCATTGGAGACATTGTGTTGCTGTTGGTAATTTTGTGGAGGCGTTGTGTTGCCATTGGTGACAACAGTTTTTTGCATTTCAAAGGTTAGTTTTCCTTCTATTCTGTCCATTTAAAGACGATTTTGTTGAAAATCTATTTTTCTATAGTTTTTGTGTTCAAAAATGATTTTTTAAAGGTTTTTCCGTTCGAAAACCATAATTTTGTTTATATTTTTTTATTGAAGAAAATGTAAAAAAACCTAATTTTTTTTAGAGTTTTTAGGACAAAAATTAAGACTTTTTTTTCTTTTTTAGGGTTTATAGGTTCATCTAGACAGAAAAATCCATAAAATGACCATACACATAAAAAAAAAATAGTTATATTATTATATTTTTCTTTGTTTTTTTATTATAAATATATTGGTGGTTTCATTATTTAAATTGTTTTTTTTGTTTTTTATTTGACAATTTTTTGATTTTATATTATATTTTGATCTTTTTAAATTTTAAATCATATTTTTAATTGTAATTTATAATTTAAATTTATTTTTGTTTATATAATTTATTTTTGGTTATATAATTTATTTTGGCTATTTTTATTATAATTGTTTTTTTTTTAAATAAAAATTAAAAATAAAATTTTTCATTTATTTCTTACTTCATATTCTAAAACAATATTTTTTTTTTTTAATTTTTTTTTAATTTTTTAAATTATAATTGTAAAATTTAAAATTTATATTTATATTTTTAGTTCTTCATTAATATTTTAAAACAATTTTTTTTGTTTTTTTTATTTATTGTTTTGTTATATATTATATTTTTAAATTTTTTTTTTATTGTATTGTTATATAGTTTTTATTTTTATTTTCTTTATTGTATTGAATTGTATTGTTATATAGGTTTTTTTAAATTTTGTTTTTAAATAGTTTTTTTAAAAATATATTAAACAATGTTTTGTGTTATAATAGTTTAGTTTAAAAAATAAAAATAAAAAAATTAATTGTTTATATAGTTTTTTTTTTTTAATTGAAAAAAAAATGTATTTTGCTGCCCGCTAGGGGCCGGAGGTTAGTTGGGCAGAGCCTTGCAGTGCCTCCCGCGTCGGGCACGAAAAATGTATTTTATTTTTATTTTTTATTTTAAATTTAAATATGTAATAAACATTATAAAAATTTTAATTTTTAATTTTAGTTTTTTTTAATTTCAATATAAAATAAAACTTAAAAACAATTTAATTTGTTTTTTTATTTTGTTTTAAATATTTAATATAAGTTTTTAAAATTTTTAAAATAATTATAATGTTTTATATTATAGTTTTGATTTTGTTTTTTTAAGTATATAATTATAATATTGATATGATATAAAGTTTCAAATTTAAAATTTATTTTATATTTAAAATTTTTAAACTTTAATAAATTTCAATATTGTAAAATAAAAATTTA